>OY282605.1:32225802-32933298 GCA_958298945.1 Atherix ibis
CAAAATAGAAAGTGCCGCCTTCGACTATAGGAATTCGGATATGACCAATCAACGTGCAAAACAGATCTGTCCAGTAAATGATTCTGCTAGATCAGCTGATTAGATCTAATAGTTGCACACATATCAATCGATATCCAAGGTCGCTACAACCAATGCTTTATCGAGTCAACTCGCTTCAATTCAACGCATTCTTCTTTGATTTCCTGCTTGGGCAACTTCATGCACGAAATATTCTATCACATTCTCTCTTTTCCTTTTTCTTCTTCTTCTTCTTCATCTATTTCATTTTCTTCGATTTATTCATCATCTTCTTCTTCCTCTTTCATCTTCTTCAGCTTCTCGATCTTCTTCATAATCTTCTTCATCTTCATTATCTTCACCTTCTTCATCTTTATCTTCTTCATGGTCATCTTCTTTATCTTCTTCTTCTTCTTCTTCTTCTTCTTCATTTTCTTTTTCTTCTTCTTCATCGTCTTCATCTTCTTCAACTTCGTTATCTTCTTCAACTTCGTTATCTTCTTCATCTTCTTCTTCTTCTTTTTCTTCTTCTTCTTCTTCAACTTCTTCAACTTCTTCTACTTTGTTATCTTCTTCTTCTTCTTCATGTTCTTCATCTTCTTCATCTTCTTCAACTTCGTTATCTTCTTCATCTTCTTCATCTTCTTCTTCTTCTTCTTTTTCTTCTTCTTCTTTTCCTTCTTCTTCTCAACCATGTTTTGTGCTCCATGCATGAAACAGGCAAACATTCAATCTTCCGTCAACACCTGCGGTAATGAGTCTCAACCACCCGACTGCCCCCTTGTTACTATACGCACATTTGTGCAACTACCTTACCCAGCTCTAACCAGATCCATCCATCATAAGTAGGTCCAGTTGTTAATAGTCAGTAACTAGTTAGAATCCAGTTATTCTAACAGTTTCTATCGAGGCCTACCTAAACATCTACTATCATCTGCAGTGATAGCACTCGGGATCTTGCCGTTCCTCAGCACCAGTCCTAAGATTGTACCTGCAATATAAGTGACAGCCACAGCCACCCACGGTTCAGGCAAAGGCTTCTCACCTTGTCCGGGTACTGTGAACGAACCACCGTGGTGATCCTGACCCCGTGGTACCAGTCAGTTTTGCTTTTAAGAGTCCTTGGTGAATACTCTTAAGCTAAAGAGGTATACTCTTCAGTTCCTATGGTACGGACCATAGTAAATGGCACGGACCATAGTAGTGTCCCTCTTGCGGAAAATCATGACATATAGTAAACTAATTTATTGGAAAAATTTTACATTGAATTGTAAATAAAACGACTCCATTTCGAAAAAAAGTGCTTCTTTGAAACCGCCAAGGCAAAACTAGTGGAATTACTGCCCCATCCATCGTATTGTCCAAATTTGCTCCCATTGGACTTCTTATTATTGTGAAAGACGAATAAATGATTTCATAAAGTTGATATTGGAAAATAATTTTTAAAAAAAACTTTATTTGCTTTAACACAGATAATTATTATACTGACCTCGTATACATAAATTTTTTACCGAAAATCATGTGCATATGATAGTAAAGCATGGAATATTGATAAAATTTGTATTAAAATGTCTAGACAATTGTAAACTTGGATATTGTCTAGACATTGTCAGAAGTAAATATGTACATATATACGTATTGATTATAATACAAAATAGTATGAAATGCTCTGATATTGATATAAATAGAAAATAATTTTTGTTTAACTCAAAGTCAACTAAAACGTGAATCGACTTAATACAGATAAACATCATGAAATTCCAAAAATATTGAATTTATCAACAGTGAACAAAATAAATAGAAAATAGATATTTTATCAAATAATATCTGCTATTTAAAAAAGGAACTTATTTTTGGATGAACAGGAAAGAATGAATGGTCTTTAAACTCATAGTTAACTTACAAATAACAATTCATACTGAAGTGTGTCATATATTTAGGGGAGATATAATATTTTATATTTAAAATTATCAACAATTACAAAAATCTTGAAATCAAAAATTTAATTATACTAAAATATTTAAAAATTTATAAATTTTCTATTATTATATTCGATTGATGGGCAATTAAATATTAGTAATGGTATAAGTTTAATATTTTAGTATAAAGATTTCTTTAAGGTACTTCATAATGTAAGCATTTTCTTTTATGCAACTCTTTCTATTGAATTGTTGCATTTTAAAGGACATTTTATTTTCCTATTTTTAATAACTAAACTAAATTTAATTTAGAAGTCACTTAAGAGAATATGTTTACAGGTGTATTCAGGTTTTCGTAGAAAATATCAAATAGATTTTATACTTTTTCCTTTTTATTTAATAATTTTTTTAGTGCTTTGTCAGTCCCTCATCCTAAAGGTGGTTTCAAATTATCATCCAGGAGTACCATCCAAGGTGTGGTTGGTTCGAATCCCACTGAGGCATGGTCTTACAAATTCTTTCTTTCCTTTTGAAATCATAAGATATCAATTTTTTTTGCAAATCATTGCAAATATTTTCTTTTTTTCTAACTAAATACTCATAAATTAAGAATTATTTAAATAATCGACAGGATAATCGAAAACCAACTTGACTAATGTATCTACAATTTGGAAAATTTTAAATATTTAAAGACTAAATTATACTTTTGTTTGTTTATATATTAAAGTCTATGAGACAAGAGCTAGAGGTCATTCCATATGGCACGACCATAAAACCATTAGGCGACTTAATGTGTCACGTGGGTTTGATTTGCTAGCTTTTCTAACGAAACTGGATGAACGTAAATTGGTCAAGGAGCGCCACAATCGATTGAGCATTGTTTGAAAAGATATTCTTCGTTAAGTAAAATTCTTTGAAAATATGAGAAAATGCATAGGAATCGTGATCATTACCGAAGATCAGAGTTCTGAGAAGTTTAGTTGCCCAGATTTTTGGAATAATTGTTGGGTAGACTGATTTGCTAGTCTGTTCATCTACGCTTGGCTAAAAATGTTAAAACTCATTTCTTTAGTAGAGAAGATAGGTTTGGAATTACAGTGTGTCATTATATTATGACCTGGAACCCAACGCAACTCAACGTTCAGATTGTTAAGTAACCAATGCCAAAAGCAGTTGACAACCGGATCATCTGAGGGGCTAGAAATAACTTCCAAGCCTGCGAGACTGCGTTATTTAGGAAAATTGCTTGTCCATTAAATTGATTATTGGCCATAAAAAGAAGAGCTTCTGTTTCCTCCAGTTCGCAATATTAACCCTTAAAAAAAGTTAGATGACTCAACTGGGCGTCTATCAACGGTTTTCAATCCGGTTGCGAGAGGGAGTTTCGATGGGGGGAAATATTTATATTTAAAAGATTTTAAAGTAGATAATTTTACACCATTTTTAATAAGGATAGTATACACCGAATAGGATCTAATCGCTAGTATAATACGGCCATTCAGACGCATAAAGTAAGGGAATGAAGCAAGGTCCCATCCCATAAGGCGATCGTTACTCTAATTCTTAATTATACATTTTTAAATACTTAATTGCTAAATATCTGCTTTAAGTAAAAAAATTTCACATGTAATAGAAAATGCATTAATTATAATCTTATAATAATATAATATCGAATCATTTCGTACAATACATCAAATTGAATGAGTAAAATCAAAATAAATGATTTTAAAAATTTTCTTTTTTGGTCACGTATCGTTATACTGTCACAAATTGCTAATAATTTTGATGATGAAAAATAAACTAAATCTACAAATGGGAATTTTCACAAAATTGAAATTTTCTATATAATTTATGCTAAATAATCAGTTAAAGAGACTTCGTAGAGTTGGGAATATCTAAAATTATACTGACATAATTGACCACCTGATTGTTTACAGATTTATTGATGCTACCATTATGCAAGTATTCTAAATTTAAGGGTAAAATTCTATTTGATAGAGAAACTATGGATAAATCCCTTAGGACACACGTACGACTATGAATCAATTGTTCGTGGCAGGTAGCACGTGATTAAAACACGAAACTTGTACATAACCAAAGGGGATGATAGTATAGTCATTATTGTCCACTGAGCAGTGAATTATATTAGAGAAAATCACAGACTGTCTATCAGTTTTGATGGACACTGAATCAATGAGAACTAATGAACATCCTCTGTACCACATTGTTTTGCTTGTCATTTACATATCGTTATTAACTAAAGGAGTAAAATTAACACACTCTGAAGAGGTATATCCTATGTAGAAAACAAAAATATTTCTCAGCAACCTATCACTCTATTGTGAATAACAAAATTTATTATCACTAAACAAAAATTTGTCTAGTCTAAGTCTGTATAATTTAGATGCCATCATCCCATAATAACTAGTATTAGTAATTTTTATTGTTGAACTCAACTACCGTATTTTTATAATTATTTAATAAACATTTTTTGTCATTTTTTTCATATCTTTAAAAATATTTTATATTGACCAATCTATAACGTGACCAACAAATATTTTTTTTGTTATCATTTCACGTTACTTTTGTACTTGGATGCATTTTCTATTCGCCAATACGCTGAAGGCCATTTGACGACAGATTATCCTTAGCCGTTTTCGATCTCAAGCATGTTTGTGTACTTAGTACTTAAATATATTTAAGCACAATTTTTTGTATTAAAAAAATGACATGCAGTTAATATCTTAAAATAAATAGAGAATTTTGAATGACTTTTTAAAAACTAATTTATAATTATATTGGGTGTATAACTTAAACATGCGGGATTGACAACAGATGGCATAACTTTTACACATGGTTTGTGTTAATAATAACTCGTAACAGTTCGGCTGAAAAGTTTATAAAATAACACAGTAAAAATATTTTTTTTTGCAAAATTCATTTTTATTATTCAACATAGTTTCCTTCGAGGGCGATACAGCGATTATAGCGATCTTCCAACTTTTCGATACCATTTTTATAGTACTCTTTCGGTTTTGCCTCAAAATAGGCCTCAGTTTCGGCAATCACTTCATCATCGGTCTTAAATTTCTTGCCAGCGAGCATTCTCTTGAGGTCTGCAAACAGGAAAAAGTCGCTGTGGACCAGATGTGGAGAATACGGTGGATGGGGAAGCAATTCGTAGCCCAATTCGTTGAGTTTGATCATCGTTTTCATCGACTTGTGACACGGTGCATTGTCTTGGTGAAACAGCACTTTTTTCTTCTTCAAATGAGGCCGTTTCTTAGCGATTTCTTTCTTCAAACGATCCAATAACGCTTTATAATAGTCGCTGTTGATCGTCTGTCCCTTCTGGAGATAGTCAATGAATATTATATCATGCGCATCCCAAAATACAGACGCCATCACCTTGCCAGCCGACTGTTGCGTCATTCCACGCTTTGGATTCGGTTCGTCGCTCGCTCTCCACTCTGCCGACTGCCGATTGGACTCTGGAGTGTAGTTACGGAGCCATGTTTCATTCAACGCAAAAATTCGGGTTTATTGCGCTTGAACAGCTCCAAACACTGCTCAGAATCATCAACACGTTGTTGTTTTTGGTCAACAGTCTCAGAATCCCTTCTAGCAGCTCCAGAATTCCATCCTCCTCCTCCAGTGATGCGCAGAAACCCACGAAGATCCATCCCAACAACACCGCCCACCATTATGGAGATCACAACAGCAGTCAACAAGCTCAAGAACAGCACAGCACCCGGACCTGACAACCTGGCCCTAGACGTTCTGAAGTTTGACCCGCCACTCCTGGCCTCGCCGTTGCATCCTATAATCGCAGAAGCCTGGACACAATGCCACTTGCCGGACAGCTGGAAAGAAGGAGTAATTATCACCATCCCGAAGAAAGGTGAGCTTGGCGATTGCAAAAACTGGAGGGGAATCACTCTGCTGAACACCATCCAGAAACTAATCGCCTCAATCATCCTGACTCGCATCACTCCAACAGTGGAAAGTGCCCTTCGCAACGAGCAGTCTGGCTTTAGACCAAACCGCTCGTGTGTTGATCACATGAACAGCCTAAGAATGATCATTGAACAGTCGAACGAATGGAACAGCCCGCTCTATCTTCTCTTCGTTGACTTCGAAAGAGCCTTCGACATGATTTCTCGCAACGCCATCTGGAGTGCTCTGGCTGAACTAGGCATCCCACAGGCCATCATCGATCTCATCCGAGAACTATACCGTGAGGCCCCGTGTAGAGTGCGCTTCAAAGGACGAAACAGCGATCCATTCATCATCTCGAGAGGAGTCAGTCAGGGTTGCGTAATCTCGCCTATCCTCTTCATAATCGCCCTAGACCTAGTCCTTCAACGCACTAATAACACAGCCAGCAACGGTATCCAGTGTACACTGGAGAAGCTCCACGACCTGGACTACGCCGACGACATATGCCTCATGTCCCACACCTTCAACGGCATTCAGGAGAAACTGAATGCTCTAGCCTGCAACGCCGAAGAAGTGGGGATGAGAATCAACATCAAGAAGACCAAATTGATGCGTATCGGCGCCACCTGAGAGAGGCCCCTGATGCTACACTGTATCCAAGTTGAAGATATCGAAAAGTTATGTTACCTTGGCAGCATGCTCAGCAAGGATGGTGGAACTGAAACAGACATCCAAATGCGCATCAACAAGGCGCGACAAGCGTACACCTTACTTGGGAACATGTGGCGTTCCAACCACCTCTCCATAGCACTCAAACTTCGAATATTCAGTTCAAACGTCAAGCCAGTCCTGCTGTACGGCTGCGAAACATGGAAAGTAACCGACAGCATGACTCGTAAGCCTCAAACATTTGTGAACAGATGCTTGAGGCGTATAAGCAAGATCTTCTGGCCGAACTGGATAACGAATGATGAGCTGCTTCTTCTCACGAAGCAAATACCCCTGCTAGCTGACATCAAACGCAGGAAATGGAGTTGGATTGGCCACACCTTGCAAAAACCACCAATGGACATAGCAAGGATGGCACTAGATTGGATCCCCACAGGGCAAAATGCAGCAGAGGACGACCAAGGACCACTTGGAGAAGATCAGTCGAGCACGAACACTAACAAATTGGCAAGTCATGGTCGGAAGTGAAAAGGCTAGCCCAAGACAGAAGCAGATGGAGAGAGTTCACAGAGTCTCTAGTGACGCTATATGCTCCATAGGAGCGACTGTGTCTCATGTCTATGTGTATAAATGCATATATGTGTTATTTAAAAATTGTACAATAACGTAAAAAATTAAAAAAAACTGTTTGGTGAGATTTCAAAGGAATCGTTTATTTTGAGCTTCTATCGAGCAACACAACGATCAATTCTGAAGTGTACTATCATGAGTTGGATGAATTGAGTGATTCACTTAAAGAAAAAAAGCCAGAATTGGTCAATAGGAAAGGTATAGTGTTCCAGCAGGGTAATGCAAAACCACATAAAGTTTGACCACTCGGCAAAAGCTTTTAGAGCTTGGTTGGGATATACTGTCACACCCATCATACTCTCCAGATCTAGCACCTTCCGATTAATATTTGTTCCGGTCTCTACAAAATTTTTTAGATGGTAAAACATTTAATTCAAATGAGGAGATCAAAAATCACTTCGATCAGTTTTTTGCCACCAAAGAACAAAAATTTTATGAGCGTGGAATCATGCTACTTCCAGAGAGATGGCAAAGGATATTGGATCAAATTGGATAATATTTAATTGAATAAAATATTAATTCACTATAAGAAAATCGTCTTTCATTTTTATAAAAAAAAAAACGGAATTACTTTCCGAACAACACCCTCTTAGAACACTCTCTCTCTTATTATTCATTTATGTCATATCGTTTAGTTGATACTCTAGTTTTTACGCAGGTATTAATTAGTAGCAGTATCTTTTAATAATAGTAGAAAAATTCAAAACTTTTAGTAGTGTAAAAAAAATATGACAAAGATAATCTTAATATTTTGTTGATAATTTAAAATGCTCCAAAGATGGATACTGTTAAATAAAGGAGCTTAATTTCCTACTCATTTTTACACTGACAATTTTTATTAGTACGATTACTCAACAGAGAGGATATTTTCGTAATTTCACCTTAACTTATTACCAACCTTTTACCTTAAATGTATCTGCATTACTAACTTTTAGATTAATGAAAATTGCTTACTTTTCGATTGTGAATTTATCTCTCCGGTAACAGCACTTGTTTTTGTTATTCTTTTGGGTTTCTCTTGCAACAAATCATAAATTAATGTTAGTACATCTGTTAAATGAATCTAATACATATGTTTTAACTACTTAGAACTATAGTACAATATAATAATATTAAGAAATTGGCAAGTTTTGCTTAATTTGGTCATAAATTTCTATTATTACCTTTGAAAGAGGCTGGTCGATCCATTCGTTAGCTCCTTGAAATATGGAATAAGAACATTTTATTATCCGTTTTAGAAAAAGTTTCCAGATAATTTCGGATTATAGATAATGAAGACGTAAATGAAACACATGCGTAAGCATTTCCCCTCACCGGTAGCTGGATAATATAGCAGGTCACCATCGTTATTCTATCTTTCAAAATGGACAAACACCAGAATTGCGTGAAAAGCTCAAATCATTATTTACTGCTATTACTTTCATTTTCTTACATAGCTTGATACTTTTATCCATTCCAATATAATTTAGCTACATTTCCCGACATCCACATTATTATTTATATTATTTTCGGTTGGCAGTTTGCTTCGGTACGTTGGCAAAAATATTATACCACCTTTCTTCCTTGAAACTTTGCAGATATCTATTATGTGAACGAATTTTTATTATGGCTACTGGTGTTTAATGAAATTTCCCAATGGAAAAAAATCTATTTTTCATTACTATGACTTGTATACAATATACAACAAATATAGAAGAAAATTTGCCATTAATAAGAAGATCACAGTGTTGAAATTCTGAAATTCTGCAAAAGGTTTACGTGCAATTATGAGGTGATTATTGATCTAATGTCAGGTAAAGAAATTTTCTAGATATGAAAGGTTTCTCCTCCTTTCTCAGTGCGAGTAGAGTAAGAAGGGTGAAACTTAAATACCAGGTATGTTCAAAAAGTATCGCGAATTTTGCGTTTTTTCAAAAATTATTTATTTATTTATGAATATTTATTTTGTTCTCTTTCAAAGTAATCCCCACCAAATATTATACACTTGGGCCAAAAATTTTCCCAATCCTCGAAACACTTCAAAAAAATATTCAATTGTAGCGTAGCATCGTCCTTTCATAGGGCTCTTCAGTTTCTGGAACAAGAAAAAGTCACAGGGGGCCAGATCTGGGGAATACGGTGGTAGCGGCATTATTAGTGTGTTGTTTTTGGCCAAAAATGGCAAAAGCCAATTTTTGTTTTTCCACAAATCCGGATTGTAATATTACTTATTGACCGTTCTACCCTGTGGCAAGAACTCATGATACACCATGCCCCTGTAATCGAAGAAAACTGTAAGCAAATCCTTCACATTCGACCGAACTTGGCGCCTTTTTTTCGGTCTTGGCTCGTGCGGCAGCTTCCATTGGGATGATTGAGCTTTGGTTTTCACGTCATCACCATAAACCCATGATTCGTCACCAGTTATGATCCTCTGGAGCAAATTTGGGTCGTCGAGGACAGAGTCCAACAGCTCCTTAGCAATGTTAATGCGTTGCTGTTTTTGGTCGAAATTGAGCAAAAATCGAAGACGAGCCAAAACACGTCCAAGCAAAGCAGCTGTCAAAAATTAACTAAATATTCAAAATGGCTGAACTTGGCGGCATAAATGAGACGTATGAGTGGGAACGTAACGCCATAAAAAATCGAAAATCGAATATACGCAAGCCGCATAAATTCAAAATTCGTGATACTTTTTGAACATACCTCTTATATAGCCTAAAAAATGCGATAGAATAAAAAAAATTATTTTGAAAATATTTTGATTTATTTTTTTTTAATAATTTTGTAGCAAATTTGGTTATGACCGTCTGGACGTAGTTATGACCGTCTGGACGGTAGTTATGACCGTCTGGAGCAAATTTGGGTCGTCGAGGACAGAGTACAAGAGGTACTTAGCAATGTTAGTGTGTTGCTGTTTTTGAGAACATTTTGTAAAACCGATAAAAGTTGCTTCGGTCCAAGGTAGGTTCGCCATATGCCGCAGTCAACATTCGAAATGCGTCCGCGCAATTAATTTTGTTTTTCACACAAAATTTGATACAGATTCTTTGATACATTTTTTGGAATGGGCAAAAATCGAAGACGAGCCAAAACATGTGCAAGCAAAGCAGCTGTCAAAAATTAACTGAACATTCAAAATGGCCGAACTTGTCGGCATAAGTGAAAAATATGAGTACCAACATAACGCCACAAAAGAATCGAAAATCGAATATATGTAACCCGCGGATATTAAAAATTCGCGATAATTTTTGAACAGACCTCGTATATGAGGCGAGGCAGAAGAGCAACGAGAGCCCTTATTGACGTGTTGCTCAAGTTTCAAACTGACCCGGTAGCTACGCGATCCGATAGAGGTTTCTTTTTTGGTGAATCTGCGAGTTTGATTTAAGAAAAGTTACAATGAGAAAATATAAAACGAGTAAGGGTTTTTGTGAGATCAGACCGTTTATTGGGAAGTTTTTCATAAAGAAGTCTTTAAAAGTTTCACGAAGAGGTTTCTTCGCATCAGAATGGACATTGCAGATACTACGAAAATGTTCGCTGTCACATAGTCATTTCCATCAAGGACATTTTGTGGGAAATAAAATGATTCCTGTGATTCCCCAGCCTCCTATTAATCTTATCTTGTTTTGTTATCCAAGATCAAAAAATACTTAAAACGATCTCATCTTGGTACTGTCGCTAAGATCCGAAGAAGTGTAAATGAGGAGCTTATACATCAGCGAAGGATATTGTAAACAACACCTTCGCTGATGTACGAGTATAAATGCCCAAGCGAACTACTTTAAAGGACACAGTATTAATATATAAAAGTAAAATCAGTGTCGTTACTTCTCTGTCATACCTTTCATATTATAGTTTCTAAATAAATATATACAATAAAAATAATTTTTAAAAACAACTCTTAATTTCTTGACAATAAAATGTTGTCCAATTTGGGCTTTTAAAAATAAAGTTTAATTAAATATATTTTAAATATATTTTTTTATTTTATTTTAATTTTATTATATTTTATAAATTTTGCCATTATATTAAAATATATTATTAATAAAATAAATGCTATGAAATTTTTTGCAGGACACGATCCTTTTGAGGTAATTTTGTATGACTTTTTTGCACAATTTAGACTGTAATTCGGACAATAATTGACGGATGTTGATTTTTATATGCTTTAAAGTTTAAAAATTCTTTGGGTATGTATAAAATTTTATAAATTTAAATAACACGATTTGGTAAGTTAGTTGAAATCGCCAAATCTTGCAATTACGCTTTCTATGATCTTCTCGTTCAATAAAACCAGACAAATTTTTTTGTTGTGTAGTTTGTGGTGCCTTTGCATTGAAACTGCATATAATTTTTATTAAAATATTTAAGTTGATGTAAAAAAAATAGGTTATCATATGGCCATAGCACTCAGAATGGACTGTAACGGGCTCTCCTTCTTTATTTTCAAAGGAATACCGTCCAATTACACTTTTAGCCCACAATGCACACCAGACAGTCCTTTTTGACGACATAAAATCTCTTTTATAGTAATTTTTAATTTTTTCGAGCAAATTGTCAATTTTTCTATTGACGTATTTCATATCTGAAAAATATTCGTTTGAAAAATCCACATTCAGAGCCTGTTGATCCAGTACTGAATCAGTGTATCTTTTGCACATTTCATTTTTTTTGCAAATATTAAATAAAAATTTTAAATGACAAATTACAATTTTAATAAATTATATATTAATTAATATATATTATTATATTATAATTAAATAACAGTAATATTTTTTCCAAACTATAAAATGAATAACACATTATTTTTAAATTTACGTTCAGTTTTGCCATTTTTTTTTATTATAATTTCTTAAATTAATTTTTTTTTCATTTTTTTAAGAATAATAATTAAAATAAAGAAAAAAATAACTTTCTATAAATTGAGAATACATATTATTTTTGTACCTAAAAATCTGTTGAAAACTCAGAGAATCCTTAAAATATTTGCAAAATCAAATACATAAAATATTTCAAATAAATGTTAGAATTTGTTATTTAATAAATATTAATTAGCTAAGTTTCTCAAATCTAATAAATCCAAATACTTTGAAATTTTCTGCACTTTTATTTAAATCTAATATTACAAGTTCTCTGAAGGACAGCTGTCATTCATTGTTGGAGTTGAACATAAGAAAAGTTGTAGAATTTTCTATTATTTATACAAGAATGAATACAAGAAACATTTCAATCTAAATATTAGTCAACTTTAAACATTTTTCATTAAGGTAAACTCATCGCTATGAAAAATGTTCACAAAGTTTTTATTAATTTTTACATGCAAACAGAATAGATAAAATTACTTTCAACTCGAAAAATTCTCGCAAATAAATTATATCACATGTAACATACCTCGTTCGTTCGTATTATCATTTTCTAATAAATAATCGTATATTTGGTAAATTATGACTTTAGATTAAATTTTTGGATTAGAAAAGTTGCATAGAAATACCATATATCAGTAAAAATTCAGAAAGAAATCGAAATTGCATTTGTTATCGTGTCAACATTAATTTGATTTCATAGTCGATAAATTAAAAATTATACCGAAATATCGTTGAAAAACATTTTGCAATATTTTTATAATTTCCAAAAGTTGTTTTAATTTTTAAAATGTAAAATAAATATTTTTTTTATTATTGAACTTAATAGTTTTATTGATCAAAAATAAACAGCCCTCAGCGTTCTGGGTTACCATTCAAGGAGGTCGTGGATTCAATGGTAATTAATAAAAAACCACTTTTCTTTCCATTCTACTTTAATTAATTTTTCCTTAACAAAAATTGCAGGAAAAAATCATTAAAAAAAAACTATCAGTTATCAGGAACACCGAAATTTCATTTACAAAAATTTTACAATTTTTTTTATAATTTCCAAAAATTGTTTTTTTTTTAATAAGCAAAAAAAAATGTTTTTTTTATTATTGAACTTAATAGTTTTATTGATCAAAAATAAACAGCCCTCAGCGTTCTGGGTTACCATTCAAGGTGGTCATGGGTAATTACGAGTAACAAAAAACAACTTTTTCCTCCAATCTACTTTAATTAATTTTTACTTAACAAAAATTGCAGGAGAAAATCACTAAAAAAAGCTATCAGTCATCAGGAATACGGAAATATTAATACCAGCTTCTGGAAGAAAAAACCAATCGTGGATAAACACGCATATTTGTCTAAGACAACAACCCTAAATGGACATAATGGCCGCTTGTCCTACTGGACGAAAGTATGGCACTGCACCAAAAACTTCACGAAACTAATCAGTAGAATAGCTAAGCGAAGAGAAAAACAAAATCGTTAAACCGATACAAATGTAATTAAAACGAAAGGAATATTAAAAGGAAAATAAAATAGTTTTATTGTTGAAAGTAAAAAAGAATTTTATTAAAAAGAACTTCTGCACTTTTACCACTTCACAATATTGGACGATTTTTGTAATGAATGTCATCAAGTTTCGAATTAATAAACTTATGCAAGAAATATAATAAAATGACAATTAATACTTTTGGAAATTTTTATTTAGTTAGTGACAATTGCAGCGAAAGTTATTTTTATATTTCATAAAATTGCATTCTTTTTTAATGTGACTATGAGAGTGACAAAGTACTTTTCTAACTCTTGATAAACCTTGATGACTGGTAGTCGTTATACCAGCCAATTAATGGGTATTGTGAGCACTTGTGCAGATTTTCAACTTTCTGAAAAGAACTAAGAGCCTTCAAAATAAGCGAAATAGCCACTTTTGTATTTTTCAATTACTCGAAGAAACTTCGCAACAACTTTTCATGGGAACTTTTTACAATGCTTTGCAACAGCATGTCAAGCAATCAGTTGCCCATTTTAGAAATGAAAGTAGCTAGTCGATTTTATCTGCACTTATTTCAAAGTTGTATATGTGCAACTATACATAGTAGAATAAATACCCTTAATCCATCGACACTATGATATATTTACTATAAGCAGTAATGTGTTTATTCATTCTATTTTTGGAAATTTCTATTTTCGATGTGAAACAGAAAGTTCATAGTTTTAACTTAGAAAACTTGACCGAAAACATTTCAGTTAGATAAATTCTAGATATTGTAGTGATAATCTAGAATTCAGATTTTTCCAATTTCATCATGATTTTAACATTCATACAAACATTCTTCCTCGTATAACGTAGAAGTTTTACAGAAGCCGGTTCGCTCAACCAAATATTGTACAATCACCTTGAGCTAAATAAATACAAAATTATGGATTGTTAGTTGAGAGCCTAAATTATACGGAACTTGTTTAAGAATATTCAATTAATTAAACAAGTAATTTGTCTCTTGGCAATAATCATTTTTATACACGCCAGTAATTCTCTTAATTAACAACTGAATAATAATGGACACTAGGGGCCAAACACAAAACCATTCTACAATTCTGTAGAAATACAGGACCATCATGGTTACTAGTTGATTTATGCACGTACAAACTTCAATACTGAACAGAATATTTCCTATTTTAATTATTGTGAATATTTATAAATAAAAAAAAATGAATTGTACAATTTTGGTTTATAAAATATGTTTGAGGATAGTAGAAAAAATGTGTGGTATGGCAAAAAAATAATGCGAATGATATTCTTTTGCAACAATTTTATTCTGTTTTTATATTTTAATTTTATCCCATTCAAACTAGTTCTTCTGGACACCTATACATCACCATAGGCGTTATACCCACTCTTCGTAGCAATGCTGGAAGGCTTCAGCTGCAATCACCTTCAAGGTCCTTGCTTACCAGGTGTATAAGCTTAAATCCGCTGTTTTTTTATTAAAAAAAAACATATTTTTTTCATACAAAGCAAAAACAAATTTATTCAAAGTACTTGCCCTCGCTAGCTACACATTTTTCCCATCTCTCAGTTTACTGGTTTTTTTTCCAGATGAATTTTGATGGAAATAAAAATTAGTATTTTGGTTGACCCAAATTGTTTGTATAAACTTGAATATTATTTATTGAAAATAATGTCGGGTAAATGGCCTTGTAAAAAATGTCCGCTTTTTTGACGAAATTTCTCAACAATGCTTTCACATATTTCTGCGTTTATTTCATTAATTTAATTGCGTATGTTTTCTTTAAGTTGTCCAATTACCAGGTGTATAAGCTTAAATCCGCTGTTTTTTAGTCAAAAAAACAATTTTTTTCATAGAAAGCAAAAACAAATTTATTACTTGCCCTCGCTAGCTACACATTTTTCCCATCTCTCGGGCAATTTGTGGGTACCACTCCAAAAAAATTTCTTCTCTTTCGAGGTAAACCACTCATCAAGCCATTTTCGGACGTCTTCGTAAGAATCGAAGTGCTGCTCAGCGAGCGCGTGCCCTATCGACGAAAACAGGTGGTAGTCAGAAGGGTCTAGGTCTGTTGAATATACGGGGTGGGGTAGCACCTCCCAGTTGAGTGTCTCCAAGTAGTTTCGGACCATTTTTGACGTGGTGTGTTGTCGTGGAGGAAAATCAGCTTGTCATGTCTTTGTTGATAATCCACCCTTTTTTCACGGAGAGCACGGTGAAATTTGATCACTTGTTGGTGGTAGTGGTGGGCATTGACAGTTTCACCAGGTTTCAACATCTCATAGTAGACGATACCCTGCTTATCCCACCAAAAGCACAGCATTGTCTCCCGCCCGAAGCGATGTTGATGGTTGGCCGGGATCAACCCATGATTTCTTGCGTTTAGGATTCTTGAAATATATCCACTTTTCATCGCCTGTCATAATCCGATGCAGGAACAACTTTCTTTTTTGTCTGGCGAGCAAGATTTTGCATGTGTTTTGGCGTCGCTCAATCTGCCTATCGTTCAATTCACGCGACACCCATTTTCCGATCTTTTTAATCTTCCCTATGGCACGCAGATGCATGGAAATGGCTGGTTGAGTAACACCCAATTGCTCCGCGAGCATTTTTTGCGATTGGGTATCGTCTTCGTCCAAAAGAGCCTGCAACTGATGATCCTCAACCTTCCTAGACCGATTTTCACGCTTCTGGTCCCACAAGTCAAAATTGCCGTCTTTGAACCGACGAAACCAATCTTGGCACATTGTTTCCGATAAAGCACTAGTCAACATAGAACTCCGTAAGCATTCGATATGATTCGGAAGCCGATTTCTTCAAATTGAAGCAAAAAAGCAGAGCTTCCCGCATATGCTCTTTTTCTGGCACAAAATAGACATGATTATCATAGGAAAAATGTATGCTGTTGTACGAAATTGCTAACAATGTGCACTGATTAAAGTTGATCACTTGCCCATGGTAGCTTAACACACTCACTTACGCCATCTATGACCAAACAGCGGATTTCAGCGTATACCCCTGTTACACTTCTTTGGATGTTATTCCGACGAAAACTCTTAACTGAAACGGTCGCGAAAAACCCTTTTTTTACCTTTCGGGGAGCTTCAATTTTAATCGACAGTCTGATCGCACAAAAATCCTCACATATTCCATGTCTCGGTACTTTTCCGCAACACCTCATTAGTTCATTTTTAAACAACAAAATATTTGCATTTATTATTTATTTTTTATTTTCAATATTTTAATGGAGTTGTATTTGAAAAAATTATTTTATTGGAAAAAATGTTTTTTTCTTCAAGTATTTGATAATTTCTATTACTGTTTTTACCTTCAGTGAAATTTTATTCAATGGAATTTTTTCATTTAAAATAATAGAAAATTTTAAAATTCGACAAAAGCCATGAAATTTCAAAAACTTTCTTAATTCTAAAATACTAAAACTTATAAAATTTCAATATTTACAATAATAGATTATTTTTTTTAAAAAAATTAATTTTAAGAACAAATTTAACTATACAAATGAGTTGATTTAAAAAATTTAGATAATTTTTTTATTAGAAATTTTCCAACAAAATTACACTTTGACAAAGAAAAAATTGAATTATTAAATTTTTTTTTGTATAAATTAATTAAGAAGAGAATATTTCGTTGTTGTTTTTTTTAATTAAAAAAAAAATTAAATATATTGTAAGCGAAATTATTTCAAATAAAGTCTAAATATTATAGATAGAAAAGCGTTTTTTTAAGAATGAAACTGAAAATCATTCATTAAAGACTGATTTACAACAATCATAAATGAAGTTAAAAAAAATGTATTTTCAACTATGAACATCGATTGAGTAAAAAAAAAAGAAATCAAAATAAAATATAATACAGTATACTAGTAAACTGCCAGTGTTTTTATTTTTTAGAAAATAATCTTTTTCATAATTTTTATTCCAAGGAAATTTCCAACCGAAGAATTTCGACTTACGATAAACGCTGAATACTCTTAACATCGATTTTCTAGAAATTACTCTTTATGATTATTCATGTGATAAATAAGTTCACCTCAATACCTATAAATATACTCATAGTTATATCCTTGCATATTTATTGCAAGGATATAACTATGAGTTAATGTTTAAATGTGCAATGAACAGATCTTTTTACGAAAATATTTGTTATAACTTCAACGCATTTGTTCCATTCAATCAACACCAATACAAATGCACTTAAAGAGAAGTCCTAGATTTTTAAAATATTTCCTTTTTATCGAAGAATAGTCTATAGTTCATCTCTGATTTATTGTGAATGCATTCTGAAAAGGGTAATTCAAATGGAATAAACTCTCTTATATAAAATTTAGAGTGAAAATTTTTAAGGAATACAAAATGTTAAAAAATATTGTAGATGAAAAAACTCTGAAATAAAACCAGAAAAATACGCAAATGGAAAATGCATTTCAGGTTAGCTCTTTGGTATTCATATTCTTCTGCTCCTACAATGATTCTTGGCAACACCAGAATATAATATACAATATTTCATTCTATGGACTTGCGACTCCTCTCTCCAATGGGGTATTATATTGTATATTTTTCTTTCAACTTTTTAAATAAATTGAATAGATGACTGGTGAATACACCTTTTTTATCTTATAGTAAAATTTATCCATAAAATCTACCAACAACCCCTATACACAAATTCATATGCACTTTGTGTGCATATTTTTGCAATTAAAATGTGTTCATTAAGAATTTTTGTTTATTTCAGTTTCACTTCATGAACATAACTTTTATATAATTTTTTAATAGAAATTAATTACAATCCAAATAAGAGAGGTTTTCTCTTATGCTAGTAGAAAATATTATCTAAAGGATAAACCTTACTAGAAATTTTTATTTTGAATATTTTTGCAATTAATTTATACTTCAGAAAAGTTCAGCAAAAAGCTTGAAACTTTTCCATTTGCTTTTAAAACAAACAAAAAAACATCACACAGAAAGTTAAATTTATTTTGGTGTGTTAAAATTTGCTTCATTACTGCCCCACAATTTTTACACAACTTTTTTATAATAAAATTAATTAGAATTTTCAATTTAGAAATTTATTTTATATTACAACTTAATTTACAATTTTAAATAAGTATTCGAAATAATTAAATAAAATCTACAAAATAAGAGTTAATAATCTGAATTTATTTTGTTGCCTTCAAAATATGCTTCATTTGAAGTAACACATTGATGCCAACGATTAAACCAGTCTGCGAAACACTGTCCATAAGCATTTTTTGGTATTGCCTACAGCTCTTACTGTGAAGTTTTCTCTATAGACTCAAAACCACTTCCACGAAGTCGTAACTTTAGCTTGGGGAACAAAACATAGTCGTATGGACCCATCAGTTATGAATACAATGCTAGATCGATGACATTTGCTCTTTTTTCGTTAAAAATTCGTATAATGTAATTACAAAGGTAGCTTTTTCCGGCGAATAAAGCAATTACAAAGGTAGCTTTTTCCGGCGACCAGCGGAGTATGGGGTCACGGGTGGGGTACCTCTCCATCTGGAATTACCGACGAACACAACGCTCGTGGCTTTCGTGGACGACGTAGCGGTTGTCCTTGTAGCCAAACACCTGGAGGATCTGGAAACCGCATTCTCCACCATCATCCGGAGGATAAGACAGTGGATGACATCGGCAGACCTGTCATTGGCGATACATAAGACCGAAGCACTCCTTGTGAGTAGCCGGAAGAAAATGGAGACCATTACCATAAGAGTGGGCGACCACGATATCCGGTCGCTACCGTATATAAGGTATCTAAAAGTGGTTTTGGATGCCAGACTCAACTACAAGAAGCACATCTCCAGCGCCAGCAGGAAGGCATCAGCAGTACAGGGCGCGCTTTCGCGGATAATGCCCAACATCGGAGACCCCAGGTAAATTTGAAGACGACTACTGGCAACTGTAGTTACCTCCGTCCTGCTATACGGAGCACCAGTATGGGCGAAATCGCTAGAGCTAACAACATACCGTAAGACAATGTCCAGCGGCTCTCAGCGATCAGAGTGGCATCAGCATACCGAACGGTATCAAACGATGAGGTCAACGTTGTGGCATCATGCCCACCCATCGACATCCTGGCAGGAGAGCGAGAACATCAACATCGTAGGAAGAAGGAAGAGCGGCGAAAGGTCCTCTGTGAAGAGGAGAGACCCGAGAGTCTTCGTCTCTGGCAAGAAAGATGGGACAGCTCGACGAAGGGTCGGTGGACTCATCGACTGATCCCAGATGTCACCAAATGGGTCACTCGCATGCACGGGAAAGTCGGGTATTACATCACGCAACTCTTGACTGAACATGAATGCTTTCGGGCATACTTGCACAGATTCAAGAGAACAGACTCCCCAAACTGTCATCGTTGCTGCGATGTGCTCGAAGATGCAGAACACGTGTTCTTCCGATGCAGAACACGTGTTCTTCCAATGCCCCTTTCCAATGGACACGGGCAGAACTGGAGAAAAATGTGGAAGGTTCCATCAGTCCAGAAAACATAGTGGAGTGCATGCTGAAGAACCAATCGGCTTGGAACAGAGTTGCAGAGTACGCGGAATATATCATCAAGGATCTTCACACCACGTACGAAGAATAGGCCGCGAGGCGTCATAACATCGGGACAGCAGTAAAATATTTTAAGAACGCCCCGGCAAAGTAGTATTTACAAAGAGTGCCGCCAGGGAACCATCGTTCCGGGAGCAAGGGTAGAGGTACAGGTTAGGTTTTAGCGAGGTAAAAATCCCGAATAACTCGTCTGACAGGTAGAAGGCGTCCCAGTCGAGTACCTTTTGAAGGTTTCCCCCTGTACCTCAATATTCTAAAAAAAAAAAAAACCTTTCTCTCTCTCTCTCTCTCTCTCTCTCTCTCTCTCTCTCTCTATTAAAAGCTCATAACACTCAGATAATATTGTTTATTGCCAGTTTCCTCTTTCGAAAGAAACTTTAGGTTAACAAAACCACGATAATCAAACAAAATAGTTATTACTTCAGCGTTCGAGCAACTTTGACATGGTTTAATCCATTTTGGGTCATTATGAAAGCGTTTTTCCCAATAATATTAATAAGTTTTGATGTCATAAGCCAATATTTTATCAACCGTCATTATGTATTTCATAAAAAAAGAATCTATTGTAAATTGGCTCCATCAAGCATGTTTGCAACAATCTGTTTATGATGCCCATTTTGAAGATGGCTCCTTCGGAACATGCTACGAAGTGAGGTGTTTAATGCCCAAAACATCAACTAAAATAGTGCAACCAGATGAGACATGTCCAAATCCTCCGCCATCTCTCTTAAGATAGGATGAAGATTTTTCATCACCATTATCTTCACTTTGTAGATATTTTCGGCAGTCGACAATGTCAAAGTTCGACCACAACGAGACCAATCTTCAATCACTTCTTGCCCACCTTTGAATCCTTTGTATTTCCAATAAAGCCGTTTCGCCGTAAATATTCTTCAATATTTGCAATAATTAACCATAAAAAATTTAGTTGGCAACACAAAATTTCAGGTAAATTCTTTCTCCGATATCCTTTTCCATATTAAAAATCACAGAGCATATTTAACATTGAATAGCATAACCTTAGATTAAAGAATACCTGGATAGGCCCTTACCGTATATGTATACGCATTTTTGTGTCCAACTTATTGCCAAGCGGCGAGAACTTGCATTTATCACATAGCTTTTTGTGGATATTTTTATGTAGATATGACACTCACTGCCATCTAGTTTTCGTAATAGAAAATTATTACATTGCAAAAGCCTAATTTATATTCTTTTTAATTCACTTATTAAAAACAAAAATACAATTTAAACACAACGATAGGCAATTTTTATTTTTTTTACAATCTTTTGATATGAAATGGAATTCTATTTTAGGTTTATTATTCATTTCGTAAATATCATTCAAATATAAAGCGCCTCAATTTTGTGGACTTTCGGAGAGTTTTACAATCTGCCATTCTCCATGAAAGTGATTACAACTCGAACTAATATAACTAGCGGTGTCATTTTAGAATTTATTATTGATATAAATAATCAAGTGTTGAAAGTGCAATTTAAAGTGTTGTTTTTATGTATTTTAAAGTATTTAAAAAAAAGTAAGTATTTTTATAAATAGTTTTATTATTGATAACATTTAATAAGAAGTTTTTATTACAGAAAATGAAGTGTTTTGTGAGAAATTGCTTCTCATACGAAAAAATGAGGAAGCCGGGAATTTCTTTCTTTCGGTAAGTTGACATATTTATTTTTACAAAACAAATTAAGAAAAAGTTTATTTGTGATGTGCCTAAATGGCTTTTAGTGATATCTTTTGTGTAAAAAGTGGTTAAAAAGTGAAAAGTTCGGCATTGAATAAATGTAAACAAATCCGATGTTGACAGTTCAATGTTTACCATGAAATAGTACAGTGCCGGTGTATATAAAGTGTGTGTAAGAAAGTTTAAGGGACCGAATTTTTTTAATAGTGCGAATAATACTTCAATTTATGTTAATTCTTAATTGAAAAAGTAAATGTGACGATCGAATATTTATATGTTGAGGAGGATAATGAACATGTAATATAAAAAAAATGATTGATATATAATTTTGCCTTAATTACTTTTATTTTCTAGGTCCCTAATAGCAGCACTGAATGTGAGGACTCGTCAACAAAGAAAGTAAGTAATTGTATACATGTATTATAATATTTTCTCCTATGCACATTGAAAGCATTGTTTTCTATTGATTCATTAAATTATTATGTTTTAATTAATAATATATAATGAAATAAAAAAATAATGTATTAAAATAGAATACTGCGTTTTATTGCATATTTACAAAACTAATTTCATCAAACAACAAGACCCGCAATATTAAAAAATCTGCTTCTTTACGCATAAATGACATCACATATGAAAATGATTTTGAAGGAACCGCTTCAATCGCATACTGAACTTTTAATTTGGCCCCCAATGATTTACGCCATTTCTGTTGTATTGCATGTGTGTGCGTTCTATGAATGTATTGCCAACAAAAGTTGGACAGAATTTTTGTGTAGAGGCCTATCCAGTACTTCTTTAATCTAAGAGCATAACCAAAATGTGTAAGCAAACTAGTTGACAGATCGTGCCAAAACTCTACATAACAATTACATACATTAGCACCAACTTAACAGCAAAACATTTTCTGCTATATTTTACGCGGGCTTTTTAAATAAACAATTTCGCATACTTATTTGACGGAAATTGTGTTTTAATGAAAATTAATTTTTCTGATAAATATAAAATTTCATATTAATCAGAAAAAAATTAAATTTTTTTTGGCTTTATATTTTCCAATTAGAACATTAACAAAATATTTTTATTCTTTTCAGTAAAAAGATACACTAAGTTTTTAAATGTTATTAATTATATTTAATAAAACTTGTAACTTTATATATTGTATTTTATTCATTATGAATGTATAAAAATAAATACAATATTTGTTATTAATTATTTATATAACATACAAGAAGATACGACTACCTTTACTGGATATATTTTTCTAATTATTTGCTATTTTCCCTTCAATAATCATTTTAAAAATTTTCAAGTACCTCAAATAGTTTTTGATGTATCAATTAGTATATGTAAATATATAAACTGTGACATCGATAAGTTTATTTTAAAAATATTGTTAGCAAATTTTTATTGAAAATAAAAGTTAAATCTATTGTATTAAAATTTTATATTAAAAAACAATAGCATTCATGTAACCACCATGACTCAGTTTGCAATCTTGTATGGCTTTGCTCAATAATAGTGCATGCTTGAAAGATTGGCATATACTTTACGTTTAAAATAATATTTAAAAAAAAGTCGCCCGGTGTCAAATGGCAAGATCTTGTCGGCCAATTCACATCAGTGTTTTGTGAGACTATTCAATTACCGAATTTTGTGAGCAACAAACCATTGTTTTGACGTGTAACTTGTAGCGCTATCTTATTGAAACTTAAGCTTATTCAAATTGAATTCTTTCAATTTTAGCTACAAAATTTTGTCACAAAATTCTTCAGAATTCACTGTAAGGTATCATGTTACGATATTATTCACGATCATTTTCGTTAAACCGAACTAAACAGTTACGTTTTTAGAAAGCATGGATTTTTTTTAAAATCAAATGAGGGTTTTCCGCGCTCTAGATTTGACAATTTTGTTTGTTAATGTAGCCATCGATCTGAAAATGTGCTTCGTCGCTAAGGACGAAGTCCCGTTTTTGTAGTAAGTTTGAATAATTGAACTAAAATTGACAGTTATAAAAAATATTTATAACGTATTCTGAAAGTTGAAAAAAAACGAACAGATTACACACCCTATATAATTATTTGACAGATTTTTGAAATTTTTAATCCACCGAATTTCCATTTCTACTTATACAAATGATTATGTACAAATTCAAAAATAAAATAAAATTATTAATCCTTGTTTTATAATATTTTTTATTAATAATAATAAATCCATTTCGAAATCACTTGATCAAAATCGAATGGATTTACACGAATTATTATGTATTGAATTCATTCCAAATTTTGGACAATTGTTATTTAACAAAAATTATATCCGATAACTTTAAACTCAGAATTAAAGCACATAATAAAATTAACTATTTTTTTTATTATATAATAAGTATAATGTTCGATTCAAAATGATAACAGTAAATAAAAAAAAACGACTTTTAAATATATTGGCATTTTGCTTCTGTAAATTTATTAATTCTATTGAATAATCTTTTGTATTATCGAATAAATCGATTTTAATTTTATTATAATTTGTTGAAATGAACTTTCCAAAGCTTTTAGTCTGTTATGGTATGGAAAATTTTAGACGAATTCTTTACGTATTGGACAGGACGAGAAGGTTTTAAAATTTGAATAAAATTTAATATTTTACTGAACGTAAAGTTCTACAGGAGAGACGTGCTTTCACACCCACCATAAATAGACAAAATCATGCCACAGACACCCAAACGTGTTAAGTTCTTTATAGGAGAGAAACAAGAAGAAGAAGAAAAAAACAGGTGAAAATAGTAAAAACAAATTTTAAAAAAAATAAAATTATCAAAATAGATTGAAAGAACTAGGATTTAAAAGGGAACGTATAAAAATTCGTAACGAAAAAATGGTTCGAAAAAAAATTTCGAAAGTAATAAAAAAATTATTTAAAAAAGAAAAACTCAAAAACTAAAGAAAAGAAGAAGAAAAAAGGTGAAGTGAACCGTCGACATTGGTGAAAGAGACCTAGCTGGCGCTGACTTATCCACAAATCCGCCTTATAGCACGTGGGCTACAGTCCAACAATAGCACACAAAAAATATGTGCAGTGCTACACGTATTGTTGAACTGGGTACCTGTACGGAGGAGAAACCTTGAATAAAAATATCACTTTAATTAAAATTTTTAATCTCAATTTAAGAAAATTTCTCTTGTTTTTTTTTATGCATAAAATTATAAGTAAAATGTAAAGAAATGGACATGAAATAATTTTTAATATTCTACAATAACTTTATTGTTTTATTTTGCAAGTAAAAATTTTAATTTTCTGATATTTTTTTTCTAAAATTATGGACATTCCGAATCCTGAATACAAATTAACAATCCGCCCAACACAGAATCCTCCTCGTCTCTTCGATAGCTTAACACAGAATGCTCGAAAAACTGTTTCGCGATCGCGCTCATATATGCAGTTTCTTAAATACGGTCGTACCATACTGTTTAGGAGATCCTTTTTATGCACACGACAACGATAGTACGACTGGTTTCAATTTTAACAGATTTTTCCTATTGTTTTTTTATACAAGTACATTGGGTTGTCAAGAAAGCATAGCAAGGCTTGCTTGTGATTCTGCACAGTAGTTTTTGGTTGATACCCTTTTAAATATGGAAAGTGAAAAACAGCATTTTCGGCATATTTTACTTTTTTACTATAGAAAAGGTAAAAATGTGTTAAGTGAGCGCCAGTCCCAAAACTGGTTCGCAAAATTTCGATCTGGCAATTTTGATCTCGAAGATGTACCACGTTCTGGAAGGCCAGTTGAAGCTGATGAAGACACAATAAAGGCATTAATTATCCCTTTATTGTGTCTTCATCAGCTTCATCGGCGAATAACAACTCGTGAAATCGCTGAGAAATTAAATTTATCGAATTCGGCCGTTCATGATCTTTTGAAACGGCTAGGTTTAATCCCATAGCTTGACATATCATCTTCTTACGAAAAAATATTTGTGCCGTCGCATTGACGTTTGTGATTTGCCATCATTTTTGGAAATGGATTGTCCCCAGTGATGGGGACGAGAAATAAATTGTTTACTACAATGTTAAGCGCAAAAGATCCTGGAGTAGAAAAGATGAACCGACTCAAAGCACTTCGAAAGCCAATATTCATCAAAAATAGTGATGCTATTTGTTTGGTGGGATTTCAAAGGAATCGTTTATTTTGACCTTCTACCGAGCAACACAACAATTCATTCTAAAGTGTACTATCATCAGTTGGATAAATTAAATGATTCACTCAAAAAGAAAGAAGGCCAATAAATAAACTATTGGGTTCCTAATGAAACGAAATTACTTTCTTAACAATCCAATATAAAATTATAAGTAAAAAGTAAAGAAATGAATACGAAATAATTTTTAATATTCTACAAAAACTTTTTTTTTTTCTAATAAGTATTTTAATTTCGTAAATTTTTTTCAGAATTTTTTTTCTCAAAATTATAAACGTTTAGAATTCTGAATACAAACTAACAATCCTCGTCTCTTCGATGGCTTAACACAGAATGCTTCGTGATGCCGCTCATACGTGCAGTTTCTTAGATATGATCATATCGTTTGGTAACGAGAACAAATCAGCAATGCCATCGATAAGGCAATCATAATAATTCCATCGCCAAATATTCTAATTCGCATTAAATGAATAGTTGCATATTAACAAATCCTATACTCATAGTACTCATAAGTAAATATGTCCATACATACACACCTCTAAGGATAATAACGATAGATTCGTTCAATAATGGGTTCAGTGAATTTTATTTAATCAAATCCTTGCAGCAGAAAAGTTCATTCACCAACAGTCATATGAAAACCATCAATACTAATTAATTACATAGACTAAAATAATCAAATATTCCCTTAATCAAAACGAGTAACTCCTTTTATCCTCTTATGCATTTGTAATAAGAGTTTAAATGATATCCTTCAGAGTTTTTCATCAACTTTGAACAAATAAATCTTAAGTCTTAATTTGGAACCTTAAACAGAAGACGATAACGTTGCGACGTTCATTCCATTTCATGTACTATCAATAAATGCATGCACATGCATATAAAAATATACACGCAAATTCTAAATATGCATACATATAGAAGTATGGATATAATTGTGAGGCTAACAAAAAATAATACTTACACTACAGCAAATTGAAAAAGACAAATAATCCTGTTGCTGCAATATAAAAAATTTATCCTTTATATGTAATTTTATGTTTTATTTTGTTGTTCCTACTGTGACAATACTAGCAGTACTCTCAGTTAACAGTTAACAAACAAACAAAAAACCACTTTCTTATGATACAAGTATCATGTTGAAATAATTTTCCAAATTGACATATATACATGCATACACATCTAAGTACAGACAGATGAAGGTATGAGTATACTTCTTGGTGGTATCCCTTTAAAACTTCTTGTTTTGCAGAAATTCAGACAAATCCTTATAGAAGATCTTTTATCTTCTGGTTATATGAAGCTGATTCTGTCTTGTTTCAAGTTGTTTCACTTCATAAGCTTCAGCACAAAATTGCCCATTCCAATTCCATCACTTTAAGACTGCAGAGACGTGGTAGCAGTGCTGTCAGTTCACAAACAAAAACTTGTCCTCATTATTGCTTAAAGCAGACACTGTTTTTGTTTATAAAACCAATGCTAACATTTTGACTGGAGCTTTTGTATTACGACCGTTATTATAGTTATTTGTTACTTCAAACTTGACAACGTTTTCTCCCATCTCTGTCGGTGTGTAGTTGGACGCCCCACAATTTTACACCCCCATAAATTTCACTCAGCAAAAAGTAGTGAAAGCCTCAATATTTCCCATTATAGCTATCCGTGTAATGTCTGCATGGGCGAACATCTGACTCTTGTTTGCATAAAATATCCTACTGCACTAACACAGATACGCCTACAAACATGCATGCATGCAGGTACAATGCAATTGTATTTGTGAATATTTCATTTCGGAACGAGCCCTAATGGAAAATGTGGATTCTCATTGTGCTACTTGCATTGTTGACTACTCATGTTTTCCAATTATCCTGCTTAAAGATTTCATACAAGTTATCAAACTGATAAAAGAGGAAAAATAAAAGTTAAATTCCAACAATCTAAATGTTCTGTGTGTGTTCTAAGGATACATGGATAAGTAGAGGAAGTCTAATAGGGAGAATGATTATAATGGAGCAACAGGACCAGGACCAAAGGCAATATGCTTAAAGGAATGTCATAGCCAAGAAGTTCAACAAATGCTCTGCAAATGTCACCAAGGATTATGGTGATATTGTTTAAGGATATGAATTTTATATTCATGCTATAGCAGCATTTTAAATAAAATTCATCCGACTTGAGCCATATCATACACATAGACGCTGTTGGCATATTTAGTTCTGGCTGCAGAAGATTGAATTCATATAAATCGAGTTATACTCATTAGAATGCATTCGTCTTGAGTCTTTTCTGCTTGAACAGCTTTTATGTTTAACAGACAGACGACATAATTGAGTAAAGATGAGGGAAAAAAATAAATCAACTAAAAAATCATTCGGAAATGTTCAATTGGAAATTATTTATCAACAAGAGATATTTCTCTTTTAAATTATTATTAATAAGGTATTTTGTTTATTGAATACAAATTAATTTTTTAATTGAAGCGGAAAGCTTTCATACCTTTTATATTAACTATACCGAAAAAAAAACGGAACTTTCCGTTTCTAATTTTTGAATAATTAACCAATTAGTGACAATTTTATTTTGCTTACTTAATTTTCAACATAAAATTTTAATTTTGTTGGTTTTTTTTTTTGCCTAAAAGAATCCTTTGACTACTGCTGCATAAAATAATATGAAAGTTATTAAAATATTATTTATACACTCATCTTTTTTTTGTATATTTATTTAAAATGCTCTTATTTTATTAGATAGAATATTACCAAATATAATTACAATACTAAAAATAATTATATAAATAAAAACAATCTACTAACGATTCTAGTATTATTGTATATTAAATAGACTAACATTTATATCTACAGCGTAATATATAAGTACAGGGTGTTCTGAAGATAGCTTTACAATATCAATGTGATGCTATTGGTTGTTTAGCTGTCATTCTGTCAGTTAAAATGTGACAATCATAGACTGCGGACGTGGCAAAATTATTGTATGGTATTATTGTAGTATTTTTAACAGCCGAAAATTATTGTTAAAAATATTTTTTTAATAACTGTGACGCACAAAATATTACGTAAAAAATTTTACGGAATAATGTGCATTTAAATTACAACGTTTATTATATAGTGAATAATTTTGTAATCAATAAACTAAAGTCTCGTTAAATTAAATAATATTACTGCAGTTCTTAAATGTGTAACTGAAATTCTTGAGATCTTTTCAAAACAATTTTATGGAATATTTTGCATAAAGATGCGTATTTATAATTTTATAAGAAAATTCAGATGACATAAAAATTTTAACGTAGCGATAGACAAGACCCTGATTTTTACAGCAAATTTATAATGAGTGACGAAGCGGATTTTGAGTTAAGATGCTTCGGTAATAAACAAAATATATACTTCTGGGAACATGAAAACCACAGTCAATTCATGGAAGACGTTTACACCCTCGTAGAGTGACTTATTGGACCGGAAATGTCATTGGCTTGTATTTCTTTACTGGCAATGTTATTACGGTGTCTGGGTAGATCATCTTTTTCGGTGAATTGGACCATTTGCGGTATGACAAAATGTGATTCCAATGGAACAGCACTAAGTCACACAATGTACGCACTACAGTAAAGTAGTGTTATTTTACGTAGCATACTCATCGT
This sequence comes from Atherix ibis, assembly GCA_958298945.1. Classification (NCBI taxonomy): domain Eukaryota; kingdom Metazoa; phylum Arthropoda; class Insecta; order Diptera; family Athericidae; genus Atherix; species Atherix ibis. Next base: position 32,255,480 of record OY282605.1, read on the forward strand.
TAGACATAATACCACGGACTGCCTATTATCATGAGTATTGAGATATGCTCAATCAACAAAACGCCAAACCTAATTAGCGATTAATATTGTAGTAAGCAATCAGTTAAAAGCTGATTACACCAACTACTTGTGCGGAAGCCTATCTAAACATCTGCTGTCATTAGCATTAATTTATATCTACTTGCACGTGAACTATTTAAAATTTAATAAAACCGCACTTAAACATTCATTACGCGATAAGTATCTATTGTAAATATCAACATAAAGCATAAAAAAGTGGCGAATGGCGTATTTCATAAACCATGGAGAATGGCGTATTTTAAAACTCTCCGAAAGTCTACAAAATTGATGCGCTTAACTATTGCCTTCTGTCGTATTTAAATTATATTTTTCTTTGAAAAAAGAAATTTAAAAATAGATATTAATTATGCTTTTGGAATGCAGCAAGTGTCTATTATAAAAATTAGATGGCAGTACAAGTCATATCTACATAAAAAAAATCTACACAAATATATGCAAATAGTACAATAATTCGCCGCTTTTGCAATAATTCGGACAGAAAATTGCGTATACATATACGAAAATCTGACGTACGGGCCTATCCAGGTATTCTTTATTCTAAGAGAGTCGATGTATTTTACCAGCGGTTTGGAAATAATACTTGGCATCCTAAGACGCCTTACCAATATCGAGCACAGTGTGTTTTAACAACATGCGGCACCCATTTCCCGTTGTACAAATTTTTTCTCTAAGAGTACTTCGGTTTGTATTACGCTCATTGAGCTACGGTAAATAATCTTGAAAATTATTGAGCCCAGCACAGGTACTCGGGTTCGCCAAGACTCGAAGTTAATGCCGGAATCTGAAGGCACTGTACGCGCTACAATGGAAATTCTGCGACCAATATTTTTGATCAAATTATGTCAAAAAGTAGTTGTGTCGATTAACCACTACAAAAGATACCAGGGGTATAAACTTAAATCTTATAAGCCATACTTTTCTTATGAGTTTGACATCTGTCAACACAAATCAGTACACATTGTTAGCAATTTCGTACAACAACATACATTTTTCCTTTGGTAATCATGTCTAGTTTTGTACCAGAAAAAGAGCATATGAGGGAAGCTTTGCTTTTCTGCTTCAATTTGAAGAGATCGGCTGTCGAATCGCATCGAATGCTTATGAAGGCCTATGGTGACAGTGCTCTATCGGAAACAACGTGCCAAGATTGGTTTCGTCAGTTCAAAGAAGGCAATTTTGACTTGCGGGATCAGAAGCGTGAAAATCGGCCTAGGAATGTTGAGGACCATCAATTGAAGGCTCTTTTGGACGAAGACGATACCCAATCGCAAAAAATGTTCGTGGAGCAATTGGGTGTTACACAACCAGCCATTTCCATGCATCTGCGTGCCATACGGAAGATTGAAAAGATCGGAAAATGGGTTCCGCATGAATTGAACGATAGGCAGATGGAGCGACGCCAAAACAATGCGAAATCTTGCTCGTCAGACAAAAAAAAAAAGTCGTTCCTGTATCGGGTTGTGACAGGCGATAAAAAGTGGATATATTTGGAGAACCCTAAACGCAAGAAATCGTGGATTGATCCCGGCCAACCATCAACATCTTTCCAAATCGCTTCGGATGGAAGACGATGCTGTGCGTTTGGTGGGATCAGCAGGGTATCGTCTACTATGAGATGTTGAAACCTGGTGAAACGGTCAATGCCCCCCACTATCACCAACAAATGATCAAATTGCATCGTGCTCTGTGTGAAAAAAGGACGGATTATCAACAAAGCCATGACAAGCTCATTTTCCTCCACGACAACGCACCATCGCACACGTCAAAAATGGTCCGAAACTACTTGGAGACTCTCAACTGGGAGGTGCTACCCCACTCCACTTATTCACCAGACCTGGCTCCTTCCAACTACCACCTGTTTCGTCGATGGGTCACGCGCTCGCTGAGCAGCGAAGACGTCCGAAAATGGTTTGATGAGTGGTTTGCCTCGAAAGAGAAGGAATATTTTTGGCGTGGTATCCATAAATTTCCCGAGAGATGGGAAAAATGTGTAGCTAGCAATGTCAAGTACTTTGAATAAATCTGTTTTTGCTTTCTATTAAAAAAACAGCGAACTTAAGCTTATACACCATATATCTAGTAATTGGAGAACTTAAAGAAAACATACGCAATGACATTAATGAAATTAACGCAGAAATATGTGAAAGCATGTCGAAAAAGTTCATCAAAAAAGCGGATATTTTCTACAAGGCCATTTACCCGACATTATTTTCAATAAATAATATTCAAGTTAATACAAACAATTTGGGTCAACCAAAATACTAATTTTTATTTCCATCAAAATTCATCTGGAAAAAAAACCAGTAAACTTATCTTTAGAATACCCTGTAAAAAATATTTCCGTAAACCATCAAAAAATATTTCAACTTTAACAAAATACTACAAAAATTATTTCTAAATTTATTCATACATATTTAGGGATATGCATAATTTCAACCAAAAATTCATTTTCCAAACACCTATAATATTAAATAAAATCACTTAGATGCTATAATATAAATATTAGAAAATATTTTGTATATAATAATATATGTTTATTTTTATTTGAAGAAATACTTTTACAAACTATTCTCATATTAATAAAAGGTTCAAAAAGAAAAGCCTAAACAATATTTAAATTTTCGACTATATTAAATTTTAGTCTAGAAATTATTATGGAAAATTTTTGAATATTTAAAAACCCTTACACAATTTGTTCAATAGAGAAATTCCAATAGAAATGAGACCCTAGCTTTAAGGATATAGCCTAAGAGCAAAAATTTCATATTAAAAGTTTATTTGGAAGGGGGGGGGGGGCGGTCAGTTAGTCTATAAATATGAGATTGTTATGTTCAAATATTTTGAATATTTATGAAGGTTTTTTTTTATCTAATTATAATTGTACGGTTTCTGTTTAAAATATCTAAGATAACATAAACTGTGGTGGTTTTTTCTTTTGCTTTTTGCAGTCGATATTTGAAACAAGATATCTGGGAGAATATACCAAATATTTCCGGTTAAAAAAATAGATAAATAAAAATACGCTAAAAATTGAAAATATTTTAGTTTCCTAAATTCTGATGACATATTTTCTAATACTTGCTTAATTTGGTAAAAAAGAAAGATTGTTTGTCTGAAATTTGTTTGGCTGACAAGTATAATAAAAGGAGGAAGAATTTTATCCCTTAGTCTCTAGGGGAGAGACATAAATTAGGTTGATCAATTCTCAACCTTTTTCTTTTCTTATAATTTAGTACTTTTTTCAGTATTCCTTTTACATCGAAAAAGTTTTAAAATAAGTAAATTTTATAATACAGTTTATTGGGAGTCTTGGAATAGTTTGAAAAGTGATTACTAGATTTTTATATATTTCCTAGTAGATAAAATAAAGTAGTTTTAAATTATTCCAGATACCGAAAAGAGTATTCAAAAATATCTGCCAATATACTCAGGATAATAGTAAAGCTAAGGAATTTTTCATATATTACAATTGCTGATGGTCGTTTCGTAGCAATGTCATTCTTTTAGCCTAATTACTGAGCTTCAAAATTCATTTCCAAGCTGACACATTTATACTGACTTTGTCCTATTTAATGCTTTAATTGTAAAATTCAAAGCATATCCTTCAAAGCTTACAGCTCTTTATCCTCAATGTCTGGATTGTCAGTATTAAAGAAATCTCTTTGATAACATTTCTGTAACTACACAGGTGGGCTAAGGTGTGACAGCTCTTTATTCGACCGAGTAAATGTGAGAATATTTTCATCTCAAAAAGGACTATTTTATTTTGACCGGAAGCTTAAACTACATTTATAAATAATTTATATTCATATAAATAAAAAGATAACTACATTGTTACTGTTATAATCGTGTAATCGTAATATGCATATTTTAGACTTAAAAACTGAAATGTTTTTTTGTAAACATTTTTAAATCGGATGCCAAACAAAGTTTGATCCTATACTTAAGTTGTACTATATTTGCAGTAATATTTCAGTGTAAGCTCGTATATAAAATGACTGGCCTAATCTTGATATTTGTCCGAATACACCGATAGTATTTATCTAAAATGCAGTCATTAAAGGAAATCACTCTACACTATATTCTGTTGTATTGTAGATGTTGATGATGGTGATGCAAATACACCTGAGCTTGAATTTGGTGATTTGACTTTTTTAATGATAAGTGAAATGAACGCGACTGCAATATCATCCGTCGTAGTAGTACAGCAGAACACGATGTTCGTTACAAACTACTGCCAACATAGTAAACATTGATAAATGCTCAAGGATTAAAAGATTTTAAATTTTCATTCATTTTATGGGCATTATGTTTATTTGGGGATTAGTTTAGAATTTGTTTTAGAGCGTATTAAAGGATTAATTGGCAGAATTTTCCAACTCAGTGGTACTGTATACGTAACTTTATGGATAGAAATTCAACATAGCATTTACGTAGGCTACTATATATATTTCTGGCCTAGGCAACACTAAGTGTTGCCAGGTGCGATCTGACATTTCCATTGGAAAGTTTGACATTTTTTAGCATAAACGTACTCAGAACGTTTTGACGTACGACTATCATTTGTGTTGTTTACAGTGACTTGAAAAAATCAATTTGGCAAAAAAATGGAATTAACTCGTGAACATTTTCGTGCGATCATTTTTCACAACTTTCGACGTGGATTATCACGACAAGAGTGCATCGATGAACTTAAATCTTTGTATGGCTATGAAGCACCATCCTATAGCACTGTGAAAAACTGGTACAACGAATTCAATCGTGGCCGACGCTCGCTCAAAGACGAATTCCGTGAAGGTCGTCCAAAAACAGCCGTTGTTCCAGAAAACATCGATGCCGTACGTGAACTGATAATGCAAGACCGTCATGTGACATACCGTGAGATAGAGGCATGCCTAGGCATTTCTCCCACCAGCATACATTCGATATTGCATGAACACCTGGCCGTAAAAAAGGTTTGTTCTCGTTGGATCCCGCACAATTTGACAATCGCTCAAAAAAAGGCTCGTGTGGATTGGTGTAAAGAAATGCTGAAAAAATACGATCGCGGTGCTTCAAAAGACGTTTATAAGATCGTCACAGGTGACGAATCATGGATCTATGCGTATGAGCCCGAAACAAAACAGCAATCGACCGTGTGGGTCTTCCAAGACGAGTCAAATCCAACGAAAGTTGTTCGTGGAAGAAGCACTTCGAAGCAAATGGTCGCTTGTTTCTTTGGCAAAACTGGTCATGTGGCGACTGTTCCGCTTGTGCAACGTAGGACGGTCAATTCTGAGTGGTACACCACCATTTGTTTGCCTGAAGTCTTCGGAGAAATTCGAAAAACGAACAAGAGAAGTCGAATCATTGTGCACCATGACAATGCGAGCTCTCACACATCGGCTCAAACCAGCGCCTTTTTGACCGGACAAAACGTCGAATTGATGGGTCATCCTCCGTACAGCCCTGACTTGGCACCCAATGACTTCTTTTTATTCCCACAGCCAGAAGATGCTGTTGAAGCATTCAAAAACCATGTTTTGGAGGTGTCTCAATCGGAGTGGAAAAAGTGCTTCGAAAATTGGTTTGAGCGCATGCAAAAGTGTATAAATCTTGATGGAGAATATTTTGAAAAACAATAAAACCTTTTTCGTTGATAAATATTCGCATTTTCATTATTAGGCCAGAAATATATATAGTAGCCCACGTACTTATTACTTGCATAAAATCATCATGAAAATATATCCAAACTTATATTTATATACTGCCGTTTATACCTGTATCTGAACGTAAAAAATTACGAGTATATCGATTAAATAAACTGAATTTTATTAGCTATTAATAAATATTTTCCAATTATATTTATTGACTATTAGTAGCAATCTTTTAAAAATTCACACTATATAAATAAAAGTTTATTTTTTATCTTACTATTAATGTGAAAATACTTTAAAAAAGTCATTTTGCTTTCGTATCTTTTTTATTGAAATATTTTATTACTTCAAAATATTGGTTAGTCAAAAAAGTTCGTGGTGAACTTTCGTAAAAACTTTTTATTGAAATATTTTATTATTTCAAAATATTGGTTAGTCGAAAAAGTTCGTGGTGTTTTTTTTGTTGATTCAAATAAAGATGCTTAAAGCAGACTGTTGAAATCAATTTATTCTAACTAAATATTCTCTATTATTATCGATAAAATTTCACCACTTTCTATAATTTCATAAGTACAGAAAATCGGTGAATTCCCTTCCAGCCTCACCATACACACAGCATTGCCTTATCGCGGCTTTGAAATAGTTATGTGATCGTTCATCGCTCTTTTTCCATGACCTCTTTCGAACAATATTCTCATATTTTACCAATTTTTTCATCGCCAATTATGATTTACTTAAGAAATGGCTCGATTTCATTGCGCTGCATCAGCGTATCGCAGATGTTAAGTGTGTCCACCTTGTTTTTCACACTCAATTCATTAGTTTCTTTTTTAAACCCAGACTTCCGTAAATGGTTTAGAACCATCATGAAAATATATCCAAACTTAAATTTATTTTAAAATTTACACTATATAAATAAAAGTTTATTTTTTATCTTACTATTAATTTGAAAATATTTTAAAATGGTTATTTTGCTTGCTTATCCTTTTTGTATATATAAACATTATTTTTATTTCCTATCCTTTTTATATCAAATTTTGATATACATTTTTGTTTAAAATATTTTTAAATTTAATATTTATTAATTAAAAAAAAACTTTTTATTGAAATATTTTATTACTTCAAAATATTGGTTAGTCGAAAAAGTTCGTGGTGTTTTTTTTTGTTGATTCAAATAAAGATGCTTAAAGCAGACTGTTAAAATCAATTTATTCAAACTAAATATTCTCTATTATTATCGATAAAATTTCGCCACTTTTTATAATTTCATCAGTATAGAAGATAGGTAGATTCCCTTCCAGCCCCACCATTTACCTTATTGGCCATCAATTTTAACATTGAAATTGTTTGTGATCGTTCTCTTTTTCCATAATCTGTTTCATACAATATTCTCGTATTTTACCCATTTTTTCATTGCCAATTATGATTCGATTCCAGAAGTGGCTCGATTTCATTGCGCTGCATCATTAGTTTCTTTTTAAACCCAGCCTTCCGCAAATGGTTCAACACTATATGTTATGACTACTGATATACCGGTTTTGTTTAATTTTTTTTCGAGAATTGCATGCATTTTTTCGGTAATTGGCTGATTAGAACGGAGCTCATATTTAACATAGAAATTTCAAGAATGAAACCGAAAAAGATGGAGTTAAAAGCAAATAACTCAGTAATCCCTAGTCGCATTGTATCAAAACTAGACGCGCTTTTGAAAAGTGATACTTAAAGCTTTGTGTAGCGAAAATATTTACTGAATCTTTGTAATGTACCCCACAAAGTTTTTCGACTTTTTTTTTATTTTAAAGAAATAATTTTTATAATTAAATGGTTATCAAATTTGTGCTTTTGAGAGTGAACTTACGTTAATAACATAAAAAATTCAGACTTTACTTCAATTTTTATTTAATTATATTGTTGAATATTGGCCATCATATACAAATTATAATATTATTTAAATAATTGTCACGAAACTTTTTTGATAGGCCCCGATTCTTTCGAGATAGTTGTTGATGACATTTTTACAATTTTCAAGCTACAACTCGTAAATTTTTAAGCTATAAAATTTAAAGATTGTTTGATAATTCTATGCTAAAATATTATATTTTCTGTAGTTTTAAGAGAAAAAATCCATACACGTGAAATCGCACGGTTTATACCACCATAATGAAAGCCAAAATTTATCGTATTGTGTAGCTTGTGGCAGCCTTTTCTTAAAACCACATATTTTCACACTTAAAATCTTTAAGTTGAAACCCAAAAAAATCATTTATCAAAGCGCGTAGCGATTAGAATTGACAGTAATGGTCTCTACCTCTTCATTTGCAAAATTCGAGCTAATGACACCTTCAGACCTAAATTCGCACTAGACATTTAGTTTTTGCGAATACGATGGCTTCTCCATAGTAACATGTGAGTTTTACAGTACTCCATGTGGGGCAATTTTGCTCATTATATATCGACTGATGGAGAATTAAAAGCCTCTTCTTCCGGCACTAAATCAGCTTATCTTTTTTACATACGAGGTCTGTTCAAAAACTATCGCGAATTTTGTGTGTTTTTTCAAAAATTATTTATTTATTCATGAATATCTATTTTGTCTCCTTCAAAGTAATCCCCATCAGATATTATACACTTGCGCCAATGTTTTTTCCAATCCTCGAAGAACTTTAAAAAATCATTTTTTGTGATCTTGTTCAGCTCCTCCTTCGATGCCATCTTTATCTCCTCAATCGTAGCGTAGCGGCATCCTTTCATGGGGCTCTTCAGTTTTGGGAATAAGAAAAAGTCACAGGGGCCAAATCTGGGAAATACGGTGGCTGCGGCATTATTAGTGTGTTGTTTTTTGCGTGTGCAGGCTGTTATCATGGTGCAAAAGCCAATTTTTGTTCTTCGACAAATCCGGGCGTTTCTGGCGGATTGCTTATGGCAACTTGCAGGTAATATTCCTTATTGACCGTTCTACCCTGTGGCAAGAACTCATGATGCACCGCGCCCCTGCAATCGAAGGAAACTGTCGTTCGCACGTCCCGGCACACATTTCGTCGTTCACATCTTCTTGGCCCTCTGAGAACATTTTGTACCACCGATAAACGTTGCTTCGGTCCAAGGTAATATCACCATATGCCACAGTCAACATTCCGAATGCGTCCGTGCAATTAATTTTGTTTTTTACACAAAAATTTGATACAGATTCTTTGATCCAATTTTTTGGAATGGGCAAAAACCGAAGACGAGCCAAAACACGTGCAAGCAAAGCAGCTGTCAAAAATTTACTGACATAAGTACCAATATAACGCCACAAAAAAATCGAAAATCGAAAATACGTAACCCACGGAAATTCAAAATTCGCGATGTCTTTTTGAACAGACCTCATATTATGATCAATAAAACAATTCAGAATATAAAATGGTAAATTTTAATGTAAATAAATTATATCTCAAAAAGTATATATTTATATTGAACCATTATTAAATGTTAAAGCTATACTTTCCACATTGCAAAATGGATAACCCAAAAATTTTACAAGAGCATATTCTTCATGAAAATATTTCCTTATTGTATCCATTTATAATATTTTCCATAAATTGTATAAGTAAATAAATAACATATGCATATACTAATATGAGAATATTATAATTTTAATATATCGACAAGAATATGGCTATGTAGATACATAAAAATTCGAAAATAGATTCTTTCAAAAAGGAGAGAATTAAGGGGCGAACATCGAGATGGAGGAGAAAACTTTTATACAATATTACCTTTCTTGGTGATTTACAATATTTGAAAATAAATTTTTCATTGACTTTGCAGGTAAATTGATCTTCTTGCCTGGGGGAGCCTATGTAAAAGAAACCTTCAATCTTTTTCTAAACAAGAACATTTTTTTTGTCGATTCTTATCCTTTTCATCAGCACCACCACTCCTGCTTAACTAATAAAATCACTCCAAACTTATTTATGTATAGTCAAAAATACAAGTATATGTACATAGTAGAGAATATATATTCCAATAACATATATATGTAGGCACTGTTGATGCAATTACATTTCTGATCTACTGAAGTGAAAGTTTAAATTAAAGAAAAGTAAAATAAACGGATTCCTTTTTACCTAAATATTAATCTTAAGAAGAGAAAAAAAAACTTAATTTAGTAAAAATAAAAAATAAAAAAAAAAACCAATAAATATGAGATAAAATAACAATATTATAAAATAGGAAAATATAAAATTTCAAAAGTGTAGAGAAGATAAGTTTTTTTTAACAAGACGTAAAATACACCTTTTTAATGAGAAAGTTATTCAAGTAAGCAGAAATTCAGTTTTGTAAGTTTTAACTTAATTTCCTGAAGCGAAATATTCCATAGTCGCTCTATCCTACGATGTTATTTTGGTAAATAGACAAGAAATTATTTTGTCTACTTTTTTTATGGGTTTTCTCTACATTTTTAGTTTTATTTTTTTAATTTATTTTGTTTGTTTTGTTTTTTTTTTTAATATACTGATTTTTTTTTTTTGGTTGCTTTTAATTAAAATGTTAATTTTTTCTTTCATTAATAGCAAAGATGTTCTTATATTTAGAAGATACTCGTATAAAATGCAATTATTTGATTAAAAATTTAATGTCAGCATTATTTGATGGGGAATTTTATTGAAATCAAAATATTTAAGTATAGATTTTTTGATGCCAACTAATTTATTATCATATTCTATTCTATGAATTTAAATGGACAATTTTCTTTAGTTCAAATCAATTGAAAATTAATGAAATGAAATAAAAGTTCATTACATTCCAACAAATTGAACGTAGTCAATTTACAAGAAAATTCCAAAAATTGATGGAATTGCGTTAGACCGAAGGCAATTTTCGTTAAATTCATCAAGGCATATTGAGTGTTGCGTAATTTCTCTTCATCATGTACATTTTAAAAGACTTCTAAGGACAAATTTTTGATCGCTGCTACTACAAAAGAACAATTAGGAAATTATTCAAAACGTGTACTAGACTAATAATGATAACAAAAATTTTTACTTACGTGTATTCCTTCTGTTTCCAACCAACATTTCACTGTCCAATCCTTATTCAAGTGATATTCCACTATAAACATTACAGTCGTATATCACAATCACATCTCAATTTATCAATTTTAAATGTATTAGACCCGAAATTCATGTTGTGTGCCTATAAAGATTTCAAAATAACGTCGTTCACTCAATTAACAAGTCAATAAAACCCATCGTTCGAAAGTGACTCTGTGTCCAGCAACTTATGGGCTTGTGTTCGTGGTTGAAATGTTCAACGACGATGCTTAATGTTAAATGCTTTTTAGTTAGTTCCATTTCTGTGGGCAATTGGAGCAATACCATCGGTTTGAAATTACCAAATGCCTAGCATTGATTAAATGTTTCATAAAATTTCGTCCACTCTGCTTTACCACAAAATTGTCTATTTGCCAAAAATTTATTCACATAGCCAAATAGAAAAATCACTTTTCTAAAATGCTCACAGAAAAATGACTACCAGCAGCAGTATAATTTTACGAAGCCGAGTGTTTTATTGCACATAAAATTGCATTAAAAAAGGATCTTTACTGGTAAATTTGAAAAATATTATTTTCGTCTATAAGGTTAAATATTTGGAAATTATTTTCTTCTTTAAACGATAAGAGTTTCACATAAAGTTTATTGTTTATTAGTAAATTAGTTTATATGTTATAATAAATCATAAAATATTAAATGATAATTAGTATATTTTTAAGTCGTAAAAATCTTCATTAAATAAATATATTCTAATATTAATAAAATGATACAGGGTGTTTTAAAGGTAAGTTCATAATTTTAATGTAATGCCATTGGTTGGTGAACTATCAATATGTCAGTTGATATTTGACATATATAGAGAGTGGTAATGACGCCATTATTATTCTGTGTTATAAACCTTTAAAATTGTGTACAAAAGTAGTTTAATAATTACTATAACGCTCAGAAAATTACGTTAAAAATTTTGGCGGTTTAATATGCCTTGAAATTACACTGCTTATCGTATAGTAAATAATCTTGAAGAGAAAGGTACATTGTTCGATAGACCAAAGTTTGGCCTGGCCATCTTAGAATCGGATGCTCAACCGAGAATATTTTTACAATGCGTCTAAATGTAGCTGAAACTCCGGGAACCGCCATAAAGCATTATGCACAAAAATTAAATATTCTGGAATATTTTCAACGGTGCGGCAAACGGGAGTCCGGTCTAGGCCTACTGAATCGAAGAAGTCTAGACGTCCCGGCTTTTCGCTGCGCTCTTCTAGTTTGACACTCCTAGCATACATATTATTGATAGCATCCTGGCTAACGCAGTCGCCCCACCGAAGGAAGGGCCTACTACGTTTCCTAGGGCCATAAATGGAGCCACTGTAGACTTTCCGGGCAGAATCTTCCTCGTCCATGCGAATTAAGTGTCCAGCCCACTGCAGCATGTTAAAATTAGTTTTATTTACAATCGGGTGGTCCGGAATAAATAGGCCACGGAATCATCAATCCTCATGTAGGGGGCCAAAAATTCTTTGAATAATTCTCCTCTCGAAAGCTGAGAAGAGGTCGCAACGATTTTTGCTGAAAGCCCAAGTTTTTAAAAAATTCATGAGGAATGGCACGATCAGTGTCTTGTACATCAGTAGCTTCGACGTTATGATTAGAATTTTTGAGCTAACGCAGGTGCCCTACTGAAGGAAGGGCCTACTACGTTTCCGAGGGCCATAAATGGAGCCACTGTAGACTTTCCGGGTAGATTCTTCTTCATCCATGCGGATTAAGAGTCCAGCCCACCGCAGCCTATTGAGCTTAATTTTATTTACAACCGGGTGGTCCGGAATAAATAGGCCACAGAATCTTCCATGTAGGGGCCAAACATTTTTTTAAGAATTCTCCTCTCGAAAGCTGAGAAGAGGTTGCAACGATTTTTGCTGACAGCCCAAGTTTTCGAAGAATATGTGACAACTAATTTACCTCTTTAAGCTATAATATCCTGTCTGTATATAGTATTGTCGACATACAGATAGGAAAATGGTTTAACTCTAGTCCTAGTTGGTCTTGTCTTCGAGGCCGATGCCGCCACCTTCTACTTACTCGATACCTTCATTTATGTGCAGCCCAAGATTTTTCGCCACCGACTCAATCTTGATGAATGCCTCTCGCACAGCTCTTTCACAAAACTCTAAGTTTAACAGGAAATTGATAATCAGTGACGAGGCTTATTTTGACATAAACTGCTTCTGGGGAATCCAGGGGTTATTCACAAACGGCGTTTGTATTCTCGTAGAATGACCTTGTAGTATGGTGTTTGCGCCTGATTTGTCATAACTCTCTATTTCTTTGAGGGCGCTGCTAAGAATGCTGTTAGGATGATGGAGGAGCAACATAGAGTGTTGCTACAGAAAAGAACTGCACCAATTGGGGTTAGACTACATGTGATTCCAACAGGATAATGCCACGTCACACATTACACGCACTATAATTATGTCAAAAATTTATTATTTCGATAGGGCCCTCGCCCCCTAAGATTTAACTGCTCCCGATTTTTTTGTTAGGGGATACTTGAAATACAATTTCTACGCTATCCGATCGAATCTATTTAAACAACTTAATGAAAATATACGCAACAAAATCAAAAAAAAATTAACTCTGGAAATTGCAGAAATTTGCTACAAGCCCAAACAAAGATGACCATTTATTTTCCATACACAATTTCCAAATCTATAAAAAGTATTTTAGTTAACCAAATTTAAAGTTTTCTATTTTAATTCAAAATTATTTTGAAAAAGAAGTTATAAACCTTAGAACACTCTTTAAAAGATGCAAATTAGTAGAAATTATTTTTAACTTTCATATTATTTAAACAATTTCAGTTTGAAAAAATCATATGAGAAAGTATTGTATTTTTCACAATTTTTAAATATTATTTAAGGTTTTTGTATTTCTTATTTACAATTTTCTATCATCGTATCTATAAATATTTACCAGATGTATAAGCTTAAATCCGCCATTTTCTAATAGATGGCATGAGTGAGCGTATTAAGCTACCATGAGCACGCCATACTTCTTTTTATGAGTTTGACATCTGTCAACATAAATCAGTACACATTGTCAGCAATTTCGTAGAACAACGTACATTTTTCATTTAGTAATCATGTCTAGTTTTGTGCCAGAAAAAGAGCATATGCGGGAAGCTCTGCTTTTCTGCTTCAATTTGAAGAAATCGGCTGCCGAATCGTATCAAATGCTTATGGCGGCCTATAGTGCTTTATTAGAAACAACGTGCCGAGATTGGTTCCGTCGGTTTAAAGACGGTTATTTTGAGTTGTGGGACAAGAAGCGTGAAAATTCGTCAATTGCAGGCTCTTTCGGATGAAGACGATACCCAATCGTAAAAAATGCTCGTGGAGCAATTGGGTGTTAATCAACCAGCCATTTCCATACGTCTGCGTGCCATAAGGAAGATTGAAAAGATCAGAAAATGGGTGCCGCATGAATTGAACAATAGGCAGATGGAGCGACACCAAAACACATGTAAAATCTTCCTCGCCAGACAAAAAAGAAAACCGTTTCTGCACGGGATTGTGACAGGCGATGAAAAGTGGATATATTTCGAGAGCCCTAAATGCAAGAAAACGTGGGTTGATCCCGGACAACCATCAACATCTTCCCCAAGACCAAATCGCTTCGGACGGAAGACGATGCTGTGCGTTTGGTCAGATCAGCAGGTTATCGTCTACTATTAGATGTTGAAACCTGGTGAAACTGTCAATGCCCATCGCTACCACCAACAAGTGATCAAATTGCACCGTGCGCTGTGTGAAAAAAGTACGGATTATCAACAAAGACATGACAAGCTGATTTTCCTCCACGACAACGCACCATCGCACACGTCAAAAATGGTCCGAAACTACTTGGAGACACTCAACTGGGAGGAGCTACCCCACCCCGCTTATTCTCCAGATCTGGCCCCTTCCGACTACCACCTGTTTTCGTCGATGGGACACACGCTCGCTGAGCAGCACTTCGATTCTTACGAAGACGTCCGAAAATGGCTTGATGAGTGATTTACCTCGAAAGAGAAGAAATTTTTTTGGCGTGGTATCCACAAATTGCCCGAGATTTGGTAAAAATGTGTCACTAGCGAGGGCAAGTACTTTGAATAAATTTATTTTTGCTTTCTATGAAAAAAAAACATGTGTTTTTTTTGACTAAAAAACAGCGGATTTAAACTTCTACACTTGGTATAAAAACTTCTTTTTGATAAAAATAAAAATCAAGAATTGCTTATATTTATTAAAAAATAATCTTTTTTCACAAATGAATACAATATTTTTTTAAAGAACAAAACCAAAGCTTCTTTTTAATTTTTTGTAAATTTTAAACAACCCCTATATGCATACTAGAAATAATAAATCATAATATAGTATATATAATATTTAATTTGTATAGATTTACTTGGTAGAAAAATTATTTTAAGTTATCCAATACAAATTTATAAATTCATAAAATAAATATTATGCGCATATTAAAAAAATAAAAATGTTCATAAATCTAATAAAAATGTGTAAATCAAAGAAAAACTTTGACAAGTCATCTATGCATTATAATTTAAATTTTCTATCATACAAAAAAACCAAATGCCGTAATTTTTTTATGGAAAAAAAACATGGAAAATTTTATGCCAGATTATATGGTATGATAAATTCTTGCGAGTATTTTGTTAACTTATGCGGAAGTATTTATAATTTCTTTACCATAATAGGTTAATTGTAATTATCTGCAAATTGGAAACTTATCTCAGAAATATAACAATTATTTAATAAACGGAGCATAAAATAATAAGACGAATATGTGGTAGTATAAGTGCAATTATTGTAGGATATAAATTTAGTTTCATTTCAAAGAGAGCCTTCACAATAGTTAAATACAAGCCTTATAAAATTATGCATGCATCCTGAATTAAATATCTTTCCTTTGATGAGCATTTTCAAAAGTTCAAAACATATGCAACTGCATCTGAAACTTTTCAAAAAAAAAAAATGGTATTTAAATTCTTCTATATTAATTTTAACTTTGTGGTTGCTGAAATGAACATTTTCTGTTTCTGTTGCTTGTACATATTCATAAACAGTCAAATAAGTAACTTCACCCCAACTTTCAGTTGCTGCCTTCGTAGAATATTTATTGAAGAGAGGAATGCACTTTTTGAATGAATCTACAAGAAAATTTTCTGAAAAGATCCTTTATGTTTTCATTTTTTTATTTTAGAAGTGCACGAAGTACAAGTGCGGGTATTCTTTTCATGTTTACCAAGGCAAAGGCCGTTCATCATTTTCTTGACACTCTCTTCGGTACTTTTCCAATACAACAAAAATGAGGTGTTTTCAAGGATTTCAGTTAGAAACAGTTTTTGTTCGCTCTCATTTATGAGAAACTTTTATTTTTTACCATTACATAATTATGTCAATTGTTCTTATAATGCCCTGTTTTCAAAAATTCCATTTAATTCAACAAAAATGTTAAAGAATTAAATACGAATAATTTCCTTTTGTTTTTGAATGGTTCTATTCCCTTTCTTTTATTATAAAATTCTTTCTTATTTTCTTATTTTGTATATATGGTAAACTTGAACGCCTACACAAATAATGTTGAAAAGTTGCAAATTTGTTTTAATTTTTACATTACCTGACTGAATACTTACTTAAAACTCATTTACATAATAGCAAAAGTTTTTGATAACCTTATTTATAAAAATCAGTTTTGTTTTATTGCGATTGAATTCTAGTTAAATAATGGTTATTTTATAAAAGGTTTCCTATTTAATTAAAGTGTAAATGAATTGAAAAACAAATTTTCTTAAATACACAAAACAAACAATAACTTTGAATATGTATAAATACACTTACCAATTTGATATAGTAAAAAGATTGAACAAAATTCGATTTTTAAAAATCGAATAATCAGATTTTTCTGGAATTTCTATTTGCTTATAATACGAGGGTCGTTCAATAAGTCCTTAGAAAAAAATGGAAAAAAAACTGTTTTTAAAAAACAAAAATTTTTATTTTTCAACATAATCTCCTTTTAGCTCTTTACACTTTCCCAACCGTTTTTCCAAAATTTTTATCCCGTCCAAAAAATAGGATTTCGGAAGTTCTGCAAAATACTCATCCGTTTGAGCAATGACGTCCTCGTTGGAAGTTAACTGTGGTCCGCCAAGCCATTTCTTCAGATTGGGGAAAAGAAAATAGTCACTCGGGGCCAAATCTGGTGAATAAGCGGGATACTGCAACAATTCCATTCTCAATTCCACAATTTTGGCATGGAAACAGTGCAGGTTTGCACACGCGCATTGTCCTGATGCAAGAGGATTTTTTTTCTTCTTCAGATGGGGGCGTTTCTCTTTGATTTCCTCGCTCAACCGTTGTAATAACGACGCGTAATACGCTCCTGTTATTGTTTTTCCTTTTTCCAAGTAGTCGATAAAAATGATGCCCTGCGAATCCTAAAAGACCGTGGCCATCACCTTGCCGGCCGATGGCATAGTTTTTGCCTTCTTCGGAGCCCGTTCACCCTTGAAAATCCACTGTGATGACTGTCTCTTCGTTTCTGGAGTGTAATATATCGACGAAGGAATTCGTGACATATCGACGAAGGAATTCGGCAGGATTGCGATGAAAGAGTGCCAACATAGCCCCAGAGTCCACTACACGATTGCGCTTATTCTCCTCTGAGGGCAAACGCGGCACCCATCTTACCGACATTTTTTTCATAGACAATTTTTCATGCAAAATTGAAGCGACTGTACCTTGTGATATGCCCGTGGCCTCAACTAATTCGCGCACTTTAATTCGCCGATCGTTCAAAATCAGATCGTGAATTTTGTCGATGATTTCAGGAGTAGACACCTCAACTGGGAGTCCTGAACGATGTTCATCTTTTGTGGATGAACGGCCACGTTTAAATTCATTCACCCAATTGTAAACCGTCGCAAACACAGGTGCAGATGTGCCATGAACTGCATCCAACTCGGCCTTGATTTCTTTCGGGCTTAAGCCTTTCAAATGGAGATGTTTGATGACAGCCCTAAACTCGCTTTTTTCCATTGTTATGCACAAATAAATGTCGTTAACTTTAATCGACGATAGAAATTGACCTACGCTATGGATCGAGGTGAAATTTTGACAGCTTTCCTGTCAATCTTTACCGACACTACGAGCGCAATTTCTTGGATTTTCTAAGGACTTATTGAACGACCCTCGTATATATCATATTTTATAATTAATTAATGAAGATTTCTTCCTTGCCAATTAGTGTTTAAATTTCCTTATTTAATTGTTATCGATTTTTTATATCCCAACAGATTTTGGTTTATTAAACGATATTTCAATTTTTGTTTGTTTCTTTACACAAATAATTAAAAATACGAGTAGTTTGTTTCGAATATTTCAATAACTATATTAAAAACTCGAAATTGTTAGGCTTTTTTTCGTTGAATATTGGATACATATAAAATCTTCAGTTTATAGAAATTAACATGAATTCGAATATTTATTATTTAAAAAACAATACCTAAGAAATATATTCGAGTTAATTTTTTCTATAAAATGAACTATCTGTGGAAAAGCCATTGTATTCGCTAAAAGAATTTGATAAGTGTGAATTTTTGTCTAAAGTGGGGTCATGGGCCAGTATTTGTTAAAAAACGAAGTTACCTCAATTGTAAGATTTTAATTAAAAACTATTTTTTTTAGCCTGAGTTGTAATATTTTTTTTAAAAACGATACCATAAGCCACACGGTACGACAAAAAGTTCACAGTACCCCGTTATTTTAAAATTTGCTGATATCAATTGGCTGCCAAGATCGTGTAATTTGACGCTGTTGGACTTTTTTTCATAGGACTACACAATTAATCACCTTCACACAGCAATCTTCAAATTTTAAACAATTTAAAATATCACATCCGTCAACTAATGCCCGAATAACAGCTCAAAATTATTAATGTCTCAGAAAGGAAATAACTGTCCTTTCTGAAAGAAAAAATTCCCATAGTTTAAAAATAATTATAAAAATATTTTTTTATAAAACGGTTTTTTTTAATTAATTTAAGTGAAAATAATTCGAATTTTTAATTCACAAAATTCAAATAAGTAACTGTGCCTACAGACAAACAGACAAGTTAGTAACTGTGCTACAGATAAACAGACAACTTATAACTGTGCTACAGACAGACGGACAGGTGCAACCGAATAATGCAGTTCCGCATGCAGGTATTTCCTTTAACAAAATGTCCATATGAGAACACGTAATTTTTACAGCAGCTTTTCGAGTATTCCCAGCAAAGAACAAAAAAACGAAATTACTTCCCGGACAACCCAACACCCTGCCGGTTACTTCCGCAATTAAGGGTATTTTTAAAAAAATAAAAAATACACATAGGTGTAGGAGAAATAGTTTTACAGTTTTACATCCAAAGGGGGGGGGGCGGGGGAGAGGGGATTGGTTCGGTCTATCAAATTGAAGGAGTAAAAAAAACAAAATTAATTAAGTTTATTTGGTCAACTGAAAACCAAAAAAACTTAACTACGATATCATACGAATTGGAATTTAGACTATTCAAATATAGATGGCAGTACACAAAAGAGAAAAACCAAGTAAAATTTGCTACAATACCACACATGGCTCTTGCGTCGCTTTAAGGTATTCAATTTGGTGTGTTCTTTTGAAACGTCAAAACAATTCACAGACCGGGTTTTAATTGAATGCGCTTTTTTGTTATGACTTTTTAGAATTTTTTGGAAATATAAGAAATATTGCAATCGTACAGGTAAATATTCAAATCCCAAAAAATGTTCAATATGTAAAAGAATTGCGGCTGATTTTTTTCGTAGAACTACCGCAGTCGTGGTATAAATACAAGTACGAGTAGTAAACAGTCATCAATCTAACCTCAAAAAATGGCTGGAGTTTTATTTGAAGATATTTTCAATGTTAAGGACATGGACCCAGAGGGCAAAAAGTTCGATCGAGTTAGTCGATTACATTGTGAATCAGAATCATTCAAAATGGACCTTATCCTAGATATTAATTCTTGGTTATATCCAATGGATCTCGGCGACAAATTCCGATTAGTTTTAGCAACCACATTGCGGGAGGACGGTTGTCCTGACGGCGGCGAATTTAATCCAATGGAAACAGAAAATTCTCGTGCAGATAGTTTTGAATATGTTATGCATGGTAAAATCTACAGAATAGAAGGTGATGAAGCCCACAATGAAGCGTCCAGCCGTCTTTCAGCGTACGTTTCCTTCGGCGGACTACTAATGCGACTTCAGGGTGATGCTAACAATCTGCACGGTTTCGAAGTTGATCAGCACATGTACCTTCTGATGAAAAAATTGGCATTTTGAAATTGTTTTTATTTTCATTGATAATTTATAGTTATAATAAAATAATTTTATTTTTTAGAAAAAAAATTTGAATGGAATTTTGTTTTAGAAGAAATATTAACAAAAAACGTACGAACAACTCAATTAAACATATGCAATTTGGCAGAATCATTCCAAATAGAAAATAAAACAATATTTTGATGTAGGAAATTATGGCAAGCAAATTGCAATTTTATTTAATTAATAAATTCTGCTCATTGACTAGAAAATGTGTACACAAATTCATATTCTGATTATACATAAAATTTTTTTGGTTTTATAGTAACTTTTTTAAAATCAAGAAACTAGTGACACTTAAATTCAATTCTAATTTCGTCGAAAGTGTGTATTAATAAAGAAGAGTCAATTCAATTTAAACATAATTTGCAAAAATCTTTTCTTTTTTTTGGCATGTTACTCAGTCCTAAGTACCGTAAATTATGCTTGGTAGTTTCTACCATTTCTACTTTGATTTTTGGTATTTCTTAATTAAAAACTACACATAATTATAATAATAATGGCAATACATAAGTGTTAGTAAGTTAGAAAAATATATGTATTATTTCTCAAATATTCACCAGAACCAAGTGATTTAAGAGATACTATATACCAAAATAATGGCAAGATGTCGAAAATATTATTAACATTAAAACTAAGAATTACTAAAAACTACTTAAACAAATAATTATTGCTTTGGATTAACTAGCTTTCAAGGGTGTAATCGAATAGTTCGTAATCTCTCTCCACATTTCTGCTCTTATTGCGTTCATGTTCAAGAAATTACCAAAACTATTTCTATTACAAATTCCCATGTTAAGAGATAGATAGAGAGAAGAAGAAAATTAAACTAAGTAGTACCAGTTCCATTATTCCCATTTAAAGGAACAAAATGAGAAAAGCTAAATTACTAAGAAAATTCTTAAACTAAACAACAACAAAAAAATTGTTTTTGTGATGTGCATCGTTATTAGAAAAATTTTGTGGATAATGCAGTGATTACGGTGCACCTGCCTTATTCAGAACACGAATCTGTGTAGGCGTTCGCAAGCTCTTCCAAAATGTTGACGATCGTTCGATTTTCCTGTTTGTACTTTTCCATGAACGATTCAGGTACCGTCCAGTCAAGAAAAGAGCTTATGTTCTCATGGAGCCGTTCCTTTTCCGAAAGGTTTTCATCAACGGTATGGACACGTCCGGCCAATTTAAGTGCACTTAGGATAACGTTATCGATGAGCCGCTTTTCGAAGCCCAACTGCTTTAAACGTTCCTCTGTTGATATCTTTTTGAGGACTATGGCCAGCAACAATCGCAATTTCGAAACTGTTGCCGCTTCGGATTCATCTTCTTTATTTTTTTGATTGCCACTCTCGGTTTGTGTTGCGACTCTCGATGTTGCAGAACATTTTTCGCCATGTGTCGATAGTTCTGCTTTTGTTTTAAAGAATTCCTGGCATGCTTCACACATGTACGGTTTATCCTTGCCGTGAATAGTACGCATATGAGTTTTGAGATGCGGTAACTGCGAAAAAGCAGTCCCGCTTTCTTTACAAATCAGACATTTGAATGGCTTTTCCCCAGTATGTTTACGAATGTGCAACTTCAAAACGCTCGAATGGGCAAAGGCTTGCCAGCATACCTTTAATAATAATAAAACCAAGAAGAAAAAAAACATGTTAACAAGTTCCAAAAAGAAGACATAATAATGAGTTACACAAAACCGTTGATAACTTACCGGGCAACGATATGGCCTCTCACCCGAATGCATTCTTTGATGAACGTTAAGCTGTGACTTCTGAGAAAATGTAGCCGAACAAATACTGCATATGAACGGTCTGATGTTGTCGTGAAGTCGTATGTGCTGTGGAAGGTGACCTTTTAATGTTTTATTGCAGATGTTGCAGTGAAACGCTTTAATATTTGCATGGAAACGTGTCAAATGTTGTCTCAGCGCATCGGATCGATAGAAGCTCTTGTTGCAAATATGGCACATGAACTCACGCTCTTCCGAGTGCGTTTTTACGTGAAGTTTCAGATTCGCTGGGGATGAAAATGAACTCGGACATTGTTCGCATTTATACTTTTTCTCACCGTTATGGATAACAAGGTGCTGTCGTAACTGAAAGAAGCAAATGTCGAAAAATTAGAAAAATACAAATTTGAAATTTTCATATTAAAATGAAAAATAGAATACGTACTTGTCCGCCACGAGCAAACTTTTTTGTACACATAGGACAGCTGTATGGCTTCTCTCCCGAATGGACCCGCATATGAAGTCGAAGCCGCTCCTTAATGGGAAACGACTTATTACAATGGTCACAGATGAACTTCTGATCGGTGCCATGAATCGAGGCGATGTGATTTTTTAAACAAACAGCCTGTCGAAATTTACTGTGGCACTGTTCACACTCGAACGGCCTCTCATCGCTGTGGATTCGTAGGTGTTTCCGCAGATCACTCGATCCAAGAAACTCCTTATTGCACACCGCGCAAATGTAACGTTTACGCTCCTTTTTCCATCGTCGCTTAACCGACGTATTGTTCGTTTTCAATCCATTTTTCGTACTATTCACTACCTTCAATCCTGTTTTTGATCTTTTCTCTACAGATTTCGGCTTATTTTCCGCCAATTTGGATTTTCGTAAATTTTTCTGCTCATCTTGTACCACTGCAGATTCAGTTTTATCCAATTTTTTCGTACGTTTTGTAGTTTTTACAATGCCATTATTCCCATTTATCTTAATATTATCACATTTATTCGAATTGATCGAACTGCGCGTCGATCTTGATCGCATGACTCTTAGCTGCTGCTCCAAAACCAACCCGATTTCATTCGAAAACTTTATCGTTCATTCGATATACAAATGAAATTAGTTACATAAAAGCTAAACCATCACCAATATCACTAAAAAGTCTAGTATTTCTTTGATATTTATAAAGTTACAACAAAAATTTAGTAAAAAATTCTTAGAATGCAATAGCATCTAAAATGTTTTTTTTTTTTTTTTTTTTTTTTAAATTAGTCTAAATTAAGAATTCTAATCATTTCAATCTTATTATTTGTACATTTTTGTTGAACTTTTCTGATATGTTTTCAGTACTTTTTTTTATTATTTGGGTTTTTTTTCCTTTTCTTTCTTAATTTTAATTTTTGGTTTTGTTCTTGATGGCACAAATCAACATAAATAGATGACCATTAACCAATAGCATTTTTATGATTTCTTTTCTTTTCTCCTACAATTCATTATATTTTTTTTTTGTTTTATGATTTTAAAAAAAAGTTTATGGTATTTTAAAGTTCAGGTTTAAAAAAAAAATTGTTCTATTATTAATTTCTATTATTTTTTAAAGAAAACACCAACACCAATTGCACTGAAAGTAAGTTTTTAACGTAAAAAATTTTATGTGAATTTTACTTGTTAGTAAATAGACTGAATACTAAATTATTAATTAGTAAATATAGTGGGAAAAAAAGAGTTTTGCATGCAATTATAATAATTATTTTCGTCATGAATTGGTCATTTTGAATAAAACGAAAAATTTGATTAATTTTTAAAATGTTAGAAAATATTTATAAATAAAACTACAAAAATCCTCCATTTTGTCTGTTGTAATTTTGTTGGTTTTCGTTCTGAAACAAAGAGAAATTAAAAGATAATATTTTAGGATGTTTGCACTCTTTTTCTAAATATTTAGAATATTGTTAAGATATCACATATATTCATCGAAGAATAGAGAACTAATTTCCCATATTACATTAAACCTTTGGTACAGTTACGCTTTTTCATCATCTCCAGTTAGGAAAAATTACAGATTTTCCCAACTCCAATTTTCCTAACCGGCGATAATGGAGAAACACCAGTAATGATTATGGTGATTATACATTGAAGAATAATCTTCGTGGTTGCCTTGTTATTGTTTCGTTATTACAAAAACTGCATTATATTTTTACAAAGTATTTGGTTTTATTTTTTCTATTAATTAGAAATCTTTCAGAGAATAATAAATTATTTTAAAAAAATCTACCATAAAAGAATTGGATGAATTAGCTAAATTACATTTTGTATTAACTGAAAGAAATTTTGTTAAGAATTTATCATACAAACCTATTATTTCTATTAGAAGATTAATATCAATTATAAAAGTTATTTTTTTTTAAAGATTTTTTAACATTTTTTAGCTAGAAAATCTCTGATAAGTTAAATTTTGCAAAGGAAAACAAAAAATTTCAAATTGCCTAAATATAGTTATTAACATATTATATTAAATAAATTCCTAAACAAGACAACTATCAACTTGGACTGTTCTAGTGGGAATACAATTCTGACTGTCAAAATTTAAAAACTTTCACAGTCTTATAGGAATGAACAAAACTTCGACTGTTTTATCACCGAATTCGATGCTGTTTTAATTTTGCAGTTGTAATTAAAGTACTGCCATACATTTCAGTGTTTTGTTATGTGGCAGGATTGTTGTTTGACAGTTTATTTTAAAATAGAAAGAAGATAAGTGTTCGAGGTCTGTTCAAAAAATATAGTGAATTTGTGTGTTTTTTTCAAAAATGATTTATTTATTCATGAATATCTATTTTGTCCTCTTCAAAGCAATCCCCACCAGATATTATACACTTGTGCCAACATTTTTTCCAATCCTCGAAGCACTTCAAAAAATCATTTTTTGTGATCTTGTTCAGCTTCGATGCGTCTTTATGCCGTTCAGCTTCAACGTAGCGTCGTCCTTTCATGGGGCTCTTCAGTTTCGGGAACAAGAAAAAGTCACAGGCGACCAGATCTGTGGAATACTGTGGCTGCGGCATTATTAGTGTGTTGTTTTTGACCAAAAATTCGCGCTCAAGCAACGATGGTGCAAAAGTCAATTTTTGTTCTTCCACAAATCAGGACGTTTTGTGGCGGATTGCTTCGCGCAATTTGCGCATAACTTACAGGTAATATTTCTTATTGACCGTTCTACCCTGTGGCAAGAACTCATGATGCACCACGCTGCTGCATCCGAAGAAAACTGTAAGCAAAACCTTCACATTCGACCGAACTTGGCAAGCTTTTTTCAGTCTTGGCTCGTGCGGCAGATTCCATTGCGATGATTGAGCTTTGGTTTCCACGTCATAACCATAAAACCATGATTCAACAACAGTTATGACCCTCTGGAGCAAATTTGTGTCGTTGCGGACAGAGTCCAACAGAATGTTTTCGTCTGTTACTGACGTGCTCGGCCGTCCACATCTTCTCGACCCTCTGAGAACATTTTGTACCACCGATAAACGTTGCTTCGGTCCAAGGTAGCTTCACCATATGCCAAAGTCAACATTCGGAATGCGTCCGCGCAATTAATTTTGTTTTTCACACAAAATTTAATACAGATTCTTTGATCAATTTTTTTGAATGGGCAAAAATTTAAAACGAGCGAAAAAACACGTGCAAGCGTAAACTGTCAAAAATTAACTGAACATTCAAAATGGCCGAACTTGTCGGCATAAGTGAGAGACATGAGTACCAACATAGCGGCACAAAAATCGAAAATCGAATATACGTAACCCGCGGAAATTCAAAATTCGCGATACTTTTTGAACAGACTTCGTATACAATATTTGTAGTTTTATTAAAAAATTGAATTAAACATAATTTATTAATTTATTATTGAAATTGTATTAATTCGTTTATTTTTGACAGTACTTAAGGTTCAGCTTTCAGTTTCAGTTGAAATTTTGTTCCTACCATTAAGGAACAAAGCCAGAAATAAATAATACAGGCTCCCCCTCCTAGCGCATATGGATTGAAAAACTTTGTTCCTGTTTAGAGAAAATTTGCGTATTTTTGGTCTAAAACAATTCCGGACCCGAAAATACCAAAAAAAAAAACTACTTGCAAGCTTTTAAAAGTGTCCTTTAATGTTAAATTTCTTCTAACGAAAATTAAATACTTTTGGAACTTGGCTTGTATCAGGCCGGTTTATGAAAACAAATTTCGAAAAGTACTTCCTTGTGGCGACCAACAATGAGCACATTCCTACCATGTCACTAGCTGAATTCGAACTCAATACTACTGTATATTCGGGCACATATGTCCCAGTATCACTAAATCGGGACACTTTAATTTAACTTATCATATTTCTTAAAAATTATTAATATATTATTTAAATTTCTTTCTGTTTAACGTAAAAAACTAACTGACTCTGTCTGGTTTAATAAGTATTGAAAAACGTTGGTCCTGTTTAGAGAAAGAGGCGGCATGGGCCTGGTAACTGTGCATGCCTACTTCTGGTCTAAAAAAAATTCCAGACTCGAAAATACAGAAAAAAAACTACTTGCAAGATTTTAAAAATATCCTTCAATATTAAATTTCTACTTCTAACAAAAATTAAATACTTTTGAAACTTGTTTTTTATCAGGCCATTTTATAAAAACAAATTTCGAAAAGTACTTCATTTTGACGACCAATTATGAGCACACTTGCCATGTCACAAGCTGAATTCAAACTCAAGACTGCTGCCTATTTAGTCCCAGTGCCACTAAATCAGTTTTCTTTTAAAAAACCAATAAATTCTTATTAAAATAATTTTTGTTTTTTTGTCTTAGGTAGAAAACTAAAAATTAGTTGATCGAGAGAAAAAACCACACACACGTACGTAATATATTTTATGTATTTATTCTTAAATTGCCTGATAAGATTTGACAATACTCCAAAAAAAAAAAAAATTGAAAGCGTATATAAATTTTGTAATTCCAAAATCAAAAATGTTTTTTTTCTTGAAGTTTTCCTGTGATTTCCAAAGAAAATTCCCTAAATAGTATTTATTTTTAGTTACATATAAAAAATAGATTTTAAAATTAAATTACAACACAGAAAAATCGGAACTAAAATTTACAAAAAAAAAAGATTCCCATTTCATATGCTCATCGTAAAAAAATATTTTCAATGTTCAATGTTATCTTATCATTTTGTTGAAATCTTATAATACTCGTTAGTATGAAAAGTAAATATCAGATTAATTGTTTTATTTGCATGTATTAAGAAAAAAAATGTGAATTATAATATTTAACATAAGTGCTGATATATATATGAAAAAATTCCTCCACATCCAAATGATTATCAACTCTACTTTACTTTTATCATGAAAATATTTAAAATTTAATTAAAAAAATATTATTTTTTTTTATTGAATAGTTAATGAAAATTTTTTTGGGCTTCTTTCAGTTCAAGAAAATTTATAACACAAAAAGGAACAACGATGAGAATGTTATTATTCCAACAACAAAAAAACTTTTGCAGTTTTGTGATTCACTTAAACCAACGACGCCTTATATTTAAAAAGGCGATAATAAAAAAATAAAAATAAATTAAGACAAATTACCTTTTACTTTTATTTATTGTTAAAACAAAATTACTTTTAATCAGTATATACTGGCAATAGCCAACAAGATTGGTGTAAAAATTTTAGGTGAAAATTGAAAAAATTTAATAAATCGTTAATAGGAACTTACCAAGTTGACGCCAAAGTTGAGACTGATTTCCAGAGTATCCACCATATATGCAGGCACGCGATCCAATTCGATTTGGGACCATCCAAAGTAAGAAAATTAACCACGGTTGACTAGGTCCTATCCCTCATTGGCATCTGTGTCCGTTAGATACCTCCCATAGCTTTTGTTATTATTTTCGTTTTTTTTTTTTTTTATTTCAAAATCAATTCTTAAACGTAATTATCCATTGAACCATAACAAAAATAATAAAGACAATATCATAAATGTATATTTTTATTTGAAATTTTCCTTCCCAACGTGTATTTTTACGAAAATAGAATACGAAAGATTTCCGTTTTTATACAGTAAATCCACAAGTTAAAATGTAACAAAAAATTTTTTTTTAAGATAATTTTTGTAGTAAATTTTTTCAAAAATACTTTTTAGTTTTTATTGACTTTTTAAAAAGAAATTGTTTATTATTAAATAAAATAGATTTTATTGGTAAAATTTTAAAAGAAAAAAATTCTAATTTGTTACGGGAATGTCTTTGGAACGGCGTTGAAGTCTTTTGTCGTCGTCGACAAACTGCAACGTTTCCAATTGTAATACGACAAAACTGAATCGATAATTGAGTCTACTTGAAAATATGTGAATTATTTTATGTACATTTCGACATTATCAGATAGTACGTAATTTCAGTGTATAAGTGTATGTATCTATAGTATGGTATCTAGGAAAAGGTAAATTTTATCTTATCAGCCAGAGTCGTAATCAACACGAAACCTCGGCGCTCTTATCGGATTCGCTCTTATCGTGCGGCACAGCACCTTCACCCGCTACCGTAATCCAGGTTTGTTGCCTTCGGTCCCAAACGCATTTCAGTTTTCCATCGCCGGCTCACTTGCCCCATGCATTTGGAACTTATTATGGGGGCGACCACTAAGCATATTTGCTCTGTCACATTTTTACTGATAAAGGCTAACACCATCCTCAGGTGAACAAAAACCAAATCATTTTATAGAACGAAAAAAAAAACTTTGTTTGAAAAATAAATTTTTCTTTCCTTGAGGACCATTTTTCTTTTGTCGCATAACCAACGAAGAAACCTTACGCTTCCGATTACCCCGTTTTTTCCATTAACTCTTTTCGCATTGAAGTCGTTCTCATCAATAATGTCAAAATAAGGTTTTGACATTTTGATTCGACTAAAAGCATTTGTCTGGATTCCATCCGCTTTTATCATTAATTCATTACGAAAATCGAATTAATTGAAAACACCGTCACATCGATTTTGAATTTGATTTTTAATTTATTTAGAATTGAATTTTAATTGCGGAAACACGGAAATTTATTTGACACAAAACTTACACACAATTACCCTCTGGCCTGGCAATTGCGTCAAAAATTTTCATATAAGCAGCACCACACCAGAATTCTCCTATTACCAACGCTATGGCATATGTTTTTGTGGTTATTTTGGTTCTTGACACACACCACCGCATTAACAAATGCCGAATATTTCACATTCTAGAATTAAGATTTATTTAATAGATTTTGCCCAAATTTATATCTTTTACATTCTCCAAGGGTGAAATAGCAACAACAAAAATCCCTTATTATAATTTAATAATTTTTTCTTCAAATTATATATCATATAATATTTTTATAATAACAAAAACATAAGAAATATTCTTATTTAAACTTTTGAGTGTAAACATAGTTTTTGTTCAGACAATTTTTGACATTTGAGTGTTATTTATTCGTCACCAGAGGCGCCCTTATAACTAAGTGCTGCAATATCTTCTCAAAAACAAAATTCGTTTATGCAATAAGAAATTCGTTTAAATAAAAGAAAAATGCGCATATTTTTTTTTAAATAATTAAAAACCGAGTTTTTTTCTTAAAAAAAGAGTTAAAAACCGAAACAAAAAATATATTTATGAGACCATTAATTTTGTTATATTTTCTTCAACAATTTATCCAAACTATTTATTGTATTTATCATAAAAATAAGAAAAACCTTAAAAAACTTACGAAATTTGGTGTCTTTTCTATTCCGGTGTTTAATAAGATCTTTCTTTTATTTTTGTGATTTAATACTATTCTTAAATAATAAGCAGAGTTGAAAAACTTTTATGAAGTTTACTCTAAGTTTAATATCTGAAACTTGGAAAATTTCATGCTTTTTCAAGTGTTTTTGTATGGTTTTGGGAAACGAAAGTGAAGATAATTTTTCTAACAAGAGAATTGTTATGAGATAACGGAGTCGACTATCAAATTTTTACATTAAAGTCGAGAAATAAGGAGTTTCAAAAATTATTTGGAGAATTTTCATTTGAATGGATTGGCTTCTACCGGAATAGGAACGCTTGGTTGATCCTGAAAGTTCTATTCCGTATGTCCATACGGGTATAATTACTGTATTTTATAAAAGTAATTTTTTCTCAACTGCCAGTTTTGATTGTTTATCTAAAAGTTTTTGTAGTTTTCTATAGCATCTGTTCGTTTCAGATCTTTTCATTTCTGGCAGTTGAGAAAAAATTACTTTTATAAAATACAGTAATTATACCGTTTTTCTTCTGTGGCAAAATATTGCTATTAACATGTGTAGAAGGGGGTTCTTCTTCGCTAAGAGTAAAAGTACAATGAACACTCTTTTGTTTGTTTTCTTTTATTCTCCACTTTTTGAAACAGTTTTTTTTAAGGTAATTAATATAGTTTGGTAAATTGTAGAAGACAGAGTTTGGGATTTGTTTATGTGACAGGATGGTAGTGTCATCCCATATGTAGCTGTTAAGGTATTGTCATTGGAAAGAATATCGTTTGTATACCAGCGAAAAGAGGAAATAATTCGCATAATTCGCCATGTTCAACTCCGTGAAAATATCACCCGAACAGATAGAATTTGATTATGAGAAAATAAGTAGAAGGAAGAATTTTTATCATTTATTTTCTCATAATCAGATAAATCAATGCTTGCCAGTTACTTTTTCAAGATTATTTCATGTAAAGGTTGGGCAGCCTTACGTTTTAAGTGATCCATGCGAGAGGTACAGTTTTAAACCACTTTTTCGAGTATATCGGGTGGTATCTCGCTAATAGCATGTGTAATGTTATCTTCCAAGGCTGCAAATAACGCTGGTTTATCGGCATAGACGACTGACTTAACGTCCCCCCATTAAACATAGTCTAGATGCGTCAAATCAAACGATCTAGGCTGCCAACTCACCAGTTCGAAACGTGACATAAACTGCTCACCGAACTCATCTCTCAATATGTCCATTGTTTCATGTGCTGGGTGGCATGTAGCGTCGTCTTGTTGAAACCACATATCGACCAGATGCAAATTCTTGAATTTTGGGCAAAAAAAAAAATCAAATTATCGAGCGATAGCGGGCCCCATTCTGGGTGTAATGGCAGTTCTTGTTTTGCCTGTAGTTGTTCATAAGACCAAATGCTACAATTTTGCATATTCATATATCCATTCAACCAGAAATAATCTTCGTCGCTGAACGCAATTTTTTGGTAGAAAAAAACGACGCTTTGGCAGGTTGTTCGGCTTTAGTTCTTTCACGAACTGTATTTTATACTCTTTTATACCAAGATTCTTGCGTGAAATCTTCCACATAGTCGAGTAACGCAATCCCTATTGACAAATCACGGCCTCCAGCAATACTGGATACTGCACGGCAATAATTTTCTGTTTACGCATTCTAAGCACACGGATTGGTGGTTTGATGTCCAATAGCGTCAAATTGCTGCGACTTACTGAGCAATCAAATCAAGCCATAGTGTTTCGTCATTATGGCTTGAATTGCTTGCTCAATAGAAGGTATATTGCGACGACTATAAAATGGTCAAAATGCGCAAAATTGAACATTTTTCACAGAGCACGAATTTCAATAATAAAATTCAATAATCCGTAAGCGTGATTTGATTATCTTTTTTTAATAAAATGGCAATGCTAACTGAGCACTTTTTAAATTGGACACATACTACTTTTCATACGTGATCTATCAAAAATTAAAATTAAAAAAGCCAAACAGTAAAAAAAATCACTCGAAAATATCTGTTCTGAAAAAATATCTAATTTTTCTATAGCAGTTGTCGTTTAAGTTTCGTCAAGTTCACGTAGTGGGTGAGTTAAATTTGTATGGTTAAGCATCCGTTTGGCAGCTCTCCAAACTGAATATTTTTTATTTTAGTTCTTGTAGTGGGTTAAATTTACATGTCCATCTTGGCTTTCGAGAGCGTTGCCACTGTGTCGTCGCCCGTCATTTTTCACTTATTAGTGATCGTATTTTTAGTGGCAAACTCAATTTTTACGGAGCTGGACGTGTTCTCTTTAGTTTTCGTTATAAGTTAATGTTAGTTTAATTTGTGGCTGAAATGTTCCAGTCCTCCTTACCAATTATTAGTCTCGACAGAGTCAAGATCATAGAACAGGGCTATGAATTTATAGATTGCATAGAAGTAGTAATAAAGTAGTATAGAATATCGTGGAAGTTTTTTTGGCCGATGTATGCCAGTATGTGGGACTGGATGGAAATAGGACTTGAAATTGGCTATGAGAAAGCACATCATGAAGAATCGTCCCGAACGAGTTCAATACTTGAAATATAAACTTAAATACTAAAAAAAAAATCATTAATAAAAATATATTACAAATAATAAGTATCATGTCATACAGTATATTATTATTATATTAATTTTGAAAAACAAATTGTTACATTTTTATTTAATTATATACATTATATAAATAATATATTTATACATTTCTGTATATTATGTATATACATATTTGTTTAGCATTTTATTAATATGAAATTATTGTACGCCGGATAGAAACTTATTTATGTTGTCCAATATCCAGTATCCATTGTGAGCCTGAAGAATAATCAAAACTTGTATAACTTTATATAGTATACAATTATTAAAGATAGCAGCATATATTTTTTAATACATTTTTGTGAGATTTAATATCTTTTTTTGAATTTTTCATATTTTTAAATATTTTTACATATCATTTTTTTTTCTTCCTTCGAATGTTTTTGCTTCTTAATGTGGTTCATATATATAATCTATTATTTTCTTTAACAAAATAAATGTGATTTTTTATTATTGTTTTGCACAAAAAGACTAAAATCACTCCAACAACCATCGTATTATTTTATGTAAATGAATACTAATTTCCCGAATACAAGAAATATCCCAAGGGTTTTGGAACTGCATGTATCGAACGTCGACTAAGTTTTATACTCGTTGGCTCGTCTTTTTCTTTTATTGGGGGATAATTAAAGAAACTAGAAGGACTTTTTTTTTCAAATAATATTAATTATGAAAAGATTACTTTAGAAAGGGAACAATAATAAATTATCTCTATTAAAACGTTACAGAAGAATATATATACTTACTTCCCCAATTTACTGCTATTCGTAGATGAAAAGTCGTTGAATTCTAAACGATTCACAGTCACAGGAAATGGTATCCGATCTGTTGATTTGAATTTACTACGTTTATCCTGATAGATTGAATACAAATCGTGATGTGTGCGTGACAATCGGAAGGAAGGCAATTCCGATTGGAATGCTTGGATTTCGTATAAAATTGGTTTGTTTTGAATATTTGTACCACTACTTTTATTGGCACTATTATCAACTTTGGAATTGTCATCCTTTTTCGATTCGTTGGTTCTGCGCATTGACCGAAGGGCATTTACATAGTTTGTGGTTTCTTGCCACCATCGTTTAGCTCTCGTATCAAGTTGTAAAGCAGTCATATAAGGATTTGGAGGCTTTCATAAAAATAAAGAAAAAATTTATTAAAATATAATATATAAATAATAATATATATTGTATATAAAAAGTACACTAAAATTTACTAATTTTTTGTTTGTTTTCGTTATTTTTGCAAATGATTTTTTTTCTTCTATTAAATATTAAACCGAAAAAAAAATTTATTTAAATCGTTAACTGTAGAATTATTCATATATTTTTTTTTGAAAAAATATTTAAATTGCGCAAAAGTTCTTAGTGAAGATAATCTGAAAGAAAATACTCATTATTCTCACCCAAATCAACCAACAACCTTTACTATACGTTGAAAACAGCTTGTCTTATGTTATTAGAGTCTTGCACGCGATAGAGTACAAAATTCGACATTATACCACAAGGTGAAAAGACTCAAACTACTATAATTAATTTCCGTTACATTTTACTATCAATATTATCAAATCGAATAAATATTTTTTTCTTTCATAGAAAAAGTTGTAATAAATTTATGCTCAACCGTTTCGTTTAAGAGTAACGACTTTTAAAAAAAAAATGTTTGCGGTTAAATTTTAGAAAATAAAAAAATTATTCTTACGTTGTATAGTGACTCCTCAAAATGATGTTTATTATGGCGTCCACAAGCCTTTTTCGCAAAATTAAACTCAATTGCTTTAGTTTCCGCTGAAGAAATTTTCTGCAAATGAGATCGGTTAATACTCGCATGTGTCGGCTGATTTAAACGTTCAATCTTAAAAAGACAAAAAAACCCAATTGATCTAATTTAAATTGAATTAAAAAAAGAACACTAAAATACATACAAGTGTCGCAACATCGGTTTTTTTAACTTTTCCTCTTTTAGTATCACTACCGGCCGAATTCATACCTCCATTAACTCGTTTCTCGGGTCTTTTCATCGACTTTTGTCGTACAGGCTTCTTTCGATCGCCGCTACCAAAAAGACCGCGTGCTTCTGCCATTTTGATCAAATATTTAGCATCTAATTTTGTTATTTGTTTCCTACGTATTAAGGCGACATAGCATCCTAGTGAACTGAAATTAATACATTTATCCCGATTAACACACATGTCCGGTACATCGCTGATTTGGAATTCGTCGGTTTTGGGGACTTTCACATTTTGTGACATATCATCAGTGGCGGAAGTGGCATTTGATTTCCGAGCCGTATTGAGATTTGACATGTCCGAACTGGTAACACTTTCGCTACTTGGTGGACGTCCTTTCTTAAACTTTACAATAACATCGTCAGGTTTCGAAGAAGTCGAGACTAATTTTCTTATTGCAGAAGACTGTGCTGAAACCGATGACATTCCCATGCTTTCCAGTTCAGCGAGCGTTTCCTGTTTGCGTTTCTCCTTATATATTAGTAAATGCTTTTCGAAGGCACACCGATTAATATCCTCCACAGCTCTGTTCACCATATCTTGATTTTCGGAACCCACAATAGAATGCGTCTCATAGAGAATAAACTGCACTTGAGGTCGAGACATGGCAAGACGTAGAGTATCCCGCTGTTCTTCTAGAAGTTGAGCTACTCTTTTTTTACCTTCTTTATTTATCTCGGATTCGGTTAGCATTTCCAACATGCTTAAATCACCACCTCTGCTGCAAATCAGATCAATAGGATCGGCCACACCGCTGAACGAATTCGGAGGCGTTGCAAATATACCCACAACCGTCTCCAGCACTGGTGACTCAAGTGCTATATTACAAAAATTCTCGGCATAAAGACGAACATTATCGATTCCTAAATTCGTAATATAACTCTTATATTCGCTTAGATGGGGTCCAGCCCCAAATGCTATAAAATCGTTTACACGATTTACAGAATAGAAGAGTGCAGCCAAATATGCTGTCGATCGTGGTGAAGAAACGTGCGTCTGTACCACATCGCCTCTCAAATCGAAAAAATCGAGCAATTTTGATATGATCGCTGGTGCCAATGAAAATGTACGATCCTTAATTATGCAAAAACATTTCAAAATTTGGGGTGAATTATGCAAAAACATTTAAAAACATAAAGGGGCAATTATGCAAAAACATTTAAAAATTTTTACCTGCATCACAAAATAATTATTTCGCACCAAATCTGAATGAACGAATTTATTTCGATCATTGGGAATACATGACATGAACAGCGGGCACACTTTATCCCATTTATATTGATTTGTTTGAAGTGGATTTTCTGGACCATCTTTAGAATCTTTGACCTCAGATAAACCCAATTTTTCTAAACATAATATCGCCTTAGTTTTATCTCTGCATGAAGATTTTTTTTTTCAATATTTCTTTTTTTAAATTAATTATTATTGAGAAAAAAAACATACTTAATTTTAAAGGGATTCATCCAGCCTGTAACTATAGGATTAGCAGCCGCTATTGCAACTTTTTCATTTTGCAAATGTTGTGGAAGTAATTCGGACAAATGCAATGCTCCACTTTTAATTCGCAAACGTGAAATGGCAGCCGCTAATCGTACGCGATGTTCCCATAAACAATTCGAAATATCTTTTTTTGTATTAAAATAGTAATTTTTTTTATAAAATTAAAAATATACTGAATAACGTATAAATTTTGCTTACATTCTAAATCGGCTTCTTTATAAAGAGTTTCTTGCAAATCAATTTCTTCCGGAAGCCTTTTAATAAAATGTCGTACGTAAAGATCGAAAAGAAGAAGCCAAACTCGATTACAATCTGATGTTAACTATTTTAATTATAAAAAAATAAAACATAATATATAAAAGGATTTTTTTTTCAAATTAATATTTAATATTAAAATTATCAGACAACGATCTTACATCAGGGAAATATGCGAAAAACGAGACATCCATAAGAGCTTGGCTCATGACATGTTTATCTGGAATATAATAAAAAAATATGTAAATAATTATAATCTATGGTAAAACAAAAAAGGCTTATTTATTTAAAAATTTTAATTTACATGAAAAATTTTTATTATCATGGGTACTGAGAGTTATGTTAAAATAAACTTGGTTTACGAGTCTCTACACTATCAAGAAAGGATTATCCAATTTGCATATTGGAAAGTAAAGTTACATCAAATATACTTAATATTTAGATTTTTAAAAAACATTTTATTTTAATATATTTCTTATACTTTGCCATTATATACAAAATATAATTTTAATAATATAAAAATTAACACGATCTTTTATAAAAACAATATTTTGTGCAGCTCAACAAGAAAAAATTCAAATGCGTCAAATTGCACGATATCGGAAGCTTAAATGACATCTGCAAATTTGGGCATATTTAAAACTTTACGAGCAATAAGGCTAAAATGTGTGGTATTGTGTTTGTTATGGTGCCATTCATTTGAAGCCATATATGATTAAGATGAAAGTTTCCAAGATCAGGCCAAAAAAAATTTAGTAATCATACAACAATACAGCTTTAAATTGTCGGTAACGGTGTATCCTTCCTCATTTTCAAAGAAATTTTCAAGATTAACAACGGACGGGGACTTCTCTATAGTCACTTGTAGAGTTTCATATATAATACTTTTCCTTATTCATATATCCACGAGATATAAATAAGCCTCATCGCTGAAGCGGACTTGTTCAAAAAATCCCCCTTTCAAGCCTGTTGTTCTAGCACACAATCATCATATCTTTTTGGAATATTATGGTCGCTATTTGGCAATTATACGTACCATAAACGATCCATAATATGAAATGGTAAATCTTATGCCCTCTGTACACGACGTTTATTTTCGTGCATGTTTGCCTGCTGGATTTGCCACTTGTTTTCCAGCTGGCTATGATGTTTGCTTTTGTGATGGTTTTTATATGTGTTATCTTCAGACGATGCTTATTTTAAAGTTGGATTTCTTGCTGGTTTTGATGATTGCCCAGTAACAGTTCGAATGTAATGAAGATCACGTGTACATAAAATAATGTTTTCACATATGTTCTCGTTAAAACCAGTAGCACGAAAAAAAGAACCGGTCCTATTTCTGAAATCTAGCTTCAAAACTATCAGCGGAGAAAGTAGTGATGTCAATTCTAGCATTGCAGCAATCACGGTAGCAAGCAGTAAAACAAGCAGGCAAACTAGCATCGTGTGAAGCGGGAATTTATCGCTAACTATGCAACCTTATGGACCGTGCTAAGTGAAGTTGTGCTTTCACAATGATGTGCCATCAATTTTGTGCTAAGCTTGGTAAATCCGCGAGTTTGACTTACGTAGTCGAATACGAACCTGGCTCAGGGAGGCCTTTAACATAAAGAAGTATGGACATTGCAGACACTGATACTGTACCAAGACAGTACCCCCTGTCACACGACTATCTTTATGAAAGACGTTTTGTCGGAAAAGGATATTTCTATGGTTGACCAGACCTTTATTCATCTGACCTTAGTCACTGCGACTTTTTTTTATTCTCCAAGATCAGAAGTGGACGTAATCTTGGTAGTGTCGGTCACATCTAAAGCAGTGTGACCAAGGAGCTAAAGGCAATTCCAGTTGAAGCCTTCCAAAACGCCTTGTTCTCACCACTTTTCTACCGCACATGGTACAGAAAGGTGATTTTACACAAATATTGAACAATCTTAGCGTATATAAAGTTCATTTTGTTATATTTAAAATGTTTTTTTTTTAAACAAAACCTCAAGTCAATTTAAATAAGAAAATTCATTTATTTACCAACTATTTAAGTCGATTTATGATCAAAAATCAATAACGTTCTGTACATAGAAAAAAATCCATTTGATTTATGGCGATGCTATTTGATAAATAGCAATTGCTGAAACAAGCATTATAAAATCAATTGAAAATTGCCCTGGATTCTAATGCAGAAGCATATTTTCCTTGCGGTACATTCAGATCTATCACCCAGAATATCTACTTCCCTTCGCAGTTGGATAACGTTGCCATGGGAAGAGAACATTACATTTGGAAAGGCAACAACAAAATAGATCAAATCAAATAGGAAATTGTATTGTAATATTAGTATTTATTCCTAGGTCGTGCTTATTATAATTTAACCAATCGGAGACTAAATCAAAATCAAACTCGACACATATAACAAAAAATAAAAGAATAACTAATAGCAAATGGTTTTCGTGATGTATTTTTGCATGGAAATATTAAATAAAAGGCAAATCAACCCCGAGAAACATTTACAGTCCAATGATAAGTACATTGCATAAATATGACTATTTATTATTGACTGGCATCGACAAGGACGAACGGAATATAACCTTAA
Organism: Atherix ibis; assembly: GCA_958298945.1. NCBI lineage: Eukaryota > Metazoa > Arthropoda > Insecta > Diptera > Athericidae > Atherix > Atherix ibis. The sequence goes on from OY282605.1 coordinate 32,294,149, forward strand.
ATTGATATCCAGCAACATAATAAACAAATCGAATTCATCGATAAACAATCAAATATTTTCTTTTTACATAACAATAAATATCGAAATCGATTTATGATTTCTTTTACTAGAGCAAATATTCAAATCATCTACAATAAATACGAGTATTAGACAGTATGGCTTTCCTTTCATATTTATTATTTCCCATGTAAATGGGTTAATACTGAATGTTAAGATTCATTATAAGAACTTTAGGATGCCTTTACTACTACTATTTCTTTTTTTTATGTAAATTTAAATATACAAATTTTGTGCCAATATTTTTTTTATTGCCTTATAAAAAAAATTGTACGACAAATATGGTGATCAGATAAGATATCATAAATTATTTACAAAATTAATACTCAAAAAATATTTTTCTCATTTAAATATATTCATAATAAATAAAATTTAGAATGAATAAATTTATTTAATTAAAAATTTGCCACTAAATAGTTAATTTTATTTTATTTGTACAGTTTTTTTTTGTAATAAAATTTTCCAAATAATATTTTATATTTAATATGATTTAAATTAAATTAAATTAAATTCAAATTGCAGAAGAAATTCACCAAAAACAATTTGTTTATTGTTTATTTCTCGTGAAACATTTGTAGGGTTTATCAGCGCGTTTGAGTTAAAAGTTGAAATTAATTAATGAAAAATTTACAAATAATAGAAAAAGGAATAGCATAACGTGTTAGATACTATATCTACCAAGTCTATATATTTTAAATGTAAATTAATATTAACACATAGTTTAGGCAACGTAGGTCGTGTTTCAGAGTTCACAAATAGACTCTAAAGCAACGTGCGTTGGAACGTAGCGCGCTATTTGCTTTACGGTACGTTGCGACACGAAAGTTCTGCACTGGTTATCTAACGCAACGTTAACAACCTGCGTTGCTTACCAAACGCAACGTTAGCAATTTCTAACAAGTTTCGCGACCAGTTCCACTGGGAATGCGTGAAGTTACACGCGCGTTCTTTAAAATTGATTGTCGTAAAGAAAAAATCCCAAATAACATAAAATTGTTGACGTATTTTTTAAATATTTTTTACAGATTTGTAGAACTAAAAATATAGCATTTTTATTTGATAACTGTTATTCAATCGAAATTTCTTTAGCTTAAAGTTTGCCATTTCATATGCGTTAAAACTTTTATAGTGTAATATCACAGTAGTGGTGATTCCACTGTAACGACTTTTTGGACAAAATTTTCTTCACTGATGAATCTTATTTTTCACTCGGTGGATAAGTTAGCCTTTTAGAACCCTTAAATAAAAATCCTTGTAGAGCCCCTAATATGGCAATTTTACTTAACTGACTGTGGAGAAGGCATTGTATACATGAATAAATAACTGTATAGTGTGTATTTTGGTCTAAAAGTATGTTATTCACCCGTATTTTTTTAAAATAATTAGCAGAGATCTTTACCATTAAATCTCTGCGCCTTTTTTTGCTGCAAAAATCCAAAATAACAAGTTTTTGCTTTATTGCGTGAACAATTTACAGGACGCATAATTTCAAGATTGGCTAATGTCAATGGGTCTAAATATCGTGCGGTTTGACGGCATTGTAGTGATTTTTTTAAATAAAAATAAAATAAAAAATCTTTTATTTTTATTTATAATAAAAACCCACATCCGCCAAGTAATGACCGAATTACAACCCGAAATGTACGAAAAAATTACCAAAACTTACCTCAAATCGATCGGGTTCTGCAAGAAGTCATACCAGATATTATATATAATATAAGTTAGAAACTCCCGAGACCAGTGAATTTTAAGTCTTGAATGGATGTTTATAGAGAAGAAATAAGAAAATAGCTCTTGAAGTAGAGGATTAGTATAATTAGAATGAAACTTAAAGATCACGATGAATTACACTATTACAAACATAAATGTGAGTATCCAGAAATATTCGTAGCATTTTTGACTGAAGGGATTCAATTCGATGGGAATTGAAAGGCTTCGTAAGGTCCCAGAGTTATAAGGTCCCAGAGACGTTCCTAAGTCCATATTGGTTTCGGTAGAGCACTAGTCCGTAAGTCCATATTGGTTTCGGTAGAGCACTAGTTTGTAACTCTACATTTTTTCTGTTTAATTCTTGTATTTTAAGTCTTCTGTATGGGTTCCATGTCAATCGTTTGTATAAGCTCAATTCTAGGTACCGAAGGTTGAATGATTTGTATTGCGGCACTGCTATTTAGATATTTGCGAGGATATAATTCACGGCAGAGAGTAAAAGTTACGTGGATAGATTAACATTAGTTAACTTTTATTCTACACTAAGCTAAGTATTTCTGAAAGATTTGGATTTAAATTTGGATAATTTCGAAAAAATTTTAAAGGATTTTTTGCTAAAAGACAAGTTAGAGGAATAAATATCTTTAAAATCAATAAATTTTTGTATGCATTATATATATATAATTTACTATATTTTAAATCAATTTAAATTTATACTCACATCGATAAACATCATAGATTAAGGAGTAAACTTTTCTCATCTCATGTTCATTTCCAAATAATACCGGTATTGGAGGCTTTCTTAGTAGCTTACCAGCTTTGGCAATATTTTCTAAAGTCCAACAGCCTAAAACTGTTATATCAATAAAGGTGATTGGATGGTCAACAGCGCATTTCTTCTTTTTAAGAGAGAAACCAGTTGTGGGCGATGTTATTGGTGAAACGTTCTGAAAAACTCGTACCGAATCCCATACTGGTTTTTCAGCTACTTTTGTCACCTCCTCAAATGTCCTGGGTGTGCGCATTTTGAATAATCAGTGAAAAATTTATAAAAATAATTGAGCGAAATAGCATTCAAGGTATATGATTTTTTCTATAAATCAATTAATTAAAATTGCAATAAGTTGTAAATTACGCAATTAAATAAATTTCAGTTTGTTTAGTCAATTTTTACTTGAATATATTATAAAATATTTCTTCAAATTTCAATTATTTTAAATGTTCCTCTCTGTAGAAGTACTATTTTAATTAGATTATCTTCAAAGAGAGCAACACTTTATATTTATGAATATAATAATATTCATTAAAAATATTTTAAATTCAAGTTCTCATAACCAATAAAAATTTCACTTTCTTAAATGGTTTGATTTTTTCATAGATATATCTTATTTTTTTTATCTTCTTTCTCTCTCAATGGATGTTCAAAAAATTTCCGCAAAATTTTTACACTTTCTATAATTTTCTAAATTACAAAAAAAAACATTCTTTCAGATAAAGAAATTATCAAATTAAAAATTTACACTATTCTAGAATAAATTTTTGATATCATTCATTTTTTTATTTTAAGAGTAAAAACCAACAAAAATTAACCACCAAATCTTATAAGATCACCAAAAAATAATCTAGAAAATTTTCATATCAAAAATCAAATTCAAATAGTAAATATCAAAATAAACATTGAATAAACAATATTACAGCATAATCACCAATAACGAAGATACATAATACAAAATTAAAATTCCGAAAAAAGTACGAAAATTGAAAGAAAATTAATTAAAGTACAAAAAAAAACATTTACGTCGGAAAATGAGCTTTCGTTTTGAAATTGAAATGATTTTACTCGAGAACTTCAATTGAAATTTCTTTGATTTTTCTGTCAGAATTTTTTTTAATTATTTTTATAAATGAATTTTCCAAAAAAAGAAAACAAAAAAAAACACTGATCATATTATTGAATTTTGCTTTATTAAAGATTGCCAAAATTTCTTTTTTATTATTTTATGTGTACAAATATTTTTTTAACACTAAGAAATGAATACAATCGAATGAGAACAATTTTTTCATATATTTTTTTTTAAATTTGTTAAAACTGGATTAAAATTTGTATCGGTTTATGTGAAAATATATTAAAATAATCGAAAACTGCTAGTGTGGGGTCGTAATACAATAGTTTTTTGCTGAAATTTTGTTTCACAGAAAGTCTAGCAACATATGTGTATAACAACATGTTGCAAGCATGTTTTGGTGCTGTCCTTTCTACTTTCACTCAATTCTATTGACTTATTTTATATTATTTACCTCTATTTATATATAAAATATTTAAATTACATTATTTTTTTGAAATTCAATATTTATTTTATTGTATTAAATTTATTATTATTTTTTTTTACGCATAAATAAAATAGAAACTAACATTCCACTTTCAATTGCTCGATTGACTCGTTTCTGAATTTCCAACAACCGATAATAGACTTTATCCTGCCATTCTTTATCGCTTGGTAAATATAAAAAATCCTTGGCCAATGTTCCTTCGCGACGTCGTTTTTGCTCCTCTTCCAGTAGTAATTCCTTAAAATTTTTTGGATAAATAGAAAAAACATCCGCCAAACTTAATAGGAACAACTCCTTAGACATTCTTGTGTAAAAGAATATTCATCTATCACAAACACTTTGGTTTTTTTCTCCTTACTAAATACTACTAACAAAACAAAAAAATAAAAAAAAACTATTAAAAAATCGCTGGTGCAAAGACACTATTGATAAGGTAAAAAGTTGAAAAATTAAGTCTTTCTGTCCTCTAATTAAAGAAAGCGCCGACATGGAAAAGTTTAACAACTTCACGCCACGCGAACTCACTAGCAACTAAAATATGAAATGTTACCAGAAAAGGAGTCAGACTGCATGAAACAAGAGCCAGGAGCTTGGAGTTACGAGCCTTTCGCCTCAAACTGTTTATTTCTTGAATTTGTTTGAAATTTATTGTACCTCCGAAAGTATTGTTGAAGTTCTGCGCTAGTTCACACGGTACTAGACCATAGAGCCCTAGTCCTATATAGAACCCGCCATATTCTTTGGTTAAAGGATTAACCCATTTTAGGCCTCCTTCACCCTGTTTTGCATGTCACGATAGTTTGTCAACTGATACAATGTTGAACTTATAATGAAAACCGAAATCAATTTTCATTTATCGCACAATACATGCAGCAGCAGTCATTTCAGTGTTGGAAAAGTTGGCGGCGAGACCATACATAATTTGCTTTATATTCAACAGCATTGCAAAAAAAAAAACAATAAAACAATAAAACAATAGTGCAACAGGTGTTTGTGTTTCTACTCTTAACATTATCAGATTCGGGTTGTGGAGTCCATTTCAATTTTCGTTTGGCTCCTTTTTACTGTAATTGTCGCGAAATTATGTGGGCGTGAGGCAAAAGGTGCTGAAATTCTTCTGGGTGGATGAGAGGCTGGTGTGAATTTTAGCACATAACAGTCACCTCTATGGTTAGTAAAAGTGTGCGATCACGATTTGTTCAAAAATTAAGTAATTGCTTTCGAGCATGCAAAATGTTCACACCATCAGATGATTTTAGCGTTTCAGTATTTATTTCATCGTTCATGACACGTGAGGTGTGATTAAGATTTTGTGTTTGACTTATAGCGACCCTTACAGGAAAATAGCACAAAAGTTAGTGGTAATATTATATTATAAGAACATCGTTTGGCATTGAGGGTTGGCAGGTGTTGGTTATTTCAATTAAAATTGTTAGTAATCATCGTATTTTATAAAATATCCAATAACCTATGCCATTTGGAATATTTATTAATATAGACTGGGTGGTGATTTATAAATGAAAGGAAAATTAATTTCTTTTTTTCAACATTGAAATCATCTCCTGAATGGCATTTAGTCACACATTTTTTATAATAGAATTTACTTATAATTATTTGTTATTTATAGTATTTGTATAATAGGTTTTTATTTCATATATAGAATTAAAGTTAAATTTTGGCAAATTGAATGAAAAAATTTCTTTGTGTAGAAAAGGCAAGGATTTAGAATAATTCTACGCCATTGGCTGCGGTTTTTAACGGTCAAGAAATTAGAATAAGGTAAATAAATATTTCAATAAAAATAGTCTGAGATAAAAATAAAAATACAGATATTATTTTTTTTTTAAATTTTTATTTTATACTGGTTTTAAAAAATATCCAATTTATACTTTGTAAACTAATGTTAAATAAAATGCACTAATAATTTAGATGTTCATTAAATTTTTATTTTATTATATTTCTTAAATATTGCCATTTTATATAAAATATAACAATTAAAAAAAAAAGGATCATCATGAAACTTCTTACAAAACTCAATCTTTTTGAGGTAATTTTATGATGATTTTATCGAATATTTCGGACTGTAATTTGGCAATTACTTGACGGATGTTGGTTTTCAAATGCTACAAATTTAATGTATTTTTTGCATAAATAAAATCTCTTATAAATAGTAAGTACAATCGAGTTAAATTGCACGATCTTAAAGACCAATTGACATCACCAAATCTCAAAAAAATTCAGCGTCCTGGAAGCTTTTCACGTATTAAAAGATTCAGCGTTCTGGGAACTTTTCGCGTACATTTGTCATGTTTTGTAGCTTATAAAATTGTTTTTTTTTTAAAACCAGATATGGTCCAGATTACATTTTTTTAGTTCAAGGCAAAAAATAATTGGCTATCATACAGCCATAGGGATCAGAATTAATGGTAACTGCCTCATCTTCTTCCTATTGCAGACCCAATTACACATTTAGGCCGAAATTTAACCCAAAAAATAAAGTTTTGCGGATCAAATAGCTTTTTCATAGTTAATTATTGGTTTTTAGAGCATTATAAATAGCAATTCTGATAATTGGCATATCCACCGAGCGAGAAAAGAACCTCATCGCTAAGGAAATAATCTCGCTCTAAAGCAGAAAACGTTACTATGGAAGAAAGTTGTTACTTCTCTCTTTTCGCGTTTTTTAGTTTTTTAACAAATCTATATTATAAAATGGCAACTTTTAATTTTATAACAAATATTATCTTTTATTGTAAAAATATTTAAAATTTATCAAATAATGAGATTATATTTATTTAATCACAAAATGGATAGTCTTATCTTACAATTTTACACATAATTTTCGAGAACTTTATAGCTAAATTTTTCTAATTTTTTTTTCTATTGAACATTTAAAATATATCTGTATGTATATAGAATATTTAATTTAAATTGTATTCAATAAAAAAATTACGCAATATTATAATAATGATTAGAAAAATATTTAATATGCAAATTATATGCATCAATTATAAGGAAAATACTCACTAAGTATTAATTCTTATTAAAGAAAAAATAAATTAATCATTATTAATAATTGTATTAATGATTTATAAATAATTTTATAAGATATTTCAAATACAAACATTGATTAAAATATATGTTTTGATGATTTGTGAACCTAAGGTCATTTTTATAGATTAAAGAACAGAAGAATTCTTGTCTGCGAATTAAATGTGAATCATAAATTTTTGCTGAATACAGAAATGAAACTTTTTGTCTAAATTTTTATTTTACTTTTTTATACAATAATAAAAAAAAATTAACCTATTTATTTTTTTAAAAAAATATGATTGATCAATTTTATGAAATTGTTTTGATATTTTCAGAATAAACAATTTTCATGTTCTAAATCAGAAATTTTTTGAAAACTTTCAAATTAGTAAATAATAAATAATAATTTAAGAATTTATTCATTATAAGAAAATAATTTCAATAGAACAAAAAATCTATAGTAGGACTATAGTTTAAGAATAGTTGGAAATATTTTAAAGTTTTTCGTGAGTAGCAGACAATTTTGATTTTACAATAGAAAATTACAAGAAAATAATCGATTTTGTCTTCAACTCCATTTCGATGGAAATTCCCATTTAATCCTGAAGGACATGCTTATAAATCGATAAATTCAATTTTGAATGACAATTATGTTGATTTTGAAATATTATAAATTACGTGCATATATTTTTATTTTACCACTAAAACTATTTCAAACGAGCAAAATGACTTCCAAGAATAACTTGCATTGCAGTTGTTATAAAAAATATTGTAATTCGAATTTAGAATTTGGCTAATAAGACAATAATAGGAATAATTGGTATTTTTTATTTTTTATTTAAAAAAAAATTACTTATTCAGTTGCATTTGAGTCAAATTATATCGTGCATAATTTGCGTTGAGAAAAAAAGTTCCAAGACCTTATTTAACATGGTTCCTGGTCTCATTTGGAGACAAACTAGAGTAAGCAAGGAAGTTTTGCAATGACAAAAAAAAGATGGTGATTGCTTGATGCCAGGTCCAGACTATAAGATGGATACATCAAAACTTTCCAATCAAGCCCCTGGAGTTTCTGGCGAGTCACTATAGACGTGTGTGGCCTGGCGTTGTCCTGATGGACACAACACATCTCCTGTTGCCCAATTTTGGCCGCTTCTAGTCAATCGCTAGCTTCAAACGGTCCAATTGTTGACAGTAGAGGTATGAATTTAGTGTATGGCCATATGGAAGCAGCTCATAGTAAATGATTCCTTTCCAGTCCCACCAAATGCACAGTAAAACCTTTCTGGTCGCTATTCCTGATTTGGTGACCGTTGGAGCCGTATAACCGCGCTTTGACCACGATCGTTTTCACACAATATTGTCGTATGGGACCAATTTCTTATCCCCAGTTACCATCCATTTAAGGAATGGCTCGATTTCGTTCCGTTTCGCCAAGCCTTGGCAGATGCAAATTCGATCCATCATGTATTTTTGCATCAATTCATATGGCACCCAAACATCAAGCTTCTTTTTGAATCCAGTCTTAAGCAAATGGTTTGAAACTGTTTTGTGGTCGATCTTTAGCTACTGGGCGATGCATGATTTGATCGGCTTTTTCGACGACGGGCCTATCTTTGCAAGGTCTATGTTAAACATCGTTTTTTTCTAAATCGAAGACTGAAAAGAGAAGGATAATAAATTACTTATAAGAATGGTAGTTGTCAGGATGATATGTTCTAAATGTGTTGAAGTCTCATATGATAAAGTGTGATCTTGTCATAAAGTGCGTCTCTGTTATAAGTGCTAAGTCAATACGGGTATGGTGTAGAAATCTGTCTAGTTCTTGTCTATGGGACTTCAAATCATTGGCGTTCCACAATAGGATGGATAGAATTTTACAGATGAAATTTATTTTGGAATACTAAAAGTTATTTTAGTAACAATGGACATTAAGGCATTAACAAGGGGCGTAAAAACTTTATTTAATTCTTGGAGAAGGTTATTAGTTAGTTGGGAAAATAAAGGGTGAATATCTTGAGAAGACAGGGATGGAGGTGGAATATACGCACTGTTTAAATTTGATTATTGTTGCTGCTACTGCTGCTGCTGATGATGATGATGATGCTGCTGCTGCTGCTGCTGCTAGAGCTTCCTGCTGCTGCTGTCACTGTTGCTGCTGCTACTGTTGCTGCTGCACTTCTGCTGCTGCAGTTCTGCTGCTGCACTTTTGCTGCTGCACTTTTGCTGCTGCACTTCAGCTGTTGCACTTCAGCTGCTGCACTTCTGCTGCTGCACTAATGCTGCTGCACTTCTGCTGCTGTATTTCTGCTGCTGCATTTCTGCTGCTGCATTTCTGCTGCTATATTTTTGCTACTGCACTTCTGCTCCGGCACTTCTGCTGTTGTACTTCTGATGATGCACTTCTGGTGTTACACATCTGCTGCCGCACTTCTGCTGCTGCACTTTTGCTGCTGCACTTCAGCTGCTGCACTTCTGCTGCTGCACTTCTGCTGCTGCACTTCTGCTGATGCACTTCTGCTGCTGCACTTCTGCTGCTGCACTTCTGCTGGTGCACTTCTGATGGTGCTGCTGCTGTTATTGGTGTTGGTGTTCCTGTTAGTTCGTATTGGTTTTACCAGATGCTATCGCAGCAAACGTTAAATTTGACTGGTGAGTTGCAGATGTTGCTGGAGATGATATTAGTTTGGACACTTTAGCTACTGCCAAAAGAGAGAACTGGATGTATATTTTAGATATTTATATCTGATGGGAGTGCGGTTGAATAGTTCTTGCAATAGAACCTTATATGTCGTACAATCTTTCTCGCTCGTAGGGTGATTACCTTCACAAAATACATATTTTGGGGGAGTACTTCAACTTTTAGAGTATTCAGTTGTTAAGTGAAGCCACCCAACCCCCCCCCCCCCTCGCTTCACATTTAACATACTTGGTTGCATGGTGGCAGTAGGATTTTGTATGTCTGTACTCTTGGCAACGGTGGCATTGAGCGATGTCTTTATTTGAGTGGGGTTCTTCTATCCCGACTTTAGAATAAACTATGCTTTCAAATTTTGAAAGCAAATTTGTTTTTTGCAGATGGCGCCAAATCAACAAAAAATCAATGGTAATGACTTCAATGATAACTTCTGTCTTATTTCCAACTCAGTTTTTATGTCCTCTGTAGGAGTTGTCTGGTGGAGATGTGAAACTTATACTTTTTCTCATCCGGATGCTGTACTACACTTCTATAGGAAGTACCTGACTTCGTATGAATCGCCGAACCTTTTGACTGTGCTTTGCAGGTTGAATTCATTAGTACCTATTCGTTTTGAGTTTTGCTTTGAAATTTTCTATTGAGCTGAAAACTGTTTTGATGTTTGAACATGGTCGATGACTGTAACCTTTTCATTTGATGAAACAGGGGACGGGCTTTGCAAGTTACATCTGGATTGACGTCGATTTTGCCGGCCAGCTGATTTCGCGAAACTGTTATTTTTACTAGTAGTCGATTCGGCCGATTTAATGATCTTGTCCTAGTCGATTGCGGCATTTTACTGTCACGTTCACTTTTATTTAACAATTATTTTATTGCGGATTATATAATTAATAACACTTAATAATTTAAAATAACCAGTCAAATAAGTATTTAAAATTTTTCTTTTTTTTTTAAATTTACATCATAAAATATATGAATGAAACCAGCCTTAATTCAATTTTATTTATAGTTAAAGATAAAATAATTTCTATCAATTAATTTTTTTTAAATTATTTAATTATAATTGTACATATTAAACTTTGAGACTTGTTTTTAAATGTTCAAAATGAAATGATTGAAAATAATTTCCTGAAAAACTTGTCTCATAAAAGCTCAATTTATTCTCTAAACCGAAAACATTCACATTTGTATTTTGAAACAGGAAGAAATGAAAAATAGTTGATTAAAAAATTAAATAAATAACAAACAATATTGTTTCATTTTATTATTTATTAATATAATAAATTTTACAATGCTTTATAAAATACAATATAAAAAGTTTGTATCGAAAATGATCTTATATGTTAAAATATTGCATTTGCTTAAAGCATTTTTTTTATATATATTAAATGTGTTTTTTTTTCTATTTTTATTTTATATTCAAAATAGTTATTATTAAATAGTATTAAATATTAAAGTTAAAAAATCTCATAAAATAAAAAAAATATATATTTCTTGTAGATTCTTTTAATAAATTTTATCAAATTTAACAAAGCGTTTTTTTCTCTCAATTTTTCACTCTGGCATTTTTTTTGGACTTTTATGATAACAATAGTTTCCATTTGATAAACTTAAAAACCATTTATAAATACTATAAAATTATTAAAAACTTTTTTTTAAAACAAGGACTAGGAACGTAACACTTCTAAAATGAAAAAAAAAATATTTTTTTTTGATCACTTCCTGCATTTTAACACCGAAATTTATCATTTCCTCAAAACTATCAAACGATTCCAAATTATTTTTGCATTCGCTGAAAAGTCTGTAATTTGTGTTTTGTTTTTTTCCTTTTACGAATATGCGAAATTTTCTTTAATTCATTTCTTAAAAATATTTTTTATTAGTTAATTGTTGTTTTTTAAATATTTTTTATTTAATTCCAATTATTATATAAATTCTTTAAATTTATTGCCATGAAGCTTTTTTTGGTATTTAAAATTTATGTCCTCGGGGATCACCAGTTGGAAAGAATGGTTCAGTCGGTTTTTGGGGTGTTGGTGTAGGAGCATCTCGGCTGCAAGTCCGACAATAGACGAAATAATCCGGTGGTGGTGATCCACTAATGGGTTCGGGTGTTACAGGAAAATGCCGCCAATGATTACAGGGCATTTGACGTGTATCCTTTGCCGGAAAATTCGGCGACGTCGGTGTTGTCGGTGTTGTTGATGATGACATTATTTTAGACACTTTCACTGAATAGTAACAAACAAAGTTTTGCTTGAGAATATTTTATTCCACAAAAGCCCAGGCGTTTATTGCGACCAAAGTCCACTGAATTTCTATTAAAGTGTTACTGACCGAAGCAGTCTAACTCGATTCGAAACCACGTTTATAACATATGCGTTAAAATAAGTAGGCGCACGGAATCTATCGAGCAACTCCACTGACTTCGCTACAAGACGGAAAGTTTCGCCAGAATGAAGCGAACCGCCGGAAGACGCTGCCTTTTTATTAATAAAAACGTTCAGATGCGATATGCTCCGTTGCCAGTATAGAAGTGGGCAATATTATTTCAAATACACATGCACATATATGTCTGCATACGTGTGTGCGTTTCGCAGTGGCAGTCAGGGGGGGGCACAAAGTTTCATGTGAAAACAACGCGACCGGAATTCTCTTATCTCGAGTCGGGCTTGATTAAGGCGGCTTGTAAACAACACCAACACAAATGTTCCAGTGTTAGAGATCATTGTTGCGTATCTCCATACATGCAAATATATACACATGTATTGGCAAGAGTGCCAATTAATAAAGACCCACAGTAGAAAATTTTACTCCCCAAGGGAACACGAATATAAAAGAACTTTTATGTGTGCGTCGCTGTTTGTTTTTCTTCTTTTGTATAAACAAGAACAAGAATTAACAAACAAAAATAAAAGAGGCACTCACAAAATATGGTCATGGTTATTGAGAACAGACCAGATCCAAACCAAAAGGCGAATTTTGAACACACCTTTCCGTTTTGTGGTCATATACATTTGCAGATTTTGTATTTGTTTTTTTTTCATTTGCCTTACTGTACAGGGTCTCTATGTAATATGTGTTGGTAATTTTTATACAAATATAAAGCAAAACGACAGCTATGGCAATACAAGTGAGAGGGAATGAGATAAAACAATAACAATCCCTTTGAAATTCATTATTTATATTGTGAAGAAGCGACTGTACAAAAAGTTCAGGGACAGTTTTTGTAAAGACAATTTTCCCATCTGCATTTGTATGCAAATGTAATTACTACTATTTTCCCCCTTTAATATTTTCTTTCAACAATTAATATTGGCAATGTTTAGGATAACATGGGGAAAAAATATATTCTCATAAACAAAATTGCAAAGTGGAAGAATAAATTACGTTTTTGTCGTTTATTTTTGATTTGGAGTAGAATTTCAAGTAAAATATGCCAATGCACCAGTCCGATCTAAAAGTAAAACAAGAACTTGTCTTTAAGTCTTTCCTCGTTCAAAATTAAATATGAATTATTGAAATTATACGAAAATTTGTAAAATGAAAAAATCATTTCCTTATTAAGTTTATTCTTAACAAAGGCGGATTATTTATAGATGTGTAAAAGTTATTATTTCTTTGTTTGGTTGTAGGGAGAGACCCCATAGAAACTATCGCGATCAGAATGATTGCAGTTAAGATCAAGTATACTTGTACCATCAGAAAAAAATAATAAAAGCCTTCATTATGAAAGTTTTCTTTTTATTTTAATTAATTCTTTTTAAAATTTGAAAAATCTTTTGACATTAAAAGTTATTAAATTTTATAAAATATTTTATGTGAAAAAATTTCAATTTAATAAATAACTGTGAATAAGCAACTCTAAAAACAAACTTTAAAATGAATTAATTAAAATAAAAAAAAACTTTCATAGTTACACATATGAATAACCAGCAAAATTGTTTTTTTTTTTTTAAAAAAAAGTTAACAAAGTATTTTTTTTATTAATTGCTAGTTGGCTTTTTTATACCACGTATGAATATACGTGATACTCGTATAAAAAAGTCAACTAGGAATTAGATTTAAAATAAGTGCTTATACATATGAGCACTTATTTTAAATCTAATTAACTTAAACCTCAAAAATTATTTTTCTTAAATTTTCTATGTCAAATATTATTTTATAACAAAAAAATAAAAAAATTGAATCATAAAAAATCCATGTTTTTTTCAAAAAAAAATTTAAATATCAAAAATTACAAATCCTATTTCCCATCTTATCATCAAATAATCCCTTTTTTCCTGAATCGTATCACGTATGGATAGATAAGTAATCATTTATTCAATCTAATCAATTTCAAACTCAAAAATTATTTTTTTTTAATTTTGTTATGTCAAATATTATATTATATGTAAGTACTTTTTTATTTTAAATCTAATTAACTTAGACCTCAAAAATAAATTTTCTAAATTTTCAATATCAAAAATTATTTAAAAAAAAACTTTTTGTAAAATTAATTTTTTTTATGAATTCCTATTTTTTAGCTAATTATAAAAAATCCCTTTTTTCCTAAAAAAAAGTTTAAATATCTATCATCAAATAATAGTTTTTTTCCTGAATCGTATCAGGAATGAATAGATAAGTACTAATTTTGAATTTAATTATTATAGACCACCAAAAATTATTTTACTTAAATTTTTTATGTTAAATTTTTTTTTTTTAAATATTTTAGAAAAATTAATTACTATTTCCATTGTATCATAAAAAATCCATTCTTTCCTGAATCGTATCACGTATGAATAGATAAGCACTTTTTTTAAAATCTAATTAATTTAGACCTCAAAAATAAATTATTTAAAAAAAAAACCCTTTCAAGAAAATTATTTTAATTAATTCCTATTTCCTACTTCACCATAAAAATATCCTTTTTTCCTAAAAAAAGTTAAATTATCAAAATTTACAAATTATTATTTTTTGTCGATTTATTTCTATTTTCCACCTTATCATGAAATAATTCCTTTTTTCCTGAATCGTATCACGTATGAATAAATAAACACTTATTTTAAATCTAATCAATTTAGACCTCAAAAATGATTTTTTTTAAATTTTCAATATCAAAAATTATTTTAAAAAAAAGCCAAAATGAAAAATTAATTTTTTTTGATTAATTCTTATTTCCCAGCTAGTCATAAAAAATTCCTTTTTTCCTAAAAAAAAGTTTAAATATCAAAATTTATAAATCGTATCATGTATGAATAGATAAGTACTAATTTTGAATCTAATTAATATAGACCACCAACAATTATTTTTCTTAAATTTTTGATGTCAAATATTATTTTTAAAAAACATTTTAAAAAAATTCTTATTTCCTATCTTATCATAAAAAAATCTCTTCTCTCCTGAATCATATCACGTATGAATAGATAATGACTTTTTCAAATCTAACTAATTTAATTTAGACCTCAACAACTATTTTTCTTAAATTTTTTATGTCAAATATTATTTTAAAATAAAAAATTTAAGAAAAATAAATTCCCAAGATATTTTTCCTGAATCGTATCATACATGAATAGATAACCACTTATTACAAATCTAATTAATTTAGACCTCAAAAATGACTTTTCTAAACTTTTTCTATGTCAAAAATTATTTAAAAAAAACCTTTCAAAAAAAATTTTTTTTTAATAATTCCTATTTCCTATCTCATCATAAAAATTCCCTTTTTTTCCTAAAAAAGTTAAATTATCAAAATTTACAAATTATTAATTTTATCGATTTATTCCTATTTTCCATCTTATCATCAAATAATCGTTTTCTTCCTGAATCGTATCACATATGAATAGATAAGCACCTTTTTTAAATCTAATCAATTTAATCCGCAAAAATTATTTTTCTTAAATACTTTTTTTCAATTAAAGTATTATTAAATTTGTGCTTCGGAAAGTTGAGTTAAATAAAATACACAAAAAAATTCAGATTTTTATAAAAATTTTCTTCCATAGAGGTCTGTTCAAAAAGTATCGCGAATGTTGTGTTTTTTCAAAAATTATTTATTTATTTATGAATATCTGTTTTGTCCCCTTCAAAGTAATCTCCACCAGATATTATACACTTGTGCCAAGTCATTTTTTGTGATCTTGTTCAGCTCCTCCTTCGATGCCGTCTTTATCTCCTCAATCGTAGCGTAGCATCTTCCTTTCATGGGGCTCTTCAGTTTCGGGAACAAGAAAAAGTCACAGGGGGCTAGATCTGGAGAATACGGTGGCTGCGGCATTATAAGTGTCTTGTTTTTGGCCAAAAATTCGCGCACAAGCAAAGATGCGTGAGCGGGGGCGTTATCATGGTGCAAAAGCCAATTTTTGTTCTTCCACAAATCCGGCTGTTTCTAGCGGATTGTTTCGCGCAACTTGCGCACCACTTGCAGGTAATATTCCTTATTGATCGTTCCACCCTGTGGCAAGAACTCATGATACGCCACGCCCCTGCAATCGAAGAAAACTGTAAGCAAAATCTTAAGGTACAAGGTAGCTTCACCATATGCCACAGCCAACATTCGGAATCTGACCATACAATTAATTTTGTTTTTCACACAAAATTTGATACAGATTCTTTGATCCATTTTTTTGAATGGGCAAAAATCGATAACGATCCAAAACACGTGCAAGCAAAGCAGCTGTCAAACATTAACTGAATATTCAAAATGGTCGAACTTGTCGGCATAAGTGAGAGACATGAGTACCAACATAACGCCATAAAAAATTGAAAATCGAATATACGTAGCCCGAGGAAATACGCGATACTTTTTGCGCAGACCTCATCGTATATTATTTAAAATTTGTTATTAGGCATAAAATATAACATTTTTTAAATAACTGTCATAAGACTTGTTGCAAAAATTTGAATTCAATCAATTTTGAAGTTATTTATTAATGACTATTTC
Organism: Atherix ibis; assembly: GCA_958298945.1. Lineage (NCBI taxonomy): Eukaryota > Metazoa > Arthropoda > Insecta > Diptera > Athericidae > Atherix > Atherix ibis. The sequence goes on from OY282605.1 coordinate 32,310,900, forward strand.
GAATATTTCGGGCTGTAATTCAGATACCACTTGACGGATGTTGGTTTTAAAATACTTTAAATTTAAAATTTTAGTATTATCTCCAAAATAATGCATAGTATTATAAGGAAAAGTCCAACGATACGAAACCACACAATCTTGAACGCCAATTGACATCACCAAATCTCAAGACTACGTGTTAAGGGAACTTTTTGAGCAATAAATACCAAAATTTATCGTATTGTGGAGCCGTTTTGTTAAAATCACATATGGACCGGATTTAAATTTTCAAAATAAGGCAATCGATGGTAAAGGTTTCTTCTTCTTTATTTTCAAAGAAATACGGTGACATTTTCAGAGCAAAAGCACACCAGATAGCTACTTTTTGAGGATAAAATGGCTTCTCCACAGTTACTTTTGGGCTTAAGGAGCCACATATATAGCAATTTCGCATATTGACATATGCACGGAGAGGGAAAAGAGTATATATTTTTTTACTCTGCACTTTTCAGTTTACAAAATGGTTAATCCGAGAACGTTTAAAAAAATTGTATTTAATATTTTTTTTAAAAATGCACAAAATGTTTAATATTTTTTAATTTTGTATTTTTATTTATTAAAAATTTGCATTTTTGCCTGACTCTTATCAATTTTTATGCTGAATACACTTTTAGTAAATTTTTATACGAGAACATATTTATTTTTTTCAATAATCAAAAAATCATAATAAACAGCTTTTAATACCTATATGTATGTGTGTTAACAGCTTTTAATACCTATATTTTTATTAAAAAAATAAATCGTATTATGATACTTAGAGATCAAATATGCTTTTAAAAATATTGAACTTTGAACATATATTGGTAGAATTGCTATTTATAAATAGATTTTCTTAAAATAATGCAAAAATTGTATAATAAAAAATTGTTGCTCTTCCTCAGAAAAACTATCTTTAGGCGAATTGTACAGATAAATTAACAATTTTATGCAAATTATTAGGTTAGTTTCTTTGAAAAAATCTGTACAAATATTTATGTGGTTGTATTAGTCGAAGGATACTTTATAGCTCTACGACCATGAGGACATTTGGCGACTCCAAACATTGATGATTATTTATATCATTTACCTCATACCAACTGCATTCTAATATTACTGGGTATTTACAAAAAAAGATTTTTTTTTTCAAAAATAACAATTTATTAGATAATTGCCCTATTATTATTAATTTTTAAAAAAAACTTTATCAACGAAACAATGTTTTTCTTATGTAATGAAATTATTCAAATATGATTTAGAATTGATTTTTATCGATAATGAATACAATGTCTCCAATATAAAGTAGGCGTTTACGTAATTATATAAAATCGTGAGCGCAAAATAATTAATTAATTTTATCCAGTATAAGAAAAGTAATTTATTTATTATAATTTATGGATTAGGTCATTGGTTTTCTGCAATTAAAAAAAAAATACATCCACCCATTCGCAAGTATATCAGCTTTCAATATTTCTAAATAATCAATAATCACAATTTTAATATGCAAACAAAGACCGGTATTTGTCATGGGTTAATATGGAATGAACTAATTTCACTTTTGATAGTATTATTGACTAACTCTACACTTAACATACACATACAATTACGCTTTATACAATCTAGAATATTTATTTAATTATAGATTTATTAATATGAAATTTATCAATGATTATTTAATATTGTTAATTGATAAGAAATTATCGATATCATATTAGGTATAAGCCAGCTTTGATTAATTAAAAATTTTATAGACCACCACACCTTTCGACTATAGAAAAAATGTTTGTAAAAAAAAATTTCAAAATTAGAATTCGTAAAATAAAATTTTTTAACGCAATATAAATCACATTTTGTTTATTATTTTTCTTAAAATTTACTTTAAATAATAATATTATTAAAATAGTTATTTTAGTCCACCAAACGAGACCATTATATTTTTTTTGGAATACTAAACGAGCTCCTTATGAGTCTTCCCCTTTTATTTGAAACTAGGTCAGACTGGTGAAAAGGAATATTTTTGGCGACTGGGTCACTCACCCAATAAGAAAACAGCCACTTTAAAAAATCACTACTGGAAATTTTTCAAAAAAAATCGCTTAAAAAAATCACTACTGCAGTAGAAAAAACAGCGACTAGGAAATTTTTTCTAATACAAAACACGCCCTGCATGAGCTTTCGTTTTTTATTTGAAACTAGGTCAGACTGATGGGACGAGATTTTAATTGGTTACTGAGTCACTTATCCCATAAGAAAATGGCGATTTCAAGATTTCAAAAGTAAACGAACCCAAGTGGCGGCCATAAACATTTTTCTGACACAAAACACGCCCTGCATGAGCTTTCGTTTTTTATTTGAAACTAGGTCAGACTGGTGGGACGAGATTTTAATTGGTTACTGAGTCACTTATCCTATAAGAAAATGGCGATTTCAAGATTTCAAAAGTAAGTGCACCCAAGTGGCGGTAACAACCGTTTTTTCTGACACAAAACACGCATGAGCCTTTACCTTTAATTTAAAACTAGATCAAACTGGTGGGACGAGATTTTAATCGGTTAGTGAGTCACTTAACTCATAAAAAAAATGGCGATTTTAAGACTTCAAAATTAAATGAACGTAAGTGGCGACCACAAACATTTTTTTGAAGACGAAACGAGCTCCACATGAGCCTTCACCTTTAATTTAAAACTAAATCAGATTGGTGGGATGAGATTTTTGTCGGTCACTGGGTCACTACCCTTCTTTAAAATAATATAAGATTACGGAATTAACAAAAAGTAATTCGGTTTTTAAAATGTGTAATTAAAAGTACCTTAAATATATCAATGGAAAGACATAACAATAGATTGCAGTTTTAAAAGTGAAAAATATAATTTTTAGCCTCGCAATTTGAAATTCCAGTAGCAGTCCTCGTGCTTGTACATTTGATAGTGTTAAAGAAGAAGGCAGCAGAGACAGTTGACAAGATCGGAGTCCTTTTTCTGAGTTTTACGCCACTTGACTATGTTGAATTTGTTACAATTTCATGCCAATTCTCTAGCTATAGTCCTTAATAAAAAAAAATATAATTCGGACTTAATATAAAAAAATATAATTCGATCAAAAAAAGAAACCCTATTGACAATGGCCACAATATCGAAATTACAACTATGCAACAAAAGATTTTGTTTTTTTTGGGTGGGGGGGGGGGGGGTTGGTGTATATTGATATGGATTTCACAATGTAAAGAGGATAAAATAACTTTTGCAAGAAAACTCCGTAAAAACTGAGGAATGCCAATTTTGTCTAGTTAAGTTTTGTGGTCATTCGGTTTTACAGTACGGTTTATTATAAAAGAAAAAAAATGTAGTTTTTTTTTTAAAATTATAAATCATTTTAACTTTTTTGTCCAGAAGAAAAGTATAAAAATCAAAATAAAATTTGAAATAGAAAGAAGTAAACAAGGTACTGACTGATTGGTGAAATTATATAATAAGTATAAAGGTAAGAGAAATATATGGAAATCAAAATAAAAATAAAACGCAAAAATATATTGAATTTTTTATAAGAGAGATCATTGTCTTTTAAATACAACAGGCACTCCAAATATAGGTTGGCCGCGGAGTACCATACAGTGGAATTGGGGATAGGCCAGGAAGAATCGGGCTAGCTAAGTATCTCCCACCAATGTTCATCTTTTCGTCTCTTTTCTTTAGTTTTTGGAGCTTTTATTTTGTTTATTTCTTTCACAATTTTTTTCAATCTATTTTCTCTTTCCGAGTTTTTTTTGTTGGTACCTTCTCCCTCACTTCCTATTCCTTTCCTTTTTAGTCTGGTTAATTTTTCTTTACTGTATTTTGTTTTGTAATTTTTTCTTTAATTTTCACCATTTTTTTCCTTTTTTTCTCCCTGCTATAGAAAAGTTAACACCTTCGTGTGGGTGTCTCCATTGTCCCCTATAAAGGGTTTTCGAATAAGAGTGATATGATTTCTTTTGAAAAATAAAACACACTAATTGTAAAGGAAATTCAAATGCTTTTTATTTAATGTGAAGGACAATCGATACAATTAAGTTCTGAATAAAACGTCATTCAAATAGCCTCCACGACTTCTTTTGCAGGAACGAATTCAATGAACCCAATTTTCGAGCACTTTTTCCACTAAATCAAGTCGTATGTCATGAATAGCACGTTCAATATTGACTTCTAAAGCTTGAAGAGAGTCTGGTTTATTGCTAAAGACCAATGACTTCAAATAACCCCACAAGAAATAGTCTAATGGTGTTAAATCACAACTTCTTGGATGCCATTCAATGTCACAATTTCTTGAAATAATCGAATCTCCAAACTTTTCTCGCAATAATTCGGTTGTTGCACGTGCTGTGTGGCACGTAGCCCCGTCTTGTTGGAACCAGATATTGTCAAGATCAACTTCTTCCAATTTCGACCATAAAAAGTTGGTTCTCATCGATCTATACCGCTCCCCATTGACAGTAACGGTGTTACCAGCTTCATTTCGAAAGAAGTACGGTCCGATGATTCCACCAGACCAAAAACCACACCAAACTGTCAATTTAGGTGAATGTAATGGGTGTTCATGAATAATTTGTGGATTTTCTTTGCACCAGAATCGACAGTTTTGTTTATTTACCGCACCACTCAGATGAAAGTGAGCCTCATCGGAGGCTTGTTTTCAAGTTGTCAAATTCACGACGTTTACGGTGGTCCAATTGCTTCAGTTCTTGATTAATAACAATTTTATACGGATACAGGCCCAAATCCTTTCTCAAAATCCGCCAGGTTGTGGTTTGAGACAGTCCCAATTCTTGAGAACGTCTTGGAATCGACAAATTGCGGTCTTCAGCAACACTTGCCTGAACGGCAGCAATATTTTCATTACTTCGAGCGGTTCTTTGTCTTATTGGCACTTGAACATTATGTAAAGAAAATGTATGCTCGAAATTTTTAACAATTCGACGAATAGCGAGCACAGTTGGACGATTATTACGCCCATAAAATGGAAAAAGCGCACGAAAAGTTGCAATTGAAGAATGATTATTTTGATAATAAAATTTAATAATTTGCCGAAATTACATATTACAAATGGCCGAAACGTCACTTAGAAATCAAATCACTCTTATTGGAAAACCCTATATGTGCCGACATGAGTTTTTTGTGCTTATGGTGGATGTGGAAGCACATACAGAAGTTTTTGAACCCACTATAAAGCATGCCTATATAAAACATTGACCATACTCCTGTAGAACTTCAAGTTCAGGATATTTTAAAGTTTTTATCCCAAAATTTTAATACCTTCCCATCTTGTCCAACACCCAGGATTCTGTCGAATTTTTTCCATACCATTACGATAGAGATACGGATTCGAACTTTGGAGTTCGTCTAAGCATTCCAATCCAAAACCTATAATTCCGAGTCCTTTGAAAATTTGTTATTGCTCCTTTTATTTACGAAACACTGTTATCATTTAGACCTAAATGTTCCACTTCTTCGTGAAGTTGTTAAAAATTCCATTCGCCTCTATCCTACCATCCTAATCCTTTAGCAAAAGGACTGTTCACTTCCAACGTTCCGTTTGAAACGGCACTGGCCTCGCGATTTTTTGAACTTATTAAATAATTTATCTCGTTCTTGGGGATACATCAATGGGTGTTTTCCCCTACATATCTTCATGTCCTGTATCTTCCCATAAAAAAAATGTGCTCGTTACAAATTATATGTAGTTATTAACTATTAATAATATTTAATTTAAAAAAATAATAATAATAATAATAATTCACATTCCTTATTTGATTATTTGCAATTATTTCTTAAATCAAAAAATATTTATTTTTATTATCTAAAAATAATTAAAGAAAAAACCTAATAAAATCGATAATAAATAAAAAAAAAATTTATGTTTTAAGCAATTTTCTAAGACTTTTGATTTTTTTTTTTTAAATGTTTTTATAGAGAAAACAAATTTTCTTTTTTATACAATAGTAAAAATAATATTAACCAACTTAAGGAAGTACATATACTAAAAGCCACAAATTTTATAGTTGATCCAAATTGCTTTTTAATTATTTTTTAATTTTCTAGTACTCATATTTCAAGGAATTGTCCTCATAAAAGGTATTATAGGTTTTAGTTTATGTCGTGTCACCAAATAACTTTCAGTTTATTTGGAAAACTTTTCCATAAATTCATAGCGATTCACAATAGAAACTAGTTTTTGATTAAAAGTATTTCGCCTAAATTTATTAGACAAAAGCGATCAGAAATTTTAATAAACAAAGTTTGACATCATTTTCTATTAAAAAAATGTTATTTGTTCTTCTTCAAAAATGACTGCTTCTACTACCTACTACTACTACCACTTATACTCTGATAATTAGCATATTATTTGATTTTTTGTATTTTTATAAAGCTTTTATGCTAATCACAATAGATTTATTTATTATTCTTTTACTACTTCAGTTTTAATACCTTCCTCATCCAAACCATAACATAGTAGTTACTTTTCAGTATTTTTTTTTTTTGCCAAACCATAAAATAGTTTGAATAGTAGATTCGCATATATTATTTACTACTAACAACGTTTCAAATGTATTGTGGCAAAAATAATCAGTTAACTACTAAAGCGAATGGAATATTCAAATAAGTCCAAATTTTATTATCGAGAAATTATTTAGTAAATAAATATTGTAAGTAAATAAAAACAAGACTACAAATTTTTTTTTAGGTTTCTACTGAAAGAGTCACTATTGATAATAGAAAATTTGGATCAAAAGTCTATGTGTGAATCATTTTTTAATTCGTTTCGTACCGTCCATTTTGATTACAGGTAAATACGTCTTGTAGGTAGGTAGATTCACGATTAAGCAATGGAACTAGACTATTTCTATCTGTTTGCGTTGGAACCAGTTTGTTTACAAACAAACTAAATGTACAAAAAAACTTCGATTCCAGCAACAACAATTGGAACAAAAAATAATAGGAAAAAAATCTTCACAGTTAAATTATTATATTATGCTGTATTATGGTATGCCTGTTAATATTTGTCGAAGCTCTTACTGTGTATGGTTTATAAAGCAATTTAATAAAATTATGAACTCCAAATTTTGGAATTATTTGTGAAATTCATTAGTTTTCTTTAAAAAAAGTCACCTTCAAAAAATAGTGTTGCCAATAGAATAAATTTCTTTATTTTTCACTTGTATTAAGTTAATTTTGATTTTTTTTTATTGTTCACTTGATTTAATTTTACTCAATATATACGATTATTAACCAGAATTTATTTTTTATTAAATTTTACGTACTTTTTAGCTGTATTCGATTATCAAACAGCTACTTTTTAGCTGTATTCGATACTTTGAAAAGTAAAGTTATAAAACGAATATTTTTAATTTAGATTTTGATAAAAAAAATGTTTAACTATATTTCTCAAATCTTGCTATTATATATAAAATATAAAATTAAATAAATAGCTGCTAAAAGACTTCCGTCAGGACACGATCCTTTTAAGGTAATTTTTCTCATATTTTGGGCTTTTACTGGACGGGTGTTGATTTTTAAATACTCTAAAGTTTACCAATAATCTGCATAAAAATGATTTTTTTATAAAGCCTTATAATAAAAAGGCAAATGGCATCAAATCTCATGATTTTGGAGGGCAATTGACAATATCAAAACTTCGAATTTACGCGTGTTGGTAACTTTTCGAAAAATAAGAATAAAATTTGTCATGCATTGTAAATAAAGGTATTATTCTATTAAAATAACATATGATCCAGATTATTATCTTCAAGTTTAGGTAAAAAAAAGACACACGATTATCATGTGGCTATAGCGCTAAGAATCAACAGTAATAGTCTCTCCTTCTTTATATTCAAAGAAATACGGGCCAATGATGTCTTCAGACTACTATATGGACTAAAGATTCACTTTCTGCTTTTCGATAGCTTCTTTACAGATACTTATGGATTTTCATAATCCCATATTTAGGAGCAATTTTACTTATTAACGTATCCACCGCTCGAAAAATAAGCCTCATCGCTGAAGATAATTTATTATGAAACGTTGCTTTTTGTAAAAAGTTTTCATAATTTTAACGCATTGTTTATTAATTATACTATCTATAATATAAAATGGTAAATTTTTAAATTAACAAATATTATTTTAGATAGCCTATTTACTTTACAGATGTCAAAAAAATTAGAAAAACCCTCATCGGATATAAATATAGATAGCGGTCCCAATATTTATTAAAATCCTGCAAATCTCGATAGATGGAAAAATGCCGATGGGTATCCATAAAAAAAAGTTTAGTGTAGACCCATTATTTCTAAAGGATTCCACTTTAAAATTTATATTTGAAACTTAAGAGCTTACTTCCTTCAATATACTACCTTATCATAAATTCATATCTCTCCCAACGTCATTTCCAACTTGAAATTAACTCAGAATCCTCAGAAATATATCCTATTCTAGCCGGAGTTCCGCAAGGCAATATCATTGGTCACATTTTATATAATATTTATACCCATGACATTCCATTTGATCCTAATACTATCATAGCTTCCAACAATTTACAATCCCATATCAAGAATTTTCAATCCTGGTTTAAGAGAAGGAGAGTGAGGGTAAATGAACAAAAGATTACTTTCATTCTTTGTCAACGAAAACCTACCCTTTTATACCTTAATAGCAACATGATTCCACAATACGATAAAGTACGTTTTTTGGCACTTTACCTGGACAAGAGATTAACATGGAACCCACATATACATAGGTGTATAAGCTTAAACACACATATATATTGCAACTTATCGAGCACTTCTGTCAATTTCTGGTCGTCATAATCGGCATATTGTGCTTGCCAATCGTCTACCTGTAAAAAGTTTTGAATGCAATCTTTGCTTACACAATGTCCGCATGCTAGTGAAATATCAGGTGTATAAGCTGAAATCCGCTGTTTTTTAGACAAAATTGAATAAATTTGTTTTTGCTTTTTTCATAGAAAGCAAAAACAAATTTATTCAAAGTATTTTCCCTAGCTAGCTGCATATTTTTCCCATCTCTCGGGCAATTTGTGGATACCACGCCAAAAAAATTCCTTCTCTTTTGAGGCAAACCACTCATCAAACCATTTTCGGACGTCTTCGTAAGAATCGAAATGCTGCTCAGCAAGCGCGTGGCCCATCGACAAAAACATGTGGTAGTCGGAAGCGGCCAGGTCTGGTGAATAAGCGGGGTGGGGTAGCACCTCCCAGTTGAGTGTCTCCAAGTAGTTTTGGACCTTTTTTGACGTGTGGTAGCGGTGGGCATTGACAGTTTCACCAGGTTTCAACCTCTCATAGTAGACAATACCCTGCTGATCTCACCAAACGCACAGCATCGTCTTCTGTCTGAAGCGATTTGGTCTTGGAGAAGATCTTGTTGGTTGGCCGGGATCAACCCACAATTTCTTGCGTTTAGGATTCTCGAAATATATCCACTTTTCGTCGCCTGTCACAATCCGATGCAGGAACGACTTCCTTTTTTGTCTGACGAGCAAGATTTCGCATGTGTTTTGGCGTCGCTCCATCTGCCAATCGTTCAATGAAGTAGAAAAGCAGAGCTTCCCGCATATGCTCTTTTTCTGGCACAAAACTAGACATGATTACCAAAGGAAAAATGTTGTTGTAGGAAATTGCTAATAATGTGCACTGATTAATGTTGACAGATGTCAAACTCATAAAAAAAAGTATGGCGTGCCCATGGTACCTTAATACGCTCACTCACGCCATCTACACAGTGTGTCCAAAAAGTAACCGAGCTTATTTTTAAATCATACAACATGCAGCGCTATCTACGAGTATTTGCAGCATTAGAAAGATACATTCATTCTCTTTCAAACGCACCCAAATTCATGTAAATCGGATGACAGATGTGAAAGTTACAGCCATTTCAATAAAAGAAAAAGTGTGGTAATGTTACAAAATAAAAATGGCTGGGATATCATCATAAAATGCTCCTTTCATCTTGGTTTTCAGTTTTCGAAATAGAAAATAGTCACATGGTGATAGATCAGGCGAATGCTCCTTTCATCTTGGTTTTCAGTTTTGGAAATAGAAAATAGTCACATGATGAAAGAGAATGAATGTATCTTTTTAATGCTATAAATTTTCAATAGATGGCGCTGCATGTTGTATGATTTAAATATAAAGTTCGATTATTTTTGGAACACATCGTGTATGATTAAACAGCGGATTTAAGCTTATATACATGGTAAAATAAAATACTTTAGGCCACTAGATATTACCTATAACTTCTTAAGGCTACTGAACAAATGCTCGAAACTAATAACAAAAAGTAAACTTTTAATATACAAAAACCTATTTGGACATATGGAATTGAAATTTGGGGTTCACCAAAACGTTCCATTTCCTATCGCGTCCAGGCCTTACAATCCAAGATCCTCAGTAAAATTATTGATCCCCCTTTTATGTTTTTTAACAACGTAATACATCGTGATCTAAATGTTCCCTTTGTTAAGGACCTGTGCATTTCCCGCTACTAAAGAAATTCTTTCCCGTTTATCCTATCATCATAATCCACTTGTGAGAGAATTTTCCTGTACTGCCCGCCCCGGAAACACTCATCGGAGACTTAATAGACAATGGCCTAGAAATTTTCTAGAGGAATCTCACTTCCGTTCCGGGTGTTTACGCCCATTTCATGATACACAATACTGTAAACTAAAATGTAATGTAAATGTGCTTGTTACAAAACAATTGTAGTTGCAGATAAAAAAAATTAAAAAAATTCAAATTAATAGAAAATTAAAGTTTTTCAAAAAATTTTAATTGAAAAAAAAACATTTTTTTTACTTAATAATATATTTTTAATAAAGGGAAAATCTTTTGTTTTTATATAAAAAAATAAATAATTTCAAGGTAAATACAAAATAATATAAATCTTGAATATTATAAATTAATCGAGATTCCCTTTGTCAGAGGCCATTTCTGCCTATCATCATTAACGAATTTCATTCATTCCGTCTCGATAGTATAAGCTGCAAAATAATTTGTCAGATTTTACAAAATTCTGACAATATTTATAGGGTGATGTGTGATTATTTTAAATTATTTCTTTGTACTTGAGTTTAGTAAATAAAGTACTATCATACACAATAAGTACATATAAAATTAAATAAAATGCAAAAAATCAATAAGGTGACAATGTTGGACAATGTATATTTAAGTAGGAATATTTTCGTTCATATTTGTAACAATGAAAGAAAAGTGAAATTTCAATTTAATTTATTTTTATTGTTTATTTATCCATTTATATACATTTAATTTTTTTATGGAGCATTTTTTTTATTTGGAATTTAATGTTTTCATTTTTGTGATAAATTTCAAGTAAAACTGAGAACAACTGTCTCAAGACAAACAAAAGAAACTTTTAAAAAAATTTCAAAACAGATAAGATATTTATAACTTATTTCGTATATCATTTTTATCAACAAAAAAAAATAATCCATTGTGAAAAAATAAATTCTTTTTTATACAAAATAAAATCATTTTGTCATTTTGGCAGCGCCTCAACAAATCCAGTATACGAGGTCTGTTCAAAAAGTATCGCGAATTTTGTGTTTTTTCAAAAATTATTTATTTATTCATGTGCCAACGTTTTCTCCAATCCTCGAAGCACTTCAAAAAATCATTATTTGTGATCTTCTTCAGCTCCTCCTTCGATGCCGTTTTTATCTCCTCAATCGTAGCGTATCGTCGTCCTTTCATGGGGCTCTTCAGTTTCGGGAACAAGAAAAAGGTACAGGGGGCCAGATCTGGGGAATACGGTGGCTGCGGCATTATTAGTGTGTTGTTTTTGGCAAAATTTTTGTCATGGTGCAAAAGCCAATTTATGTTCTTCCACAACTTGTGCATAACTTGCAGGTAATACTCCTTATTGACCGTTCTACCCTGTGGCAAGAACTCATGATGCACCACGCTCCCTGCAATCGAAGAAAACTGTAAGTAAAATCTTCACATTCGACCGAACTTGGTCTTGGCTCGTGCGGCAGCTTCATGATTCGTCATCAGTTATGACCCTCTAGAGCAAATTTGGGTCGTCGCGGATATAGTCCAACAGCCCCTTAACAATGTTAATGCAATGCTGCTTTTGGTCGAAATTGAGCAAAAATCTAAGACGAGCCAAAACAAGTGCAAGCAAAGCAGCTGTCAAAAATCAACTGAACATTCAAAATGGCCGAACTTGTGGGCATAAGTGAGAGACATGAGTAACAACATAACGCCACAAAAAATCGAAAATCGAATATACATAACCCGCAGAAATTGAAAATTCGCGATACTTTTTGAACAGACCTCGTATACACGCGCCAATCTAATATTATTTCCTTCTGACATTTGCTGATATTTTGAATATTAATATTTATTGCTAGTTTTGATAACAAAATTATATTTCATTCGAAAATCCCATCATAAAAATCATAGTGTAATTAAATAGTTTCTATTGGATTTGATAAAATCTTTAAATTTATAATCAGTAAATGGAATATTATTTCTATTTGCTTAAATGGCAATTTTTGTTAATTTTTTTATGAATTTCAAAAAAAAAAATTTAATTGGTTAATTCTAAAAACAATCTCTAGATTAAAATACTAGAAATAGATTGATAAAAAAAACTGATAATCGCAATTTATGTCAGTTTCATGGGAGAAGGAAAGCCCAAAAATTACTGAAGAAAAATTACAAACAAAATTTCAGGCTTTATTTTGCACAGTAAATATGATGATGAATAAGAATGTAAATTATAGTTGGTGATTTTTTTGCTGTTTAGTTTTTAATATATTTATATTTGATAGATGACGCATGACAAATGACATACGAAAAAAAAAAGTATCGCAAATTTCAAAAAGTATCGCGAATTTTGAATTTCCGCGGGTTACGTATATTCGATTTTGGATTTTTGTGGCGTTATGTTGGTACCCATGTTTCTCACTTATGCCAACAAGTGCGGCCATTTTGAATGTTCAGTTAATTTTTGACAGCTGCTTTGCTTACACGTGTTTTGGCTCGTCTTCGATTTTTGCCCATTCCAAAAAATTGATCAAAGAATCTGTATCAAATTTTGTGTGAAAAACAAAATTAATTGCGCGAACGCATTCCGAATGTTGACTGTGGCATATGGTGAAGCCACCTTGGACCAAAGCAACGTTTATCGGCGGTACAAAATTTTCTAAGAGGGCCGAGAAGATGTGAACGGACGCCCGAGCACGTCAACAACAGACGAAAACATTGATGAAGTGAAGAAAATAGTATTAGCCAATCATCGAATCACCGTTAGAGAAGTTGCTGAGGACTTAAACATATCGATTGGCTCATGCCATTCGATTTTTACCAATAATTTGACCGTGAGACGGGTCGCCGCGAAATTCGTACCAAAATTTCTCAATTTCGAGCAAGAACAGCGTCGCATTAACATTGCTAAGGAGCTGTTGGACTCTGTGCGCGACGAGCCAAATCTGCTCTAGAGGGTCATAACTGGTGACGAATCATGGGTTTATGGTTATGACGTGGAAACCAAAGCTCAATCATCCCAATGGAAGCTGCCGCACGAGCCAAGACCGAAAAAAGCGCGCCAAGTTCGGTCGAATGTGAAGGTTTGCTTACAGTTTTCTTCGATTGCAGGGGCGTGGTGCATCATGAGGTCTTGCCACAGGGTAGAACGGTCAATAAGGAATATTATCTGCAAATTATGCGCAAGTTGCGCGAAACAATCCGTCAGAAACGCCCGGATTTGTGAAAGAACCAAAATTGACTTTTGCACTATGATAACGCCCCTGCTCACGCATCGTTGCTTGTCCGCGAATTTTTGGCCAAAAAAAATGCACTAATAATGCCGCAGCCACCGTATTCCCCAGATCTGGCCCCTGTGACTTTTTCTTGTTCCCGAAACTGAAGAGCCCCATGAAAGGACGACGCTATGCTACGATTGAGGAGATAAAGACAGCATCGAAGGAGGAGCTGAACAAAATCACAAAAATTAATTTTTTGAAGTGCTTCGAGGATTGGAAAAATGTTAGCATAAGTGTATAATATCTGGTGGGGATTACTTTGAAGAAGACAAAATAGATATTCATGAATAACTAAATAATTTTTGAAAAAAAACACAAAATTCGCGATACTTTTTGAACAGATCTCGTATGTCGAAGTAAAAAGTGCTCAGTTAGCATTGTCATTTAATCATAGAAAGACTTAGACTCGAATAATGCTTACAAATTATTGAATTTTATTATCAAAATTTGTGTTCTGTGAAAAATGTATTTCGCGCACTTTGACCATTTTATTGTCATCATAATCGACTTACTGAGCAAGCAATTCAAGCCATAGTAACAAAATTTCGTAGCAATTTGACGCTATTGGGCATCAAACCACCAATCCATATGTGTAGAGTGCGTACAGAGAAAAATATTGCTGCGTAGCGTCCAGGGTTGGTGAATTTGTCCATTGGGATTCTGTTGCTTGAGTATGTTGCAAATTTTACGCGAGGATCTTGGTCTGAAAGCGTATAAAATACAGTTCGTGAAAGAATTGAAGTCAAATTTCCTGCCAAAGAGTTGAATTTTCGGTGAGTGGGCCTTAAGGAAAATCCGTTTTACCAAATAATTCCGTTCAACGAAGCTCATTTCTGGTTGAATCGACATGTAAATAAGCAAAATTGTCGCATTTGGTCTGATGAACAACCACAGGCAGAACCAGAACTGCCATTTCACGCATGGTGGAAGCATCTGTCGATATTTCTCTAAAGATGACGCTGGCCGCAACGTTACCATCAATTGCGCCCGCTATCGCTCTATGATTTCAAACTTTCTTTGCCCAAAATGTAAGAACTGCATTTAGTTAACATGTGGTTTGAACAAAACGGCGCTACATGCTACACAGTACATGAAACAATGGACATATTGAGCGATAAGTTCGGTGAGCAATTTATCTCACGTTTCGGACCGGTGATTGACTGCCTAAATCGTGCGATTTGACGCCTCTAGACTTATTTTTATGGGGCTACGTAAAGTCACTCGTCTATAACGATAAACCAGCGTGACTTACAGCCTTGTGAGGCAAGATTACACGTGTTATTAGCGAGATGCCAACCGAGATGCTCGAAAAAGTGGTTTAAAATTAAACCTCTTTTAAAACGTAGTCGTGGCCAATATTTACATGAAATAATCTTTAAAAAGCAAATGACAAACATTGTTTTTATCGATTCAAATTAAAATTTCATATACTTTCGCAATTTTTCTGTTTTTTTTTCAATAAAAGCGGCTCAAATCGGTGAAAAATTTATCAAAAAAAAAAGTTAGCCAATTTGATTAATATTCATAACAATAAAGGGTTTTCAAATAAGAGTGATATGATTTCTTTTTTTAAAAAAACACACTAATTGTTAAGGAAATTCAAATGTTTTTTATTTAATGTAAAGTACAATCGATACAATTAAGTTCTGAATAAAACGTCATTCAAATGGCCTCCACGACTTCTTTTGCAGGAACGAATTCGATGAACCCAATTTTCGAGCACTTTTTCCACTAAATCAAGTCGTATGTCATGAATAGCACATTCAATATTGACTTCTAAAGCTTGAAAATAGTCTGGTTTATTGCTAAAGACCAATGACTTCAATAACCCTACAATAAATAGTCTAATGGTGTTCAATGATAACTTCTTGGAGGCCATTCAATGTCACAATTTCTTGAAATAATCGAATCTCCAAACTCTTCTCGCAATAATTCGGTTGTTGCACGTACTGTGTGGCACGTAGCCCCGTCTTGTTGGAACCAGATGTTTTCAAGATCAACTTCTTTCTATTTCGGCCATAAAAAGTTGGTTATCATCGATCTATACTGCTCTCCATTGACAGTAACGGTGTTACCAGCTTCATTTCGAAAGAAGTACGGACCGATAATTCCACCAGACCAAAAACCACACCAAACTATCAATTTAGCTGAATGTAATGGGTGTTCATGAATAATTTGTGGATTTTCTTCGTACCAGAATCGACAGTTTTGTTTATTTACCGCACCACTCAGTTGAAAGTGAGCCTCATCGGAGAAGATGATTTTCTTAAAAAAATCGTTATCGTTTTCAAGTTGTTCCAAGACAAAATCAGCAAATTCACGACGTTTACAGTGGTCCAATGGCTTCAGTTCTTGAGTGATAACAATTTTATACGGATGCAAGCTTAAATCCTTTCTCAAAATCCGCCAGGTTGTGGTTTGAGACAGTCCCAATTCTTGAAAACGTCTTGGAATCGACAAATTGCGGTCTTCAGCAACACTTGCCTGAACGGCAGCAATATTTTCATTACTTCGAGCGGTTCTTTGTCTTATTGGCACTTGAACATTATGTAAAGAAAATGTACGCTCGAAATTTTTAACAATTCGACGAATAGCGAGCACAGTTGGACGATTATTACGACCATAAAATGGCAAAAGCACAAGAAAAGTTGCAATTGGAGAACGATTATTTTGATAATAAAATTGAATAATTTGTAAACCTTGTTCTTACGTATATCTCTCTATAATAAAATTGTAAACATTACTGAATATAATAAAAAAAAAAACAGATCATGACATATTACAAATGGCCGAAACGTCACTTAGAAATCATATCACTCTTATTGGAAAACCCTATAGAAATGAATAAAAATTGTTAATTTTAAATCGATATGTTTCTACTTAAAAATATTTAATAAACAAAAATATTTTTTTTGTTTATTAAATATTTCTAATACGTACATTATTAATTGAATTTCTCATAATCAAAACCTTCGACAATATTTTTATTTATTAAATATTCTATATTAGAATATTTAATAAACAAAAATATTGTCGAAGGTTTTGATTATGAGGAATTCAATTAATAATGTACGTGGACACATAGTAGGAAAACCATTACTTATAGCCTATCAATTTAAAATGTACTATACGATATAATGCCAATGATTATAAAATATTCAAAAATAATCATTTCGTTAAAAACAAAACAAACAATAACTAGTAATAAAAGTAAAAAATAATTAGAAATTCTATAAGCATTTTGATTAAATATCATATAAGCAGAAATTTTTACTTTCAATCATTTAAATTGGAAAATGTCTACATAAGATAACAAACAGCAATAATATTTAAAATATTTGCGCAGCCGAAAATCCAGACAAATTTTGCTTTCAATAAATATCTTATCATGTTCTTAAAATTTTTATCTAAATGACATGCTTGTACTTTTTTACGTATTATTTACTACAAAAAATAACATTTGATTAATTTCTTTTTTTTAAATTTCGATAAGATTGCTGTTTAGAATTTATAGGACGTAATGTGAGCTAACCCATCTCCCCCCCCCCCCCCTCTCACCGAAGTAGACGAACACAAGCAATATGCAAATCGAGACTCGATTACTGGAAAGCTCAATATCATCAAGCAAGCTGTACCTTCAGAAGCAATATTTTCAATACGGAAAGTCTTTGTCTCTGGTAGAAGTTCTGTTGCAGAAAAAGCTTTTCTGCGATTTCAAGTATTGTAATAATTATAATGCATATATTTAGGCGCAACATTAAAACACGGTAAGTAAAAATTTTATTTATTAGATAATATTTAGCAATTGTATTTTAAATAAAATTTATAAAATTAGAATAAAAACTTAATAAGAAACTCGTTAAAACGACGAATATAAAATTAAGCAAATATTAACTTAAATAAATAAAAATAATTGAATCCAAATTAAAAAGATTTTTAGTGTTAATTTTGAAATGAAATAAATTTAGATTTTTTGTACTAAATATTTTTCGATAATCAAATTTTAGTATAGAAAAAAGAACTTTTATTCGAAATTTATTTACGAATAATCTTTAATTCTACATTTTTCTTATTGCATGTAAATAAAACTATGAAAAATATACTGCCATCGCTGTAGAAAATACGAAGTCCAACCTGATATACGTCACGTACCCCATCGCAGAGGAATTCCCTAGAAGGGGAGGAAGTCAGCCGTAATAATATGAAGAAATTTCGAATATTATGTCGACACTTTTTGTATAAATTCTCAATGGTTAAATATCGACGACAACTTACAGTAATTCAGCATTCATGATTCATGAAAATAGTTAGAAATCAGCTGCGCCTTCTCTGCTCAAACATGAGCAACATTGTTCTATTCAACCGCATTTCTGTGGGTAGTAGTGAGTGGAGTGTGATTACCAGTTTCATTGGAAACTCATACCATTAACAACAAAAAAACAGCAAAGCGCGCTACTTATTTCAATTTATTCAGCAACTTAAAGCTAAACAAAAAAATGTTCCCCTCAATTTATAGTGGCACGGGCGTAGAGCTATAACATTAATTTGGTTCAAGAAAACTCTTTGGAATTGATGAAAATGCATATAAAAGTGTCATTATTATTTTGAATAGATTTTAACATAAATTTCCGACTATCTTTAATCTAATTCAACATAACTTTAAGTAAGACTCTTTTGTTTACGGAAATAAATTTTCCCAATCAATTTTATGTCCTTCAATTCTCTGATAACCTTCAATATGTTGTACGATTAACTTATTGGAATTGCTTTTAAATTCAAAATATTAATATGTCATTATTGCTATAGTAGCGATCAGGAATACTAATAAATTTGAAGTGTATCAAAAATATTAGTAAGAAGCGTTTTGATCACAACATATTCCTGGAATCAATACAATTAAAAATAATAAAACTTTTAAGTTCATTTCTAATAACATTTGTAGTGAAATTTAACAACTTAGGCCATTTTGCTTTTAATTCACTAACTAACTCCGGCTATATCACTAGCTAGATTCGAAGTCAAGACCACACGCGTCCCAGTGTCGCTAAATCAGAATACGAAAAGGAATTTTTGTGGTTTTGTTTTGTTTTGTTTGTATCGTTCTGAAATGTATAGGGTGTCCCAAACTTCACGCAAGAAGTAATCGTTTCTCGAGCTGAACAACAACGTGTCGTCCACATCCATGTCTTCCAATTTAGGCACAAAAACTGGCTGTATTTTCGAAGACGATGCCTCCAGCAGAAAATCCGCACCAAATAGTAACATGTTGTAACTGCATTTGTTTCTCAACAATCAATCGTGGATTTTCTAAACCCCAAATGCGACAATTTTGTCGATGAACCAAGCCATCAAAATGAAAATGAGCTCCATCGCTGAAGATGATTTTATCCGAAAAATCAGCATCCAATTGCTGTTGCTCCATAAGCGTGGTCAGTAGGCTTCAGTTCTTGGGTCAATTGAACTTTGTAAGCAACAAGATGCAAATCTTTCATGAGAATACGATAATGGCGCCGAATTGATGTTTCTGGTCTCTTAGCAATACTCTCACGAACTGCTTCAATGTTTAGTCTTGAACGACTTGTTGAAGGACAGCCAGAATAATTAAGATCTAGTCTCCTTAAATTATTTAATTAATCTCTTCACAGTTGATTAAGTTAAATCACTATTCTGACCATATTTTATAAGAAAATTGGAAGGTGTAGCTGGCAAAACCCTCATTATTTTCAAAATATTGCGCAACAATGAAAACGCATTGTTCTTTCATGTACCGTTCCATATTTAATAACCCTAAACTGTCAGCTGTCACATGGTTTTTTTTTTGTTGGCAACACTTTACCGCACACCTTATATATTTTCAGCGCCACAACACTAACGGCCATTTGCCGACAAATGATATCGGAACAAAGAAATTAAAGTAGAAATGGAGAGGAAAAGTGATTTTTTTTGGGGGGGAATTAGCATTGGAACATGCCTCAGTGAGATTCAAACCGATTATCTCTTAGGTTGAGGTATTCCAGTACGCAGAACGACTATGCTATGATGTCGGCTAAAAGCAATTGTATAATACAACATTCTTTTTTCTTTGCTTATAAATAAAATAATGTCTGAAATGAAGAAATGAAAATATTTTCTGAATCTTTGCTGCAATAGATAAAACCTATTTAAAAAATATTAAAATCACTCCAAAAACACAAAATGATCCCAACCTATCTACACCACTGGTGGTTTGGATAACATCTGATTTATGACGCGTACTGTATTCCCCAGAGGGGAATCAGTTATTTAAAATACAACAACAATACATGCTTTCTCACATTGATTATGAACGGAAAAACGTACGACACACTTGTTGCTGAAAATTAATGCTGGAGGGGAGAAGAGGAATTGATTCAATAAGTTTCTTATAATGCGCCGTCTGCTTATAACTTGTCAGTGAATAATTTCTATTCAGTAAATAATCAAGTGTTGATTAAAGTGAATTTAAACTCTTTTAAATTGTTGTGTAAGTAAAAATCTCGATAACTTTTACTATTTTCTTTATGATTTTATCTATAAACTTTTGCTAAATAAAAACTATTGTAATATTTCTGAAATTTTCCACTATCCCAGATAAGAGGAGAGATTCAGTCGTAAATCAATAACAACAGCTTAATCAGATTTGTAATCCTGTCTCTCGCAAGGTAATGGACCACGTACCAACGCATCGACGCTTTCCTATGAGCAGTGACCGACGCTTACCGTGTCAGCATTGGCAGAAATTTCCTGTGAAACCGACATTTCACGCCACAGGGCCACTATCGCCAGAACTTTGCGGGACTTGCATGACCGAACCACCGAAATTTCCTGTCCAAAAGAGTGGTAGCCTCATGGAGGTTGGCAATTTCCTTTACAACCGCAACCCTAAGGCTATGGTTATGCCGTCAAAAATATGAAATCAAAAAAAAATTCATCGAAATTCTTTAATACTCATTAAAGTCTTTTAATTTAATCTCATAATACTCGTAGTATAAGTTAAGATAACAACTACTGTATACACGTACAATGAATGATTTTTTTCCAATTATTTTTGTTGTGTATTTCATGTGCGTTTAGGATTAAAATTTAATGAAAGTTCGAGCAAAACAAATATTTGTGAACTAATTTTGATTAAATAAAAATTAATAAATATCTAAATTCGGCTGTTGTTTCTTCAATGTTTTTTACTGTAAATTATAGTCGAATACAACAACAAAACCAAACCCATTCGCCTATTTAGTTCTGTTTACAGAATAACGATACTTATCTAATCAATTAATAGAATGTTATTCAATTTTTGGAATTTTTCTAAAAATAAATGTTAATGGAAAGCACAAAAGATCTTGTCTTTTTTTGTTATAAAATTGTTTCGAATTGATCAGTTCTGATGGTATGACGACATTCTTTCTTAAGTGACGCAATTGATCAGTCGCTAGTGCTGGAAATGTTTGTTTTTATGATTTATTTTTATAGAATTTGTTTTTGGTTTTTTTTTCTTTAATTTCATTTAACAGCACATGTGAATTTTTAACAAAAAAAGTACTATTTACTTCGCACATTTAACATTTACTAAAGGTTTCGCTTATTAAATTACTCGCAATATGATTTTTTTGAAACTTATCAGCTTTTCTGATCGTATTTGTCAGCAAAAAATGTATAATTCGCATTTATTTATTGAATAGCAAAAAAAAATGTAAATTTCTAAATTATGATTTGATAAAGATTTGAACATTTGTTATGATTTTATTTTTATTTATTTTTTAATATAAAGAACTTGGGCTTAAGGGCTTATGAATGTTCTCGGACATAGTGGGTGTGGATGGTATCAGAAGGGATAAAGGAAAATGTCTTCTGGGAACTTTTCTATTAAATAGCTACTGATTGTAATGACCCCGAAAAAGCCCAAGTGAGAGTGGGTTGAAAGAGTTGAAAAATCGTGCATTATCATGATTATGCATGTAGAGATCAGTAAATGTTAGGCACTCTTACTGAATTTCTGAATTTGTTAAAATATAAAAACTTATATTTTCTATTATTGTACAATATTTTTTTTACTACTAGTTACTATAATGTTGCAAAAGTACAAATAAAGATACGTTGTTTGAAAATAAAGAAACCAAAGACCTCTTATCTCAGAGACCTTACAAATAAAACCATTTGTTGCACCACAAAAGTCTTTAGTAAGCCTCACCTCACTATTCTCACACATATAGGGTAGAGACAAATTCAATTATAAGAAATTCCAATAGCAATTAATTAAATAACTAAGCTAAGGGCTAATATGACCATTTAAAAATATATGCAAGAGACACATAGTCTCAAAAACCACTGCGACCAATGAGGTCTTTTGTGGTGAATAACCGTAACTCAAATAAAGGTAATATTGAGGCTTTAACGAACCTCAGTATCATATTCACAATCGCAGAGTATGTGTTAAAACGTTTCATCCTCTTCAGAGCAAAAACGACATTGGTCCGGTTGGTTGAGTTTCAGGACCTCTACCGCCATTATTTTAGAAAAGGCGATGAATTATTTTAGAGTGATTCATTCCCGGAGAATTGACCCAGAAAGGTTTTCCTCCAATGAACAGAGTACTCGTATTTGCTTTCCTTTTGCCAAGTTTGTCTGCTTGTTCGTTACCCCCAATACCCTCCGGACATGACACCCACACCAAAATAACATTGTTGTATCTAGCCAGCTGGTTTAAAACCGTGAGGATATCCCAAAGTAGATTCTTTCTGATGCCCTTTATAGCACAGATCTTCATGGCATGTATTTCTGTTTAAAAAATGGATGAGGATTCACCAAGGGCCTTACATAGGCGGTAATAAGGTCCGACTACACCCACACCATCATCCGTTTTAGAACCGTTGTTTCCTCCTTCCAAATCAAACGCTCTGTGAAACCCACTTTGAAGAACTGCTTTAAGTTTTGGTTTTCTCGACATAGCGTCCGAGAGATACTTGGCTTCCTGGATTTTGTTTAGGTCCGATATAACCTTAAAATGTTAAAACAGGTCGCCTAGTTTAAAGGTTTTGGATTGCCCTCACCTGAGAGCCCCTTTTAGCCGCATCCTTTTTAATACACAATATGAAATATAGCAGGTCCAAAATAGCGTCAAGAGCTTGTTGTGGTGCATGTTCTTAAGGCACCTGTAATAGCCAAGTACGCCAGTCTTTGAATCTTACCAAGAATAAAAAGGTTACATGGACTAAGATCGGGTTACACGAACTAAGATCGGGTTACACGGACTAATAGGGTAGCTGCGAAATTACAGTAACACCTTTTTTCGATAAAAACTCTTTGAAAAAATGGCCGTGTGACAACGAGTTTTTGACACCAGTTCGGCGCACATTTTATAGAACGTGATAAGTGAGGTTGGTTTTTAATAGTCCGTTACAAAAAGTTCAACAGCGAAATTTTGAGCAACGACGTGCTATGAAATTTTATGCTAAACTTGATGAATTCCTGAGTTTGAATTACGAAAGCTTGCAACGAGTTTAATAGAGGGGAATATTCTTTATCAAGAGCACAAGTATTCCGGCAGCATAAAACATTTTCTTAGGCTTGAGAAGCAGTGGAAGGCGAACTTGGTTCAGACAGGACTATAACATCGAAAACTGGTGAAAATGTGGAACTAGTGAGTGCTCTTATGAGGCCAGACCGTTGATTGACATTAAAGCTCCCTGAAAGACTCACCATGACAGCGCCTCCTGCCACACGGTCATCTTTATCAACGAGTTTTTGTCGAAAAATGGGATTTCTGGTGTTCCCCAGCCCCTCTTCTCATCTGATAAAAAATACTTGAGATCTTGATATTGACATTAATATCCAAACAAGTGTAACGGAGGAAACAAGTGAAGTCAATGCTACCAACAGTGGAACCAAGACCACCGCCGATGCTTAGCTGCCCAAGAAAACTACTTTGATGGTGATAAAATTTAAATAAAATTTTTACAAAGAAAAATTATCATCATTAATTTTTTTAAATCTAAACTCCAGCAATTATCTGCAGAAAAATTTGTTTTCATAAAATAAAAATCTACGTCTATAAGATAATTTTTATTATTATTAGTAAAAAAAATTTATAAACGGAAAAAAGTACTTCAAAATTTTAAGTCTATCAACATACGTGTATGTGTAATCGGACTTTCACTTGAGAAATTCTTCATATTTATAAGGAATCAATAAGAATAATTAAACTTTTGTCGATTTTTAAAGTATCTGAGATAGCTTGTGAATCGATTAAAATTAGTACGTCACAAAAGTAAAGAAATGTACGGAAATTTTTAAGATAAATAAAATATTGGAAATATTATTACTAGGAGTATTTTGTTTGTTTATTTGTATGTAAAGTCCCTCGGATAAGAGCTAGGGGCCACTTTATAGCACCACGACCATGAGGCCATTTAGTGACTTCCACTACTAGCTCTCTCAGCAAAGCTGATCCGTTTTTAGTAGTATAGGTCAGTTAGAGTTTAATATATGTTGTTGGGGAATCTTAGTTTTCTTTGAAGCTAGTTAAAAAGAGGACTTGGAAATTAAATGGTTGGATCTACAAAGTCCAAAATGAGAGGAACCCCTTTTGCGAAAAAGTTCCGAGTTTGCTAACATTTGCTTAAAATATGTAAGGTAGTTGGCGGAACGCCACATGATTGGTTGATAGGGCCGTGTATGATTTAATAATAAAAAGTTCTGGGTGAGATCAGTATGCTCTCTCCATATCTTGAGCAGTTTTCATGCCTAGAATCTCGGCAAGAATGTTGAGTATAGACTGGTAAGTTGGTGGTTGGCCAGTGACATATTTAAAAACTCTCACTTTTGACCAGTCCGACCTTTGTTATGTACATTGGCAATTCAAAAAAATATTACAGGTGGCACTTGGGTTGGGTGAAAGCAGATAGCTTTTTTGACCGTAATCAGAGAACATTTTTTCGCTACTGTAGGCATGATTCCATAATAGCATCGCGGTAGCTATGAGCGAGCATAGTTCCGAAATTCACAATAAGTGTCCCTTGAAGCAGTGAACAAATCTACGAAACTAAGACAGCAGTAGTACTATGCCGGTTCTAGACAAATTGTTGAAAAATTATTCAAATTTCGGATCCGTCAAATTTGCTGCATGCGACAATTACGTCAACTTTGCTGCATTGGTGTGAGCATTGGGTCAGATGCGGGCGTCAGGTGCGCGTGGATGCATGTCGAAACCTGTAAATGCCTTACAAGTCTGCTCAATGATGCTGTAAGAAATTTGTAAATATATTACAGAATTTGCTTAAACCTGGCGCTGTAAAAAATCTCTAAATGTACTACAGGTATGTTCACTTGTGCTGCATACACACGCACGCATACGACGCATGCCTCTAACCCAATGCTCACACCAATGCAGCAAATAAGACGCAAAACTCTGATGCATGCAGCAAATTTAACGGATCCGGACAGAATAATTTTTTTCACAAATTGGCCCATAACCGTCATAGCCCTACTACTTAAGGCCTAGCCTACCCCATAACAATTTCTACGATATTATCTGCCATTCTGTTGGTAGCTTTGGCATATTGGATATAGGTTTCTCCAGCCAAATGATCAGCACGTTAACGAGCACCGGAGTTTCTCCAGTCAACTGATAAACACGTTAATTTTCCAAAATGTCCACATGCCACGTCACCGAACGCAACTTGACACTCCTATGATACTTTTGAGAAGATTATATCTAAAATCTAGAAAAGACCAATAGCAAATATCAACTGCCCATAGTATACACCCGTTCCATAAGGAAAGACCAATTCGGGGCAGTTTCTCCTCACAAAGATATTCCAGCAAAACCATACATCAACGTAAAGCTATCACATTGACCTCTCAAAGAACTCTGTTAATCTATCAAATTGTTGTTTAAAATACTACAAAATCTTGATTAAAATTTAATTAAAAGAAAACGGCTCTTGAAAAAAGTCTTGCGGATAATTATCGAGCTCGAAAAAAAAAAAATATTAATAATAATTAAAAAAAACGGTAGTAAAAAGTTTTTTTTATTATAATATTTGATAAATTATTAATTATAAAACTGATTTGTAGTATGCAAATAAATTTCTATTCGAGTACTTTAACGTAGGCCTTAACAGAAGTGTGTGGTAGTGGTGGCCGGAATACTGCTTCACCCTGTTCATCCTGAAAATCCTTATACTCGACTGATCCAACACATTCAAATCCTAGTTTTACAGAAATATTTTGTGAATATACACCAGTACAGTGGGAATTTACGACCGTAAAGCCCTTTTCTTGTGCCAATTCGAATGCGCGCTCAAATAATTTTGTTCCAATTGACTTTTGTCGCATTTCAGGTGAGACAGCTAGAAAAAACAGGTGGAAACATTCGTCGACTTTATATTTTTCATACACGTCACATTGCGACTGCAGTTCATCCATTAATTCCATTATTGAAAGAATTCGCTCATCTTTAGCTTCTTCTATTTGGACCATTGCGTCTTCTTGAAGCTTGACAGAAATTGGACCATTAACCAAAAATCCGACCAGAGTTTTTTCCTTATTATCAAGTTCTGCCAATAGTGTATATTCTTTTTCGAATAATGACATGAATAATTTCTCTTCAAAATCGGATGGAGTCTTTATTTTATATCCAATAGATAAAGGTTCGTATGGCCAATAGAATTCTCGAAATCCAGTTAATACAGCATCGTAATCGTCTTTAGTTGCTTGGCGAATACGAATATCACTTTTTGAACACATTTTTTTCTTTCAAAAAAAAATAACAATTACCGAAGAATATGACTAAACTCACTACTGATAGATTTAATTATATTTAATTTTCTAATAACCACAGTAATGTCACATGAATGCGTGCCGAAATAATACTAAATTGATGTAGAACATTTCATATCAGTCGAGGCGGACGTTGTTATCAGCACACAGTCAAATACACATAGTATATTCAGGAATTTCTACCATAAATAAGAATGCATACTTAAGCTATTTTAGCTATTTTATTTAATTAAATAATATCTGTAGAAATATCAAATAGAATATATTAAAATATCAATCATGAAAAGAGTGAAAATATACAAGATCTTCTTCTTCTGTGCACACTAAGCGACCGAATTTTTTTTTAAATGTTTCCAGCTGCGCTCATATACTGCTAGCAACATAACTAAATCAGCAACATGTTGTTATAGAAATCAAAAACAATATTTTCTAAGAATTTCTTATAAAATTTTATTCTTAACAAAAATTTTTTACTATAATAATTCGTTTTTCAGGTATAATTCCAATATTATCACTATTAAATTATAATATACTATTAGAAAACTATTCAATTCATGCTATTTGAAAATATTTTTTTTTTAAATATTTTTTTACAATAACTTTACGTACGCTTTAAAACTATCATGAGGATTTGGTGGATTAAATATTTGTATTCCATTTTCATTTGTAAAATCAGCATATTTCACTGAACCCACACATTGCATTCCGATTTTTTCAGCAATTTTCTGTGAATAAAAACCAGTACAGGTTGCCGTTGCTACTCTAAATCCTTTGTTTTTAGCTAATTGAAAGGCACAATAGCACATTTCTAAGGTGATCGATTTTTGTCTAGCTTCAGGATTCATTGCCAAAGGTAACAGATTAAAACATTCTGTTATATTATATTTTTCATAAACGTTACACTTTGACCCAATTGTATCGAGTAGACGCCAAATGTCCCGAATTTTTTCATCAGATTCCATTTGTCTTCGTTGTTTCTTCCTCTCTTCAGAATCAATAATATTCATTTGAAAGCCAAAAAGTTTTTTATCATCTTCATTTTCTGTTAAAAACGTGTATCCATTATCGAAACATGTTCGAAAATAATGCATTTGAGCATTCGATATCGTTTTTATCCTGTGAGAAGTCGGCAGTGGATCATGTTTCAAGTAAAAATCTTTTACAGCATTTAAAACATTTTCTCTATCGGATTTGTTAGCTAATCTTATAATAATATTTCCGGTTTTATTTAATTTAATCACTTTTTGTATAGTTGTCATTTTATTTTAAAAATTCAAATTTTCACCACGTTACACGTATGAAGGTACACTTTTGTACAATATCGTTTAACTGCAGAACATTATATAAGATACCGATAACCATATTATCAGTAATAGTTTTTTTTATATTGTACAAATTTATTCACCACCTAATTCGTCGATAAGCAAAAGGTAATTTTTCTAATTCGTCTGCAATTTTATTTTATTTACCGTTAAGATAATTGATAACAATTTCTTAGAAATTTTCGTAACTATATTTTGCACATTGTTTTCATTTTTATCATATTAATTTTGATAATTAATTATTTAGAAATGCTCGTATTGTATGAAAAAATGACTTATTCTTTTTTTAAATATTTTATTTGAAAGCTTTTTATAAATCCTATTCTGAAACAAAAGAAAGCAAATTAATTACAAGTGAGCTATCAATTGTAAAAACAGATGGGCAATTCTAAAATTGGTAATTAAAAACAATAATTATTTTTATATACTCGTATTGATAAATTTCAGATAACTAAATTCGAATATTAATTGATTTTTTTTATATGTAGGAATAAGGGATTAGGTACAAAAAAATTAACTTACTTTCGAAAAAGACTAAAGCCGCCTAAATATTTATAGAAACTATTTAAATTTATTTTTAATACTCGTCAATTGTTATTGTCTGCTAGGGATTTACGTGTATATCTAGCATATAAAGGGTTTTCGAATAAGAGTGAAATGATTTCTTTTTTTAAAAAAATACACTAATTGTTAAGAAAATTCAAATGTTTTTTATTTAATGTGAAGTAAAATCGATACAATTAAGTTCTGAATAAAACGTCATTCAAATGACCTCCACGACTTCTTTTGCAGGAACGCATTTCATGAACCCAATTTTAGAGCACTTTTTCCACTAAATCAAGTCGTATGTCATGAATAGCACGTTCAATATTGACTTCTAAAGCTTGAAGAGAGTCTGATTTATTGCTAAAGACCAATGACTTCAAATAATAACCCCACAGCAAATAGTCTAATGGTGTTAAATCACAACTTCTTGGAGGCCATTCAATGTCACAATTTCTTGAAATAATCGAATCTCCAAACTTTTCTCGCAATAATTCGGTTGCTGCACGTGCTGTGTGGCACATAGCCCCGTCTTGTTGGAACCAGATGTTGTCAAGATCAACTTCTTCCAATTTCGGCCATAAAAAGTTGGTTATCATCGATCTATACTGCTCTCTATTGACAGTAACGGTGTTACCAGCTTCATTTCGAAAGAAGTACGGACCGATGATTCCACCAGACCAAAAACCACACCAAACTGTCAATTTAGGTGAATGTAATGGGTGTTCATGAATAATTTGTGGATTTTCTTCGCACCAGAATCGACAGTTTTGTTTATTTACCGCACCACTCAGATGAAAGTGAGCCTCATCGGAGAAGATGATTTTCTTAAAAAAATCGTTATCGTTTTCAAGTTGTCCCAAGACAAAATCAGAAAATTAACGACGTTTACGGTGGTCCAATGGCTTCAGTTCTTGAGTGATAACAATTTTATACGGATGCAAGCTCAAATACTTTTTCAAAATCCGCCAGGTTGTGGTTTGAGACAGTCCCAATTCTTGAGAACGTCTTGAAATCGACAGATTGCGGTCTTCAGCAACACTTGCCTGAACGGCAGCAATACACATATTTTCATTACTTCTAGCGGTTCTTTGTCTTATTGGCACTTGAACATTATGTAAAGAAAATGTACGCTCGAAATTTTTAACAATTCGACGAATAGCGAGCACAGTTTGACGATTATTACGACCATCAAATGGCAAAAGCGCACGAAAAATTGCGAAGCCCATCGCTACCACCAACAACTGATTATCAAAAATTATTGAGTTCAAAAATGACATAATAACCTTGTTTTATATCAATTTGCTTTCTACATAAACTATTTTTCTTTAACTTATTCCATTATATATATAATTTTATATATACTCGTATGATTGTTAGATGAAAACTAATCGAAGACATTTAAATTAGCTTAACTATGTGATATT
This sequence comes from Atherix ibis, assembly GCA_958298945.1. Lineage (NCBI taxonomy): Eukaryota > Metazoa > Arthropoda > Insecta > Diptera > Athericidae > Atherix > Atherix ibis. Next base: position 32,340,841 of record OY282605.1, read on the forward strand.
ATTCGAAGAAAAAAATGTTTTCTAGTACTTTATTAGCGATTAATTCTAAAATTTTATGATATAAATAATTAATTAGATTTACAAAATAATTTAGGTGATAAAAATGAACCTAAACATAATTAATTAAATTAAATACTTTAAAAGTGAAGCAATTAACAATTACAAATTTACCTTTTAAGTTTAAAATATTTTAATCAAATATAATTTAATCCCTCAGGCAACACTATAATTTTGAAAGATTTTGTACGACAGCTGTGATACAGCATGTTTATGAAACTTCAGTCCAAGTTTTTTTAGACAAACAACAACCGTCAATTAGGAGCGTTTTCGGGCTATGATTATCGATATTTTGTTTCAACAAGACTGCGCTCCACTCCACACAGTTCGAAACACAATTGATTTTTTGAAGCCATTGTTCCCTGGTCGTTTGATATAAGTTAAATGGTTATTTTTACTGGCCTCCACGTTCACCGGACTTTTTCCTGTGTCAAAGGTTTGCATAAACAACCCAAGGACCCTAGACGAATTTAAGGGCAACATCCTCTAGTAAGTAATCATCATATCGTTCGAAACATTTGGAAATGCGATGGGGCATGCCTTAAAAACGGGCACATTAAGCCATTCGAGGCCAGGGCGACTACTTGCACCATATCATATATAAGAATTGATCATAATAAATCTCCCAAAATCGAATTATATGAATTTTTAATTGAAAAGCAAAAAATGCTTTTTGTATGATTTTCTTTTAGAAACAAATGTATCTATCTAATTTATTGAAATTGTTTTAAATAAAAGCAAGAAAAATGTGTAGAATATTAAATACTCGTATTAACAAAAAATGCAGTTGAAATTTTAAAATACAGGTGTATAAGCTTAAATCCGCTGTTTGGTCATAGATGGCGTGAGTAAGCGTATTAAGCTACCATAGATGGGTACTCCATGCTTTTTTATGAGTTTGACATCTGTCAACATTAATCAGTGCACATTGTCAGCAATTTCGTACAACAGCAGACATTTTTCATTTGGTAATCATGTCTAGTTTCGTGCCAGAAAAAGAGCATATGTGGGAAGCTCTGCTTTTCTGCTTCAACTTAAAGAAATCGACTGCCAAATCGCATCGAACGCTTATGGAGGCCTATGGTAACAGTACTTTATCGGAAACAACGTGCCGAGATTGGTTTCGTCGGTTCAAAGACGGCAATTTTGACTTGTGGGACAAGAAGCGTGAAAATCGGTCTAGGAAGGTTGAGGACCATCAATTGCAGGTTCTTTTGTACGAAGACGATACCATTTCCATGGGTTTGCGTGCCATGGGGAAGATTGAAAAGATCGGAAAATGGGTGCCGCATGAATTGCACGATAGGCAGATGGAGCGACGCTAAAACACATGTGAAATCTTGCTCGCCAGACAAAAAAGAAAGTCCTTCCTGTATCGGATTGTGACAGGCGATGAAAAGTGGATATATTACGAGAATCCTAAACGCAAGAAATCGTGGGTTGATCCCGGCCAACCATCAGCATCTTCCCCAAGACCAAATCGCTTCGGACGGAAGACGACGCTGTGCGTTTGGTGGGATCAGCAGGGTATCGTCTACTATGAGATGTTGAAACCTAGTGAAACTGTCAAAGCCCATCGCTACCACCAACAACTGATTAAATTGTACCGTTCTCTGCGTGAAAAAAGGACGGATTATGAACAAAGAAATGACAAGCTGATTTTCCTCCACGACAACGCACCATCGCACACGTCAAAAATGGTCCAAAACTACTTGGAGACACTCACCTGGGAGGTGCTACCCCACACCGCTTATTCACGAGAACTGGCCCCTTCCGACTACCACATGTTTTCGTCGATTGGCCACGCGCTCGCTGAGCAGCACTTCGATTCTTACGAAGACGTCCGAAAATGGCTTGATGAATAGTTTGCCTCGAAAGAGAAGGAATTTTTTTGGCGTGGTATCCACAAATCGCCCGAGAGATTGGAAAAATGTGTAGCTAGCGAGGGTTAGTACTTTTAATAAATTTATTTTTGCTTGTTTAACTAAAAAACAGCGGATTTCAGCTTATACACCTTTACAAAGTCAAATTATACTGTGAAGAACAATTTTTGTAATATAATATATATTTTTCTTGTAAATACGTGTACATATTGTAGCAATGCTAAATACTGTGCTGTCCACATATAAAAAATTAGGTGGCGGAATTTTTTTAAAATAATTTTTTTTTATCTGTACATATTTAAGGTTTCTTATTTTAGTCATAAGTAAGATACCTTAAATATGTACAAAATAAGTAAAAATAATTTTCTGTTGAAAAATATTTTATTTTTTTTAAACATAAAAATAAAATATTTTTTTCGTTCGAGAGTAGGATCTTCCGAAGAATTTTTGGCCCCCTACATAAGGATGGACGATTTGGACAATATCCTAAAGCGTTATCGTGACCGCTCCATTGGGTACAAAACTAGGCTTAATAGGATGCGGTGGGTTGGATACTTAAACCGTATGTAGGGTATAAGAAAGATTATAGCGGGAAAGCCTACAGTGGCTCCATTTATGCCATAACTTCGGTGGAGCGACAGCGTTAGCCAGGACGCTAAAAATATGCTGGAAGTGTCCACATGCAAGCCAGGACTTCTGAAGTTCTTTTATTCAGCCAAAATCCCAGTTGCCAGAATCCCCATTGATGGTGATATTTGGTTGTTCAAAAACATCTGGAAGAGGAGTTGTTGGATGAAGGAGCTTCACAATGGAGTTCAATTCGCTTAGAAAAAAGAATCTGGAAGAGGAGTTGTTGGATGAAGGAGCTTCACAATGGAGTTCAATTCGCTTAGAATATTAAAGATATGTTAAAAGTTGATTGGCACAGGAATATTATAGGAGGATCAAGGTACAACCAATTCGAATTTCGAAAAGTTTACTTCATGTAAAAAAGAAAGTTTACCTCCATTTTTAGTCCAAGCTACTTATCTACGAATAGCCAACGATGTAAAAATTCATTTGGTCATTAAATAAAAAAAAAGGTTGAAATTATAGGGGTAACAAGATGGTAGTTGATCAGGATCTTAGATTAAAGAATACCTGGATAGGCCCTTACCGTATATGTATACGCATTTTTGTGTCCAAATGATTACAAAGGGATATTGTTGTCAAATTTTTTTTATGTAGACATGACACCCACTGCCATCTAGTTTTCTTAATAGAAATTTATTGATTTGCAAAAGAATAATTTATATTCATTTTAATTCACTTATTGGAAACAAAAATACAATTTAAATACAACGATAGGCAATTTTTATTTTTTGTACAATCTTTTGATACGAAATGGAATTCTATTTTAGGTTTATTATTTGTTCCGTAAATATGAATCAAATATAAAGCGCCTCAACTTTGTAGAATTTCGGAGAGTTTTAAAACTTTAATTTTCCATGAAGAGCTATTGTTGTCATTTGTCAAGTTTTATTTTGGCATATCGGAAAGTGCAATTAAAAGTGGTTTTTTTTTCACATAATTAGAAGTATTTATGAAAAAGTAAGTATTTTTATAAATAGTTGTATTTTTGATAAAACTTAATACGAAGTTTTTATTTCAGAAAATTAAGTAATTTATTAGAAATTGCTAGAAATTCGCCGAAAACAGGAAACCGGGAATTTCTTTCTTTCGGTAAGTTGACATCTTCATTTTTACTAACCAAAATAACAAATATTTAGTAGTTTGTGATGTGCCTAAATGGCTATTAGTGATTTATTTTATCCAAAAAGTGGTGAAAAAGTGAAAAGTTGGTCATTAAATAAATGTAAACAAATCCGATGTTGACAGTTCAATGTTTACCAGAAAATAGTTCAGTGCCGGTGTACGTAAAGTGTGTGTAAGAAAGTTTAAGGTACCGAATTTTTCAGTCTATTTTTCATTGCTGTTTTCATTGTGTTAAAATAAATAAAGTATATTCTTCGGTAAGCTTATTATTTAAATAAATTTGTTTTGCTTGCTCTACTAGACCATATTATAATGCATTTACTACAAAACATTGTTTTCTTTTTTTTTAGAATATTAACTATTAATTTTTTAAGTACATTAAATTTTTCATCTTGCAATTTACTTTTAAGCATTTTCTTTAATGTTGTATACGATTTTCTTCTTATTGTGCATATAATTGTTTTCATATAATCAAATAACTTACAATTTATATTTTTATATGCTCTTCGACTTTATAATTCTGTTTTAATAAATAATATGTAGTGAAATATCTAATAAATAAATAAATAATATTTTAAAATAGAATACTGTGTTTTATTGCAAATTTCCAAAACTAATTCCATCAAACAACAAAATCCGCAATATTAAAAAATCTATTCGTTTACGCATAAATGACATCACATATGAAAATGGTTTTGAACGAACCGCTTCAATCGCATACTGAACTTTTAAATTGGCCCCCAATGATTTACGCCGTTTCTGTTGTATTGCATGTATGTGCGTTCTACGAATGTATTGCCAACAAAATTTGGGCAGAATTTTTGTGTAGAGGCGTATCCAGGTCTTCTTTAATCGAAGATCAGGATTCCAGTACGATCTGAAGCCCGATAAAAGTCAACTGGTTAGAGACAAATATCCTCCAATGATGTCGCGATATTTAACTCTTCTCAATGGAACTTTTCGTTACTATTATTTGGATTTAACGGAATATTAAATTCTAAAAATATGAAAACAATGAAAATGCAAAATGCCTTTTAGAAATAATTTTTTCTTCTAATAGTTTTATAATACATAAATTTTAATATCTAGATAAATCTTGATGGAATATGATTTTATAACAATTTTATGAAATTCTTAATGGATGTATGTGGTGCTGGAGGGTTAAAAATTTGTTCACCATTTTCATTTTTAAAATCAGCATAATCTACCGAAGCAACACAATCCATTCCTAATTTAGTTGCAATTCTTTGAGAATAAAATCCAGTACACGCTGCATTGACCAATTTAAAACCATTTTCTTTTGCCAGTTGAATTCCTCGTTCAAAAAGTTTTTCCGCAATTGATTTATTGCATAATTCTGGTTTAGTTCCAAGTACAGCTAAACAAAAATACTCAGTGATGTTATGCTTTCCGAAAATATCATACTGATTTGATAAAGCATCCATAAGTCCGCGAATATCTAACAACTTTTCATCCGTAATCACTTGTTGCTGTCGTTCTTTTTTCAATTCCAACGTATATGGTACATTCACTAGAAATCCCGCAAATGTTCTACTATCGTCATCCAATTCTGCTATAAGAGTATATCCTTTCTCAAAAGCTTTCATAAAATACACTTCCTGAGTTTTTATTGGCGCTTTAATTCTATGTCCAATACTCATTGGTTCATATTTAACAAAGAACTCTCGTAGTCCATATAAAACATTTTCTCGATCATCATTTGTGGCTAATCGAATAACAATTTTTATAGAATCTGTGCACATTTTAAATTATACTAAAAATTAAAAAAAAACTATTAGTTTACTACAATACATATAAAGATAGAATTTTACCGATAAAATCTATTAAATTTTTAATAAATTACCACACAAAAATTAATTATTGTTTTTCAAACTAAACACTTTAATAAGATTTTATAAATTGAATAAATAATAATTTTATATGCGAGCTTTATCTAATCTTGTTTTTTTCTTTAAAAAATTGAAAGATAAACCAATTTGTCACGCGGTAAGATAACTCACGAAGGGAATCACACTATTCGAAATGGTACAACTTTTTTGACAATTCACCAGAAAAGCCCCCCACGCCAGAATTTCGTGTATGTATACGAAGTTTTCTGTTCGTATAAATGCAAAAGCGGCGATTAATCATACTGCTTGCATACACATGTGTAGAATTTTTTGTGTAGAAATGTGTATAACCCCCACTGACATCTATTTTTTACAATAGAAACTTCCTGCATTCCAAGAGCATAATTAATATCCATTTTTACTCAATTATTCCGATGAGAAATATAATTTTAATATAATGGTAGCCATACAATTGTATTTTATGTTTATTATTCTTATCAAGCGCCTCAATTTTGTAGTCTTTCGGTGAGTTTTAAAACACGCTTTTCTCCATACCGAACAATTTCCATACTTTTGTTGTTGTTTTTTTTACATTTGTGATTTTGACAATTCAATATTTATCGAAAAATAGTTCAGTGCCGGCGTATGCCAAATTTTAATACAGAAAATTTAGAGGAACGTATTTTAATGCTTTCATTTGCTGTATTAGTCCATTTTTAAATTCATTTATGGTAGTAAATAATATTGTTTTAAATTGTTTTGAAATATTATCTATCACTTATTTAACTACATTAAATTTCTCATCTTATAATTTAGTTTTAAAGCATTTGCTATAATGTTCTATGTAATTAATGCTTTAGTTTTTAATTTAATTTAAAATGCACATGTCTACGAGGTCTGTTCAAAAAGTATCGCGAATTTTGAATTTCCGCGGGTTACGTATATTTGATTTTCGATTTTTTTTTGTAGCGTTATGTTGGTCCTTATGTCTCTCATTTATACCGACAGGTTCGGCTATTTTGAATGTTCAGTTAATTTTTGACGGCTACTTTACTTGCACGTGTTTTGGCTCGTCTTCAAATTTTGCCCATTCCAAAAAATGGATCAAAGAATCTGTTTCGGGAACAAGAAAAGTCAGAGGAGGCCAGAGAGGTATTATTGCTTTGCGCAACTTGCGCATAACTTACAGGTAATATTCCTTATTGACCGTTCTACCCTGTGGCAAGAACTCATGATGCCCCACGCCCCTGCAATCGAAGAAAACTGTAAGCAAAACCTTCAAATTCGACCGAATTTGGCGCGCTTTTTTCGGTCTTGGCTCGTGCGGCAGCTTCCATTGGGATGATTGAGCTTTGGTTTCCACGTCATAACCATAAACCCATGATTCGTCCCCATTATGACCCTTTGGAGCAAATTTGGGTCGTCGCAGACAGAGTCCAACAGTTCCTTGGCAATGTTAATGCGATGCTGTTTTTGCTCGAAATTGAGCAATTTTGGTACGAATTTCGCGGCGACCCGTCTCACGACTAAATCATTGGTAAAAATCGAATGGCACGAGCCAATCGATATGTTTAAGTCCTCAGCAACTTCTCTAACGGTGATTCGACGATTGGCCAATACTATTTTCTTCATTTCATCAATGTTTTGGTCTGTTGTTGACGTGCTCGGGCGTCCGGCACGCTTTTCGTCATTCAAGCAAAGCAGCTGTCAAAAATTAACTGACCATTCAAAATGACCGAACTTGTCGGCATACGTGTAAGTATGAGACATGAGTACCAACATAACGCTACAAAAAAATCGAAAATCGAATATACGTAACCGGCGGGAAATCAAAATTCGCGATACTTTTTGAACAGACCTCGTATATGCAGCACTTTTTGTTGCTTATAACCTGGGAAACAATTCATATTATTCAATAAAATTTATTATATCTACCATCGTTTGCCCGCCATTTGATGACTGTTAAGATTTGTGCAACTAACGAAATTATTTGATGCTTATTTGGAATACCTTAATAACCTTACACAACCAGAATTTTCTTGTCTACACTTGCGATATAAGAATTCACACTTGTGCCATCGCCATGGAAAAAATTTCTGAGTTAGAATAGGACTTGCTTCCGCATCCACCATATTCGCAAAATCTAGCCACCAGGTATTATTTTTTTTTTACCGAATATGGAAAAACAGGTTGGCGGAAAAATATTTTACTCAAACGATGATATGATTGTTAAAAAAAAATTCCTATTTTGAAGTATTGCATAGATCGTATTTTTTAAGATGGGATACAAGAGATAGAAAAACGTTGGACTAAGTGTATTGAGCCAAAAAGAAGTAACTTTGCAAAATAAAATTAATGTTACACATAAAAATATTGTTTTCTTTGTCAGGCCGAAAACTTATTAGACCACCCTCCTTAATTTAATTTTATTGCAATTGTATCTATTTAAATGAAATTCGTTCATTTTTGACAGTATTTCCAGTTCAATTTGCAGCTGGCATCGGAAGATATCTACAACAGCTCTCAAAATGTATAAAACCTTCACAATCTTATTGGAATTAACAAAATTCTGATTACCGATAATAACGACAAATGATTTTATCGTTATCGTTTTAGTACTGCTACATATTTCAGTATTTTGATAAATAACATAGTAGTATTATTGAAATTCAATTGAAAGGCAAAATAAATGTACATAAGAGGTTAAGTGAACTTTGAAATTAAATTAAGCTTTAAATATAAATAATAAACTAATTTATTTACTCGTTACAATTGTGTTTTAATTATTCACTCGAGCGATACTCGTAAATTTTTGACAGCGAATGTAGTTATCGTTTATTGTCATCGTTGGAATTATATTCGGGGCTTATGTCTAAAATAAATAAAATAGCAGTGCCGTCTTTTATTAATATTGTTCTTCTATAATCTTGAGTAAATTAATTCCGAAGCGAAATTATTAAAATTTATTATTTCTTTTGGATTGTTCTAAAATTTTGTGATTACAATATTTTCGTTCATGTAATTGTAAAATATGGTAATTTTTTATTATAGTAGTGAACAAAATTTTACTAATTTTTTATTGTAAAGGTCAATATACTACAAACATTATTGCCATACAAAATATTTAAAAAGAAGAAATAATATGCAATTTTGATGATATATGAGACATAAATACGTTTTACTAAAATAAACAAATACTAATTAAAAGTACGATATTTTTTTATTTTTTGTTAGAAACTGATTTTTTCCCATTTTCGCTAATGTGTTTGCTATAATGTAATTTATAGCAAAGGTATCTGAAGAAAAAATCAGTTTGTTAGCAGAACTTTCATAAAAAAATTGATCTTTCAGAATTATATATACCAGTGACGGCACAAATAATATTTTTACGAAAAATTGATGATGAAAAAGCAGAAGTTGACATATAATTGTAAAATAAGATAATTTTTTATTGTAGTAGTGAACAAAATTTAACTAATTTTTTATTGTAAAGATAAACTATATACAAACAATATTGCCGCACAAAATATATGTGTACATAAATACGTTTTACTAAAATAAATTAATTAAAAGTAAGACATTTTTTAAATTTTTTGCTAGGCAATGATTTTCAAAGGTATCTGAAAACCAAAGACAATTTGTCATCAGAACTTTCATAACAAAATTGATCTTTCAGAATTATATATAGGGTGGTCCATCTAGCGGTTGCATTTTGAACCACTATTTATTTGAAGTACTTAAGTGTTAAATGTCATCACGAACTGACAGATTGTTGGTTGAAAGCTTAGATTAAAGAATACCTGGATAGGCCCTTACCGTATATGTATACGCAATTTTGTGTACAAATATTTACTAGGGGGATACGACTGTCAAAAATTTTTTATGTAGACATGACACCCACTGCCATTTATGTGTCGTAATGGAAATTTATTTAATTGCAAAAGCATAATTTATATTTATTTTAATTCACTTACTGGAAACAAAAATACAATTTAAATACAACGATAGGTCATTTTTATTTTTTGTACAATCTTTTGATACGAAATGGAATTCTATTTTAGGTTTATTATACATTTCGTAAATATCAATCAAATATAAACCGCCTCAATTTTGTAGACTTTCGGAGAGTTTGAAAACTTTAATTCTCCATGAAAGTGGAGACTTGGGGGTTAGCTTTGTCATTTGTGAATCCGATGTTGACAGTTCAATGTTTACCATAAAATAGTACAGTGCCGGTGTATATAAAGTGTGTGTAAGAAAGTTTAAGGGACCGAATTTTTCTGTCCATTTTCCATTGCTGTTTTCATTGTGTTATAATAAATAAAGTTTATTCTTCGGTAAGCTTATTATTTAAATAAATTTGTTTTGATTGCTCTATTAGACCATATTATAATGCATTCACTAAATAATATTGTTTTCATTTTTTTTAAAATATAAGTTATTAACTATTTTTCATTTTCTATTTTTATTTTAAAGCATTTCTTTTAATGTTGTATACGATTAACTTATATATTATCAAGAACTTCATGTATTGTAATGTTCTATGTAATTAATGCTTTATTTTTTAATTTAATTTAAATGCGCAATACCTATTTAAATTACCATTTCCATTCATAAACACACATATTATAATTAAGGTTTTTCCATCTATGGTACTTATGCTTGTTTAAGATTAAAATTTATATTTAATAAGTTGCGGTGTGGTTTGATTTCAACATAAACAAAATATAACATTTTCTCATTTAATTCATTTTGCATTTTTGAAATTAATTTAAATTTGTACACATAATTGTTTTCATATAATCAAATAACTTACAATTCATATTTTTATATACTAATCCCCACTTTAAAAATTCTGTTTTAATAAATAATATACAGTGAAATAAATAAATATTTAAAAATAGAATACTGTTTTATTGCATATTTACAAAACTAATTCTATCAAACAAGACCCGCAATATTAAAAAACTGCTTCTTTACGCATACGTGTATGTGTAAATGACATCACATATGAAAATGGTTTTGAACGAACCGCTTCAATCGCATACTGAACTTTTAAATTGGCCCCCAATGATTTACGCCGTTTCTGTTGTATTGCATGTGTGTGCGTTCTATGAATGTATTGCCAACAAAATTTGGACAGAATTTTTGTGTAGAGGCCTATCCAGTACTTCTTTAATCTAAGGTTGAAAGTCTGAATTTTACGAAATGGTAATCTATACGCTTGAAGAAAACTGGGAAATATTGAGAACTTACTTCCAAAGTGGTGAGTCTTCAACCCAAACTGTGAGAAATTTTTATAAAAAAAATGAGCAAAGATCGAATACGATCACATCAACTTGTGGACAAATTCGTGAAGCGAGTTCGCGAAACTGGTTTGTTGGTTTCCAAAGCAACAAGTTTCCGCTCTAATACAGTGCATACGACCGAGAATATTGCCGCCGTTGTTGAAAATATCCGTGATCATCCATCAACATCAACTCGTCACCTTTCTCAGGAATTGAACATTTCTCGCACTTCTCTGTTGAGAATTTTGCACAAAGACCTCCGTATGAAAGCTTACAAAGTTCAATTAGTCCAACAGCTAAAGCCGCATGACCATCCGATGCGTTTTCGGATTGCCGAATGGGCTCAAGATCAATTGGCCGAAGATGAGTATTATTACCGACAAATTATCTTTTCGGATGAGGCCCATTTCGACTCGGTCTTCGAAAACGATGAAGGAGCCGCCGTTACGGTCAATAGTGAGCGCTATCGTGGCATTCTCAATGAATTTTTGTTTCCAAAAGTTGAAGAGAATGGCATGGACAACACTTGGTTTCAATAGGACGGGCCACCACTTGCTACACAGCCAACGAAACAATCCAACTTTTGGGCACTGCTTTCGAAAACCGAATAATCAGCCGAAATTCTGATGTCAATTGGCCCCCTCGGAACTGTGATTTGAGCCCGTTGGATTATTTTCTGTGGGGAGCCGTTAAGGATAAATGTTACGCAAGCCATCCAGAGATATTTGAGGCCTTGAAACACGAAATCAAAGTTGCCATTGAAGAGATACAGGCACAGCCAATCGAATATATACTGAAAAATTTGGTCGAGCGAATGGGGTACTGTAAGGCCAGCCGTGGCAGTCATTTAAATGATGTTGTGTTTCATTCTTAAATTTCAAGGTTCAATCTTTCTAATAAAATCGGAAATTTAAAAAAATATACCCTAGTTTTTTTTTATTTACTTTTAAAAATGCAACTTTTAAATGGTCCACCCTTTATTACAGTGACGGTACAAATAATATTTTTACGAAGAAATTCACATACAACCGACGTCTCAAGTCAGTTATTTTATTTGAAAATAAACTATTAAAAAATATGTACATAATTAATAAGTTAATTGACCATATAAATAATATATTTAGAGGAAATTAAGAAAAACTGGTATCTTTATAAAAATTTATTGGAAATTTCTTAAACAATATAAACCAGATAAAATACTTAAAAAAATTGTAAAAATATATTCAAAATATTTTAAAAGAACACTTTATGATAAAATCATTTTAAAATTCAAATTAATTATTTAAAAAAAACTTTTATTAGTAAAAATTATTTATAAATATTGTTTTGTTTTTATTTCAACCCAATCGAAAAAAAATCTTAATTCTTTGCATTTAAAGTAAAAGTTTTTAAACCATTTTAACGTATAATTTACAGACTGTATGCGGTTCTGGAGGTTTAAAAATTTGTTCACCATCTTCATTTTTATAATCTTTATAAGCAATAGTTCCAACACACTCCATTCCTAGTTTATTAGCAATTTTTTGTGAATAAACACCCGTACATTCTGTACAAACAACTTTATATCCTAGGTCTTGGGCTAATTGAAAACCACGTTTAAAAAGTTGGGTTCCAATTGATCGTCCACTCATTTCGGGTGAAACGGCCAAAATACACAGTGTCAAGTAACCATTTACTCCAAACTTAGTGTACACATCGCATTTATTTCGAATGGCACAAAGAAAATTATCGATATCCAGCATTTTTTGACGCTTTTCTATATCATCCGATATAGATGATTTGTCGGGGATATTTTGTGAATAATCCACTTCGTTATTATTTGTTGTCTCTTTTAAGTTATCGAAACACATCAAAAATCCAGCAAGTGTATTATTTTCATTATTCAATTCTGCTAAAAGCGTATGACTTTCTCGAAACATTTTCATAAATAGGGCTTCCTCAGTCTCGGTGTGAGTTTTAATTTTATGACCAATCGAAAGGGGTTCCCAAGGCCAGAAGAAGTTCTTTAAGCCATAGAAAACTTTGCTGCCGTCATTGCTTTCAGCTAATCTTATCTGAATATTTGTTGTTGAAGACATTGTCTGACAGTAATCGTACTACAACACTATGCCCGGTTTTTCCCCCGCTTTCGTTTATTTCCAACCTCTCCCCTACTCTTAAGAACACCAACTCGATTATATTAACGATAATTTAATTGAACTTAATACGAAACTTTTCAAAATGAAGAATGTAATTATTCGTACAGTTTTTTGCTATTTCTTTTTTATTTCTTTAGTACCTTGTTTTTTATCAAATAACGCAGCACATTCGTCTTTAGACAAGTGCAGATAAAAACCAACTGAATTTGATTAAGTTGACTCTTTTTTACTATATACATAAATACATATATTCATTCTCTAATTACATAGCTTAAAATATGTCTATATCAACAGTACAAACAATGAATGCTATCTCAAAAATAAACATTGCGCTCTTCTTTGCCCATGATAACGCCAAAAATATTAAAATACTCTGACTATTTATAATTTTCTACAATTTTTTTTCACGAAAACTAGGAATTGTTTAATATAGATTTAATATTTTAGAAAAGAATTATGATTTTACTGTGACAAAATACACAATATTAATGTTTTTTTCTTTTTTTTTGTTGTATTTTTGTTTAAAATACAAATGAATATTATTTTGTTTAGGTGTCATTCAAAAGAAAATTATATTTTCAAATATTTTATTTAAATTAAATAAAGAATATTTGGGTATTACCTTATCAGCTTTTCTGACTTGCACAAATCAAATAATTACGTGATTAGTCATTGCATTGAGAACAAAATTGTAACCACAATTTGAAACGCTGCTATAGGAAGAATAAACAGCAATGATAACAATGATCAATCGCTTATTAATCGTAAGAGTAAAAAATTTATGTAATAATATTGAGAAAAATCCTACAAGATTTCCATCTAAATTTATGATTAAAAACCTATTTTCGTATAAAATATTTAATTAATCATCGGAAAATAATATGAAACTATTCATTCACCAATTTCAGATTCGAAATGAATATTAAATGCAAGCAAAATTTCCCCTAAGATACTAATTCTATTTTTTTTAAAACAAATAAATATAAGTTCCAAATTGTTTTTTTATAATATAAAAAATAATTGAATGAATAAGAGGTAGTTATGTAATTAATACTAATGCTATGTGTTTAGAAGCATTTCTTCTAAGAACCAAACTTCGAAAAGCATTTGCGCCAAGATTCATTCTGCATGGTTGCGGGACGTTGCAACTGCGTGGACATAAAATTTATTGCACACGAAAAGTCCACAGTCGATCTGTGCTGCTGCAGCAAAAGCTTTTTGAAACAGCGTTCTTGCTTCAAGAGATTTGCTGCAGTTCATGTACGCAGCAAACTTGCTGCTTCTCTTAAGAAATGCTGACCATGAAATTATATCAACTTTAAATTGATTTTTACTAATACTTAGTATTATTATTTATAAAAAATAAAATTAATAAGTGGTAATATTAGTGTAATTAATACTAATGCTATGTGTTTAGAAGCATTTCTTCTAAGAAGCAAACTTTGAACAGCATTTGCGCCAAGTATCATTCTGCATTGTTGCGGGACGTTGCAACTGCGTGAACATCAAATTTATTGCACACGCAAAGTCCGCAGCCGATCTGTGCTGTTGCAGTAAAAGCGGCTTGAAACAGCGTCCCTGCTTCAAGAGATTTGCTGCAGTTCATGTACGCAGCAAAATTGCTACTTTAAACAAATGCTGCCCATGAAATTGTATCCACTTTAAAGCTAGCATTAGACTACATGACAATCTGGGAATTTTCGGATGCTACAAATGTCACTCGAACGGCTGCATGACATGTAACGCTTTTGAACCTTATATTTTCATATGGCAACTGATGATATAATACAAGTAAGTGTCATGTAGATGGCTTATTATATTACAGTGCATGCCTGTTTCTGCCATGTAAAAATATAACTTATCTTTATAATAAAGACAGCACATTGCGGCACGTTTATTTAAGATAAGTCAGTTTTTGGGCATTGTGCTCTCAGATATCATCATTTCACATGGAAGTCAAACTTAAACCCAAAAATTTTATGTTTTCACATGGTAACACGCAATAATCCAGACAATCAGACTACATTGCACTCCCATGGCAGAAAAAATTGCATTTACATGCCATTCAATCTAATTGTAGCTTAAGAAATTTTCAATATTGGCTTATATATGTACGTAACATATTAGGCCGTAAATGCCTCTTCGATAGCATAAAGCACAGTTGAGCCACAATTTTTTGCACTTTCTGGCACATTTTATCTTATTTTTAATAAGAAGACACAAAAAAATTTTTTTTTTAAAAGGTTTAAGCCAAGTTTAAATAAAAATGTTGATAAAATTTTGAGTTTAAATAATATTTGTCCACAAAGGAATAATTTCTTTACATATTTAATCGTTTTGTTTTTGTATTTGATTGTAAAATAAATTGTTTTCTTTTATCTTAAAAATAATGAAATAAAATCAATTAAATATTTGTGTGCTATTATTTTAAGTAGTTACTGTTTTTTGCACACTAGTAAAAGTATATTCAAATGAACTTGGCAAAAAAAAAATTCATTTTGATAGTAGAAATGAAATTATTTTTTAATAATGCTAGAAAAAAATTATTTTAATAAAATGCACATTTTCAAAAGCATTTAGATTTCACAATATTTTATTTAACTTTTTATTATTTGTTTTTTTTTTCCAAATTCTTTTTCAGAATAATACATTTTTATTAAACACTATATTAGACATTGCACATTATAGTTAATATTTTTTTTTATTGTTTTTTTTTTACTTTTAAAATTATAGATATTGATAGCAATAAAAATTAGTTTTATATTAAATGTGTTAATTCGAAAATTAATAATAAGCTCAATTTATAGAATTTCCATAATTATTTGTTTTTAATAAAATATTTATTAATTTTTTCTTTTTAATTAATATAATTTATATTTTTATTTTTTTTTTTAAATATAATAATGAAGCGTTACTATTTGAAATTATGGAAAATTATTTTTAACTGGTTTTTTATTTCTTTTTTTAAATACAATAAATTATTTTTTTTTATAATTTTTTAACATATCCTTTGGCTGTTATGTGCGGTTCTAACGGATTAAAAATTTGAATATCATTTTCGTTCTTATGATCAGCATACGTTAACGAGGCAACACATTCCATATTAAGTTTTTCGGATATTTTTGCCGTATAAGCATCTGTACTAATAACATAAACGATATGTATTCCTTTTTCATTAGCTAGTTCGAAAGCCTTTTCGAATAGTTTTGTAGCAATGGATTTTTGTCTCCAATCTGGTGCAACAGCAACTGCAAATATTTGGAAGACTTCTTCGACATTCTTCTCTTTAAGCATATCGAATTGTTTCATTACAGTTCCTAATGCAGTTAACAATGTTATAAAACGTTCTTCTCCAGTTGCCAAAATAGATTCTTTCAATTTTTTAGCTCTTTCACGTGAATATGGTGCACAAAGAATAAATCCAACGCAAGTATTCTTATCATCAGATGTTTCGGCAATTAAACTAACACCATAATCTAATAATTTCATAACAAAATCCTCCTCTGATTTTGAGTGTTTTTTGTCTTTAAAACTTGATGACAATGGTTCATCTGGCCAGTAATATTCTTTTAGTCCTTGTAGAATTGCATCATAGTCATAATGGGATGCTACTCGAAATTTTAAATCATCAATGCTGGTCATTTCAATATTAACAAATACAAAAATTTTTTATTAATTGTAAAATTATAACTACAATAATTTTCGTTGTAGGAATTAGAGCTATTCTGAACCAACTTTAACCAGGTACGATAGAATACTGACCGAGTTAAACGGAAACTGGTGCACAAAACTACACTGGAACTGAAGAACAAATCGATAAATGGCCTACAATACTTGTATAAGAAGTGAAATCAATGCGTCTGCTAGATTTGATAAATACAATATTTATGAAAAGATATTATTTATACGTATCACCTATACAGATATATATATTGAAATAAATTAAATTAAATAAATATTATGTGTTTATTTTAAATTCTTAGCTTTGGTGTATAATTGTTCGTAGGTAATTTTCCATATGGAACATAAGATTTATTATAATTTTTTGTTCGTTTTTAATTTGAACCAAAACAAAATTTATATTTTTCTCTAGTATTTAAATTAATATTAGTTTGAATAGATTTTTGGTAAAATATACTAGAGGCATTTTGTTTTTATAAACATAATTATAACTTTTGTTTAGTCAAATTGAGGTTTTCACCTCGTTTATTTACAGTAATTTCGAATTAAAACTATTTTTAGGATAATCAAAATTAATTATAACATTTGTTTGCTTATTTACATAGAAAAAAAATAAAATGTTTACTTAAAAATGTTCTAAGTAAAATTTGTTTGCTTAATAGGAAAAGATTGAAATGATAAATATGCTTTATTTGAAGAAATATTAAAATTGTACTTATGAAAGTAATATTGTTTTAAAAGTTGTTACATATCATATAAGCACTCATATACACATATGCTAATTTCAAACTATTTTCTTATATAATTCTAAAAACAAAATAGAATATTTTTAAAATTATTTGTATTTCTAGTTAATCTAATTTTATTGTAATAGTGTTCGTATTTTCTTTTACATATATATAGAGTAATATTGCTTACATTATTAAAATAGGGCTTTTTCTGTATTTTATGTTCTCTCTTATAAAAAAAAATGTATTATCTATTCAAGAATATAATGTGTATTACTCTACTATTTCGTCATTATAAGCACTTTGTATAGTACCCTTTATCATAGTTCGTTGTACTTATGAGCTTATTTTTAATAATTGATTTTTACTTATACAGAATATAATTTTTTTTTAAATCTGAAAACTTCATTTCAAGATTTTTAAATCTATTTTTGATAACTTCATTTCAAGGTGTTTGGAGTAAAACTATTTATTAATAATATAAATAAACTTTTTAAATAATTAATTACTTTAAAATATTTTAGTATAACCGAAGTTATTTATATTTAATAAAATAAATGAAGATTCTATTGTATCTTGAGTAAAATTTCAAATAATGAATAGCGTTTAATTAAACGCTATTCATTATTTGAAATTTTACTCAAGATACAATAGAATCTTCATTTATTTTTATTAAATATAAATAACTTCGGTTATACTAAAAATTGAAAATAGAAATAGATTTTTTAATTAAAATTTTTCATCAAACGAATAATTTACTTAATTCTTTATTATTTAATAATTTTTCTTTAAATATTATTGATATGCACATATTTTTTACAATGCACAATATTATGATGATACAATTATACTGTTATTGAATTCGGTCAAATTGAAACCTATCAACTGCTATTTAATATTATATGAACTGATACATTGTGGGTTTTTTTTTCTATAAAAATATTTATATAATTTTTTGGTCTCATGTAATTTTATCCTATTTATTTCATTGCTAATTGGAATGAATGAGTTTCGAGTCTTTGAGAGAATTCATTACCTTTTATTATTGGATATTTTAATTATTTGCTCATTCGATACGGAAACCTATAATTTCTACTGTATCATTTTTATTAGATTTTCTGTACAGAATAATTTATCATTTGACTGTATTTCAATACATAAAAATTTAAAAAAAAACTGATTTTTTTAATGTTTATAAAATTTTACGTAAAATTTACAAAAAAGATATTTGTTATATAAATATTGCTGGGATCTATGAAAGCATAGCAATAAATAATAAAACACATTTGATCTGGATTTGAATTTATACTTAAACTTATTTGAATAAATGAAAAATTTCCTTTTTTCATTTATTAAACAAACATTTTAAAGAATAATCGGAAAGAACGAAAAATATTTTGTATTTTTATCGATACTGGCGACAGTCTGTCAAAACGGCAAAGACTTTAACTTCTAACAAATGACAATTTTACCAAATTTCAGAAAAGAAACTAAAAATTACAATGTTGATGTGTCAAACTTCGAGCAGAAAATGGCAGCGATTGTGTTGTTTTTCTGTAATTATAATCAATTAGGATATTCGTAATTATTATAAATTAATTCTTATAATTGCAAAGAGAATACGGGTTTAGTTTTCGATTAAATAAACTATAATAATTTGCATATAATTGGATTAAAAAATACTCTGCGAGTGTAAATGCATTTAGAATAAATTTTTTGTCCGTAGTTTTGAGAAATATTTTTAAAGCTTGTAGCATATAATAAAATTTGTTCTTATAGTTTAATAAGAATTATCAATAATGGCTGATTTATTTCGTAAAATCAATTTCTATGAAAATCTTTTGACGTACAGACAAGACAAACAACACGACCTCACAGTGGGTGATATTGCATTGGACAAAATTTGCCGATCATGTTTAGGAGAGGCCAATGATTCAGAAAATTTGTTTCGAAAAACCAGAATAATAAATGCTAATCATGAAAAAAAATTATTACTACTAGTTGATATATTTAAAGAAGTATCTGGTATGGAGGTGAGAAAAAAATTAATTGAAATCGCATACAATTTTGATAACTTTTGAAATTTGGGGCAATATTAAAAATTTTTAGGTAGACGAGTTCGATGCGTTACCCCATCAGATCTGTGATAGGTGTATCGAGAATGCTAGTGCTGCGTACTTATTAAAAATACAATGTCAAAAGGCAGAAACGTTATTGGTTCGAATGATAGCAAGTCTAATAAATGAAACAACAAATAATAGAGATTTAATAAAAGACAGCATAATAACAGGAATTAAAGAGGAAAACGATCACATTTCACCATTTGCTCCTGAAAACAACTATAGTTTGGGAAATGAAGAAGAGAACAAATTTCTGAAAACAGAACATGAACAAAATTCGTGCAACTCAAATGAAAATTTGAGTTCAAATGATAGAATTGTACAAGTACAAATAAAGCAAGAGCTACAAGAGGATGAATTTGAATATACGGAAAGTAATTATCCAAATTCTCCAGAATATGAAAGTTTAGAAAATGAACCTCGTCAATATTTTGAAGTAAAGAAAAAACAATGTGTTTGTCCACAATGTGGAAAGATATTCTTTAAGAAAAAGGATCTAAGTGATCATGCAATAGCTATGCACCCAGGAAAGAATATATTCGAATGCGACATCTGTCATACACGATGTAGTAGAATCAACACATTGAAGAGGCATAAAAAAATTCACCAAATCGATCAACAAAAATTATGCCCATATTGTGATAAAACTTTCGTACGTACTGATGGTTTGAAACGTCACATTCGTTCACATATGAATGGAAGTCTAACAAATAAAAAAACAAGTAGTAGAAAATTTATTAAAGACAGCAAAATAACAAGAGTTAAGGAGGAAAACGAGAAAAATTTAACAGTTAACCATGAAAATGATCATAATTTAAACCATGAAGTAAGCAAATTTTTGAAAATTGAATATGAACAAACCTCGTGCAACTCCAATGAAAATGTAAGCTCAAATGTTGATCAAATTGAAGAAGTACAAATAAAACAAGAGTTAGAAGAGGACGAAATCGATATTATGGAAACGAATTGTTCAAATTCTTCTGAATTTGAACCTATAGAAACTGAAAAATCCTATAAATTGGAGAAGAAACATTTCGATTGTTTACAATGTGGAAAGTTATTCTTTAGTCAAAAGGATTTAACTGATCATGAAATGGCTATACACTCAGGAAATACCGTTTTCGAATGCGACATTTGTCATACACGATGCAGTAAAATTAACATCTTGAATAGACATAAAAAAATACATCAAAGCGATCAAAAAAATAAAGTATGCCCATATTGTGGTAAAAGTTTTGTACGAACTGATGGTTTAAAACGGCACATCCGTGTACACACGGGTGAGAAGCCGTATGCATGTAAACTATGTCCAAAACGCTATAAACAAACCACAGAGCTTAAGGATCATATGAAAACACATTCAACAGATCGAGCATATGTGTGCACGATATGTGGTAAAACACTCTTAACAAGGAATGGCCTTTATGTTCATATAAAAAAACATAATGGGAAATTCAAACGTTCATAGTTTAATTAGAATTACAACAACAAAAAATTAATATACATTCAATTAAAATAGGCATAATTAACAAGTGGTAAATTTTGTGTATTATTATAATAACTTTATTATTATTATTATTTTTTAATAAAAGAAATTGTATTTTAAACTATTTGATTTGTTTGTGTTTGTTATTTTATATAATACGTTAAATATTTTTATTGAGATTGCTTCTGATTTTTTTAAAATAAAATACTTGAAAAATTTGTAATGATGAACATTTTGTAATTGGCATGCCTTTCACGTTGAGGAGACTATTTTATCAAATGTGTTTTTATTGTCAGAATCGAAAAAATGTCTAAAGAAATGAAATAAATTTCGTATTTACACATTGCGGTTCGAGATGTTTGCTAAAATTTTTCTTTTTCTTTTTATAAAACTGAAATCTTGTTTACAGTTATAAAATATGTTGGTTTTTTTTAAAAATATATTTATAATATATATTTTTCGGAGCGTGAGCCTCTATGAAATGGCACATTGTAACATTTGCAGGTGTTAATTCTTATACTCCGCTTACATGACCTTTCATGTGTTTTCATCTTGTAGATGGATCAAAATTTGCTCCTTTATAATCCAGATGTTTTGGTTTTTTCATGATTTTGTCCTAATTCTCTTTTTCAGTATCGTCAGTTATCCTCATACGTGCGACCGCAAAGAAAAAGTTCAGTTTTTTGTTTTTCATAAAATTTTAAAAATACGGTAAATATTGACCTGCTTGATTAACGCCATCATTTATTCATTGTATTCTGTTACTTTCACGATTTTTATAATTTTTTATTCTCACTCTGTTGCGTTTCTGCTGACCCAAGTAACGCACTCGGAACCCACTCAATAAGTGCCGTCAATGAGTTCCGTTTTTGTTACGTCTGACGGCTCTTAGTTCATGAAAGCAAACAAATTTTCTCTCAGTCCGGCTTTTAGCGACAAAGGAAGAACAGTTTCTTAACCGTTTCTGAACCCATGTTGAACAAATTCGTAATTAGATGACGAAACATAGTGCCGTCAGAGTGCCGTCAAATAGCTTAATTTTCGTAACTTGCGTTACTTGGGGAGTGAATAATCGATATAATTCGTCCATCACTTTTCGATCGCCACACCTGTGCCAAAACATCTTTTTTCGATGATAAATAGAGTCTCCTTTTTTAGTCGTCGCACGTGTATAAGGTATAAGGAGGGATAAAGGGAAAGATGTTGGTGGAATTTGCTTTTAAATAGCTGTTGATTGTAAGAATTTGAGAAAACCAAGTGAGGCAGACCATTCCACATGCAGATTGAACGGTTAAAAAAATAATCTCGACATTACGTCCGAAAAGAGCATTTAGGGTAAACTGATGTGTATTCTTGGCCAAACGGGTATTACGGTGAAATGATTGTAGGGGCGGAATGCAACTAGCCAATTCACTAAAACACTATTTATTGACAATATAATAAAATAAGGGAAGACAGGAGGATTCCGTAATATTTTTATATCCTATTAATATTATCGCTTGCTCCTTTATCCCATCTAGAGTAAGTGCAATGACGTTTTAGAAGCGCCTGCCCATGCGTGGGCATTATATTTGAGCTTCGGACGAATATATTGGCTAGATTAGATGGAGTGATAATGGCTGGAGATTTAAAGATGTAATTTAGAGTCAGAAGACATTCGGTTTCGCTTTAGAATCAGAGGACAGCTCTGTGTTTTGGAAGTATTAAATTCCATTCTGTTATTTGTATTTAATAGTAATATTCTGTATTTATTGCAATTTAATGAATTTATCATACGTTGCCGAAGAGTAATGACGTTAATTTGGAAACAAGTATGAGAAACTAAGAGTACTATTAGCGAAACAGTGGATTGGATTAGAAGTAACAAATAAGTGGTCATTTATGAAAATTACACAAAGGGCAGGAGAAAGAACAAAATCCTGGGGAACACCAGCATTTATTTGGTGGACTGCAGTCTTGAAGCCATCCAAAACAACTTGCTCTGAACGGTTCGAAAGGTAGCTTCCAATCCATTTGAGGAGGCAATCGTCGATAGCATATGAATGTATTTTCTACAAAAGGCATTGAAATATCAAGTGCAATAATCCTACATGCCCCATAGAAATATACCACGTGCATAAGCTTAAATCCACTGTTTGGTCATAGATGGCGAAAGTGAGCGTATTAAGCTACCATGAGTTTGACATCCGTCAACATTAATCAGTGCACATTGTCAGCAATTTCGTACAACAACATACATTTTTCCTTTGGTAATCATGTCTAGTTTTATGCCAGAAAAAGAGCATATGCGGTAAGCTCTGCTTTCGGTTCAAAGACGGCCATTTTGACTTGTGGGACAAGAAGCGTGAAAATCGGCCTAGGAAGGATTAGGACCATCAATTACAGGCTCTTTTGGAAATCTTGCTCGCCAGACAAAAATGAAAGTCATTCCTGTATCGGATTGTGACAGGCGATGAAAAGTGAATATATTTCGAGAATCCTAAACGCCAGAAATCGTGGGTTGATCCCGGCCAACCATCAACATCTTCCTCAAGACCAAATCGCGTCGGACGGAAGACGATGCTGTGCGTTTGGTGAGATCAGCAGGGTATCGTCTACTATGAGATGTTGAAACCTGGTGAAACTGTCAATGCCCACCACATCCACCAACAACTGAACAAATTTCACCGTGCTCTGCGTAAAAAAAGGACGGATTATCAACAAAGACATGACAAGCTGATTTTCCTCCACGACAACGCACCATACACCTGGTACTTGTGAACCCAGATTTATGCCACACGTTCCAAGTTTGTATTTCAATAGAAGTCCACTAGTTTCCAACTAAAAAGTTCACTAGTTATAATAATTGCCCATGTTATGGGCGATGGCACAAATTAAAATATGTGTCTTTTAGTTTTAACCATTTCGCACAATATAGTTTTGAATTGCATATGCACATATAACCGGAGGTGGTTTTATAAACCATCCTTACGAGTATATCGTATTTTACTATTTTTCATGAGTTATAAATCTTAAGAATAGAGCTGCCAGATTTCTATCAACCAAAATCGGTTCATTTATTACTTTTAAGACCTCTATAATGGATTTGTTTCTTTCTTCAATTTTTAATATTTGAAATTGGAATGTGCAACATTATCTATGAATAAACCAAAAGTAAGCTTCACTGAAAGGATTGTTGAAGAATTCAGCCTTTGGGTGCTCTATCCTCTGATACGGATAAATGACTTCAGAGCCTCAAATAACTTTAAAATTCTGTCTATCGCAGACATTAATGAGAGCCATCTAGTTTTAGAATGGGAAAGAAGTTTCTTACATTCTCCATTTACAAAATCGTAAAAACTTTTTAATCTTTCTGTTCTAAGCGTGTATATTGCAAAATAATGAAATATTTTCAAACAAAATTGCTCAACGTCGCAGGGTAATTGATCTGACGATACTTGCAGTGTTTTGTGCAGAATATGCGCAGGGGACACTCAATTCCTTCAATTTTCGCATCAATTTTTCCTTTAAGTTTAGCGAAAACATTATTTTCTCCCTTGTTTCTCGACCTCCAAAATTTACGTTTGCTTTATCACTACCAAACGCAATACATTTTTTTAAATCAATTTTCAAATGAAGTATTTATTTGCGGTTTTAGAATGAATAAACAATTTTGGTTGATGATGTTTAATCACATGATAAGCAAAACATAATTCCGATGCAATAACCTTTTCTTCTTTTGGGGTGTCTCTTCTTGTCAAGAAGTTTATAATATTTTTACACCTACTTGACAATGCAATGGACAATTGATGTATTTAACCACTTATGTGGTTGTTTATGTCGCTAATTCCTCCGTGACATGCATATGCACTTGTAACAATGTTTATATAGAGCGCTTCAGTTGCATTTGTTTCTTTCGTAATCTGAATTTATAATTATTAAATATGTTTAAAAAAATTAAACTGTTATGTCTAAAGGAATCCTGACGTTGTATTGGAATGAAACTCCAAAAATTGTATTAAGGAACCAAGCAGAGGTCGTTTTTAGTCAGCATTTTGTTAAGATAACATTCGAAAAAATTAATAACAGTATTGAGGACGGTTTCCAAATGTAAATGAATTTCTTCAGCAATGAGACAAAGTAATCATAAACATATTGATTTATCTAATTTACAAATGCTACCTATCTAAAATGTTTTAAAGCGATTTAAAAAAATCTTTCGAAATTGTAAGGTGTAAAAACACAATTTCGACTACTTAAAAAAACTGCATTCAGGTTGACTGTCGACATTTTAAAAACATTAACAGTCTTAAACGAATGCACAGAACTCTGTCTGTTTTATCAGCCTTATATATCTTGTTCTAATTTTGTAGTTGTTGTTCAAGTACTACCGTAATTTCACTGTTTTGTTATGTGCCAGTATTCTTGTTTGAACCATAAATAAGGTAAGTAAATACAAAATTTGCAGTTATATTCTTAGATTATCTAAGGTTATATTAATATATTAATATAAGGTTATATTAATATATTGAATATAACATAATTTATGTAAAATCAATTAAATTATAATTGTATTTAATTAGTTAATTCTAACGAAACTCGCACTTTTTGAAATATTTGAATTTCGGTTTTCTACTCTTACCTTTTGTTTTGAATGTTTATATAGCCTGCAGTATTAGTCGAGTTGATAAGAAATATTATTTTTATTCATTATAGCTGTATTCCATTGGACCAATTTTGCTACTACACTAGTTGTGTATCTGTCATCATCTATTTTACCTCGAACAGAGCAGTAATTTTCATTTGGAGTTACGCATACAATGTACGGTAGGTGGTTTGTAGTTGCTACAGTGAAAATAGATATATTTGCGGATTCGTTGGTTATGTTGAAATGTCATATTTTTGATTTTATTGTTTATGTGTGAATAAACTCAGTATTGTTGGTGACTATTGTGTGATTGTATTTTACTGCTGTAGTGATATGTTCATTTTATTGGGAGTCTACAGCGCTGTAGCAAAATTGGTCCAATGGAATACAGCTATTGTTTATATGTCGCGGGCATTTACTCTGGATTTCACGCCCAGTCAATAAAAATCTTATTGTTATATCTCTTAACGTTAATGCATCAAATGATCCAAAACGAGCATTATGCGATACTAGCGCT
This sequence comes from Atherix ibis, assembly GCA_958298945.1. Taxonomy (NCBI): domain Eukaryota; kingdom Metazoa; phylum Arthropoda; class Insecta; order Diptera; family Athericidae; genus Atherix; species Atherix ibis. The sequence goes on from OY282605.1 coordinate 32,366,971, forward strand.
ATTATTATTAATTGCGAAAAATATTAACAACAATTCTCCTAAAATAAACAAAAACTGTGAAAAAAGAAAGAAGAAAGCAAATCTGTGTGGGAATGTCAAATTTCATCTGTCAAACTAAAAGTAGTGAATAAAACGATTGTGTTATTTTTCTGTATTTATATACAATCGCGATATTCATAATTATGGAAAATGATAATTTTCATATAGTTAGATAAAAAATACTCTGCCAGTTTAAGACATTAAGAGAATACAATCTGATACAATAGTTTTCAGCAATATTATTAAAACATATTGTAGGATATAATACTATTTGTTCTTCATATTTAATTGAAATCTATTAATAATGGGCGATTTATTTCGTAAAATCAATTTCTATGAAAATCTATTGAAAAACAGACAAGATACACAAAACGACCTCACAGTAGATGATATTGCCTTGAACAAAATATGCCGATTATGTTTAGGAGAGGCCAATGACTCAGAAAACTTGTTTCGAAAAACTCGAAAAATAACTGCTAATCATGAAAAAGAATTATTATTACTAGTTGATATATTGAAAGAAGTATCTGGTATGGAGGTAAGCAAAAAACCACTTGAAATGTCATAAAGTTTTGACAACTGTTAATCTGGGATAATATAAAAACATTTCAGATAGACGAATTCGATGCGTTACCCCATCAGATCTGTGACAGGTGTATAGAGAATGCTAGTGCCGCGTACTTATTAAAATTACAATGTAAAAAGGCAGAAACGTTATTGGTTCGAATGATAGCAAGTCTAATAAATGAAACAACAAATAATAGAGACTTAAGTAAAGATAGCATAATAACAGAAATTAAGGTAGAAAACGATCAAATATCACCATTTGATCATGAAAACAATTATAGTTTCGACCATGAAGAAGAGAACAAATTTCTGAAAACAGAACATGAACAAAATTCGTGCAACTCAAATGAAAATTTGAGTTCAAATGTTGATCGAATTGTACAAGTACAAATAAAACAAGAGTTACAAGAGGATGAATTTGAAACAAATAATAGAGACTTAATTAAAGATAGCATAATAACAGAAATTAAAGTAGAAAACGATCAAATATCATCATTTGATCATGAAAACAATTATAGTTTCGACCATGAAGAAGAGAACAAATTTCTGAAAACAGAACATGAACAAAATTCGTGCAACTCAAATGAAAATTTGAGTTCAAATCTTGATCGAATTGTACAAGTACAAATAAAACAAGAGTTACAAGAGGATGAATTTGAATATACGGAAAGTAATTATCCAAATTCTCCAGAATATGAAAGTTTAGAAAATGAACCTCGCCAATATTTTGAAGTAAAGAAAAAACAATGTGTTTGTCCACAATGTGGAAAGATATTCATTAAGAAAAAGGATCTAAGTGATCATGCAATAGCTATGCACCCAGGAAAGAATATATTCGAATGCGACATCTGTCATACACGATGTAGTAGAATCAACACATTGAATAGACATAAAAAAATACATCAAGCTGATCAAAAAAATAAAGTATGCCCATATTGTGGTAAAGGTTTTTTACGAACTGATGGTTTAAAACGGCACATTCGTGTACATACAGGAGAGAAACCGTATGCTTGTAAGCAATGTCCAAAACGCTATAAACAATCCACAGACCTTACCGATCATATGAAAATACATTCAACAGAGCGAGCATATGTGTGCAAGATATGCGGTAAAACTCTTTTAACCAGAAATGGCCATTATGCTCATATGAGAAAACATAGTGGAAAATTCAAACGTTCATAGTTAGAATAGAATTACTACAAAAATTAATATACATTCAATTAAAATAGTCATAATTACCAAGTGGTAAAATTTGTATATTTAATTCAATATTATTGTTTTTAATAAATGGAATTTTATCGTAAATGGGTTTTTTTATTTTATGTTCGTTATATTTAAAGAATTATTATCAATTTAAATAAATTAAATATTATCAATTTAAGTAAATTGATAATATCCAACATTTTGTGTTTGGCCTGTCTTAAACGTTGAGAAGAATTTTTCTAGAATGTATTTTCAGTCAACATAAATATTGAAAAAAATACTATTTCAAGAAATAAAGTAAACTTCGCAATAAATGATCCGAGGCGAATTAATCAACTAATACATATTTAGCGACAGTAGCGCTATTATTAGTTATGGCAAAAATGTTCAAATAAACTGAGAAAAAGGAAAGAGAAGTAAATAAATCTGTATGGAAATGTCAATCCGGGATCTGTCAAATTAGAAAAAGTGGATCAAGTGGTTGTGTTGTTTTTCTGTATTTATAAATGAAAAACTCATTTTTATAATTCCAAATAGAATATGACTTTGTATATATATTTATATATGTATATTATATATATTTATAAAATGAAAAACTCATTTTTATAATTCCAAATAGAATATGATTTTTGTTTCCGTTTTGATGAACAATGATAGTTTTCGTATAGTTAGATAAAAAATACTCCGCCAGTGTAAGACATTTAGAGAATACAATCTGATACAATAGTTTTCAGCAATATTATTAAAGCATATTGTAGGATATAATAAAAATTGTTCTTAATATTTAATTGAAACCTATTAATAATGGGTGATTTATTTCGTAAAATCAATTTTTATGAAAGTCTATTGAAAAACAGACAAGAAACACAAAACGACCTCACAGTAGATGATATTGCCTTGAACAAAATATGCCGATTATGTTTAGGAGAAGCTAATGACTCAGAAAACTTGTTTCGAAAAACTCGAATAATAACTGCTAATCATGAAAAAGAATTATTATTACTAGTCGATATATTTAAAGAAGTATCTGGTATGGAGGTAAGCAAAAAACCACTTGAAATGTCATAAAGTTTTGATAACTGTTAATCTGGGATAATATAAAAACATTTCAGATAGACGAATTCGATGCGTTACCCCATCAGATCTGTGACAGGTGTATCGAGAATGCTAGTGCAGCGTACTTATTAAAAATACAATGTCAAAAGGCAGAAACGTTATTGGTTCGAATGATAGCAAGTCTAATAAATGAAACAACAAATAATAGAGACTTAATTAAAGATAGCATAATAACAGAAATTAAGGAGGAAAACGATCAAATATCACCATTTGATCATGAAAACAATTATAGTTTCGACCATGAAGAAGAAAACAAATTTCTGAAAACAGAACATGAACAAAATTCGTGCTACTCAAATGAAAATTTGAAATTAAATGTTGATCAAATTGAACAAGTACAAATAAAACATGAATTGGCATTGGGCGAATTAGAGTTTATGGAAAGTAATTATCCGAATTCTCCAGAATATGCATGTTTTCAAAATGAACTTCTGGAATCGTATGAAGTTAAGAAAAAACAATTCGATTGTCCACAATGTGGGGAGATATTTTATAAGAAAAAGGATCTAAGTGATCATGAACTGGCTATTCACTCAGGAAATAACATTTTCGAATGCGACATCTGTCATAAACGGTGTAGTAAAATTTACACATTGAAAAGACATAAAAAAATACATCAAGCTGATCAAAAAAATAAAGTATGCCCATATTGTGGTAAACGTTTTGTACGAGCTGATGCTTTAAAACGGCATATTCGTGTACATACAGGAGAGAAACCGTATGCTTGTAAGCAATGTCCAAAACGCTATAAACAATCCACAGACCTTACCGATCATATGAAAATACATTCAACAGGGCGAGCATATGTGTGCACTATATGTGGTAAAACTCTTTTAACCAGAAATGGCCATTATGTTCACATGAAAAAACATGATGGAAAAGTCACACGTTCATAGTTATACAAGAATTACAATAAATTGATATAAATTTATAAATTAAAATCCGTTTTTATAAAATAAAAAATTTTTCAATAATAAAAAGCATGATTACCAAGTGGTAAATTCTGTATATATATTTTTTTTTAAATTTTATTGGAAAGGGGTTGGTTTTTTCATGTTTGTTATTGTTTTATTCTTAACCAAAAATTAAATAGCTGCTGATTTTTTAAGTTCACTTATATATACTTAAACGTGAGAAGGTTTCTTAATGAACATATTTTCAGTTAAAATAAATATTGGGAATTATAAGGCGAATAAATCACCTTATCCGTATTTAGCGATACTAGCGCTATTATTAGCTGTTTCGAAAAATGTTCAAAATACTGTTTAAAAACTGAGAAAAAGGAAAAAGAAGTAAACAAACCTGTACAGAAATGTCAAACCGGATCTGTCAAACTATTAAAAGTGGATCAATCGGTTGTGTTGTTTTTCTAATTATTTATAAACAATTAATTTATTACTAGAAACTTAAATTAGTCAAATATGAGCCACTAAACAATACAAAGAATGTAGAACTGTTATTAATAATTTGACAAAAAACTTCTTTCAATTCATACGATTTGCTAATGTGGTAGAATTAAAAGTTTTCTATTTATCGTGAATTTTTGAGATAAAATACAAAATAAAGAAATTCTGAATTGACGAATTGAAATTTGAATAATGGACGATTTATTTGGACAAATAAACTTTTATGAGAATTTATTAAGGGAAACTAATATTAGTAATGTAGATTTACTAGAACAGAATATATCATTTGAGAGAATGTGCCGAGCGTGCTTACGAGAAGTGGCTGACACGAATAATTTATTCCAAAGAAATTTAAAAATATGTGTGAATCGGACAGAGAAATATTTACCACTGGTAGATGTGTTTAAAGAAGTATCTGATATGGAGGTATTTTCCAATATCCGAATTGGAAATGGATGAGAGTTTTAGAATTATAATTAATTCCACTTTGTTGTATTTCAGATCGACGAATTGGACGCTTTACCTCATCAAATCTGTGATAAGTGCATCGAAAATGCCAGTGCAGCATATTCACTAAGAATACAATGTCAAAAGGCAGAAACACTGCTTGTTCGATTAATCGAAAGCATGGCAAATACAGAAAAAATCGATAAGCACATGTTTGAGGAAAGTATAAGCAAACAGAATGATGATGAAGATGAAAATCCAGTGGAAAGTGCTTCTGAATTCTCAATATGTACATATGAAGAAGTACAATGTAAAAGTGAGGAAATCGTTAATGAAATAATGGAAAATAATGAAACAATTTTAAACGAAAATGAAATCAAATTTGAAGTCGATGGATTCGAAATAAATTTTCTGGAAGAGACTAGTTCAAAATTCCTCCCATATGAAAATTACCAAAGCTATGAGGGTGAACGACTAATTGGTGAAAATAGTCATAAATATCGATATACATGCAAATACTGTCACAAACGGTTTGATAGAAAAAAGAAAATGACTGATCATCTACACAGATACCATCCAGAAAGTAATATTTTACAATGTGAAATTTGTTATGTACAATGCGGTACTTCTTCATCTCTGAATCGGCACAAGCTAATACATCAAGCCGATAGAAAAAATAAAGTTTGCATATATTGTGGTAAGCGATTTTTACGGGCCTCAGATTTAAAAAGACATCATCGCGTTCATACGGGCGAAAGACCGTATGCATGTATGGAATGCCCAAAACGATACAAACAATCATCTGAGCTGAAGGAGCATATAAGATCGCATAGTACAGAAAGAATTTACCTCTGTACAATATGCGGAAAGAGTTTTCAATCAAGAAATGGTCGATACGTTCATATGCGTTCTCATAAGAATGGCTTAACTGGATCTTAGGCTCAGTACAATCATAAAAATGATTGTGTTCCACTATCTACTATGTATATTATTCTATAAATAAGTATACAATTAATTTCATAAATTCCGTATTATGTAAAGGTACAAAAACTTCTCTAAATTATTATTTTATCTATATTTTCAACAACAAAAAGTACTTTCATTGTCTTGTAAATTTTTAATACAATTAATTTGTCTTAAATAAAACAAAATACTTATTTTGAATAAAAACAAAATATAACATCGATTTTTATTTTGTCTCAATGTTACTTGAAAAGGCTTGGAATCTAGACAAATTTAAAGAAATTTTAGTCTTCATTCAAGCTCATTTTAGACAATTTTTGGCAAATGGCGTTTTCTTTTGAATTTCTAATAATTTCTGTGATCCTTTTTAATTATATTTTTAGGTCATTTTATACAAAATTAGTTATATTTTTGGAGAAATGTTACTCTGCCGACAATGATGTTATTGCCGATTTTTCGTTTTCTTTCTCACTTAATATTTTTGCAATTGGCTTTAAAATAATTATCAATTATCTTATAGAAAATAGTATATTAATTAGAAATTTCATATGCTCAGCTCATAATCAACATTTGTATTGAGATTAACGACGATTTACCGCCACAAATTAATGATCTGTTAGATTAAGCAATATTTGGACCTTTGATTTTGGAGTATAAAACCAAAAACCTTAGATTGTGGGGTATAAGGAAAGTCCTTAGCTTATACGACAAAAGCAACTAAATTTTTCACGTATTTCCTTCATGTAGAATATCTCTTACAAAATTACAACGATGAAAGAAACGTCATTTTATCAGCTGATTTGTAGTTTTTGAGGAAATTAAAGCGTTCAATATATATGGAAGGAAATTGTATGGCGGGAATTTCAAATTTATTATTTCTAATGTACGATTTGTATTAATCCCACATGCTTTATTAAAAATGTATTAAACGGTATGAGTTCAGGTTTTTTTTAAAGAATATTTTCTCTACTTTTAAATTTACTTGACGAAATACTAGGAACACAATTCAGATACTGCCGTATCTTCAACAAAGTTTTTGTTTTAATTTTACAGTTGTAGTTCAAGTTCTGCCATTTTGTTATGTGGCAGGATTGTTTTAACCAAAAATAAGTTAAGTGAATACATTATTTGTAGTTTTATTAAAAAATTGAATGAAACATCATTTATAAATTATAAATATTACTGTAATTGTATTTAATTGGTTTATTGGAAGAGATTCGTCAATTATTGACAATAAATTCTACTCTACTTATTCCGCTACATTTTGGAATTAAAGTTACTATACTTGTTAATTATTGTATTGCTATAAATTTTCATGTGAACTCGAATTAAATATTTTTGTTTCTGAAAAACAAAACCACCAAAATTTTTTTTATGAAAATTCGGTAATATAAAATCGAGTGACACTAGCGCCAGTAATATATGATAGCGGAAATACTAAATAACTTGTCCAAAAAAATTTGATGTTTGCGATGTCAACAATTCAAGTGTCAAAATTGATTTTTATAAATTATCTCCCAAAAGGACGGAAACTAACATTTTAATATTTATTAACAAAAAGGGAACCTAATTTTAAATGTATACATAAGTCTTGGATACAAATTGTTTGCGTATTTTAACCCAAAAAAAAAACGCAAAGGATTCACACAAAATAGCACTTACAAAAGTATAAAGATTGCAAAGATATTTATGAGATAATGGACGATCCATGTCGAAAAATAAGTTTGTACGAGACTTTTTTAAGAGAGGGTTACGAAGAGGGGACCTATTTTCCACAAAATAATATTGATTTAGAAAAATTATGTCGATCTTGTTTGCAAGAAGCATACGAATCAGAAAATTTATTTCGAAAAAATTGTAAAATTTCTTTAAGTAACGAAGAGACGTTTAAACTTTTGGGTAACATGTTTAGAGAAATTTCTGCTACTGATGTAAGTGCAAAGCGAAGGAGTTTTAATTAAGAAATAAACATATTTTTTCTTTCCAGGTAGACGAATTTGACAATTTACCGCATCAAATATGTGGCAGGTGTATTGAAACAGTTCATATCGCGTACAAATTTAGAATGCAATGCCAAAAAGCAGAGACTCTCCTATTAAGATTAATTGAAACTACCGCAAATGTTGACAAAGTTGATGCAAATACATTGGAGGGTAGTCCATATAAACAGGACGAAGACAATATCCCACTATTGGATGCTGATATAACTTTTGAAGAAAACGATGATAATAAAATGTTGGAAATCGTATTCGAAGGTAATCAATATGAAATTGAGGAAAGCATAGACAGCAGTGCTATGGAAAATTATGATAGCACGAATGGTCAACAAAAGCGTATCGATGAAATAAAAGAATTTGAGGTGGAATTTCTCCAAAGGAATTGCGCAGATTATGGAAACATCGAAAATGATCACACCGTTAGTGATGGTAAAAGGAGGCGGTATAATTGTGCACACTGTGATGAAGTTTTTGATAAGAAAAGGGAAATGAATGACCATCAAAAACATGAACATCCTGAAAGTTGTATATTCGAATGTGAAATTTGCAATGCAAGGTTCAGCAATTCCCAAACGTTGAAACGACATAAAAAAATCCATCAGGCAGATCAGAAAAATAAATTGTGTACATTTTGTGGTAAACGATTTACACGCGCCGATGATCTAAAGCGTCATATTCGAATACACACCGGAGAAAAGCCATACGCATGTCCGGAATGTCCTAAGCGATTCAAACAGACATCGGAGTTGAAAGAGCATATGGAGACACACTCGAAAAACCGTGTCTTCGTCTGTACAATATGTGGTAAATGTCTTCTCACAAGAAATGGTCACTATGTTCACATGAAAGTGCATAAAGGACTTAAAAATCATGTTTGCTTCTGCGGCAATCGCTATGTCACTTCAGGCGAGCTTAATTCTCATATTCGTCATATTCACGATAAAACAAACCGATACTCGTGTCTCTTAGAAAATTGTAAACGTTCCTTTGCCTCGAAAAAGTCTTTGAAAATTCATATAAGATCACATGAAGAACGTCCATATTCCTGTACTGTTTGTGATAAACAATTAATATCAACATCATCACTTATCGAACACATGAAAATCCATTCGGATAAAAAATGTATTTGCACGATTTGTGGTATAGCTTTAAGTTCTATACATACTCTTAATAAACATATGAAAAAACATACCGAAAACAAGGATAATATAGATACCGATAATGATTCCGATAAAGTTATATTACAATGTAATTTCTGTGAAAGGGAATTCAATAGTTTTTCCGCAATTGAAAAACATTTTCTAACACACGAAGAATATGTGGAAAAAATTAGAAACATGTCTACAACTAAAGATGATCGAATTATTAATAAAAAATCTGTTGAAATATGCACAATTGATGAATCAGATTCGAATAAAGATATTTTAAGTTAATTTCTAATTATGTCTAATATTTATTATAAGTTTATTTATAAGAATTACAATAAAAAGAGAATTTCTAATAAAATGAAGATTTTTTATTCATTTCAGTGTTAATCAATTTGTATTAGTTTTGTTGGGAATTTATGAAATTAATTTAAAATGAAATATTTGTGAAATAAATTGTCAATTGGAAAAAATTACAAAGAAAATTATATGGACTCGTATTCGGCAAAAGTAAGAAAAGTAAACTTAACGGACGATACATTCACAATTACTGCGACTCCTAGACAGTAGATCAAAACTGGTAATCACCCAATAGTTGTAGGTAACCTCAAAAATTAAAAACAATTATAAAACTCGTAATTGGCACTGTTTTAGTGATTATCGTCAAATTAATAAGAAACTGCAGTTAATTGTGTGTTTGATCGTGATTATTCAACATCTTTCAATAATATCAATAGTTTAGAAAAACGGAAGCTAATCGTATACAGTTTTATTCTGGATATAACACTGTAGGCTAATAGATAGTCTTTGATTTATTTTATATTGAAAATGTAACATTTTGTCAGACACAAATTTATTATCGAAATACTAAAGACTCCAAAAACAATTTAATAAAATATAAAATTCTCTTCATATATTTATAACTATTGTTAAATTTATTAATAAGTTAAACTCAATTGTACAAAAATTAATCAAAAATATTTTTATATATATGTATAATAATTAATTTATAAACAATTTAACAAAAAAAAAAAGAAAATGTTCCTTTTTTTTTTACAAAAATTTCAAAACAAAAATATTTACTTGTATAAATGAACTCTTTACGAAGTTGACAAGAAATTGATTAAAAGAAAATTTGTATTTATTAGAAAAATAATAAAAGATGATAATATTTATAGGGTGTCCCAAATATCATGCAAGATTTGAATTTTGCGCTCTACAACGTATTCTCACGAAAGACTTGCATCTTCATGCTTACAAAAGTCAATTGACTCAAGAACTGAAGTCTAATGACCACGCCCAGCGGATGGAGTTCGTTGAATGGTTTATGGAACAACAACAAAATTTTCCAACAAAATCACCTTCAGCGGTGAGGCTCATTTTCATCTTGATGGCTGGGGTAATTGACAAAATTATCGCATATGGGGTTCAGAAAATCCACGAGTTATTGTTGAGAAACAAATGCATCCACAACGTGTTACTCTGTGGTGCGAATTTTGGTGTGGGGAGGCATTATCGGATTCTTCTTCTTCTAAAATGCAGCTGCTCAGGCAATAATAATTAATGATGGTCGCTATCGCGACATGATAATCCATTTTTGTGTGCCTAAATTGAAATTATAATCCATTTTTTGTGCCACATGCTATACAGCCCGAGATACAATTCAATCACTGCATGAGTCATATCCCGGTCGTGTCATTTCCCGTTTGGTGATCAGAATTGGCCGCCCAAATCATGCGATTTAACGACGTTAGACTTGTTTCCTTGGTTTTTTTTTGAAGTCTAAGCTTTATGCCAACAAACCCACGACCACCCACACCTTGAAGGAGGAAATTGAGCACTGTTTAACGAAATTCAGACACATTTGTCCAAAACTATTCCATACATAACCCTATACTATATACTTAATGAATTAATAAAAAAAATTACAATTTTTAATTATATGTGTAAATCTGTGTTTTGTATCAAAATTATATATTGCGTGATGTTTGGGACATCCTTTATATTAGAAAGAAAATAAATATTATAACATCGATTGTATTTTATTAATTTGGCTAGCACCGCATTGTTGTTTTAATCCAATCGGACATTTCTATTTTTATAACATTATCCTGATCGTGATCTTTTTTTTGGAAAATTTCTGTAAAAATAGAAAGAAAAAGAAAATATTTTTTTTCGATTGCCAATTAGATTTTAGAGAGATTAGAATTGATTTTACCGAAAGCTGTTGTTAAATGTAAAATGGCCGATGCAAAATCACTTAAACGTAGTGTACCATCTTTGCGGATATATCGGTGCATCAGGACTGTCATAATATCCGTGTTTAGCTGAAATCCAACATCGCAGAGTGCATCTCTTAATCTCTCTGCCCGCAGAACACCAGCCTTCTCTTTACTATAGATTTTAAAAACACCTTGCCACGATTTCAGATTTACCATAAACGTTTTGAATTGTGTAAAATTAATCCTTCCAATGCCAGTTTTCTAAACAAATAAAAACAAAACGATTATATAGTAGAAGAATAAAATCGAATTAAAATAATTATCGAAAACTTACATCTTGCAAGGATATTACTTGACGACATACATCTAGATTTGCACAGCCTTTAATATAGTCATTCGGTAGACAAGCTTCTAGAAGTTCATGCAACTCAAAGCAGTTAATTGTCCTTAATTCAGAGAATTTAAAAAAAAAAAAACCAATATAAATTGATAAATTTTAATGAATAAATTTTTACTTATTTTCATCGGCCAATTGTAAGAATACAGGTTCGTATTGGCATTTTTTCGCTTTGAGACTATCGGATTCGTTGTTGAGGTTTAATGGCGGAAATGGATCTAATAGCATCATTGTTTGGATCTCTAATTGTGATAGTCGTATAGCATTTCCCAAAATTCTTATTGTAAATGAGGACTCTTCACCCGGTTCATATGTTGTTGCCATTAACAGGTACTTTCCGGCATCCAAATTGCAGCGATGACTAACATGTCGCGTATTACCGTAATCAGAATTTAAATAGCTAACTTGACTTTTGAAAAACTCTTTCGGTAGACATTCTGTTATTTTATTTTTAACTATATTTTCATAGCAAAAAAAAAAGAAAAAGAAAAATTCATTCATTAAAATTGGTATATTAGAAAAAAAATATGTATATTCTCTTACTTGTACTCAATTTATACATAGTGAATCCAATTACTTTTGGCTCCACAGCTGTGTGCTGATTTAGGGCTATGATGATATCATCTTTTTCTTGTATTGTGAGCTGTAATTGGGGATTTATATGGAATGAGTCATGATTCCGACATCCGCCTGCAGTGACACCTCGTCGCCACTGTCCTTGGTACATTTTCATTTGCCAACGATGTGTACTATCCGATAATGAACTTTCATCCTTTGCTGTGTCAGTGTCGAGATGTACGCACTCAAGAAATGTAAATGACTGTGTGAGTGCTAAATATGATATCCTGGATTTACATAGTAAAATTAAAATTAAAATTTTTAAAATTTCCTCTAGTACAAATTTACCAGAATTCACCGGCGTCTAATTGACCTAATAATCGATCGCGTTCTTGAATAGAAACACGATCCCATGCATTTGACATTGCGGACCATTCGCCATTATATCCGGTTTTTGTGCCAAAAGTCTCCGATGCAAGTGGATCTTTCAAACGAACCAATTGAACTGCATCACCAAGTAAAGTTTCCACCTTTCACCAAAATAAAAAAATTTAAAAAAATATAAAATTGAGTAAATTTTCCGTTAACAAAAATTCCGTTAACAATTTTCAGATATGGCAACACTACCTTATCGAGAGAGCAAAGTCTATAATTAACATTAACATGGAGACCATTTTGAAGTTTTTCCGCTGCGTTCTTGTACTGTCCATTTGTGCCTTTTGTACAGATACAAGTGACTATGCAAGTTGTATCTAAAAATGACTTAAGCTGAGTTGGCCGAATAGGATCATTGCCCGTTTTCACAGGAATGCATTCGACTATGCCACCTAGTAAGTCACTAAGTCCATCAGATCGGGTACCATACTTTAACGCTTCATAAGAACCGTGAAGTCTTTAAGCAAATAATCAAAAAATATAAAAGAATAACTGATAAAGGGTATATTGAAAAAATAATGATTCTTACTTAGCAACAGCCTTTTCTAATAATGAAGCCCAGAAGCAGTTCGATTTTTGTGGCTGTAGAAATGCTAACTTTCCATTTATTGTAGGTAATCGATCATCGACTAGAACTTCAACCCATTCTCCGCACCACCACAATCGAAATCTGAACATCCCATGGGAATTGTCAACACTCTGATCGGCTGGCACCACCCGATAGAATAGGTTCTTTAAGGAATATAGTACACCGAGGCAGGACACAAGCCAACGGTCACCCATCTTGCCTGGGATAACATCGAATTGTTCACCTTCGCTCATGAAGGTAGCATTATTTACAATTTCCGGTAGTCGTTTCCATTGAAATGTGAACGGCGGTGTTTGATAGTAGAACACTGACGTTTGGACAGCCGGAAAATCCGGATCCTCCCACACAATATTCTTCTTTTTGCATTCTGATTTTATTCTTTCGTATTTAGATGTCATCCTGATGTGGACTTTTCAATTGTAGATGATTGTCTAAGCAGCATAGCCGTTTCTATTCTACAAATTGCACAATTTCTTCTCTAATTATCCTTTTCTGTAAAATAAATAATAAATCATTAAAGAATTTATCAAAATAATAGCTTGTGCAAAATATAAAGATACAATTTTAACTGTTCCAAAATATTTAATAACCAAATTTTCCATACTAATGGGTTATCCAATTTATGCTTTGGAAAGTAAAGTTTAATCAAATAAACTCAAAATTTTAGATTTCGATTAAACTTTGGAAAGTGAAGTCAATAAAATAAACTCGACCATGCCATTATACACAAAATATAATATTACTCAAATTATAGCCATGAGGCTTCTTGCAGGACTAGATCCTTTTAAGGAAAAATATGACAAAAATTGAGAATATTTCTTTGGAGGATCCTTGTCAATCCACAATTTTTCAGGTCCAAACGATAAAGAAACATTCAAAATGCGTAAATTGCTGAAAACTGCATCGATTTTTGCAGAAAATTGCAAAAAAAAACAATTTCCTAAAAAATACGATTAAAATTCAGAATGTTTCATTGGGAGACCCTTGGAGGATTTGTGATTTTTGTCGAAAATTGAACATTCGTCAATCAACGACCTTTCAATGCAAAACGATACAGAAACATTCAAAATGCGTACATTGCTTAAAATACCATCGATTTTCGCAGAAATTTACGGAAAAAACCATTAAATTTTTGATGACTTCTTCGCACACTTCGGATTGTAATTCGACCATATTTTCATGGACGTTGCTTTAAAATATTTTAAATTTGGAGGATTATATGCGTAGATACGATTTTTTTTATATATTTTAAGATGAAAAAGTCATTAGGTGGCCATTTCTTGAAATTACGCGTCGTGGGAAGTTTTAACGCAATGAAGCCAATATGTATCTTGTTGTGTGGCTTGTGGTGCTATTTCGTTGCAACCACATACGGTGCAGATTAAAACTTCAAAACCACATTAGAGCCAATGACATCTTCAGTCTTAAATGCACACTAGGCAGTCAATTTTCTTGAATACAATAGCTTTTCTACAGACACATGTGGGTTTTTAGATCCTTTTATATGGTAATTTGGCTTATTGAGGTATCCATCGAGCGACAGCTGAGCCTCATGGTTGAACAGAATGATCTCCCTCTTAAAGAGCAAAAAGTTGCCTAGGACTTCACTAAGCGGTGAAATAATATGGCTGTACTTTTAGAGAAATGTAGTCGGGTTTTTAACTCATCCAGGAACCGGTCCCCAAAAAGCTAATCTATAGCTCTCCTTTGATTTTGTGGATTGGCTAGATGCTATAGGCTTGTCTTTCCGATAGCCGTAGGCGGCTCGTGGTTTAAAATATTCTTATAACTAGGCCACGATAAACAACAACTTGTTGTACTTTTAGAGACATAAAACGGATAATCCGTTTAAAAAAATAAGTCAAAAAACAAAAACCCGAAATTTATTTAAGAGAAGCTTTTTGCTGCAAATAAAACATATTTTAAGGAAAAAATCTCTAAACACTAAAATTATATACAAATATTAATGAAAATTTATTAATCGATTTTACAAGTTACATTTTCTAAAATAAATTGTCTAATATGGAAATTGACTAAATCAATACGACTGTGTGACTTGAGTTAATAATCCATAATAACTTTGAATATTGTTCCAAAAATTTTAATTCAATCCATAACCAGTATTTAACAATAACATTTTTTATACTCGTACTTATGTATGTATACGTAATATTTTACAAATTGCATCTTTGATTATGTTTTCACAAATATCAAAAACAAGATGTTAGTTATACAATCATTTCTCTTAGTTATATACACTCATAATTGGTAAAAAAATTTTTATTTTAAATTATTTTTTTTCTCATAGTCTTATAGTATTTGTAAATCTGATTTTTGTATAAATAAATAAATTACAAAATAGATAAACCAATTAAACCGTACCTAAAACAGCTAAAAATAAGATGACAAATAAAGAGAAAGCGAATTTTTCTTCATAGTGATTGTAGCGCACCCAAACTATTGCCGAAATGGTTTTTTAAAAACTGCCGAATAAATTGGCAACGTCCAAATTTATGCCAAAGCAGCACTATTATTGCCAATCTGATTGTCAACGTGCCCCTAATTATCAACAGATATCGTGTCGACTTCATTTTCATCAATTAAGAAAGGTTTTCATTCAAAATTTGATAAAACACTGAACAAAAAAAAAAGTTTTAAAAAAATATCAAATGGAAAAAAAACCAAAATTTCATGGTTCATAATTTACAAAAGAAAAAACAACGACTTTCTATTTCCTTCTAGCCTAACTAAGTTAAAAAAAAAACAATTTCAAGTAATTTTTTTTTAATAGAAAATTTATTTATTTTTTAAACTATATTATTAATGAATAACAACAATATTTACTAGATTTTACTAAATATATACACGTAACATAGATGTAATTCGTTGAGAACAAATCACTTTCTGTTTTTTTGCAATAGAATGAAAAAAAAAACTGTAACTAAAATATTACAATACGTTACAAAATTATTTCAATTTCTAATTATAAAACTAAAAAATAATATTTAATAAATTTTTATTTCGTTATTTTTTTAAAACACGTTCATTAATAATTCAAATTCAAATGTTTTTCATACGAAATGTTTTGTTTTTTTATTCCATATATTTAATAATCAATAATAGGTCAATATTTCCCATAAAATATTTTATATATACAGCCAAAAAAAACTAAAAGTTATTATAACTTTATAAAATAATTAAATTACATTACTTTATTATACGATAAACTATTGAACAGGAAGTAAAATTGGGAAACCATGAGTCAAAATCAAAATATCGGATCAGAAACGATATATACCAAAATATCGGATCAGAAACGTCAAATCGTAAGCTTAGGCATCTGTCAAAAACTCCTCATCATTAGATTTGTGACTTTTTATGGGCGTTATAAATTTTTTTTGTGCGTGAAAATGTCAAAATTTGAGCCAAATAAGCGTCATTTGCGAGAAATTTTGCCTTCAATTCAAAGAAATCTGCAGCTGAGGTGTGTCGAATGATTTTAGAAACTTATGGTGAGGCTTGTGTTAGTAAGAGAATGTGTCGCAAATGATTTCAATGCTACAAAAGTGGTGATTTCGACGTGGAAGACAAGGAGCGTCTCGGATCGGTGAAAAAGTTTGAAGATGCAAAATTAGAGGCATTACTGGATGAAGATCTTCAATATGTCAAACGCAACAAGAACTTGCAGATTCATTGGGCGTGACACAACAAGCTCTTTTCCATGGTTTAAAAGCCTTGGGAATCATCAAAAAGTAAGGACATTGGGGGTTATACGAGTTGAAGCCGAGAAACGTCGTCAAAAGTCGTTTTTTTATGAAAGCGAAGAAAATTGTGGGGTCGCCGTGGCCATGCACCAACATCGACGGCTAAGCCAAACATTCATGGTTCGAAACTATATATTTGGGGGGAGCAGCTTTGCGTGGTATATTATGAGCTGTTACAACTGAGTGCGACCATCGCAGGAGGTCGCTACCGAGCATAACTGATGCGTTTGAGCCGAGCATTGAAGGAAAAACGGCCACAATACGAGCCAAGACACGACTAAGTGATTTTGCAGCACAACAACGCTCGGGCACACGTTCCTAAGGTGGTTAAAACATACCTGGAAACACGGAAATGGGACGACTACTACCTCTTCCGATCGATGACGGGTGACCTGGCTGATCAGCACTTCCAAAAATTGGGTCGGTTCGTGTATCGCTTCAAAATGAGCAGTGTTTTTCGACATGGAATCCGTTTACTACCAGGAAGATGGGAAAAAGTTGTGGCTAGCGATGGACATTTTGAAAAAAAAACGGGGGCTTTCCATTTGTACTACAATTTATTTATTATAGTTTATATATTGAAATAGATAAAAAAATATATTAAATTAAAAAATCAATTTAATATGTATGCAATAAATCAAATTAATTATTAATTAAAATTCTATCTTTTTTCCAATTATATTTAATACTAGTTAATATCCAAATATATGAGTTTTTATTTTTAGTTGAAAAAGTCTTGCAATGCAAGAAGGTAGTTAATATTTTTGGGATTTCCATTTGGGGCAAGAACGACCAGATTTTTTGGCGTTCCTGCTCTGAAGCAAGCAATTTATAGTTGACGAATTATTTATAAATTCAATCCAACAACACTTAGCGATTGTTTTTTGGCTTTTCCCGCAAGGGGGACACGTTTGGGTGTAGATCCGTACCATAGGATCGATAGTAGAAGTGGCCTACGGGTGCTGGCGAACCCGCGATTTTGAGCTGGCCTAGCAGTACCAGGAAATTACAAGTTTCCTCACTGTAGCTGTTTAAGTAAAGGACTTTAAATTTGAATTTACAATTGATATGGTTTTAGCTCAATATTACTGTTAATTTCTTGAATACTGTTGAGAAAAAGATTTAGAAGCTATATGCAAGTAAATACTATATGTGCTTGCACGAATGTGTTGCATCGTTATTGCAGCACAAATTTAAAAAGCTTTTGACCTATATAGAAGTGCTTATAAAATACAAATATGAGTACAATGGATATGCATACGTTAATTTCCATAATGTTACCTGTTATCAAAACAAAGACGTTACGTTTGTTGCTCTAAAAAAAAAATGAATTCAGTTGCATTTTATACTTAACAGACGATGAGCTCACGATTATAATTCTATTCGCATGACTTCAATAATGCACGATTAGTCAGGAAACAAGAACAGCATTCTCCATGCAAGGTAAGGTAAACACTCAAGTGGATGCATTTAAACTTAATTGACCTGGAAATGGGGCTTCCGAAATTGTTTATTAGCGCGTGTATGATTACCCCTTTAGCAATTGTGGGTAAAATGTTGTAACATAAGCTTCCAGTGCCCAACCACTTAATTCTGGTTAGTTCGTCAAACTTCCATACTCAAATGTAAATAAATCGATGCTGCCCGAAACAACTTCATCTTCTTCGTTTCTAGGATTTTTCTTAATTTTTCATTTACTAATTTAAAATGTTGAACTATAATTATTTTTTATTGTTGTTGTTTCTGTTCAAATACGAAAATAGAAAAATATCAACTTGGAACCAGAAAAACCAGAACTGAACTCAGAATTACATACTAAATTTAATAATTCTTACCAATTCGATATACTAGTCTAACTAGATTTTTTATCACAGCTCTTGAGACCATATGAGTACATATGAAAATTTATTAGTGAATACATCCTTATATTAGGAGAAAAGTTTAGTTATCTAAATTTTTTTCTTTTTCTTATTAAGGCTTATCCATTTTGTGGTATGGAAACCACAATCCTGTCATTTGACAACTGTTAATATAAATGCTATCAAAGATAATATTTATTTAGATTAAAGTATGCCATTTTATATTATGGATAGATAAATTATTACAAAATAATAAAAAAGGGGTAATTCTACCATAGCCACATTTCACACCTTAAGAGGAGATTATTTTCTTTAAAGATGAGGCTCATTTCTCGCTAGGTAGATACGTCAATTAGCAAAATTTCCATATATCTAAAAATGCACAAATTACTATAGAAAAACCATTGTATCCACAAAAAGTAACTGTCTGGTATGTGATTTGTTCTGAGAGTATAATTAGCTTATATTTATTTGAAAATAAAGGATTAAAGACGGTTACTATCAATTCTGAGCGCCATTTTCATTCGATAACCAACTTTATTTTGCATCTAAACTTTAAAATTTTAATTTGGATCATATGTGATTTCAATAAAACAACTCCCAGACAACACGAAAAATTTTGACTTTATTGCGCGACAATTTTTTTAAGGACCCATAATTTTAAAGATTGCTGTGGTCAATCTAAGATCGTGCGATTAGCCATTGTTAAGGAGTTTTTTGTAAAAATATTGTATTTACGCTGACGATCTTTAAGCTGAAGATTTTTAAGCTGAAGAGTATTTAAAAACCAACATCCGTCAAGTAGTGGCCCAACTACAGCTATAAAAATGCAAAAAAGTCCTTAAAAAATTACCTTAAAAGAATCGAGTCCTGTAAGAAAGTTTCGTGGTAACTTTATTGAATGACATTTTACTTTATGCATAACGGCAAGGTCCAAACAAGATAATTAAATAAAAAAATTGAATTTAAAATGTGTTTTCTTTTACTTAAATTTTTAAAGCACAAATTAGATAATTTTTTATTTAACATTTTATATTTATTATTCAACAGAATATAATTCAAAACATTTTACTTTTTTTCGTAGTTTCTAAGTAAATATATAGGGTTTTCCAATAAGAGTGATATGATTTCTAAGTGACGTTTCGGCCATTTGTAATATGTCATGATCTGTCTTTTTTTTTTCATTGTATTTAGTAATGTTTACAATTTTATTATAAAGAGATATAAGTTAGAACAACGTTTACAAATTATTGAATTTTATTATTAAAATAATCGTTCTCCAATTGCAACTTTTCGTGCACTTTTGCCATTTTATGGTCGAAATAATCGTCCAACTGTGCTCGCTATTCGTCGAATTGTTAAAAATTTCGAGCGTACATTTTCTTTACATAATGTTCAAGTGCCAATAAGACAAAGAACCGCTCGAAGTAATGAAAATATATGTATTGCTGCCGTTCAGGCAAGTGTTGCTGAAGACCGCAATTTGTCGATTTCAAGACGTTCTCAATAATTGGGACTGTCTCAAACCACAATCTGGCGGATTTTGAGAAAGGATTTAGGCTTGCATCCGTATAAAATTGTTATCACTCAAGAACTGAAGCCATTGGACCACCGTAATCGTCGTGAATTTGCTGATTTTGTCTTGGAACAATTTGAAAACGATAACGATTTTTAAAAAAAAATCATCTTCTGCGATGAGGCTCACTTTCATCTGAGTGGTGCGGTAAATAGACAAAACTGTCGATTCTGGTGCGAAGAAAATCCACAAACTATTCATGAACACCCATTACATTCACCTAAATTGATAGTTTGGTGTGGTTTTTGGTCTGTTGGAATCATCGGTTCGTACTTCTTTCGAAATGAAGCTGGTAACATCGTTACTGTCAATGGAGAGCGGTATAGATCGATGATAACCAACTTTTTATGGCCGAAATTGGAAGAAGTTGATCTTGACAGCATCTGGTTCCAACAAGACGGGGCTACGTGCCACACAGCACGTGCAGCAACCAAATTATTGCGACAAAAGTTTGGAGATTCGATTATTTCAAGAAATTCTGACATTGAATGGCCTCCAAGAAGTTGTGATTTAACACCATTAGACTATTTGCTGTGGGGTTATTATTTGAAGTCATTGGTCTTTAGCAATAAATCAGACTCTCTTCAAGCTTTAGAAGTCAATATTGAACGTGCTATTCATGACATACGACTTGATTTAGTGAAAAAAGTGCTCGAAAATTGGGTTCATCGAATTCGTTCCTGCAAAAGAAGTCTTGGAGGCCATTTGAATGACGTTTTATTCAGAACTTAATTGTATCGATTGTACTTCATATTAAATAGAAAACTTTTGAATTTCTTTAACAATTAGTGTATTTTTTTAAAAAAAGAAATCATATCAGTCTTATTCGAAAACCCTTTACAATTGCAGACACAATAAGCATTTTTTTTATAATCACAAAAATAATCCGTTAAAGATTTATGGTATATATATTTTTTTAAACTTTTTAATCATTATGTGAAAACTTAAAAAAAAAATTATAATTGCCTATAAAAATGTTTACTGCATTTTTTCCAGTCACATATGCAATTGTTATGCATTTACTTCAATAGAATTAGTACGATATCGTTGAATTATATGGGCTTTCATTAAAATTCCTTGTTAATGGGAAAATAATACGCAATAACGTGTGATTACTTCCAAACATAATGAAATGTGGCGAGTCCGTAAGGTATTCTAAGAGTAGAATCATTACTCCAATGATAGTTAGTGGCGGTAGTAGTTACTGTGATAGGAACGGCATCAATAATCGCCAATAACACTTAATACTGGTAATCCATTCTAAAAGATCCATATAGGAAATGAAGGTAAGTTTTTCTATGAATTTAACAGCTTTTGAGATCGTTGAGTCTATTATCGATTGGGATATAAGATATTCAACCGAGATGAACCTTAAGCTAAGAGTATGTGTTGAAATTAAGAAAAAAATGCTTCCGTTTTTCTTTCTAGAACTCTTCAATAAGAATTTGATGGACTTACACATAAGTTCGTTTCAATCATAGAATGGAGTAGGTATTTAAGTGAGAAATATTTTTGATTTTGTTTTTAGAAAATAAGAAAATAATTGAAGTGAACGAAAATCGAAAAACCTTTCAAGAAATAGAGCGCAACAAATCGCATTTACTTTATGAGTATTACTAGACTTTGACTGGCTGTAATCGTCTTCAAGTAGTTGGTTGGTTAGCAGTGGATACTGAACACCTCACTCTTTGTAACATAGAAGCGGAACCTCTTTCGAATGGCAAGAATCAGTTAAGATTTCAACTGTAACTCTACAGTACGGTCAATGGACGTGTACAATCATCGAGTCTGCTTACTGGATCAGCTGGTGTAACAATATTTAATTGGCAAATGATGATGACAAATACTGAACCAAGCAAATTAACACATTAAAACGGAATTGAATAATTTCATAGCTGAACAAGTTTATGTTATTTACTTCATTTTAATTTGAATGATATGTGAAAGATATATAAGGTATGATAGAAAAGTAATGAGACTGCCATCACTGAAAGCCATTTGGTAACACTGCAAACTTCTCCTTCACAAGGTCGTGCAGTACAATTTATAACCACGTCCGACAACTACGGGGCTATAAAGAGTCTGATAAGTGAGGTTGTGTTTTTGTTGTGCCTTACGAAAAACCGAACAGCGAAATTTGGAGCAAGAATGTGCCTTAAAATTTTGTGTTAAGCTTGCTGAATGCGCTATTTTGACTCTTGTGAAAATTCGGAATGAGTAAGGGCGCTTGTGTGGTCACACCGTCGGGTAACAAGTTTTTTTTTAAACAAATCCCCGTAAGGGTCAGATAAATAAGTGTGAACACTTGAATACTCCAACCTTAGATTAAAGAATACCTGGATAGACCCTAACGTCAGATTTTCGTATATGTATATGCAATTTTATATCTGAATAATTACAAAAGTGGCAAGAAATCGTACTGCTTGCATAAATTTGTGTAGATTTTTTTATGTAGGCATAATCCGCACTGACATCTATTTTTCTTAATAGAAATTTTTTAATTCCAAACGCATAATTAATATCCATTTTAACTCACTTATTTCGAAGTTTATACAAAATTATTTATTTTGTAAATATCAATCAAATATCAATCGCCTCAACGTCGTAGACTTTCGGAGAGTTTTAGAACGCCATTATCCATGAAGTGGTAGTATGCCGAACAACTTGCAAACATTTGTTTTGGTTTTAAGCTCATATTTCGACAAATATCGTAACATTCAAGTCAAAGTAAGATTTTATTGAAGTTTTGAATAATTATTCAAATAAATTTATTCTTCACGACACTAACTAGATATTTTTTTAATTTCATATTATGATGTGTTTGGCGAAAAATTCCTGGTCGATCAGCAAAATGAGGAAACCGGAAATTTCTTTTTTTTGGTAAGTTGATATCTTTATCTTTATTAGATAAATTTATGAAAATTTAGTTTGTGATATGTTTAAATGATTTTTAATTGAATATGCAATCGGAACAGTTGTTAAAAAGTTAAGTATTTGTGATTGAATAAATGTAAACAATTCTGTTTTGAAAAAAAAAATATTAAATATTAAATATTAAATATTAAAGTATTAAAACGAATATTTTAATATTCATTTTCGTTAATTAATTTAAAGTGTAAATATTGGCTGAATCATATATTCATCTGTTTATATTATAGATTATCACACAATATATGATTATGGACAAAGTAGATTGTAGCACTACCAACAGCGTCTGGAATTGCTCCAAGCCATGATATAGTGTGCTCTTGCGAAAGTGAAATTAAAATAAGTGCGAGCGGGAGTAGATTGCAAATAAATGCAAGAATCTAAGTGCAGTTTTTTCAAAGTATAGATTAACATCTGATAAATGGAGGAAAATAAATGATCCCTTAGTTGTAAGTATTTCTAAAAAAATATATGTACAATATATTATATTATCAAATTTAGTAAGAAGTTGATATCGATAAATGCAAATTATATGACTTTATGGAAATGGAGAACTGGAATAAAAACTAAAGAATTTTTTTAAATTAAAATGCACAAATAATATCATAGCAATGAATTTACTGAAAATTAACTGCCTATCCCAAAAAATCTATGAAATTACCTAACAAACTATTAAGAATGGTAAAGTGGAGACAGAACGGATTAGGTCGACATATTATTAAAATTGGAATAATTTGATTACTTTCAAAGGAAGAAGTATTCTTTGGCTATTATGTACTATACTAAATCAATCCAACTTTTACCTTTGCCTGCAATATACAATAATGAAATAATAAATTTCTTAGAATGAGGATAAATTTTATTAAGTAATATCTGGTCAAATTAGACTGTGAAAAATGCTTAGAAAAGGATCGCAGCAGTTTTAGAACGCTTTAACGGAAAGGTAAAGGACTTTTAGTAAATAAATTATTTTGGCACTACAAGTATATAAAATGATTTGCGACATTAATTACTTAGTTTTCTGGTTTTAAAGATACTGAAATTTAAAATTGGCTCCCACTGATTTACGCCGTTTCTGTAATTTTGAATGTGTATGCGTTCTTACGCATGTATTCTCGAAATAATCGGACAGAATTTTTGTGAAAAGGGTCTATCCAGTTCGTAGGTCCATCTCTATCAGTGCGTTTTTTGTCAGAAAAAGGGACTCCTGTGGTTCCCCAGCCCATTTATTTACCTGACATCAATTCGAGTGAATTTTTGTTTGTTTCTTGATATACTATCCAAAGGAATGTAATCGAGTAGCTATGAAGAGTGGAGACAATGCCTCCGTTAATGTAATGGATTATTCAGTTTGTAATTTAAAAAGTACAGCCGTTATTTAATAGCTGTCAAACATATATTTTATTTAAAGGTATAATTATTTAGTTCAAAGTGTGCCAATTTATGTTATGGGTTGACTAATAATCAAACACTGCGAAAAAATTGTAAAAAATATCTACAAAAGTGAGGATTTTATTGTAGCTAATTGTTAAGCTTTAAGAAGAGATATGGTCGAGGCATATTTCGCTTGATTAATATATTCATAAATTATATTATTCTAAAAATATGTCACAATCAACCCCTTCAATCCCCCTCTCGTATATGAGATGATTATAGCTAAGCTATTGTATCCAATAAAAATGACTGTCTGGTGCGCAATTTGTTTTGAAGTTGTTATTGGCTCTTATTTCTTTCAAATTGAAGAAGAAGAGACCAGTACCATCAATTATGAGTGCTATGGCCGTATGATAACTAACTGTTTTTGGATTCAACTTGAAGATTTTCATCTGGCCTATATGTGGTTTTAATAAAACGGAATCTTATGCTGCACAATACGACAAAATTTGGCCTTCTTGTGCGAAAAGTTTCCAGGACGCTTAATTTCGAGATTTGGTAGTGTCAATTGGCATCACCAAGATGGTGTGATTTGATGTCATTGGATTTTTTTTTATAAAACTAGGTAAACAATCGTATTTATGCAGAAAATCTCAAAGATTCAGAGTAAGAAATGGCCAAATTACAGCACGAAATGTGCGAAAGAATAATTAAAAGGAGTGAGTCTTAAAAGAAGTCTCGTGCTAACCATTTGAATAATGTTATAATTTATATATAATGACAAAGTATAAGTAATATAATCAATTAAATATTTTATTTAAATTTGAATTTCAAATGTATTTTATTTTACTTTACTTCCTAAAATACAAATTAGATAATGCTTTAAGGTGACCAAGGTAACTACTTTGAAGGAGATAACGTTAATGTTTGCAACAACAAAAAACAACGAAACAATCCCATAAGTTTGTTGACATACACTATTAAATGTAGATAATTGTGATGTCAAAATTCACTATCACCAAAAATAGACACGACACTTTCAGGATTCATAATATCATCAAAAACAAACGGTCATGATTGTCATTTTAGCAGCGAAATAATTGCCAGTAAGTTTATTGTTTTTATAAAAAAATTTATTATTTTCTTTTAAAATATTCGAATTTACAAGAATTAAATTATTTTTTTCTTTGTAAAATTAATTTTATACTTATGTCCCGAATCCATTTGCATTGATTCTAATAATTATCTAAGAAGCAAAGTTTTTAAAATTTAATAATAGAAAAAATCTATAAAAATATATCTAATAATAAATCTAAAATATTTTCGAAAATAGAGTTTCATCAATGCGTTTATGAATATCCAAAATAAAATTTAAAAAAAAAAGAAATCACAAAGATTTTATTTAATCTACATTCGTAAAAAAATATTTATTATTTCCGTGATTTGAATTTTAAATGAATTCTTTTTTCATTAAAAAAAAAATTAAGTAACTTTTGAATAAGGTTAAAAATTAAGAAATCAATTTTCATTCAAAATGCTTACATATATTGGACAATGCATCCCACATGTACAATTACTTCACATCCTACTTATCTACCTACCTTAGGTCATTTTTTATGCCGTCGAATATCATTGAACTCAAATTCTGGTATGTACAGGTGTGTACGTACAGGTAGACTATTGAACATGAAATTCCATAGGAAAATTATATTTGCATGAAACTGTAACGATAAATAACTCAAAATCGAAAACTACTCTTCTATTTCTGGTGGTGTCGTGGAGTTACCTTCATTCGAACTACAATATTAGACTGGTAATCTGGATAGTGGGCTGGTTTTAGTATATCACGCATGGTGACATTTGCTTTGAGTACCAAGATGTCATTAACTATTTCCCAGTACCCATTCTTAATTTTCAATTTATTAAACATTAGCATCCATTCTGCTTATTTCCCTATCAGTAATAATACGTTCATAATGCAATCAGAGTAGATAATCCACGTTGCGTATGTAGTTTAGGCGGAATTGCATCGCTTTCAAATTGCACTCACGCAAATTCATCTTTAGTCAAATTTAACATTATATTCAAATTTGAACTTTAATTCTAAAATTTATAAATAAATTGATAGTATTATTTATTAAATTAAAAAGAAGACCATTGAATTGATAGAGCAGGTTTTAATCTTGTTAGAAATATACTTTTTTTAAAACTTTTTTTTCTGTCTACAATTACAGAAAAATTGTAGCAAGAGCAGATTTTATGACAAAGACACTACAATGAACCAACGGTGTTTCTCTTTCGAAGGAGATACTTTAACATTTTAAGAGATGTAATGGCCAATTTATTTTTAAAGGTCAAAGAGTTTTTTTATATCCAATTATCCTTTATAAATCTCCTCTAAATTAGAAGATTTATGTAGGATAATTAGATATAAAACTTTTTATAACGAGAAACGCACAAATCATGACAAAAAGAACATTTAAATTACAATGAATTACTTTGTAACGAACATGAAATGAAGGCACCAACAATTTTTCTACGATTTATGATTAAAGGGACTACCTTCGATAGGAATTAGTAGAGCCGCAATGTTCAGTTTCGTAAGTCCAGATGGGTTTCAAAATTGCGTTGTCAACTGAAAGTTTGTTCTTTGGGACCAGTTCTCATCAGTTGTCCAGTAGGCTAAATATTCGTAGGTGACATTTGTTAAGTTAAAGTATTTTTAATGTCATATGACAGTTTCAATTAAGTCGTTTGTTTGGTATGTATATTCCTAATTGAATGGTGGAATGATATTGCCATTAAGATAAATAAGGATGGGTGAAGCTAGATATTTCATGCTCCATCTCGTAGACTAGTTTTGGAGATTTAGGATATGAGATTATAGATTTCTGGAAAATATTGTAGTTAGATATTTGAGTGTCAAAGGTATAAATATGTGTACTGTATAGGAGCGGACCAATCATACTACCTTGTGGAACACCAGGTGTGATAGGAGATATTTCAGAATTTTCTATATTAACAATTATTTGGATAAATGACATTATAGGAAATATAATTTAAAAATAAGATGGAAAGAAAGAAACTCTTAAGTTTTCAGAGCAGTTCAGAGTGCTACACTCGATCAAAATATTTGGAAATAACGTTGGACAGTACTCTTTTCACTAATGAGAGAACGCATTGTGTTATGATTGAAAATTAAATTGGTGATTGGTAATAATTTTGGCATCTTCAAAAATATGGTCAAAAAATATGTTGAGCAATTTCTTTCAAGCATTAAGAGTAAAATAAAAGGTCTATACGAAGATGGAGAATTTGCTAATTTATGTGTATTAGGCTTAAGAATTATTTTAATTTTAATGATTAAAAATTTCAAAAATATTGGGAAATAGATAATACAAAGAGCATTTTTTTGAAAATTTATTTGAGGATATGAGCGGTTATTAAATCATAATTAAGAATTATCCAATATGCGCTTTGGAAAATATAATTAAATAAAAAACTTTTATAATATAGATTTTAATGAAATTTTTATTTTTTCATATTTACTAATCTCTGCCATTATATATTAAATGTAGAATCTTCTAAATGGTTACTTCGAGACTTTTTGCAGTATTCGATCCTTTTACGGTAATTTTTAATGACTTTCTCTAACATTTTGGGCTGTTCTCTCTAATATTTGATAGATATGATAATTTACGTAGTTCTATAAGAAAAAATCCAACGATGTCAAATCGTGACAAATCTCACAATTACGCATCCCAAGAACTTTTCGCGGATAAAAGCTAAAATGTGTTTTAGATTGTTTGCCTTGTGGTTCCGTTTTGTTAAAACCATATATAGTCTAAATTAAAATTTTTAAGTTTATGTCAAAAAAGCCGGTTATCATACGGTCATAGGGCTCAATATTGATGGTAATGGTCTCTCTTTCTTCATTTTCAAAGATTCGAGGTCTGTACAAAAAGTATCGCGAATTTTGAATTTTCGCGGGTTACGTATATTCGATTTTTGATTTTTTGTGGCGTTATGTTGGTACTCATGTCAATCACTTATGCCGACAAGTTCGGCCATTTTGAATGTTCAGCTAATTTTTGAGAGCTGCTTTGCTTGTACGTGTTTTGGCTCGTCTTTGAATTTTCCACATTTTCGACCAAAAACAGCATCGCATTAACATTGCTAAGGAACTGTTGGACTCTGTCCGCGCCGACCCAAATTTGCTCCAGAGGGTCATAACTAGTAACGAATCATGGGTTTATGTTTATGACGTGGTAACCAAAGCTCAATTATCCCAATGGAAGCTGCTGCACGAGCCAAGACCGAAAAAAACGCGCCAAGTTCGGTCGAATGTGAAGGTTTTGCTTACAGGTTTCTTGGATTGCAGGGGCGTGGTGCATCATGAGTTCTTACCACAGGGTAGAACGGTTAATAAGGAATATTACCTGCAAGTAATCCGTAAGTTCCGCGAAGCAATGCACCAGAAACGCCCGGATTTGTGGAAGAACAAAAATTGGCTTTTGCACCATGATAACGCCCTTGCTCACGCATCGTTGCTTGTGCGCGAATTTTTGGGCAAAAACAACACACCAATAATGCCGCAGCCACCGTATTTCCGCAGATCTAGCCACCTGTGCCTTTTTTTTGTTCCCGAAACATATTCTTTGATCCATTTTTTGGAATGGGCAAAAATCGAAGACGAGCCAAAACATGTGGAAACAAAGCAGCTGTCAAAAATTAACTGAACATTCAAAACGGTCAAACTTGTCGGCATAAGTGAGAGACATAAGTACCAATATAACGCCACACAAAAATTCAAAATCGAATATACGTAACCCGCGGAAATTCAAAATTTGCGATACTTTTTGAGCAGACCTCGTATATGGACCAATAACAGTTTTAGACCAAAATTGACACTAAACGCATTTAAGCCAAAATTTTATAGTTTTTTTAGGGGTATTTAGAGCTCTATATATATACGTATCCACCGAGCAAGAAAAGAGCTTTAACACTGACGATAATTTTCTTTTAATAGATTGATGACTTTTGTTGAAATATTTTATACTTTTAACACATTCTTCGATAATAAAACGATTTATAATCAAAAATGGCAACTATAATTTTAAACTTACAAAATGGATATCCATTTTGTAAGTTAAAAATTATAGTCATTCAAAATATATTATTTATTTAGGTTAAAGTTTTTAAAATATATAGAAAAATATTTTTATCAATATTTTTTTTATTTTTACGTTTAAAAAAATTATTTTTTCTTTAAATTTACAAGATTTTTGATTTGTGTAACATTGAAATAATTTTTTAAAAGTATTATCCAGCCAACACTAGGGGATATCCGAAAATTTTTTTCAATATTACGACGATACTGTAGTAAGAATTCTAAAATCTCTTTTCCTTAAAATAATATTCATCTTTAAGATACTTATGATCTTCTGTTCCATATGCTTCATCTGAAAAGTATTTGTTATGTTATGGGCTCAGACAAAAAGCACTATTCGTATTTTTCCACAATGGAATCATAGAATAAGCAAAAACTTTACGCAACATAAAACAGGGAATATACAATACATAATTTCTATAATATTACAAGTGTATTTGTTTGTGTGTATGTATAAACGAGTTTAGTGTAGTCACACGTGTTACTAGTCCAATTGTCTTTTGTTTCTGGTATATTTACAAACGTACTCGAATACAGCATAAAAAAAGCCTTTTAATTGTCGCCATAATAAACACCAGAGAGCATAATGAAATTTTCTATATAAAACTTTGGGAAAAACCCTTCGAAGATATAATGAACTATTGTTGTTGACTATGGAAGAACTGACACAATTACGAGGAAGATTTAATTGTGCGTCTAGTTTACGTATAAAATCTCCCATCATCAAACATAATGTTACTACACATACTGTTCAGTATCTTAGTTCCTCAGAAAATAATATTTTTGCGTTTCCATCAAAGTACTTTTCTTTTGTTTCAAATTTCTTGTTCGCATTTCTTTGGGGGTACATAAAAACAGATTGTAATACTTCCTCGAATCAGTTTTATCTATACTTTGGTATTTTTTAGCAAAAAATCAAGGAAATATTTTTGATGATAAAATAAATCACAAAAAACTTTTCCTTATGTAAAATTTTACCTCATTCAAAAAAAAAAAAAAATTATCAAAAATATTTGAACAGAGAAATAAATTTTTATTATTTGGACAATTTTTAAAAAATTTTATTTTACAACTTCAACTTTAAGTTATATTGTAGTAGATAGATTTACATGCGTCACAAATTAGTATACAATATCCTGAAGAAATAAATTGGGAATAAAGGACCTATTGGCGTTTTTTTTAACCTAACAAAAGTTGGACGATTCTAATAAATATCGGAGCCTCTTAAGTCTCAGATGAGTGTTTTCTAGGTGGATAATAGAAAAGGTCTTTTATGAGTGGATTATGATGATAGAATAGACTGGAATAAAATTTTTGTTAATGGGTGGTTATACAGGTCCTGAATTAATGGGGACACTAAGATCACGATGTTCTGTATTATTAGAAATATAGGATTTTTGAATAAGAGTGATATGATTTCTTTTTAAAAAAAAAACACTAATTGTTAAGGAAGTTCAAATGTTTTTTTATTTAATGTGAAGTATAATCGATACAATTAAGTTCTGAATAAAACGTTATTCAAATGGCCTCCACGACTTCTTTTGCAGGAACGAATTCGATCAGCCCAATTTTCGAGCTAAATCAAGTCGTATGTCATGAATAGCATGCTCAATATTAACTTCTAAAGCTTGAAGAGAGTCTGGTTTATTGCTAAAGACCAATGACTTCAAATAGCCCCACAAGAAATAGTCTAATGGTGTTAAATCACAACTTCTTGGAGGTCATTCAATGTCACAATTTCTTGAAATAATCGAATCTCCAAACTTTTGTCGCAATAATTCGGTTGTTGCACGTGCTGTGTGGCACATAGCCCCGTCTTGGTGGAACCAGATGTTGTCAAGATCAACTTCTTTCAATTTCGGTCATGAAAAGTTGGTTATCATCGATCTATACTGCTCTCTATTGACAGTAACGGTGTTACCAGCTTCATTTCGAAAGAAGTACGGACCGATGATTCCACCAGAACAAAAACCACACCCGAATGTAATGGGTGTTCATGAATAATTTGTGGATTTTCTTCGCACCAGAATCGACAGTTTTGTTTATTTACCGCACCACTCAGATGAAAGTAAGCCTCATCGCAGAAGAAGATTTTTTTTTTAAATCTTTATCGTTTTCAAATTGTTCCAAGATAAAATCATCAAATTCACGACGTTTACGGTGGTCCAATGGCTTCAGTTCTTGAGTGATAACAATTTTATACGGATGCAAGCTCAAATACTTTTTCAAAATCCGCCAGGTTGTGGTTTGAGACAGTCCCAATTCTTGAGAACGTCTTGAAATCGACAAATTGCGGTCTTCAGCAACACTTGCCTGAACGACAGCAATACACATATTTTCATTACTTTTAGCGGTTCTTTGTCTTATTGGCACTTGAACATTATGTAAAGAAAATGTACGCTCGAAATTTTTAACAATTCGACGAATAGCGAGCACAGTTGGACGATTATTACGACCATAAAATGGCAAAAGCGCACGAAAAGTTGCAATTGGAGAACGATTATTTTGATAATTAAATTGAATAATTTGTAAATGTTGTTCTTGTTTACAATAATAAAATTGTAAACATTATTGAATACAATGAAAAAAATGACAGATCATGACATATTACAAATGGCCGAAACGTCACTTAGAAATCATATCACTCTTGTTGGAAAACCCTATATAAAAAAGAGCGAGTCTTACAGTAGTCACCAATGATGTGTAATATCTAACCTCGCTAATAAAATATTAGATTCGGAAATTGATTGGAGCAATTTCACATATTTAGTAGTAATTTTTTAATGAAAATTTTATACTTTCTCCTTTTTGTTAATCCTCCAAAAAACGAGATGCAAATACTCTAAATCAACTTAATTTTGTAATTAACTCTTTTCTATGTCTGGTTTCAGTCAGAATGATACATATTTTCATATCATTACATTTATTTGTATGTAAAAGAAAACAAAATAAGTATTCTTACAAAATATTTAAAATTTAGAAAAATAAAACTGTTGCCTATGTTAAAGGAGTACCCTACTACAAAATTCAATAAATTTTAACTTCTAAATTTTAATAATATTTTCTTTTTATAAAATATTTTATTTTTCATTTAGTTGTTGATATGTTAAATGAAAATTAAAAGGATAAAATCGACATCAGATTTTTTTTTTGCATGGCAAATTAGTTTAATGTCATCTCAACATTTTTAAAATGGCATACTTGGAATTGCTTTTGGCAATTTCATGTAGAAAGGGATTCAAATTATTTACAACTTCCATAAATTAAGGTAATTTCATATAGAAAGCATTTGGTAAATACTCCCTGTTACGCATTTCCGTCGTACGTGTATTCACAAAATTACTACCACATGCCGAAAGCTGAGATGTTACCCATCAAAAGGAACCTGAATAATGCGTTGTATATTAAATGACAAATGTCAGTTTAGTATGTGGATTCTAAACTGACAGATGTCTACTATTTTAAGTCTAGTATGTGGATTCCCCGCCAATCTCTTGTCAAGGTTAAGTTCCCAGTAATGCACTTTAATGGAGAATGTTACCCATGGCAAAGGGTAAAAATAAAGGCTTTACTCATTTGACAGTTCTCAAATTTATATAATATTATTTAAAATAATTAAAATATTTAGCTTAAAATATGCTATTTTACATTATTTATTGATTAATTACCACAAAAATGCGTAAACATTTTAAAAACGTTCAGAAAAAAAGTGCTGATTCTGCCGTAGGCATGTTGCGCGCAAAATTTTCTTCACTGATAAGGCTCATTTTTCGCTTTATAGATTCGTCAATGAAGTAAATTTCTATATACGAGTATAGAGCTTCGAAAACTGACAAGTGATTATGTAGTTTAGTCTGAAGGTGTCTGGTATTCTATAAGTTTGCCTTATATCATTATAAAAGAAGAAGTAAAGACCGTTACTGTCAAATATTAGCGCTATGCCCGACTTTTTCTTGGGACTAAAGTAAAATATTTTAATCTGGATAATATGTGGTTTTAACTAAATTAATCATTTTATATCTATGCAGGATAATGCTTACACATATTGCGTTATCCCGTTATTTGACAGCTGTCAAAGATATAAATATGTCCTTCAAGGTTGCATTTGTTTAAATTGGGATTTGCTATTTTACATTATGAATGGTTTAATCATCAAACAAGGCGTTACAATTGCAAATATTTTCTAGACCACCCATGATTCTGCCGAAACCACGTTTCGGACTTTAATAGGATTAATTTTTTTTAGAGTTGAAGCTAATTTCACGCTAGTCGATTATGTCAATAAGAAAAATTGCAGTATACGTAGCTTTGGAAACCCACAACTGACCAGGCAGAAGCCATTGTATCCGCGGAAAGGTGTTTACTTCAGTCTGAAAATGTCTGGGCCGTA
Organism: Atherix ibis; assembly: GCA_958298945.1. Taxonomy (NCBI): domain Eukaryota; kingdom Metazoa; phylum Arthropoda; class Insecta; order Diptera; family Athericidae; genus Atherix; species Atherix ibis. The sequence goes on from OY282605.1 coordinate 32,401,116, forward strand.
TTTCTATGAAAAAGGCAATGGCCTACGATAACCGATACTTTTTGGCCTACACTTCGGGATATAGTAATTTCAACCATATGTGATTCCAAAAAAAAGAGGCGCCACAAGCCACACAACATGATGGTGATGTTAATTAGACTCCAAGATAGTGCGATTTGTCGCCGTTAGACTTTTAAGAGCTACGTAAAAAATCAGGATTATGCAGACAATTTTTAAATTATAGAGCATTTGAAAATAAACATCATGTAGTGGCCCAATTACATGTGCGAGAAAGTCATCAAAAATTACCTTAAAAGAATTGATTTTTGTTAGAAGTATGTTAGTGGCCACTTGAAAATTGTATTGTTTGGATAATAAATATAATTAAATATATTATTTTTCAAATGGATTTTATTAAAGTTTAATTTTGAAAGCACAAATTGGATGACATTTTAATAAGAGTAGAGGAGTACCCTCTCTCCTGTAAATCAGGATTGGAGATTGTGGGTGCAGGATTATAAATTATTGGAAGCTATGTCCGAATTATTGTAGTATGGGTACTACAATAATTCGAACATAGCTTCCACTAATGAAGTATGGTCATGTCATTTGCACAAGTGACAATAATAGTACGGGCATAAATATTACATAAAATAAGACCAAGGACACTGTCTTGTGGTACTCCATCTGAAATAGAATATATTTGTGGAGATTCTGAATTAACTGCTACTTGGAAATGATGTTGGGATAGATATGAATTTATAATAAGATAGAATCTAGAAGAAAGCAAACTCTTGAGTTTTTAGGGGAGTCCAGGATGCCACAGACAATGAAACGCTTGCAAAATATCTAAATACTCTTTCCTAGTACAGGGGACTCAATGTAAACAACAATACAATAACAGTGTTGGATTGTGAAGTGTTGAAATTGGAAGCCAATTTGGGTAATTATAACTGGGAAAAAAGAGTCATTTTAATAGAGGTTTTTAAACTAGTTTTTCTTCATCTAAAATGTAACAATGTTGAAAAGAAAAATTTAGTTAAATTTAATTTATTCAGCAATAAATCAGAAGAAAAATGATATCTTTTTAAAGTGTTTTAATAATTTTATTAAAAACAAAATCTAAACAGTAGATTTTTTCCCCATCTATTTATCTTAAACTAAATTTAGAAATTTCCAATAAACGAATATAAATAAAATATTATACAATGGAAAACTTTAGATATTGATTATTCTAAAGCAAAAAAAAAAATGTTTTAATAAAAAATTCCCCAAAAGATTTCTAATGAAAAATACAAAAAAATTTGGCAAAGCAGTAGCAACAAAATTTTTATTTTCTGGGGTCATAAGAAATAATTTTTCGAAAGTTAGGTTAATATGTTAATCTTTTGTGTTAAAGATACATACTATAAAGATTTGAATAGGAATTTATTACTATTTATTTCATATGCTTTTGTAGGGACTATGCAGTTTTTTTTAGTGGCGGACGGGGAGCTAGTTTGGCTTTCGTAATGAACCAACAACTGACTGCTTATGACTATCAACGTATTATAATCTTAGGTGAAATTTTTTTTTTTTGCATAGCTCTAAAAACATGTATTTTCTTGTTTTTTTCTTATATTATGTAAAGTTTATTTATATTAAAAAAATTTATAGAAAAAAACAAGTTTTTGTTGTGTTTGTTAGATATAAATGTGAGCTTATATAGGAAAGATGAATTTCTTTTCATATAAATTAGTCAGAAATGAGTGTTTTCATTTAGGATATTTTGGTATTCTAGTTTGAACAAAAATAGAAAAAATAAAAAAAATGTTGGAGCTTTTTTTAAGACATCATAATTATGTGTATTGTTTCTGCTACTTTTATTCAATCATCTCTAACTGTTATGATAATAAAGCAAATGTTATGCGATTCTATAGAGTGCAATAATTTATTATTATTTATTTCACATTTTACAGTTTATATTTTTTTTTGTAAATTGTTATTTATAGATTTTTATTATTTCTTAATCAAACACATTAAATAAGAAAGACTTGAAGACTTAAAGAAATTTGTACCAGAAAAAGCTTCTAATTCCTGATTCTTGTTTAATGCACGACTAACTGTATTTAAATTAAATAATTGAACATATTTTGCTCAAAATTATAATAGGTAATTAATTGAAGCAGAAAGACATGACATAAAAATCAATACATTATCCTGGACATTTTCCAAATAGGTGATATTGTCATTTTCTCTCCTCATTCGAACAAGCAAACTTAATCAGCTAATTTTTCTTATCAGATCATTATTAATTGAGCAATTTTGAATTTTGATCGTAAACTGCACCTAAAAGCATGTATTGTATTGAATTCGCATAGTAAAATATTCGAAATTCACTAAAATGAACAATTTTTTTAAAAATTTTAGCATTCCATCTTGGGTTGGGTTTAACTTTGAAATGGTGTACACTATCGCGGTCAGGTAGGTGATATTGCGTACGCGAACAGAAAAATGAGTGTGTTTATTTGAGAAAGAAATAAAAAAGAAACTCAATTTTTTTCCATAGGTCTACATTTGCATGGATGGTTACTGGTCACTATCGGCCATTCATTGAGCCTATATTTTTTATAGTCTTTTTTTTACCGAAATTTTTTACCATTGTGCGAGTTTGTTAGCTTCTCAAACAGTTGTCACCCGCTGTGAAATTCAAATCGCGTTGTACAACTTTGAATTTAAATGAATCGAAAACTTTTAACGTAACCATTTCGAAATATATCATTTGGTATTTTTTTCTGTTATTGTTAAATATTTCATATATTTAAATAGAAATGAACTTACCATACCAAAATAAAGACTAGCTATGTTTACAGAATGTAATAGGCTAAAATTTTCTCCTATTTCGTTAATCGAATATAAAATAATAATTTTTTTTTTGCGAAAATTATGTCGATACTATCCCCGGTTTTGTAATTGCAATTATTCACATTATCTTAACCTTTGTTATGGACTGATTTTCATATTTCGATCATCAAATTGTATGAATTTAATTTCATGTACACTACCGGTTCATAGGTATTTAAGCGATTTCATTTACTTGCTTTAAGCATGAATTAATAATACAATATTTACATTCATTTGACTAGTCATTTTTTTCATGTATCTTAATTATTCTTTAGGATATACTTTTTTAACATTCATCAATTTGAGTCGGAATAACTGCTTTAAAAATCCTTGGAAATTTTTCTAAGTAATTTTTATTAGAGTTTGTTCAGGAAATCTCTTATTGGATAGAGCTTCTTATTAGTTGGAATGAAATCATTCCACAAACTCAACTTTCAAGAAAATCTGTTGGCTCATTGGATGAATTACTTGACATAGGCTTTTTGATCTAACTCATTGCATAAATATTTGCAAAGATCCTTGCCGCACCAGAATAATGATGAACACAGGCAAGAAGTGTGGTTAGGATTATTATTTTGCTAAAAGATGGGGTCACTTTCCAAAATTCTTGTTTCCGAAGGGATATCAATATTTAAACTTACTAGATTTAAATGCATTCTATTGAATTTACGCGTAATTTATGGAACTGTCAATTTCCTGTTTTTTCTACTTGACCAGATATTCCGCTTGACCAGATATTCTTATAGGGTTCTGTTGAAGCTTTTCTTGTCTTTTTTGTTCATAATCGATTCTGTTGGAACTTTCATTGTTAAAATATAGCAAATTGTACACTTGTTCATTTCAAGTAAATGAACAGCTGATCTACAAAATATCCATCATCTGGCAGATTTTAGAGAATGTTTCCAACGAATTTTTAATTTTTCACCGATAACTCTTTCTACTTTGAAATTATATATTAGACTTGCTTATTGAAAAATAAATTTTCATATTTATATAAAAAGTATAAAAATATAATTAATAATTAAATTATAAAAATTATATTGAAAAATCTTAAAATATCGTATTACTGAAATAGCTATGATCGGTAGTGTATGTACTCATATGCATGTACAATTTCCTAAATGTATACGATAATAAATGAAATTTCAAAGGAATGTGGGTGTAATTTGTTTAAATTTCTATTTGGAAAATATGGGAGAATGTATAGAAAAATTTGGCCCGGTCTTGATTTGTTAATCTAGTTTATTAGCCGAAAAGTTGTTGCATTGAATTTTAATGGACAACAATTCTTTTTGCATACATTTTTTAATTGAATTTAGCTTTAGCTTTGAATATTGATAGATAGTTATAGAATTAATTATTTAAAAGAAAAAATGGCATAAGAAAATATATTTTATTGAGAAGAAACTCCTTCAGACAAACTCTCAGATTATAACGATTTCTTTGTTAAGTGCCCCGAATTAGCAATACTTAGAACATCTGCGTCTGTACGCAGTGGTTCTGAGTTCGAATCCAGCTTGGGACATAGCCGGAGTGCTCCTTATTTGAAAAAGGAGCTTCAAAAATAAAAAATAAACTTATTTTATTATACTGTTTTGAAGATCATAATACTTTTCTTTAAAAAAAGGGAGTTTTTCTTTAGAGAAATGAGAAGACAATTTCCTTTAAAAAAAATAAACTAGGAATTTTCTTTATTAATAATTAGAAGGGAATTTTCTTTTAAAAAGGGGAAAAAATAATTTAAAAAAAAGGTGTTTTTCTTTTAAAGAATTAGCAGAGAACTTTCTTTGAAAAAAATGTTTCTTTAAAGCAAATTAGGCGGGAATTTTCTTTAAAACTAATAAAAAAAGGGAATTTTCTCTTAAAAAAATTAAGAAACGTTTTTTTTTCTTTAAAAAAGAAAGATAATTTTTTAAAAAAAATTAAAAATTAAATTTAAAAAAAAAAATTTCCTAAAAATAATTCTTAATTTCTTAATTTTTTTAATTTCTTTGAAAAAATAAAATAGAAATATTCTATAAAAAAGAGGAAATTTTCTTGAAAAATTATAAAAATTCATTATTTCTAAAAAAAATGAAAACGGATTTTCTTATAAAAGAAAACAAAGAAAATTTTCTTCAACAAATTAAACATGGAATTTTCTTCAGAGAAATAAGAAATGGAAAAACTGAATTTTCTTTTAAAAAAATAGGAAAAACATTCTCTTTAAAAAAAATAAGAAGTAATTTTCTTTTTTAAAAAAAAGGCGAAATTTCGTTTAAAAAAAATTAGAGGTAAGCTTTCTTAAAAAACAAGGGAAAAATAATTTTCTATCAAAAAAACTAGAAGGAAATTTGCTTTAAAAAATAAAATTAAAAGTGATTTTTAAAAAAATACGAGCGGAAGTTTCTTTAGAAAAATAGGCAGAGAATTTTCTTTTTTAAAAAATAAGAAGTAAAATTTCTTTTAAAAAATAAAAAAGGGATTTTCTTAAAAAAAATTTTTCTTTAAAATAAACAAGAGGAAAATTATCTTTAAAAAAATATAGAGAATTAAAAAAAAATTAAAAAAATTTAAAAAAAAAAATATAAAACGGTTTTATTTTTAAAGAAATAAAAATTACAATAAAAAAATTCTCAAAATATTCTCAAAAATAATAAAAAAAGTTTTTGTTATAAAAAAACAAAGCAAATTTTCATTAAAAAAGTAAGCAGAGAATTTTCCTTAACAAAATAAACTAGAAATTTTCTTTAAAAATAATTAAAAGGAAATTTTCTCTTAAAGAAATAAAAAGAAAATTTTCGCTAAAAATAAGGAAATTTGCCTTAAAAACATAAAAAGAAAATTTTTCTAAAAAGAAAAAAACAGAATTAAAAAAATGGAAAAGGAATTTTCTTTAAAAAAAAGAGAGAATTTTCTTTGAGAAAATAACAAGGAAATTTTCTTTAAAGAAACAAAAATGGATTATTTCCAAAAAAAATGAAAAACAGGATTTTCTTATATAAAAAAAAAAAGCAAACTTTCGTTAAAAAAAATAATTTTGTTTAAAGCAAATAAAGAGGGAATTTTCTTTCAAAAAAAATAAAAGAGGGCAATTTTTTTTTTTAAAAAAAAGAATTTATTTTAAAAGAATAAAAAGAAATTTTCTTTTAAAAAAATAAAATAGTGATTTTCATAAAAAAAAGTATCTTTAAAATAAATAAAAAAAGGAAGTAAGAGGAATTTTCGTTGAAATAAAAATGGATTACACTCAAAAATATTAAAAAAAGTATTTTTTTATAAAAGAAAATAAACCAAATTTTCCTAAAATAATAAGCAATGAATTTTCTATAAAAAATAAAAAAATGAATTTTCTTTAAAAAAATTACAAAGTAAATTTTCTTTAAACAAAAACTAGAAGGGAATTTCCTTTAAAAAATAAAATTAAAAGGAAATTTAAAAAAAAAAAACTAATGAAAATTAACCGATTTTTTTACTTTTATCATGATTATTTTTCTATTTATTTTTTATTTGAAAACAGAAGATATTATTCTATTATCTTCCGTTTACTATGTGGTAATTATTTAAACCAAAACAATTATACTGACTATCAGCAAAATATGAAAATTATTTACTTCTGATCGTAACCGACTTCCCTTCACCCCATACATAAAGTATGTACGCAAACATAGTCGAGTACATATCAAGATTATTACAATGTCGCCAAAGTTCTTAGTAATAATGAGTGCCTTTATAAGAATTGACCTATATTCGATTATATCAGATACCTCATACTCTTAATAGTGTATATAGACTCGTATGAGTTTAAGTACAGTTCATGGTAAGTAGAGTAGAAAATTCCCTAGAAGATTTTCCGTTGTAAAATTATGTGTTCCCGTGATAGGTCTTATCAGACAGTTGGGATCATTTTGATCGGCATTGAACTGAACTTCTAACATGACCGACTACTGCTATTCTTGTACTTGGCGTACTTACTATCGCACTATTTGTGTACAATAGCAGTAGTATTATGAGTAATAGTGGTAAAAACAAGTTACCTCTCTGCCCAGACGGGTATAATAGTCACCGTGTTCCGCTAATGGAAATATATTGTATGTACCTGTCGTTGGGATTTCTTAGTACTAACCTTTTTTATTAAAGTAAAATTCCAACCGCGATAGTATTTTATGTTTTCTATTCTCTTCTTTACGATGTTATGCCTTTCTCTACAAATAACTGTAAATAAAAACAAGGGACTAGACCATTCGAATGGTAAAACGTTTAATAATATGATTCGGAACTGGTAAATAGATAGATAATATCTTCTTTGATTTAAAGGTGATTATTGTGAAAACTCCTCTTCAATCACACCTTTGTCGAACTATGAATATGCCATGAAAATGATGACAAGAATGATGATGATGATGATGATCGGTGTGAGACGAATCGGTTACCTTCAAGACATTCTATTTCTTCAAAGTCATTTGCTCAAAATCAATCATTAGGAATTTGTACTTGCCTACAGGTTGAGAATTAACCTTCATGGTCATATGTACATAATTTCCTATACGAGTATGTGTGCATATGTAAATTGTTTCTGGTTGTTTATAAAAAAAAGTTTTGATAAAAAAAGCAAAAAAATAAATAGGTTTGAAGAAATAAACTAACAAAAATCGACCGCACCCATACCGAAAAGCTTACATCTTCATCAGTTTGATGAAGACTTTTTTTAAACGTATTTTGTAGCAAAATTTATTGGAGCATATCTAATTTATCTTCTTGAAGATCAGTCTCTCAATTGAGGTCAGATATTTCTGTACAGTGTGGATTGTCTGAGATGCAACAAATGCACTAAACAGAATCATGGATTTTGCCATAGGCTGCGTCTTATTGAACTATTATCAACTTTTTTATTATGAACGTAAAATAATAATTAAGAAAATATTATATAAAACATTTTCTTCAGAAAAGCTCTCACAAAATTAATAGTTTTTTTAAAAAAAATTTTATTGCAAAATTAAAAAGTGTACAATATATTATCTCAGAAATATAAAATCATAACCACTGGTCAATACTATTTGCAAGTGTAAATAAAAATATTTAATTGTTTTATTATTATAAGTATTGGATAATTTTAATGGTAAAAATTTAGAGTAAAAGGGGATTTTTTTAAATCCCCCAATTCAAATCAATAAAAATAAAGTCAAATGATAAACGTTAAAATATGATTTTTTTTTTGGTTTGAAAACTTTGATTTTGTGGACAGGAAAATGATATTTTGATTATTATTCCAAATAGTATTTTTATGTGAAGTACAAACATACAATTATAGATTAGAAATTGTTTAAAGTGGAAAGGAAAGTTAAAAGTACTGAGACACATAGTACTGAGCCACTCATGTCTCTCACTTATGCCGACAAGTTCGGCCATTTTGAATGTTCAGTTAATTTTTGACAGCTGCTTTGCTTGCACGTGTTTTGGCTCGTCTTCGATGTTTGCTCAATTTCGACCAAAAACAGCTTCGCATTAACATTGCTAAGGAGCTGTTGGACTCTGTCCGCGACGACCCAAATTTGTGCCAGAGGGTCATAACTGGTGACGAATTATGGGTTTATGGTTATGACGTAGAAACCAAAGCTCAATCATCCCAATGGAAGCTGACGTAGAAACCAAAGCTCAATCACCGAAAAAAGCGCCAAGTTCGGTCGAGTGTGAAGGTTTTGCTTACAGTTTTCTTCGATTGCAGGGGCGTGGTACATCATGAGTTCTTGCCACAGGGTAGAACCGTCAATAAGGAATATTACCTGCAAGTTATGCGCAAGTTGCGCGAAGCAGTTCGTCAGAAATGCCCGGATTGATTTTTTGAAGCTAAACAAGATCACAAAAAATGATTTTTTGAAGTGCTTTGAGGATTGGAAAAAATGTTGGCACAAGTGTACAATATCTGGTGGGGATTACTTTGAAGGGAACAAAGTAGATATTCATGAGAAAATAAATAATTTTTGAAAAAACACAAAATTCGCGATACTTTTTGAACAGATCTCGTATGTGGCTAAGTCCAAGTGAAAATACAAAATTTACAGTTTAATTACAATAGATAATTATTTTTTAAGAGAATTTTTTTAAGTATGAGAAAATTTGAATGTTGTGACATCACAAGGTTCCTTCATAGATGAAATAATTTTTTTTTAAGTCTAGTAAATCTTTGGATTTTTTTACATTCTAGTATTGGAAAATCTATACAACAAAAAGTGATGTAGTTTATTACAGCAACCGAGAAAGAGAGTCAGATAAAGACAACATTAATTGCTGGTTTTCATAAAATATCGTAAATATCTTAAAAATTGGGTGGACATTTGAAGAAGAATCTGTTTATAGTTAAATATTACAGCATCTATCGTAGTTATTTTAAGTATACTACATCTAAGTTCATGTAGCTCTAGAGGCAGTCGAAGATGGATAGCTAAAAGCAATATTTTTTATCATCGTCATTATGAGTCTAACTTAACATATGAACGAACTCCATTCAATTGAATGTATAGAATATACCCCCTTCCGCCATAAGAAATTTTAGGTCATATTAATATGAAGCGGTACTGCTGAAATGCTTAAAAAAACGCTTTGAGGTCTGAAGAAAATAAACAATTTTCTATTTTCAGATGCATAAAATCGAGTCTATTATGTACGAGGGCTGTTTGATAAGACGTTGACAAATAAAACGAGAAAATAGTTTTGTTATATTTTTCTCATATTATTTTTTAAGAAAGTTTTTTTTAGGGTTTTTATATAAAATATTCCGAAAGCTCAAAATAAGCGTTTGTCTCTTGTATAATATCTCAAATATTTTGGCTACCGTAATTGACGAAGTCGGCGCTGGTATGTTATTGTGGTAAGAAGGGACCTTTTTTATATTTCAAATAACGACTTTTCAGTTTTATTGATGAATTTATAAATAAGTAATCGACAAAGATAATAACATTGGTATCCCCAAAAAAATGTAGCTATAATCTTACCGGCTGAAAAAAAAACCCACAGGCACCGCCTGAAAAAACCCACAGGCATATTATGATAGATTCAAGTTCAACTCATGGTTATTAATCGGAGGAAAAATTTGAGGTCATTGCGATTGGGAAAATCTACACAATTCTTTAAATTATCAGACGGCTTCGTTTTTGATCAAAAGTGAGCAAACGCGCGGTGTCACTTATCATGCTGATAGTTTTTTCATTAATTTATTTTTGATTTTTTCCGTCAACTATCTGAATAAATTTTCTTCTTCAATATTTTGCAACAATGTCATGTACTTTTTCTATCATTTCTGGAGCCGTCACCACATTTGAACAACCCGAACGTGTATCATCACTAATACTCTGACACCCATAACAAAATTCATTAAACCCATTATGAATCCCGATTGATGGTGAAGAGTTCTAATAACATTTTTCAAGTTTAGTTTTTGTTTTGGTAGTGACACCTACCATATTTTCAAGCAAGACATACGAGGTCTGTTCAAAAAGTATCGCGAATTTTGAATTTCCGCGCGTTACGTATATTCAATTTTCGATTTTTTTATGACATTATGTTGGAACTTGAATGTTCAGCCATTTTGATTTTTTTATGGCATTATGTGGGTACTTATGTTGGTTCAGCCATTTTGAATGTTCAGTTAATTTTTGACAGATGCTTTGCTTGCACGTGTTTTGGCTGGTCTTCGTTTTTTGTCCATTCCAAAAAATGAATCAAAGAATCTGTTTCGGGAACAAGAAAAAGTCACAGGGGGCAGATCTGGGGAATACGGTGGCTGCGGCATTATTAGTGTGCTGTTTTTAGCCAAAAATTCGCGCACAAGCAACGATTCGTGAGCAGGGGCGTTATCATGGTGCAAAATCCAATTTTTGTTCTTCCACAAATCCGGGCGTTTCTAGCGGATTGCTTCGCGCAACTTGCGCATAACTTGCAGGTAATATTCCTTATTGACCGTTCTACCCTGTGGCAAGAACTCATGTAAGCAAAACCTTCACATTCGACCGAACTTGGCGCGTTTTTTTTCGATCTTGGCTCGTGCGGCAGCTTCTATTGGGATGATTGCGCTTTGGTTTCTACGTCATAGCCATAAACCCATTATTCGTCACCAGTTATGACCCTCTGGAGCAAATTTGGGTCGTCGCGGACAGAGTTTAACAGCTCCTTAGCAATGTTAATGCGATGCTGTTTTTGGTCGAAAGTGGGCAAAAAGACGAGCCAAAACACGTGCAAGCAATGCAGCTGTCAAAAATTATCTGACCATTCAAAATGGCCGAACTTGTCCACAAAAAAAATCAAAAATCGAATATACGTAATCCGTGGAAATTCAAAATTCCCGATACTTTTTGAACAGAGCTCGTACATATATTATTTAGACGCCATTATATATATTTTTCTAAATTCCTTATTACACTAGCTAAATTAAGCAGAATTTTGAAAATATAGATCAGAAAAGTGCTTCTAATCTTAAATGTAGTACATAAAGTTGATAGTTTTTCTCCAAAACAATCTAAACTCAGAAAAATAATATACTCTCTTGAGGAGTGTAATATTTAAATTTATAGTAAATTTTGAAAAATATAAAGTTACTCCAATCGTATAATATTATTTCCTAACTTACAAGCATATTTATGACTTTAGGTGGATTATGTTTTTTTCCCCTTCAAATTATGATAAAGAATTTTTAATAAAAAGATAATAAAGTATCTATTTTTTAATTTGTTATTAGCTGATCAAAGATTTGTATATTTATATCCAATAAAAAAAGGTGTCTTTATAAATATGACCTAGACTGTATTTAAAGCTATGTTCTTGTTAATTATCTTCTTCTTCTTTTTTCATCTTTTTCATCTTCTTCTTCTTGTCTATGACAACTATTGACCGAAGTATGTAGTGCATTTCATAAAAAGTAGTTGCAGAGACTCGAAACTAATGGTGTCTGTTTCGGTAATCAAAACTTTAAATTATGGAAGTTTAAATTGCAAATATTTCAGCGGATTTTTATCAATAACACTGCTAATTAGATAAAAATTCAACTGGAATAGTTTACTGACTACATTGTAGTAAAATAGCTACAAATCCAGTTTTGCTGCTAATTATTGTCTTGCATAATTATTGATTTGTGCAGTAACACTTTTTACAGCATCACTGATAGCATACATAAGTTGATGTAACGTTACAGATTTGTGTAGCAATATTTTTAAAAGCCTTTTTTTTGTATTTTGAATTTTTTTTTTTTGTAATTTTCGAAGTGCAGAAAACACCGTCTTAAGTAGAAAACAACATTTTGGAAATAAATACTAACGAAGAAAAATTTTTATTTCCAATTTTTTTTTTTGTAAATAATTTCCATATGAATTCATTGGCTTTGATTTATTCAAATCTTTTGAATTTAAATAAGCTTATTTATATGTGTGCACATACATATATACGAGTATACGTACTTCGGATTATATCTTATTTGAATTTTTGAATAGTGCCAACATTGAAAAATGTCTGAGATGAAAAGTGGCGTTTTCTTGCAAAAAGCAAATAACAAAAATAACCAGATTATCAGCTTGTGAACTTGTTTTCGTCGTATTTCAAATAAATTCTTCCACACATTGAAGCGAAAACTCTTCTACATTCAAGATTATAAAAATAAAAATTTAGAATCCCTTTAGGGTCTTACATTATTCCTCTACAAGTATCGATTATGTCAGATAAAAAATTAAGAATTGCTTCTGGCTATACAAAATTATTCAGAGTGACTTTTCTCCATTTTCAGAGTTTTGAATAATTTATAAAAATAAAATTAACTAAAGAGCGTTAATTTGTGGTCATATTTTATATTAATTTTTTTATTTTTAATTTTTTATATTAATTTTTTTTTAGTTTGCTTTAATGCCAGTTGACTTTTTTTCAAAATTAAGTAAGAAATTATTTTTAAGCGAACTATTTTACAACTTCAAAGTATTTAAAAACTACCATCCATCAAGGAATGGCCAGATTACAGCCAGAAATGTGCGAAAATTTTATCAAAAATTACGGTACCCATTTAAATGATGTTATATTTTATGTATAATGGCATAACTCTATTAATATAATGAAAGAAAAATTTTATCAAAATCTGAATTTTAAATGTATCTAATTTAAATTTACTTTCAAAATCATAAATTGGATAACAATTTATAAGGTGGACATAAACAAATTAGAAATGCCTAATCAAATCTGTATATTATCTTATAGAAAATAGATTTTTTGTTTTCTTTTTTTATCAGTTACTAATAGTATAAAAAATCCGTTTAGAATTTTCAGTTTCTTTGAGCATATTAATGAAGTTTTTTCCGCTTTTATTTTTTAAAAATTTGCAAATTTATAAATATTGTATATTAAAATTATGATTATGATCTACTTTTTCAATAATAAGAAAATTTAATATTTCCATAGAAATGGTAATTATATTCTTAATTTTGAATAAATACCATATAGTGTGGGAGGAGGAGAGATCAGTCATGATATTATGATGGAATGTGGAAAAGAAAAGTCAATCAATTGAAATGAGGTGGAAAATAAAAATTTTCGGAAAGTTTACTCGGCCAAATAAACAGCAAATGCTTTGAGTATTGGCACAAAGATGATATATTCGATATTGAAACGAAGAAAAGAAAATTTTCACTGAACTTGACGATTTCATTCACGTTTTGCTGAACTGTTAACTAGTTCGGTGACAGCATGTTTTGCATACGAGCAACACCTCAGATTTAAGATAAACTGGAACTCCTATGCTCACGTAGAGATACTTGTATACGTGTTCGTTCACATACGGAATCCACTACTAAACGATTGCAATAGTACTGCAGGTCATATAAATGCGTTGTACTGCATTCAATTGAAGTGCTTCCTATCATCATAATCGAAAACCTCATAGACAGGTAAAACTGTTGGTATTGTTTCAGCGCCCCAAATTCCAACATGCTTCGAATATGGTGGAAACAGTGGATTTGTCTCGATTTCATTTATAACAGGTAACAACTTGAATTGCAAGGTGGAAAACTACGACAACTAATGCTTTTTCAAAAAGAAAATTTCGAAAATAAAGAAATTTCAACAAGAGAAAATTACTTTGGCCATAACAGCAAGTATTCATTTCGATAGTGAACTAAGCGAATATTTTCAATTTCACCGGACTTTTAGGTAAAAGGTAGAAAATTATAGCTTACAATAAATATTAGAAAATATACTATTATTTTTTTATTGTTGTGTAAATAACAATTTATTTACAAATTGATAACTTACTAAAAAATAAAATCACTTCTGTAACATGAAGAAAATTTGTGGTTTTTGTAAAGAAAAATAACATTTGTCAAATATCATAATTACGAGTAAATAGAAATAACTTTCTTTCTGTAAAAATTTTGTAGATTTATTAATAATTTAATGGGAGTTGTTTTTATTTATGCTTTATTCTGTAGCATTTTTCGTAAAGCACTTATATTTGTCAGTTATTATTTATTTAGTACAGAAAATATACAACTCGAAAAAACAAGATGCAAAAGAACTTATCAATACCATCACATGGTGGTCTACCACCCTAACATTTTACACTTTTCGAAGGCCATTCAACGACTACCTAGCTTGGGCTATGATTTTATTACTTCTGAAATATTAAAGCATTTGTCTAAAAAAAATCGTTCTGCTCATATAAATACATACATATTAATAACAGAATCAAATTTTCCCCAATTTGGGAAATTTTCAATAACAAAAATGATTCTTTATCCTCGAAAAAAATATACTCAACTTCCATCCTCTTATAGACCCATAAGTTTACTCCCAACTCTTGCCAAAATAATGGAAAATTTGATTTTAAAATGGCTTTATCCCATTCTCGAAGGTGGCCTGTTAATCCCACAATCAGTTTGGTTTTCAAAATGAACATTTTACTATCCAATAGTGTCACCGCATGGTTGACCTTTGTTTTAGAGCAAAATCAAAAAATTCACGGCGTTTGTGATGGTCCTACGACTTCAGTTCTTGTGTGATAAAAATTTTTGTAAGCATTTAAGTCCAAATCCAACCCTAAAATACACCACGTTTTTGGAGCAGACAGTCGAAATATTGAGAACGCCGTATGACATCAATAAATTGGAAGAAACGCTCGATAAATTGCAATAAAATAACGATTATTTTGATTAAAAAAATTGGATAATTTTCAAGCGTAGCTGCGGCGTGTATCTTTCCATGAATAAATTGTAAACTGACAGTGGCAGACAATTTTTATATCTCAAATATGACCACTTAGTCTATTAGAAAATATATCACCTCTATAGAAAAACTCCTTAGAAGACCAAGGATAGTACCTTCAGGAACACCTCCTCAGAAAGATGATATTTCGAAATGTTCGACATTCTCAATCACCTGAAAATATCGGTGCTTGAGGTAGGATTGTTTTATTAGAAAGTATCGGATAGGAAAGGATTTTTCTAAGCTTACAGAGAACGCCAAAATGCCATACTCAGTTGAAAGCCTGAGCTATTTCCAAAAATGTGGCTCAACAGAATACTGCTCAAGAGAGGACGTAATAAGGTCCAACCATGCAACTTGAAAATAATATTAATTTTCCAAGAAAATAATCTTCTCATATGAGGCATATTTCAATCTCTCTGGGTCAGTGAATAAACTAAATGGTTGTTATTGGGCTTTAGCCAATTCACAAATTATTCACGAGAAACTGTCACACTCCGATAAAGTCACCGTTTGGTGTGGTTTGTCGTCGGTCCTTATTTGTTTTCGAAATGAGGAAGGACTTTGCTTTACTGTCAATGGTAAGCGCTACAGATCGATGATAACGATCTTTTTGTGGCATAAATTAAAAGATATTGATTTAAAGAATATGTGTTTACAACAACACGGCGCTACGTACCACACAGCCCATGCCACAATCGATTTATTGCGTGAAAAATTTGGCGAGGTTCCAATTGCCTCCAAGGAGTTTGATGATTTTACACCTTTCGATTTCTTTTTGCAGGGTTATTTGAAGTCATTGGTCTATATCAATAAACCGGTAACCATTGATGCATTAAAATGGATTATTCAATGTCAAATACTTGAAATAAGCATGGTTTTATTGAACAAGGTGGTCGAAAATTGGAATCATCGCATATAGTTCTGTAAACGGAGCAGAGGCGGCCATTTGAATAATGTAATTTTCAAAAAATAACTACATCGATTAAACTTTAAAAAGTATATGTCCTTGTTAAAAAAAAATCTATTTGCTAAAATATATGCAGTTATAGGTATCTATCGAAATTACAAAAAGAAAATATAGAAAATAATAAATATTTATATTGTGTTAAAAATGTTATATTTTCGGCAGATAGTCATAGAAATTTTTATAGTGAAAAATCAAATAAAACACAATTCAAAAAGGGACAATATTCAATTCAGCAATACTCAATTATGGAACTGAATAAAAAAATCTTTAAAGTTAATTTTTTTAAAAATTAATCTTTAAAATTAAAAAAAAATATATTTTACCTTTTTATAGAAAATTTCATTCGTATTCATATAAATTCTGATTTTTTTTTTAAATTACCTAATTTCGATATTTTTCGTCTTTTTTTACTAGAACGAATTTAACGATTTAGTGAAAGTTGATAAAAAAATCAAGACCTCAAAACCAAAATTATCAGGGAAAAAAATGCCTTTTATACTATTTAGTCAATTTTTCTGTTTAATTTAATTTTATTATTTTTGGTTTTACTTAATCTACAATAATATTCATAGATAAAAAAACCAAATTCCAATAAGAATTGTTGAATTCGAATTTCAAGCTAATAATAAATTCAATGGTAGATATCAGCCTCTGACACTCTTAAATGAGGTCTTATTTAAATAGGATTTTCTCTTAGTCGATGAGGAGTCGACAGCAATAATTATGATGGACAGACTGACTAATAAATAATTACCGGCACGTCAACCAATAAATCGATTGGTAGTCAGCAACAAGTGGGATTATCCAAAAAGAAAGAAAAATTAAAACTCATACCGTGTTGCTTTCAAATGAAATTGAGGGCATACCAACAACTCATATTAAACTTGCATATTATTGTAGAAATAATTGATAATATTACAATTATTGTCGGCATTGCCAGTGGCAATATTGATAGGAAAGTTGACGTTGTTGTTGGCAATATTAATGGCAATATTAGTAATAATTACTTACGATTGGAGAAAAAAATCTTTTTCCGTTAAAGATTTGTTAATCTACGAACTCACATGTCATTTGTATATTATTAATCAATGATTTGCATTATTGCAAAGTAATTTTCTATTTTACAAATCATCCTTATTAGCCTCAATTTTGATTGCATTCCGAAGAGAAATTGTTGATAGGCAAATGTTGACGGAAATGTTGCTGCAATATTTCTTATAAGCCTTTGTTAAAAAAAAGTTTCTGAACATAGAAATTCTATTTTTTTTTCTTTCGTTAAAATCTGCTTAAAAATATAGTTTTTCATTTGCTTAATGAGGGACTTTTCAATAGTTACCCTTCATATCTGTCAGTTTATTGCTTTGACGTTTCGAATGAAAACTCTGCCGTTCTAACAAGTCAGCGACTAAGCGTCTGTTCAAAAAATATCGCCAATTTTGAATTTCCGCGGGTTACGTATATTCGATTTTCGATTTTTTGTGGCATTATATTGGTACTCATGTCTCTCACTTATGACAACAAGTTCGGCCATTTTGAATGCTAAAAAAGCAAAAAAATAAATACGTTTGAAAAAATAAACTAACAAAAATCGACCGCACCCATACCGAAAAGCTTACATCTTCATCAGTTTGAGAATTTTTTTTAACGTATTTTGTAGCAAAATTTATTAGAGCATATCTAATTTATCTTCTTGAAGATCAGTCTCTCAATTGAGGTCAAATATTTCTGTATAGTGTGGATTGTGTGAGATGCAACAAAAGCAGTAAACAGCATCATGGATTTTGCCATAGGCTGCGTCTTATTGAACTATTATCAACTTTTTTATTATGAACGTAAAATAATAATTAAGAAAATATTATATAAAACATTTTCTTCACAAAAGCTCTCATAATATAATAATAATTTTTTTCATAGGAAATTTTGTTCATAAAATTATAAGTTTTTTTTAAAAAAAAATTATTGCCAAATTAAAAAGTGAACAATATATTATCTCACAAATATGAAACGATAACCACTAGTCAATACTATTTGCAAGTGCAAATAAAAACATTTACTTGTCTTATTATTATAAGTATTGGATAATTTTAATGGTAAAAATATAGGGTAAAAGGGGATTTTTTAACCCCCCAATTCAAATCAATAAAAATAAAGTCAAATGAAAAACGTTAAAATATGATTTTTATTTGGTTGGAAAAATTTGATTTTGTGGACAGGAAAATGATATTTTGATTATTATTCCAAATAGTATTTTTATGTGAAGTACAAACATACAATTATAGATTAGAAATTGTTTAAAGTGGAAAGGAAAGTCAAAAGTACTGAGCCACATAGTACTGAGCCACTCATGTCTCATGATGAACCACGCTCCTGCAATCAAAGAAAACTGTAAGCAAAACCTTCACATTCGACCCAACTTGTCGCGCTTTTATCGGACTTATAACTTATTATATTTTTTTCGGTTTTTCGGTCTTATAACTTATTACGCGCTTTTTTCGGTCTTATAACTTATTATTCCCTCCAGAGGATAAACCATAAACCCATGATTCGTCACCAGTTATGACCCTCTGGAGCAAATTTGGGTAGTCGCGGACAGAGTCCAACTTCTCCTTAGCAATGTTAATGCGATGCTGTTTTTGGTCGAAAATAGGCAAAAATCGAAGACGAGCCAAAACATGTGCAAGCAAAGCAGGTGTCAAAAATTAACTGAACATTTAAAATGGCCGAACTTGTCGGCATAAGTGAGATACATGAGTACCAACATAACGCCACAAAAAAAATCGAATATACGTAACCTGCGGCAATTGAAGATTCGCGATACTTTTTGAACAGACCTCGTAAGTAAAATTGTAGAATCTGGGATGAAAATCACCGACAACAGTTCCAGGGGCTTCCTTTGGTCGAAATGCTTTCGAAATGAGCCTGGTACTACGGCATTGATCGATGATAACTTAAGGTATCGACCTTTTTTTTCCTCAAATATAGATTTGGATAATATCTAATTCCAACAGGACGGTGCAACTTGCCACACAGCAGTTGAAGCAAGGCACTTATTACAGACGAAGTGTCCAAGTTCCGTTATTTCGAGGCATATTGATGTCAACTGATCGCCAAGATCGTGCGATTTAACGCCTTCACGTTAAATTAATAGTCTATGACAATGGTGAAGGCCACACATGAAGACAATGAGAGCCAAATTGCGGTTTTCCATATATTATAAAGGGCCACACCATATTTACATAGTATTAATAATACAAATTTAAACTCAACGAAGAGCCGCATGCATCTCTGAGAGCCGCATTTACCCACCTGTGGTCTATGCCAGTAAACCGACTACACTTTCTGAGCTGGAGAAGAACGTATAGTTAATTGGGCACCACAAGAATGGCCTGAAGGATTCGGAGAAATTTCCTTGCCCAGAGTTCGGAATGGTAGTTGAGTAGACTGGCGAATGTGTGGACGAAAATCTATTTGTCTATGCATGGTCAAAGATCTTAAGTGAAATTTCGTTAGCAAGTGCAGAGACTTCCCCTCTTACCTGTCAATCTATCAGCCCAATGATCCATTAGCCCATTCGTTACACAAAATGCCAACATTATCTTCCTGAACCCAATGCGCCTCGACGTTTTTGCTGTTTAATAGATTTCCAACAATCACATTGAGCACCGCATTATTTGACGTTCCACAATCAGCTTCGAGGGCCGAAAGAGTACATTCCTATTGCCTGGGAGGGGTTGATCGCCGTGAAAAGATGAGCTTTTAGATGAGAAAATTCCACTGCATAATTCACGGTGCAAATTGTTAGCGAGCTGGATGACAGTAAACTTTATTATGTGGTTATCAACATTGGTGTTTACTTTACGTTGACAAGCTCAACTCCACTCATAATCACGGTTTCCAATCCTGGTTTAAGAGAGAAGGCTGAAAATTAAGTGAGCCCAGAGATCACTAGGGAATTTGCGAATGAACTTCTTTTTGAACAGACGGTGGGTATAGATAACTTGTTTTTAAATATAATGAAGAGGACAGTTAGAGAAACAAAGGTAATTATAAATGAGGCTTATGCAGAACTTGTATTGAAAGTATACGGCTGGTTTTCGACTAGTGCTAATAATGATAGAGTTCATCGGGGAAGTCCAGTGTGATCCACTAGGAAGTTAAATAGGTATCAGGATGATGGCTGACTCCATCATACGAGGTGCTCTGTAGGAATATTGTCTATCCGATGCGGTGTTATGGTTTTCGAAAAATTTATACTGAAAGGTATTCTTTTGGATGTTTGAGAGATGACGAAGGTATCAAAATTTGGATAAAAAAATATAATTTTCTGAACGTCAATGACGACCATACTCAGAGAGCACATGTTTCAAAAATAGTATTTATTTTATAATTTATATGCAGAATATTCTGTTTTCACCAGCAACTATTTTAAATACGTTACTACGAGTCAGAAGACCAACACCGAATGCCCAGCCTCGTGTAGCCTAGTTCCTCATGATGCCGGCTCCAGTTTTGAACTTGTATGTACATACGTGCATGTACATACGGCCATTTTCCGGTTTTATCGTTGTTTCAATGAAGCGTCATTACCACCTTGTAGATAACGACCAAATCAACAATGCCATCGATAAGACTACCATAACAGCGTCGTGTCATAGCATTTGAGGTGGGCTGTCCTATTCTGAATGAGGAAATCAAAGATCTAGGAGTGCGCCAAACGGTGGGCTCTACTTGTGAATAAAATGTATCGAATTTAGCAACAGAGGTGAGATGAAAGTGTGAATGGGAGATAGACCTACAGGTTCATTTCGTGTGTCAGGTGGCCTATTCCTAGGTTATCTGACAACCGGGAATGGCGGCACAAATGCGTAGAGTGGCTGTGTGATGCAGTAGAAGAGAGTACTTGTCACCTTCTCGTGGAGTGTGGTTTGTATGAGGCGTGTGAAATTAGAGTGAATGAGAATGGGGTGGATCTGAGTGGAGCACTGACTATGCGTGAGAGGTATAAATATTGAAGAGCTATTGTTGAGAGAAGAGAGCGAAAGGTGAATGGCCGATGAATGTATTTATAATACGCAAGGTGGGAGAAAGATCATGGTCGATTCCGGTAGTAACTTCGGGTCTTGGCTTAGCGGTGGCTAGGAATTTACAAAGTTCCTAACCAGAGGGATTTGGGTGTCCCATGGTGTTAAAACGCACTGTAACCGACATTGGTGAGGCGCCTTAAGCAGCAACGTGGTGGCTGTGGATAATATCCACATCGGGGGTACGGTATCCGATTCGATGGTGGGAGATACCGGATTTTATCTCGGGGGCTGTCACTGCTTATAGCAGGAAAGACTTAGATAGGCCTTGTCACAAACAGTTGCAGTGATCAGCTTGTAACTGGTTGCTGACTGTAAATCGTCAATAATGGCGGTGCGCTGATTGAGCGTAAGTCAATTCCTATGGTCCGAGGCGGTTCGTGGTATCATATCTAAAAATAGTTATGCCACATAAAACAACATTATTTGCTGGCTCCATTATTCGATGATCAGTTTCTTATTCTAAAAATAACTTTGTCAATTTGGACAGGTTTTTCCTACGAGGATTGTTCAGCTATCAACATTAAAAAATTGTCTGGATAGGCAATGTATAGATAAGAGAGATCCTTGGTAAATGTCATATTTCTTATTTGTTAAGATCCTATCAGTTTCATAGGATTGCAGCAGATTTTGTGCAGAAAAAGTATCCAGTGCAGACAAATGCGGTTGTATACATTTTCTAAGTAAAATTATAGCAGCAAACCATAGAATTTGCATTTGTACCATTGAAAATGTTGGCCATGAGTTTTTTGTCAATAGTGATCGGTGGTTACTTTTCATTGTCAAATATCGCTTCTTTTGTATCGAATTTCTATTAATTTGAACTTAAGTTTTTCTCTGTCATATTAGAAAATGTTCAATTTTTCGTAATATTATTAATGGGATTATATTAAGAGTATTTTTTATTAATAATAGTGTTGCTAATGCCACTTTAGTGTCGGTTTTGATTTTAAGTTTTTAAATTCATATTACCTTTTATAATTATGTATAGATTAATTTTGAATAACTTCCTTTTTCATTAATACTATACAGAAGGAGAAAATATTCTATTTTCCTTTATCTGATTTTTCTTTACAAGTATATAACTAGAAAATTTTGTGAATTTTTTTTTAATTCAATTCCAAATAAACATAAAATAATGAAGAAAATTATGAAACAAAAAATAAGATAAAAAGTGATTAAAAAACATTTATAAACTTTAAAAATTTGACACCTAATCAATATTATTGTTGACACAAGATATAAATTAGAAGTAAACTTTTTGTCTATAATTTTTAACAGAAATTCAAAAAAAATAAGCATTTTCTATTGATTACTAAACACATTAAAACTGTATTGTTTATTGTCAGCTATTTTCTATAAAATTAATTAATTTTTTTATATGAAATTTCTCTTACATATTAATGAAGGTTCAGCTTTGATATATTTCGAGCTCATATTTCTCTTTAACTAACTGAAAATTAACCAAAATAATTATTCTGTTGATGAGACTATTGTTAAATCAAAAAATAGAGGGGAATTTACATAATTAAAATAAATTCTAACTATTATGACAATCCAATCAAATTAAGTAACTATTTATTATTTTCTCTTTAAGTTTAATGAATTTTCGGAAGTAACTTCCATAATAGTCCGGATATGAAAGCACTTAATTGTTACCATAAATATTAGTACTTTTAAATATTAAAAAATAAATTAGTTTTGTTGACTTATTTTTAACTAATAACAGTTAAATGAGTAACGTTTTTCTGTTCAATTCAATTTCGTTTTGTAGACATCAGAAAATTACTTAGTAACAAATAAATTATTTCCTTCTACCTAATGAATATTATAAAATTATGCTAATTGTCACCATAATAATGCTAATTAAATTATTTATAAGAATTTTGATTTTTTTTCTATAAATAGAATTTTTTAGAATTATTTTCACAAATTGCAAGTGTCTAATTCCATAAGCGACTACACGTAAATTGGGAAAATTTTTGAATGTGAATTTTAGTTATTATAGTGCCTAAATTTTTATGTTGTGATGATTCAATTATTTGTGCATATTTTTATATTTATACTAAAATGTACGAAAAGTAATAATAATGATTAGTCCCTCCTAGACGTGCAGTACAAGTTTCGGCCATTATAATGTTTTTCAAATTTCGAAAATAAATTTTGCTGTTGCACATAATCCTCAATAGATGGTAGACCTGTCTTTGGCGGAAAATAAGACCAAGGCACTCCTTGTGAGTAGCCGGAAGAAAATGGAGACCATCACCATAAGAGTAGGCGACCACGACATCCAGTCGCTACCCTACATTCGGTATCTGGGAGTGGTATTGGATGCCAGACTCAACTACAAGGAGCACATCTCCAGCGTCAGCAGAAAGGCATCAGCAGTACAGGGCGCGCTTTCGCGGATAATGCCCAATATCGGAGGCCCCAGGCAAATCCGAAGGCGACTACTGGCAACTGTAGTTACCTTCGTCCTGCTATACGGAGCACCAGTGTGGGCGAAATCGCTAGAGTTAACAACATACCGCAATATAATGTCATCAGTCCAGCGGCTCTCAGCGATCAGAGTAGCGTCAGCATACCGAACTGTATCACACGATGCGGTCAACGTCGTGGCATCATGCCCACCCATCGATATCCTGGCAGGAGAGCGTGAACGCCAACATCGTAGAGGGAAGGAAAAGCGGCGAAAGGTCCTCTGTGAAGAGGAAAGACCCGAGAGTCTTCGCCTCTGGCAAGAGACATGGGACAGCTCGACGAAGGGTCGGTGGACTCATCAGCTGATCCCAGATGTCACCAAATGGGTCACTCGCGTGCACGGGGAAGTCGGATATTACATCACCCAACTCTTGACTGGGCATGGATGCTTTCGGGCATACTTGCACAGATTCAAGAGAACTGACTCCCCAAACTGTCATCATTGCCGCGATGTGATCGAAGATGCAGAACACGTGCTCTTCCAATGCCCCATCTACGAGGGGACACGGGCAGATCTGGAGAAAAATCTGAACCGTTCCATTAGTCCAGAAAACATAGTGGAGTGCATGCTGAAGAGCCAATCGGCTTGGAACAGAGTTGCAGAGTACGCGGTATCTTTAATCAAGGATCATCGCACCACGTACGAAGAATAGGCCGCGAGGCGTCATAATATCGGAACAGCAGTAATATCAAATAAGAACGCCCCGGCGAAGTAGTATTTACAAAGAGTGCCGCCGGGGAACCATCGTTCCGGGAGCAAGGGTAGAGGTAGTGGTAGGTTTTAGCGAGGTAAAAATCCCGCATAACTCGTCTGGCAGGTAGAAGGTCTTCCAGGCGAGTACCTTTCCTAGAAGGTCTTTCCCCCTGTACCTCATTAATCTAAACTTAAAAAAAAAGAAGATGGTAGCAGTAGTGCAAGCATGGTGCAAGAAGCATTCGGATTGACCTGAAACCTGAAAGATGAATCTCACTCAGGGAGAGCTTCAACATCCACAACTGATGAAAATGTGACACTAGTGAAGGCTCCTGCAAGATCAAATCGTTGATTAACATTCAAGCTGATGAGTAGTAAGTAATGAGTACTCAGAAAACGGCGTCTTCGCTTCAAATTGAACATTTTTAGAGGTTTGATTGCTACACAATAACACGCATCCTGTCACAAAGAGACCTTTTACATCTATATTTAATGAAAATGTGGAACGCATGAAGGATCATATGAGGTCAGACCATCTATTGCCATGAAAGCTAATAAGTGAGTTCTTGAAAAAAAAGCTCTTCACGTCAGATCGGATATTGTAGACACTTGTATGACTCATTATAACAACGGTCTCTATTACAGGAAGGTATTAAACATCGAAAAGGTCTGTGAGGCCAGAGTGGATGGTCTGTGAGGCCAGACCATCCACTTATATTAAAACAGCTGTGTGAGGCCTTGAAAGTCTTAGAAAAAGGGATCTAATCGGATCGGATATTGCAGTTACTTAGATGCTCTACTATGTCAACGCCACATGTCACAAGGAGTTGTTTAATATCAAAAACTGATAAAAATGTAGAACTAGTGAACGTTGCTGTGAGGTCAGAATGTGCATGAAGATTAAAGCTGACGAATGATTCTAAGAAAGGTTCAGAAAAGCGAATCTTCGCGTTAGATTAGATATTGCAGATAATTGGTTGCTCCGCCATAACAACGTCCTCTGTCACAGGGAGGTCTTAAATATTGAAAACTGATAAGAATGTGGAACGACAGAGAAACCTTGTAGAGTTAGATTAAGTTTTTTTTGAAAGGCCAAGATTTTTTATTCGTGTTCGATCTGACATTGTCATGACAACGCCTTTTATTACACGAGATTTTGTCAGAAAAGGACTTCCTGTGTTTGCCCAGTTCATGTAACTTTTTTAATTGTCCAAGATCAAAATCTACTGGAAAGGACATCATATTGGTACGGTCGATAATATCCAAAGGAGAGTAATCGAAAAGTCAAAGGCGATTTCAGTTGAAGCCTTCCATTACTGCTTCGACGAGTAGAAACAGCTTATTCGCCTATGTTTACTTACCCAAGCAGACTGATTTAAAGGGGATAACTCATTACTTTTCTACCACACATTTAAGTTGCTTTCTAAGTCTCTACTCCTTATTTGGGTTTGTGATTGATACAAGCCCCATAATATTTCCTGGCTGTCATAAGAGATAACTTAAAACCACATAAATGCATTCGATTTGTTGCAATTTTTTTTGTTGAAAACTATTGAGGAAATATTTACTTTGCAAAATAAAAACGAAAGTTTGTAGGATTAGATATTGTATTGACTAATTTACGTATGCATGTGGGTTCATAAATTCATTAATAAGAATATATTTATTGAAGCAAACAATTTCAATATAAAAAAAAATGATTAAAAAAAGTAAACTGCAATAAATAATAAATAAAATTGTTAAAAAAAAAACCTTGTTTAATGATTTAAAAAAATTCTTAAATAACTTTGATAATTTAATATTATTATTCAAGAAATCAATTTCATAATCGGAGAGAGAATAGTTTTGAATTTCTGTTCAATTTTGCAGAAACAACTATCGGTATCTGCAAAGGCGTTAAATTTAGCAAAGCCAGGTCAGTCGAAAAGTAATAAAATCCAATCGAGGCGAACAGGTAAACACAAATTCAAGTGTACATGGCTCCGGGTATAACTATAATAATCATTCTTAGTATGTATTTTATCGAATAGTAGACAGATGAGTGGGTGTACACTTAGATTTGCTCTTTATCATAGTGTCTAGATATTTATACGAATATATAAAAAGTATTTTGTCATTAATCATGGCAGGATATATTGTTGTAATTTGTTTATAATGGAATTATTCTATTTTTTTTTGCTTGACTCTCAATTTCAATCAAAGAACAGTTTTCTTCCATCTGAACCATAACATATACTCTGTACGAAAAGTTTAAAGCGCTTCAAAAAAAAACTTAGTTAATAAAAGATAAATTTCAATTTAATAATCACAAAGACTTGCCATAATAATCATTTAATCTGATGAAAAGAAGAAATATTATTGTAAAATTATAAATGAAAAATTATGGTGATCATGCTCGTACTATTATTCATTTTTATTTCATTCATATTTTAGATGATTTAGGGTATAATTTTTGGTTAAATGTGAATTATTCAATTTTTTCTAAAATAAGAATTTTTGTTAATGAATTTTTTTTTTTTTTTTACAATTTATTCATTTTTAATTTTTAAAAATAATTTTATTAAAATTATTATAGAGAATTTTATTAACTTAAAAACTATTAAAAATATTATAATTTAATTGATGATAAAAAATTTTTTTTTTTTATCATTGATGTTTAAATTTTTTTTTTGAAAAGTCCACCAGAAACTTTATTCATAATTAGTTAAAATTTTAATATTTGGTTTTTTTTAAACAAATTTACGAAATATTTGTGCATTTTCAAAGTAGATTATAATTAATTAAAAAAAAATACAATAATAAAAAATATTTAAAAACTTTTATGGTAGACAATTATTACCAATGATTTTCGTTTAATCGATTTTTTTATGGTAAATTTTCAAAATATATAAATTTGCATTAAAAAATAACAATTGATTGTTTTCTTTAATACAATATATAAATTTTATATAAAAAAAAGTGCATTTTTTGAAAATATGTCAAAGTTATCTTCTCATTTGTAATGTTGCATTTAATAAATTGAACAAAATAACAAGTTTCATTTTATTAAATTTCGTAGACAAATATTATAAATAAATTAACCACCTACGATAGCAAAATATATTTTTGATTAAAAAAAATCTCCTATTTTTATTGATTCAAAAAAAAGGAAAGAAAATAAATAATTCAAAATTGATTCAACAAAAAAAATAATTCTATAAATAGCAATAACGTCCATAAAAAAATATAATTGTTAAATCAATATTTCCAATTAAAAATGAAATTTTAATCACACAATTTTGGAATTATGTAAATTTTTCGGATCATCAATTTTTAAGCACCTCTTTCAATATAATTATTCTGCTTTAAAGAAATTTTCAAAAAAAAAAAAACAACACAAATAAATTATAATAAAAATATTTTTATTATAATTTATCCCAAGGTTCTTAAAGTTTAAATATGTGATCGTGTGTCTATTTAATTTGCATACGACATTATTTCTTATAGAATGAAACTGAACTCTAAAAGTATCCTTGACATTTTTAATACCAAAGATAAAAAAAAAATATATATTTTATTCCTACATTATTAAGTAGTTTTGGTTTTCAACAATAAAGGTGCATATGTACTCCTTGATGACGAGAATATGTCTGATAATTTTGTTTGTTTGAGGCTATAAAATCTTTTATTTACAACAAATCGAAAGACAGCGAAACATTTTTTTTTGTTTATATAATTTTAGTTTATTCATGTGCCTTATGAAATTATTCAATATTCAGAGCCTTATTGAATTAATATGCCACCTAGGTCTTATAGCGATCTGGAACTACTGCCGCCGTCTCCTCTACATAGTTTATCCGTTAGGTCCCTCCTAGATGTGCTGTACAAGTTATAACCTCGTCCGATAGCTACGTGACCTTGAAGAGTTTAAAAAGTGAGGTAATGTTTTTGGAGTGGGTTCAGGAAAATGGAACAGCGAAATTTAAAGCAACTATGGGCCATTAAATTTTATGTTTTGTGAATCAGCGAATTTTACATATCAAAAAATCGAGGCACCAACTATTACTCTCACCATCGATGACTGCGATATTATCTCGCAGCCATCACTACGATAACTAGGAGGTCAGATAGATGACAGGGTGAACTTTGGCGTACATTTGAGAATCGCTGTTGAAAAGGCAAGTTGTGAATGGCTTAGAAAGGATCATGCCGAACTATAAAGGGCTCAGAAAGAGCCGATACGGACTCCTCCGCAGCCCCTCTCTGGACAGAAGATATAGTGATGACGGATAGAGCCCTCTGTCTGGAAACATGCAAATGCAGGTAATGACCGAACTTTATGCGACATGCCCTAATTGTCGTCCAACAATCGAAGATATGGAACATGTCTTCTTCCATTACCCACGTTTTAGCATCGAAAGAAAAGAAATGGAGAAAGTTTTCGGTAAGTAGTTGTCACTGAAGCGCTTTTTGACACAAAAGATAATATCGTAGTCATGCTGGGGTGAGGTATCTGAATACGTATCCCTAGTAATAAAGGAGCTCCGCTAGAAACAATTATAATAAAAAGGCAAAAGGGCAGCCTGCAGGCTAAATAGGAAAATACACATAGACTTGATGTCAGTTTTCTCACCTTAAAGTAATAAGTGATGGTGGTCCAAGGAAGAGTCATATTAGTGGGTTTTAGTGAGTATCTCTACAGTGTCTTTAGAATATTTTCCACTACACACGAACTAAAAGAAAAAAGAACGAGCCTATGGGCAATATATTCGATATTAAGAGTAAAAATTTTACGAAAATTTTTTTGTGGAATCTTTGAAGGACTTTTTTTTAGAAATAAGTACTTAAAAAGCTAAGGAAACGGGTTTTTCGGGGCGGATCGAATAAGGCGCTCTTCTCCACTATGATAACGCCATCTGTTTTCAATAATATGACAACGCCATCTGTCTTCAATTTAAAATTTAAACGAGTGAGGGCTTATGCGAAATCAAACCATCCATTACTATTAAAACTGCTGAGTGAGTCTTCGCAAGGCTCAGAAAAAGCTTTCTTCGCTTTAGATCGGATATTGCAGATACTTACCATATTTGCCACACCAGGACAACGCCCCTATAAAAATCAACGATTTATTAATGGGAAAAAGGAGTTCCCTCTTTATAAAATGGTTCCCAAAGATGGTCAATAATATCCAAAAAAAAGGTTAACCAAAGAGGTGAAGCCGATTCTAGTTGTGGCCTTCCAGCACTGATTCGAAGACTGGTCATAGCACCTCCACCAATATACCAGTTATATAAGCTTAAATCCGCTGTTTTTTATTAAAAAAAACCCATGTTTTTCATAGAAAGAAAAAACAAATTTATTCAAAGTACTTGTCCTTGCTAGCTACACATTTTCCCCATATCTCGGGAAATTTGTGGATACCACGCCAAATAAAATGCCTTCTCTTTCGAGGCAAACCACTCATCAAGCCATTTTCGGACGTCTTCGTAAGAATCAAAGTGCTGCTCAGCGAGCGCGTGGTCCATCGACAAAACAGATGGTAGTCGGAAGTGGACAGGTCTGGTGAATAAGCGGGGTGGGGTAGCACCTCCCAGTTGAGTGTCGTCAATTTTTCAACATCTCATAGTAGACGATACCCTGCTGATCCCACCAAACGTAGAGCATCGTCTTCCGTCCGAAGCGATTTGGTCTTGGGGAAGATGTTGATGGTTGGCCGGGATCAACCCACTATTTATTACATTTAGGATTCTCGAAATATATCTACTTTTCATCGCCTGTCACAATCCGATACGGGAACGACTTTCTTTTTTGTCTGGCAAGCAAGATTTCGCATCTGCCAATCGTTCAATTCACGCGGCACCCATTTTCCGATCTTTTCAATCTTCCCCATGGTACGCAGACGCATGGAAATGGCTGGTTGAGTAACAACCAATTGGCTTGCGAGCATTTTGTGCGATTGGGTATCGTCTTCGTCCAAAACAGCCTGCAATTGATGGTCCTCAACCTTCCTAGGCCAATTTTCACGTTCTTGTCACACAAGTCAAAATAGCCTTCTTTGAACCGACGAAACCAATCTCGGCACGTTGTTTCCGATAAAGCACTGTCACCATAAGCCTCCATAAGCATTCGATGCTATTCGGCAGCCGATTTCTTCAAATTGAAGCAGAAAACCAGAGCTTCCCGCATATGGTCTTTTTCTGGCACAAAACTAGACATGATTACCAAAGGAAAAATGTATGTTGTTGTACGAAATTGCTGACAATGTGCACTGATTAATGTTGACAGATGTCAAACTCATAAAAAAAAAGTATGGCGTGCCCATGGTAGCTTAGTACGCTCACTCACGCCATCTATTACCAAACAGCGGATTTTTAAGCTTATACACCTGGTTTATCTACCACAAGGGAATTAGCATAAATGTGATAACTTATTACTTTTCTGTCATATCTCGGAGTATATGCCTCTACCCCGTATAGGGGATTGAATTGATAAAAGCCCCAAAATATTTCCTGACAGCCAGTAAAAGTAACTCAAAATAAAATATTTAAATTTTAAAATTAATTTTTATTTTGAGGAAATATTCGTTTGTTTGTATGTTAGCTACCTTGGACATAACCCAGGGGGCCCATGATGTAGCGCCACGATCAGGAGGCCATTTGGCTTCCAGCATTGTCACCTTCGCCAATGTAAAGCTCCCTAAGGCGACTACTTTGAAAGGGAATACATAAATCTATTTATTTATATCTCTTTTGTAACAATGGTTTTTATTTGTCCCATTGAACTTTTCGGTTCGATATATGAGGTTGCTATATTTTAATGACCACTACTGTATATTATACAAATGAAACAATTTTACAATAAAACCCAATAAATTTTTGGGTAAATAGCTGAGATCTATTAAGACCAGCACTCCAATTATATACGTTGTTTCTGATTTATTATTTTTTTATTATTTTAACGTCGGACGTTGTACTATAATATATCTTTCAACTTTGATTTCGATAAAAATAAATAAATAAATACACAATCGACGCTAATAACTAATTAAAATAAATTAATTTTTTCTACCTTCAAAATATGAGGGTCGTGAGAAAACTATTACGAAAACTTAGAATAAAATTGTTTTCTCTGTTTTTTTTTGCTGTTGCTTAATAAAGTAATCGTTTGTGTGTAAGAGTATATGCAAATAAAGACTATGGTTTTATGGAAATTTTTGAAATTTTGTCTCTCTAGTTGAGAAGTTTACATAAATCTGTGCAGTACTAATGTGAAAGGCAATATAGAAGACCATACAAAAGTCGAGTCCGAAGTTGGAGTGTAGGTGAAAGATAACATATTGGACTGATCAGTTCTATTGATTACTAATACTTCTGTACAAGTGTAGATTTATAGACCTACTTATAGTTATATGCTCGTGACTTAATAAATGTTTAAAAAAAAATCAACATTAATTCCAGTTTTTCGATACAAAATATACAAACAAGTTGAAAATTTAGTATTTTGTACCTAATGGATATAATCTTTCTTCAGTCAGATATTAGCAACCTAACTTTGGTTTTTTAGTTGCAATATTGTTTTTAAAAAAAAAACTAATAATAAAATAAAATACAGACTAAATGATGGAAATACGTAAGAAATTGTCATCGTCATCGTTTCAGTCGGAATGGAACAAGTTTAAAAATGCAGTTAACGAGGAAGGAATGTCGTCCGATGATTGTTTGTGTCTCGATAACAACGCAAATCTTGACGGTTTGTCAAGTCCAAGCAACTCGTATTCCCAGTATTGCTAAATCCTAACCCAAGTTCAAGCAAATCTGCTGCGACTACTTACTTATAAATGAACACCTGAACAAATCCACCAAGTCTACAATATTTCAAACGAAGAATATTTCGCAATTTTTTCATAATTATTTATGTTACCCAACCCCTCCCCTATCTGTCCAATGAATCTCATGAGACTTTTTCAATTTCGAGTAAAATTAATTTCATCTAAATTGGAGTTGGTATGCGGAAGTTTACTAATTTTCTGCAACAACAAATATTTCAAAATGCAAAAAAAAATATAATAATAATTTTTACTTGTTATTTTCTTTGAATTTTTAATAAATGCCATTATTATATGTATTTGGGGATATTCTTTTGCATTTTTCTGCTTTGTCATAATTAATTCGGAATCTTTTAATTTTGTGTTAAAAAGCCTAGCCCAGACTATGTTTTGGGAATTTCTTAAAATCTAAGAAAATTATCTGACATTTATCAATTTTCATATTTTTTTTATTATCTTCAAAATTGTTATGTATTTTTCCTGTTTTTTTTTTCTGAAGAGTCCCTAACAACATTTGTACATTAATTTTTGACATATCTTGACGTTTACTGACAGTGCATTTTGACATATCTTGACGTTTAAGTTTATGTAGGTTTTTAAATGAGATTAAGAACATAAAAATTGTTTACTTTTTACAAAAAAAAGTAAATAAATTTCTTATAAGTAGAATAAATAATAAAATGGAGATATGCGTGCTTGAGATACGAAGGCAATATGATAAGTCAGTGATAAAGTCAAGAGATGTAGCCAATATCCTTTTTATTATCTGGCATTCCCACAAGAATGATATAGAAAATTTTATGAGCATCTGTTCATTAGTTAAGTTTTGACAGCCATTGAAATGAGACGAAATTTGTGTTTTTCATGAATATAGAAAAAGTGAATTTCGTGTGTTAATATAACAATATTTTTTGAGAAAATAAAACAATATCTGAAACCAAAATTAAGCTTGAAAAGTAATACGGAGACTCTTCATTATCATATTGAATAATACAAAAGTGGTGTACTGAATTTCGTTGAGGTCATAGGAGCACAAATAACCATGAGCCCCAGGACATCGAATTTAGGTCACCATCGAATAAATGATTAATAAAATCCGATTAAAAGATCGGCAAATGAAACTGCATGAGATAGCTGATATGGGAAACATTGCAAAAAAATGTGTTGGCAACTTATTACATGAAATTTTCGGCAATGAGAAAACTATCGGCGAGATGGGTACCGTGTTTGGTAACACCTGACCAAAAACGTGTTCGAATAACGACTTCAATGGAGTGTTTGGATATGTTGATGTGTAATCCAAATGAATTTTTGCATCGACTAATGGCTGTTGATGAAACATGGATTAACTATTGCACACCATATACCATTGTTTAATCAAAACAATAGATTTCTAGGAGCAAAATTGCAGCAAAGAGGGCAAAAACGGTTCTATCGGCAGGGAATGTAACGACTACTGTTCTCTAGAATGCAAATGGTATAAACTTCATAAATAAGTAAATAAATAAATTTTTGTTGAATAAATTAATTTTTTGTTTCATTTATTACTAACTTATCATACTGCTCTCATAGTCGTAGAGCACAACAGTGCAACATTTATTATACTATTTTATGAAAATCACTGCCTTTTGAGCAATTCTAATATTATAATTTTCTGAGTCAGTATTCCTTTACATTTTCGATGATGTTCAGATCAAAATATTATGCTGGCTTGTCTAAATGGTCAATGTTTTTTTTTGTCGAACCATTTATTTACTATTCTCGCAGCATTTATTCGCTAATTTAAATTTTCAATACATTTTCCTTTCTCTACAAAGTAATGAGGCTTGTAATAGCATGGTACGAAATGGGTTTGCAAACGTGTCAAATACTTAAGATCCTTCCTTAAATCGTGGACACAATAAGAGAAATTGTCTGGTCCAACACTTATGTGATATCTCGCAAAATCTAGATGAACTTCTCGATGAGATCATGTTAAGAAGGTTTTTTTTCTTCTTAAAAATTAGCTGGACGTATATTGCAAAACACTCCAAATTTTCCTGCAATTTGTTTTGCGGTAAAGACAGAATTGGGGACTTCCTTTAAAATAGCTTTTTGCCGTACTTTTATGGATCTATAAAAAATTTATGCACTTTTATTAAGCGAATGACATTTTTAGACCAAAATACACTCCAAACCAATCACTTTTCGCAGATACAATTACTTCTTCACAGTCACTTATGGGTTATCAGAGCCCCTTTCGCGTCACTTTTGCTTATTGACATATTCAGCGAATGTGAAATGAGCCTCATCGCTTGAAGAAAATGTTGCTTGAAAAATCAGCAGCAAAGTCTTTTGTTCCAGGACCCAATCTGTGTATCTTTTGGATATAACATGCAGCGCCAGCTTGTTAAGACCACATATGGTCTAAATTGAAATTGTCCAGTTCATGCCAAAGAAAGTAAACTATCATATGGCCATAGTACGGTAACTATCCCTTCTTCTTCATTTTCATAGAAATACCGGTTATTTGACAGCTTCATACCAAAATAAACACCGAACAGTCACTTTTAGCTGATAAAAATACTATTCCACAGTCACTTGCGGGTATTCAGAGCCTTTTTTTTGGCACTTTTGTTTATTGACGTATACATCAAATAAGAAATGAGCCTCATCGTTGAAAAAAATAATCTCATATTAAACTGCAAAATTTTACTGCGGCAAAATTACCAATTTTAGCGCATTATTAAGGGGGTTAAAAAATCCATAACGTAAAATGGTAAACATTAAACTAAACAAGAGCCATTTTAACTGAAGTATAAGTTGTACAACTTTCCGAATTTTGAAATGTCCCGTATACAAGGCATTTGGATCTATTTTCATGGCACATTAAGATTTAATAGTTTATTTATAAAAAATCTCAATTGTGCATATCAGAATCAAAAAATGTGCACACAATTAATACAAAATTCAACAATTATAATTAACTAATTATTGTTCTTTAATTAATATTATTTAGAAATATTTTAGAAAAGTGTGAAAAATTCCCCCTTAATGGCAGAGAAAAAAAAAGCTTTTTCTTTTTGATTTTGTTAACCGGTTAACTTTTACAGAATCTTCTTTTTTTTATCTCATCAAACTGTAAAAATAATTTACTATGAAATAATGAATAATAAGAAACACTGAATTTTGTTTCAAAGAAACACAAAGCTTTTGCCATAAAGAAATTTGTTTTCATAAAATAGAATAAAAGCTAATTTCGAAAAAGAAACGCATATCTCTGCATGGTATTTGATTAACTTCCAAATTTTATGGTTCACCTCAGGAATAGACGACAGGAATAGGAATGAAATATTTCAACTTTTCTAATATTTTTCTATTCCTCTCAGTATCTTTCTATTCTGCTACAAATAAAAAGTACAAATCTTTCTTCTTTCACGAGTGTATAAAAGCAATTCAACTTTTCGTATTTAGAGTGTGATCACTTCAATTCCGTTCTATTTTGAGTTTCGTGTTAAATGAACTGATTTTTTCAGAAACTGTAAAGTTTGGTAAGAAAATTCAAAAAAAAAAAATGTCCGTTCATTTATTTACACACACACACACCAACAATTTATATAAAAAAAAAAACAAATTAAAAAAATTACAAACAAATTCGATTATTTGTATATCGGTACATAAACATGAACGAACGTACAATGTTAGTTAATCTGCAATTACCACCGCGAAGACAAGAAAATTCTCACCGTACAGACAAATAATATGGAATCTCGGTAAATATGGTTTTAGCCTATAGGATCTGTAGCATTGAGAACAAAATCATATCATGGCGGAAGAAGAGGAGCCCATGAATTGTGGTCTCAACGATGCATGCCAAAAAGCCCAAAAGCTGGAGGGTGCGCACGATGGACTCAAGACTCGTCGAGCCGCGTTTGCGCTCGCATAACAGAGTTAATCGATGCGCCAACACCATGTGCTGTTATACACTTAACCTAATTGCCTAGAATTGTAATAAATTAATGAGAGTTTCCGATACTAACCTATTATACATTCACCAATATCCGATTATGTATGCATGAGTATATCCGTCAGTAAAATTCAAGAAAAACAATTTAAAATAAACTTTTCTTTTGAATGTTTTCTCTTATTTTTCACTCCTAATTCAAATTTTTACATACGTAAATAAATAAATTTTTGAAATTCAATTTATACTTTCTTATATGACGATTTTCTTTTCAATTTAACACTTCTTCAGTTCGTTTACTTATTATAAATTTTTTCATTATTAAATATAATTTTTTTATTTTTAATTTTTATGCTAGATAAACATTAATTTTTTCTATTTTTTTGTTTTTAAATTAAACTAATAATGGTCATAAGCAAAAATTACAACAACAACAACAAAATATTTTAAAAGCCCATCTGTATCTGTATCTAATAGAACTGGTTCCTGTTAATCTAAAACAAATATTATTGGACGTAAAATTAGGACAATTAGGAAATTGTGTCAATTTTATCCAAAAAACAACACACACAAACACCAAAAACGGAAAATATTTCTAGATTTTTAACTATTTACTAGTAGTAATAAATCATATTTTAAAGAAAGTTAATTTTTTCTTAAAATAAAACCGATTAACAATTGACACAATTTCCGTTTCGTTATAAATTTTCATTAAAACTGGTTCCCCAGTATTTATTTCGAAAGTATTCGTTATGAATGAATTTCAAATTTAACATCAACTATTTTCAACAAAATTAATTAGATGTAATATTTTTTTTAGTTTTTTTTTTTTTTTTTTAAATTTAAAGACGAACGGTATATATGATTACCTGGCTCTATTTCTGACCAGATAAACTACGTATGATTTGTATGGAATATAATATGTACGTAAGAAAAAAGTAGATCAAGTTTAGAGATAGTTGGTGAGCACGCGTTCCGGGTTTAATGTTTCTCACTTAAAAACCATCGAACGACTGAAAAGTTTATTCGATCTTCGACGTGCGTATACCTTACCTTACCTATCTATCTATCTATCTATCTACCTTACCTGTTGATACGTTTTTGGCTGGAACATTGGTCCAATATACGAGCGCAAATCTACAAATAATCCGTATATTACTACTGTTTTACGCGTGTAGCTGTGTAATCGTGCTTAATTAATGCCATTTCTATAAGTGAGTACGAACAAGAAGATGAGATAAAAGATTTTTTTTTTCTGTATGTATATATATATATATATAATAAATAAACTTTCGAAAGATTTTGAATAGCAAAAAAAAAAATAATAATATTTTGTGTATGAATTATAAAAATTGTACAATGCTGCACATTGGCTAGAGACGATGGACAGGTAAACAGCAAGCACAGCAAGATCGCGCCATTTCGTCATTACAGCTCTTATACTTTGTGCTTTTCAAATAAGATTGTATGCTCCACCACCATAGGCATGGGTAAAATGTTTCGCTCCCCAACAACTATAAGACGATTTCTTGGGTACACACTCCCATCGAGTTTTATAAAAAACAAAATTGCTCTTTTTTGGAGAAATCGCCCAATACGAACTGATTTTTATAGCATTCGAAGAGAAGCAATGTTCATTTTTATGGCGTTCGAGGAGAAATCAAATTTAAAGCTGCTTATTTGTTTGCTTTCAATTTGAC
Source organism: Atherix ibis (assembly GCA_958298945.1). NCBI lineage: Eukaryota > Metazoa > Arthropoda > Insecta > Diptera > Athericidae > Atherix > Atherix ibis. The sequence goes on from OY282605.1 coordinate 32,438,858, forward strand.
AATTTGTTTATTGATTTAATAAAGTGTAGAAAAAAAATTTCTATAAATGTTTTTTTATAGTTTTTTATAGGTTACTGATTTTGTGTGATTAAAAATCGTGAACAAACACAAATATAAAAAATTTCCTATAAATTCATCAAAAAAGCACAAAATTACGAAAAATACAACTTTTAAAGCTCGTCTGTAGTCAAGGCACAAACAACAAGCTCTGGTATTTCAGCCATCACACTCACCCATCAATCATACTTAATACATAGTTCAACGAAAGTTCATCGAAGAGCTTTTAAAATTTTCCGTAATTGTTGTAGGAAATATTTCTAAAGATATAAAATATTGTAATTAAAATTAAAAATAATATTTTTATTTGTGATAGCAAGAAAATAATTATATTTCAATATTACGATAATATTTTTTAATTACTGCCCACAAATGTCAAAAAAAAAATAGTTAAAAACTTGTGTTTGTCAGTTATTTTAGTGAAATTTAATATGAAATTTTGCACTCGCTTATAAATAGTAAAATATTATTCCAAATCTGCACAAAATTATGCATGTTTTATTAGATATTTTTTTTTATATAAAGAATATAATTTCTATAAATAAAACTATGATAATAATAGATTATCAAATGTATTTTAAGTTAAATAAGCTTTCAACTGTAGAAAACATTAATCATCATAACGTTTTCATTAAGATAAACTAAAGTTAAATGGTTTTATCGCAATCTTAAATTAAATATAATATTTTCGTTTAGAAGGAAATGATTAAATTTATGTGCTTATACAAAAAACGAAAAAAAACGAAACTAATCTAGACACCACCAACGCTAAATTTGCAAAGATCTTGTTGCTAACTTGGTGTGAAAATGTGTCTGGCAACATTGTTTCCAAATTTGATTGAAGATCTTCTAACTTATTTATTGTTTTTTTCTTCTTTTATAATATCCCTGTAATAGTTCGTTAGTTATTTTTCCCCATCTGTAGTAATTATGTAACTACTAAAAATGAAAAATAATCACCAAAACAAAAAATTTTTTTTTATTCATAGAGAAAATATAGAAAATTTTTACAAACAAATTCATTGAAATTTTCTATCGAATGAAACTAAGAAATATTAATTTAAAAATATATCACAATTAAAATTTATTTTAAAATTCATTAGCTATTTAAAATTTTGCAATAGAAAATATTTTATTATTTTTCAAAATAGAAATGGAGTGCATTTTATACAATAATTAGAAATGCAATGGAATTCAATGTGTTACTAGGCGCACATTATGGCCACGATTTTAAGTGCAATCGAGTGTGTCTGATTCGAATATTAATCGGTTGTTGTTGACAACTTCCGTCTTTTTTAAAAAAAAAAAATACATTAACATTTTTAATCAAATTAAATCTATTGTAATAGCTATTTAATAAAAAACCTATTTTACACCTAATGATAGTTTTAATTATAAGAAAGGCTTATGCTCGTTTGAAATTTTTACTTCCACTTTTGTACTTGACCGTCAATAGATTCTGTGCATTTTTATTGAAATTTTTACTAGGACTTTTCTGATTAATAAGATATTGTTAAAAAATGTATATATTTAAACTAACGATGATGATTTATTATCCTTAAGAGGGATTGTTATTTTATTTGCAAATAACATAAGTAAAGGATTATCCAATTTGTAGTTTGGAAACTGTAATTCTCTCATTTGATAGTTTTTAAAATATATTTATTATTCAAGCTAATGTTTAATTAGACAAAAATTTGCCATATAAGGTTATGGATAGTTACATAATATGCAAAAATTATCTTTTTGTTACCTAAATTTAAAGACTATTTGTAATTTTTTGGCTTTATTGCGCGATAAGTTCCCGGAACGCATAATCTCTAGATGTGGTAATATCAATTAGCCTCTAAGATCACTCAATTTAATGCCTGTTATATATTACGAGGGTCGTTCAATAAGTCCTTAGAAAATCCGAGAAATTGCGCTCATAGAGTCAGTAGCATTATCGACAGGAAAGCTGTCAAAATTTCAGCTCGATCCATAGCGTAGGTCAATTTCTATCGTCGATTAAAGTTAACGACATTTATTTGTGCATAACAATGGAAAAAAGCGAGTTTAGGGCTGTCATCAAACATCTCCATTTGAAAGGCTTAAGCCCGTAAGAAATCAAAGCCGAGTTGGATGCAGTTCATGGCACATCTGCACCTGTGTTTGCGACGGTTTACAATTGGGTGAATGAATTTAAACGTGGCCGTTCATCCACAAAAGATGAACATCGTTCAGGACGCCCAGTTGAGGTGTCTACTCCTGAAATCATCGACAAAATCCACGATCTGATTTTGAACGATCGGCGAATTAAAGTGCGCGAATTAGTTGAGGCCACGGGCATATCACAAGGTACAGTCGCTTCAATTTTGCATGAAAAATTGTCTGTGAAATAAATTTCGGCAAGATGGGTGCCGCGTTTGCTCTCAGAGGAGAATAAGCGCAATCGTGTAGTGGACTCTGAGGCTATGTTGGCACTCTTTCATCGCAATCCTGCCGAATTCCTTCGTCGATATGTCGCTGTGGACGAAACCTGGATACACTACTACACTCCAGAAACGAAGAGACAGTCATCACAGTGGATTTTCAAGGGTGAACGGGCTCCGAAGAAGGCAAAAACTGTGCCATCGGCCGGCAAGGTGATGGCCACGGTCTTCTGGAATTCGCAGGGCTTCATTTTTATCGACTACTTGGAAAAAGGAAAAACAATAACAGGAGCGTATTACGCGTCGTTATTGCAACGTTTGAGCGAGGAAATCAAAGAGAAACGCCCCAATCTGAAGAAGAAAAAAATCCTCTTGCATCAGGACAATGCGCGTTTCCATGGCCAAAATTGTGGAATTGAGAATGGAATTGTTGCAGCATCCCGCTTATTCACCAGATTTGGCCCCAAGTGACTATTTTTCTTTTCCCCAATCTGAAGAAATGGCTTGGCGGACGACGGTTCACTTCCAACGAGGACGTCATTGCTCAAACGGATGAGTATTTTGCAGAACTTCCGAAATCCTATTTTTTGGACGGGATAAAAATTTTGGAAAAACGGTTGGAAAAGTGTATAGAGCTAAAAAGAGAATATGTTGAAAAATAAAAAAAAAATTTTTAAAAAATAGTTTTTTTCCATCTTTTTCTAAGGACTTATTGAACGACCCTCGTATTTATTGTTACACAGATAATTTTTAAACTAAAAAAGAGTATTTTAAAAATAACATTCGTCAACTAATAACCGAACCAAAGCCGTAAATGTGGGCAAAAGTCTTTGAAAATTATCTCAAAAGGCTATAGTCCTGCAAGAAATCTTGAGGATGTTATTTGAATGTGTTATATTTTATACAAAATAGTAAGGTTTGAGTAAGTTAACAAAATAAATTTTATATCAAAATATCAATTTAAGTGTGGTTTATTTAATTTCATTATCCAAACAAAAAATTGAATAATCTTTCCGTATTGTTGACACATAAAGTGCACATCATTTTGGTGGCAAATATCAATATTTATAATTAATTTAATAATTTTATCAGTTTATGCCAAGCTTAACTTGTAAAATGACATTTTTAACATATTTTCATCTAATCGATTGCGTTTCAAATAAAGTAAATTCATCAACTAAGGCTCTCGTGATTTTCCAACCATCTGGTAACAAGTCAGTGCCATTTAAAAATTTCCTTGTTAAAGTTTTTTTAAGCATTTTAAAAAAAGGAAAATCAGGCACGTAACCAAAAACTGAGATTAGAAGAGTAACAGTTTTCTCATATTGCTTAGATACTAAAATTAATAGTTAGTTTTATTACGGTTTATTTTTAGTTGAGCGTACAGAAATGTGCACGTGCCTTGCCTTGAATTTTTCACGAAGAAAAACTTATTACGATTTGTTTATTGCTTGGCGATTCCTGCAAAAGATTCTTTGCTCTTGAAAATAGTACTTGTACTCATAAGATTTCGGCCCGCACTTTTCAATTTAAACTCTTCGAATTTACCCCACATAAATTATTGTTCCGACATAAGCATTTATAGGGAATCTTATTTTCAGCAACACAATTTTCACATCACACAAAATCGATCAAATTAGAATCATTTTCAAATTGAGAAAATTTATTTTAGGATTTTTCGAATTAAGTCTATTTTTTTTCATTTGAAAAATATCCCTTTTTACTAAAAATAATCGTATAATAATTTTTTTTGAAAATCCCTTGCCAAAATTTTCTTCATTTCTGTTATCTTATCCAATTTGAAATACGGAATATAAAAATACTTTAAGAAAATTATCGGTTAAGACTTAAATGAGAATTTTAAATCCACTGTTTGGTCAAAGATGGCGTGAGTGAGCGTATTAAGCTACCATGGGCACGCCATACTTTTTTTATGAGTTTGACATCTGTCAACATTAATCAGTGCACATTGTCAGCAATTTCGTACAACAACATACATTTTTCCTTTGGTAATCATGTCTAGTTTTGTGCCAGAAAAAGAGCATATGCGGGAAGCTCTGGTTTTCTGCTTCAAGTTGAAGAAATCAGCTGCCGAATCGCATCGGAAGCTTATGGAAGCTTATGGTGACAGTGCTTTATCGGAAACAACGTGCCGAGATTCGTTTCGTCGGTTCAAAGACGGCAATTTTGACTTATGGGGTAAGGAGCATAAAAATCGGCCTAGGAAGGTTGAGGACCATCAATTGCAGGCTGTTTTGGACGAAAACGATACCCAATAAGAAAAAATGCTAGCGGAGCAATTGGGTGTTACTCAACCAGCCATTTCCATGCGTGTGGAGCCATGGGGATGATTGAAAAGATCGGAAAATGGGTGCCGCATGAATTGAACGATTGGCAGATGGAGCGACGCCAAAACACATGCGAAATCTTGCTCGCCAGACAAAAAATAAAGTCGTTCCTGCATCGGATTGTGACAGGCGATGAAAAGTGGATATATTTCGAGAATCCTAAACGCAAGAAATCGTGGGTTGATCCCGGCCAACTATCAACATCTTCCGCAAGACCAAATCGCTTCGGACGGAAGACGATGCTGTGCTTTTGGTGGGATCAGCAGGGTATCGTCTACTATAAGATATTGAAACCTGGTGAAACTGTCAATGCCCACCGCTACCACCAACAACTGATCAAATTGCACCGTGCTCTGCGTGAAAAAAGGACGGATTATCAACAAAGATATGACAAGCTGATTTTCCTCCACGACAACGCACCATCGCACATGTCAAAAATGGTCCGAAACTACTTGGAGACACCCCTTTTATTCACCAGACCTGGCCCCTTCCGGCTACCACCTGTTTTCGTCGATGGGCCACGCGATCGCTGAGCAGCACTTCGATTCTTACGAAAACGTCCGAAAATGGCTTGATGAGGGTTTGCCTCGAAAGAGAAGGAATTTTTTTGGCGTGGTATCCACAAATTGCCCGAGAGATGGGAAAAATGTGTAGCTAGCGACGGCAAGTACTTTCAATAAATTTCTTTTTACTTTCTATAAAAAAAAGCGTTTCTTTTTGACTAAAAAACAGCGGATTTAAGCTTATACACCTGTTATATAACTATATTTTTTGAATTTTGCCATTATGCATAAAATACTTAATTATTAAAATAACTACCATAAGACTTCCTGCAGGATTTAACCCTTTCTAGGTAATTTTTTAATGATTTTTTCGCATATTTCGGGCTGTAAATCGGTTATTATTTGACTGATATTATTTTTTAAAATCCTTTTCTTACTTGATGGATATTTAATTTTGAATCCTTTATTACGTGAGTTTATAATAAAAGGTCAAACTGAGTCAAAGCACATGATTTTGAATACCAATTGACATGACAAAATCGCTCAATTATGCGTCCTTGGAATTTGTCATACAACAAAGTCAAAATGTGTTGTGTAGCTCGTGGTGTTGTTTTGTTGACAATCACACATGGAGTAGATTAAAGTCTTTAAGTTGATATAACAAAAAAGTCGGTTTAATATGGCCATAGCGCTCTGAATTGACGATAACAGTCTCTCCTTCTTCATTTTCAATGAAATACAGACCAATAGAACCTTTAGACAAAAATGCACTTTTCTTATACATAATGACTTCTTTATAATTATTTAAGGGGTTTTAGAGCCCTGTATACGAAGGTTCATTGTATTATCCACCTTGGGAGAAATGAACCTCATCACTGAATTTTTACGCGCAAAATGTGACTACGGCCGAATCATAATATTTGGTAAAAGTTTTTACAATTTTATCAAATTTTTTAGAAGTTAATCAATAAATAATATAAAATGGCAGATTTCAACTTAAATAAATTTTATCTTTAATAATATGTACGAGGTCTGTTCAAAAAGTATCGCGAATTTTGTGTTCTTTTCAAAAATTATTTATTTATTCATGAATATCTATTTTGTCCCCTTCAAAGTAATCCACACCAGGTGGGGGTAATCCCCACCAATCCTCGAAGCACTTCAAAAAATCATTTTTTGTGTGATCTTGTTCAGCTTCTCCTTCGATGCCGTTTTAATCTCCTCAATCGTAGTGTAGCGTCGTCCTTTCATGGGGCTCTTCAGTTTCGGGAATAAGAAAAAGTCACAGGGGGGCCAGATCTGGGGAATACGGTGGCTGCGGCATTATTAGTGTGTTGTTTTTGGCCAAAAATTCTCGCACAAGCAAGGTTGCGTGAGCATGGACGTTATCATGGTGCAGAAGCTAATTTTTGTTCTTCCACAAATCCGGGCATTTCTGGCAGATTGCTTCGCGCAACTTGCGCATAACTTGCAGGTAATATTCCTTATTGACCGTTCTACCCTGTAGCAAGAACTCATGATGCAGCACGCCCTTGCAATTGAAGAATACTAAGCAAAACCTTCACATTCGACCGAACTTGGCGCTTTTTTCGGTCTTGCCTCGTGCGGCAGCCTCCATTGGGATAATTGCGCTTTGGTTTCCATGTCATAACCATAAACCCATGATTCGTCACCAGTTATGACCCTCTGGAGCTGTTTTTGGTCGATATTGAGCAAAAATCGAAGACGAGCCAAAACACGTGCAAGTAAAGCAGCTGTCAAAAATTAGCTGAACTTTCAAAATGGCCGAACTTGTCGGCATAAGTGAGAGACATGAGTACCAACATAACACCATAAAAAATTTGAAAATCGAATATGCGTAGCCCGCGAAAATTCAAAATTCCCGATACTTTTTGAACAGACCTCATATATTGACCTCATTTATTCAATAAAATGACTATATATTCTGAACTATTAAATGGATAACTCCTTACCTTTATGATTTTTAATTATTAAAAAGTCAAAAAATTCACAACTCTTTCATATATTAATTAAAAAAATATCAGATAACAAATAAACAAAAACGAAGAGATGTAATTAAATCTAAAAAATATCCAAATTAAAATATCAAATAACAGACCAACCAAAAACAAAGCGTTTACCTTTTTTGTATGGCAACAGAAAACACCACTCCTTTGTTGATTAATTTTCCAATAAATTCGTCGTAGTGAGATTTTTTCGCAAATAACAAATGTCCTCGAATTAATTTGAAAGGATTACTTAATGAAGTGGAAAGTAGGAGAATTTATTTTTAGGTCTCTTTAGTTGGTTATTTTCTTTTTGTAACGATTTTTTGTTCAGTTTCCGCAAATTTGTTTTTATTTAATTTTTGTTGTTGTTGATAAAATCAGCAATTTGTCATGCCTTCGAGACTATTCAATTGTTTGCTTAATAAAATCAACAACAAAAACTCCAGGTTAGTGCAATTTACTTAAGGATTCGATTTATTTATGGCTTGTTGAAGAATTCCTTAGATTCGTACAAAAAGATAATAAGTACATTTGCTGACCGGAAAGAAGAACAACTCATACTAAAGAGGCCACTATATCAGCAACTGTTAACCGGAAGGCAAAGAAGGACAAGGAATTATTTTCATTTTCTGATATGCTTACCTCTTTAAGGAAATACTTAGTTTTCTTGATAAGAAATCAATTTTACTAACTACAAAATAATATTTTGGCGTCTAATTTTTCCTCCTTTATAGTCCTTGGACAAGTGTAAATTTACTATTCAATTAATTCACATGAGTTTGACGATTGTATCTGCATTCATGCATAAAATTTGACTTTATTTTATATTACTTAATTTGCCTGTGTATTTGTACTCTGCTGAAGATGGTGTAGTAATTGTTTATTATAGAATTACTACCAGTTTCAGCCTTATACCAAATTATCCATTTTAAAGTTTGAAAAATACAGCTCTGTAATTAATCATGTGTAAAAAATTCTAATTATTTAAGATTAAATTTATTTAGATAATTAATTGCCATTTTATAATAAAAATTTAATACTTACTAAAAAATTCGCAAAAGAATTGTACAATTTTTTTTACCACCAAAATGGTTATTATCCCATATTTACGTTTCTCACAAAAATTATTGTTCAGGGATGAGGTTCATTTCACGCTCAGTAGAATAGTAAATAAACCAAATTACTTTATATAAGGTTTTAAAACTTAGAAGTAACTATGGATAAAACATTTTATTTAAAAAAAGTGATTGTCTGGTGTGAATTTTAGTCTAAATGGACATTTTGGTCATTTTCTTAGTAAGAGACTGTCAATTTTGAGCGTCATGGCCGTATGATAAATAACTGTTTTCGGTCTGAACTTAAAGATATTTATTTAAAGTAAAAATAGTTTTAATATTGGGTGTATAACTTAAAAATGCGGGATTTTTGGCAAACTTTGAGTGTTTATTTTGAAAAATTGTTCCAATATATTTTATTCAAAGTATTGTCCATCGGAAGCCACTACTTTTTTCCATCTTTCTGGCAACATATGGATTCCGCGCCAAAAAAACTGCTCCGGTTTTGAGGCCAAGAATGAATCGAGCCAATTTTTGATGCCCTTTTCTGAAGTGAGGCATATTCCGGTGAGGGCGTTTTGCATGGATCTAAACAAATGGTAGTCGGACGGGGCAAGGTCTGGGCTATAAGGCGGGTAAGGCAAAACTTCCCAGCCACTGTTTTCTAAATAATTTTTAACCGGTCTTGCAACATGAGGCCGAGCGTGGTCATGATGGAAAATTATGGCTTCGTGTCTGGTCGCATATTCCGGGCGTTTTTCGGCCAATGCTCGCTTCAAACGGATTAATTGTGTTCGGTAGAGGTCGCCTGTGATCGTCTGGCCCGATTTCAATAGCTCATAATAGATCACACCCTTCTGATCCCACCAAATACAGAGCATTACCTTGGCGTTATGGATATTTGGCTTTGGCGTTGATTTGGCTGGTTGGCCGGGCTTCACATACGATTTTTTGCGCTTTGGGTTGTCGTAATGAATCCATTTTTCGTCGCCAGTAAAGATTCGATTCAAAAACGACTTCTTTTTCTGCCGTTCAAGCAGTATTTTGGACATGCAAAATCGCCTTTCAACGTCTCTCGGCTTCAATTCATATGGGACCCAATTTCCTTGCTTTTGGATGAATCCTGCTGCTTTCAAATGTTTTGAAATGGCTGCTTGAGTGACTCCCAATGATTTTGCAATTTTTTCTTGAGTTCGACAACAGTCTTCGTCGAGTAATGCCTCCAAATCTTCATCTTCAAACTTTTTTGGCTGACCTAGTCGTTCTTTGTCTTCCGTGTCAAAATCACCACTTCTGAACCGCACAAACCATCTCTCGCACGTTGAAATCGATGGAACATATTCAGGATAAGTTTCGGTGAGCAATCGATGTGCTTCAGGTGCACTTTTTTTCAAATTGAAGAAGTAAATCAACAGTTCCCGTAAATGGGACTTTTTTGGTACGAAATTCGACATTTTTGAAGCAAAAAAAACTTTGTTGTTTACACTATTTCGTTCAATGACTAATCAAGAATGAATGACAAATGTTATACCTCCAAAATGCCATATGAGTTATTATTAACACAAACCATGTGTAAAAGTTATGGCATCTGTTGTCAATCCCGCATTTTTAAGTTATACACCCATTACAATGATACCAAAAGCTAGAAATCACAACAAAGTATGGTTTTATTGTGTGACAAGTTGTCAAAACGCGTTATTTAGAAATTTTGTTATGCCAATTGCCCTTCAAGATCGTGCGATTTGACGCATAAAAGATTGTATTTGCTTAAATAATCTTTAAACTTTAAAGTATTTAAGAATAATTAACTGTTAAGTAAATGTCGATGTACAGCCTGAAATATGGTATGAAAAAAGTCATTAAAAAAATCACTTCAAAAGATTTGAGTGCGTTAAAAAGTCTCGAGGTAATTGTTATATTTTAATAAATATAAATATTATATTTTATATAAAATGGCAAAGTTTATATAATATAATTAAATAAAGATTTTATCAAATAACAATTTAAGATGTGTTTTATTAAATTTTATTTAACCAAAGCGTAAATTGGATAACCATTTATATCGACAAATGTGGTTCAGAAACTGTTACCACCATGCCGTGGCTTTTATATATACAAAGACAATTGTCTTCGCTATTATTATGGTGATAAAATATTACTTTTTTCGTATTCGGAAAGTATAGAATGTAGTTAAGAATATATCAGTAAACTTGAGTAAGAGTAAAATAAAGAAAATTAAAACTCTATGAAAGACACATGAACGTATACAACCACAAATTGGAAGCAAGAATAAAACGTGTGTAATGTGAATCAGAGTGGAAAAAAAAATATCTTTAAGAAATGACCATCAAAATGAAAATGAAGGTGGCAGCTATATTAACAACAGGAGCAGACAATTCCCATTCAGGTTTGAGCTCTTGAATCTTGTTAGGTCGATGAGACGTCATAAAAACACAGCGCAACAAATGCGGTAAGTAATTTTATTTCTCGATGAAATCAAGTGACTTCTAACTGCCATTAATTTTCTATCAAATAGCAAGACACGCATACACACCCTCAACAAGTTTGACACCACCCTTAGGCATAATCGAATCCTTATTTTGTTCTCGAGTAAATTCAATACACAAGCACGTACACTGACTGATGTACTCCAGACCGACCCCATGTTCGAATCCATAAACTTAAACATATACACTCCCAACTCATACTCACTTGTTGTCTAGAAATTATTGTTAGGCATTACTCTTGTCCGGATATCAATGCCACTTCCAGTCGCCTTTGAAGCTCTGTCCATGTTACGAAAAAATACGATGAAAAAAGGAAGATCCACAGTACTTGTACGAGTAGATAACGTACTCACTTGTTGCGGTTGCCATCGATTTTAGGCTGCGTGTTTAGGTTCTGCCCTTGGAATTTGTATTGTTCTCAACAGTCTACTCTGTAGGGGCACGCCTATGGAACTGCACAGTCGACGATGGATATTTAAATGGGGCTAGCTACATTTTCATCACCCAGAAGGTAGCTGGTTCTTAGCCACCCCCCAACCTTATAAGCATTTTTAGGTTTCATCATTCTTAAGAATCTAAAAATTTTTTCTTATCCTTCATTACTCTTCAGGGGGTCGTCGATGAACCTAGAAAATTGGAAGAAGCTTTCGAATTTGTATGCGTACTCGTTCGTTTAATCTGGAATAGTTAGAGCGAAATACGGATTTAACCTTATGGCATTCGGTTCTGCTGGTATTCGTCCTGGTGTGGTTTTCGTAGCAGCCCAGAACTTCCGATGAGGAAATAAATTTAAATTCATCACAAATGCTCTTCTATCGCCGATACGAGTACACATGGTGGGTGATTATTGAGATTCCCAGTCATCGTGGTAGTTTGTGAATATGGTTTTCTTGACAGGGATGCGATGGGGCAATAGTGGCAGACAATATTGGTGGCAGCTTTGACAAGGATGATTACGGTGCTGACAGCTACAATTCCAATGATATGGAAAAATAAAGAAAAATTCCATAAATGATGGTGTGTCTTCTTACTAAGGAGTGCAAGTTCCTTAAAACCACTCACTTTGAACATCATGTCACATCCATATTATCGACTCAAGCCAGAAAACGGTATTCTCATTCCAATTTTACTGTTTTGGTTACCATCAGTACTGTGGGTGTAGACATGGAGATGCCCCAACAATAATGCTCTGCACAGACGGTACCATATTTGACCCAACACTGATCTCCATCTAAAAAATTTTATTTTTTCTTCTTAGAAAATCTTATATTTTTCAAATTATTTTTTGTGTTGTTTTTTTCTTTTTTTTTCAAAACTACCATTTTAGTCAAGTATTTTTTTCTGTTCCTTCCTTCCTTCCATCCTTTACTATTCACTGGGAATTTTCCTGTTGCAAGCACAACTATCCGTAAGGTTTTCCGGCATCGACCTCGAAATGGCACTGAACTCAAATGGTCATGCCGAAAGGTGGGTAAAAATGGTGGCTAAATGCTGGATGGATGTACTGGCTGCATCCACAGACATGGGCATGGCACGTTCTGGTGAACTTATTGCTCTTTTTTCTCCATATTTTCATTCATTTAATTTTTCCTTTCTACTCAGCAGTAGCCTTTTTTATTTTTAGATATTTTTTTAGGCATTATTATGTATTCTATACAATAGGGATTAATGTTATGCAATGTATTTTTAATTGCGGTCTATCTAATTAAAAATGAAATAAAAACATTTAACGAGCTGGTGATATATGGTGTCCAATTAAGGTGTGACAATCACATCAACACCAAGTCACGGAAGCCATTCATACCTTCAACGTTACATGCAATTTCCTTCTTTTTTTCCCCACCATTTATCCTGTTCAGTTCCTTACAGATGAATGTATGAACATAAATATAGTGAAAGGTTGCTCCTTTTTTTGTATGTTTTATTCTTTTTTGGAAGACAAATGGACTCAATTTGTTTAGATTTTACTAATCTCTTTGGTTCATATTTAATATTACGAGGATGAATACCATATAAATAATAATGTGGCCAATTTGATTTTAATTTTATTTCAACGTTTTGTTCGCTTTTATATTAATTTTTGTATTTTACATTGTTGAGAAATATTTCAAGTTTATAATATTTTATAGGTAATTAAATCAAATTTAATGCTAATTAGAAATATTTTATTAATATGAAATGGAAATAATAAAATTTATGATATTACGAGTCGGTCAGATTGGTATTAGTTAGTCGATTTAATTTTAATAAAGTTTTAAGAGTAACTTTTTTGGATGTTTGTTAATCTGTTTATTTATTTAGAGTAGAGTTAGTATTTGAATTTGTCATATTAATAGAAGAGTCAATGTCGATTAATCTGCATATGATAAGTATTAAAAATAATGATCTATCCAGTTTGTGCTTTGGAAAGTAGAGTTTAATTAGATACGAGGGTCGTTCAATAAGTCCTTAGAAAATCCGAGAAATTGCGCTCGTAGTGTCGGTAAAGATTTTTTTTGTAAGTAGCATTATCGACAGGAAAGCTCGATCCATAGCGTAGGTCAATTTCTATCGTCGATTAAAGTTAAAGACATTTATTTGTGCATAACAATGGAAAAAAGCGAGTTTAGGGCTGTCATCAAACATCTCCATTTGAAAGGCTTAAGCCCGAAAGAAATCAAAGCCGAGTTGGATGCAGTTCATGACACATCTGCACCTGTGTTTGCGACGGTATACAATTGGGTGAATGAATTTAAACGTGGCCGTTCATCTACAAAAGATGAACATCGTTCAGGACGCCCAGTTGAGGTGTCTACTCCTGAAATCATCGACAAAATCCACGATCTGATTTTGAACGATCGGCGAATTAAAGTGCGCTAATTAGTTGAGGCCACGGGCATACGAGTATCACAAAGTACAGTCGCTTCAATTTTGCATGAAAAATTGTCTGTGAAAAAAATTTTGGCAAGATGGGTGCCGCGTTTGCTCTCAGAGGAGAATAAACGCAATCGTGTAGTGGACTCTGAGGCTATGTTGGCACTCTTTCATCGCAATCCTGCCGAATTCCTTCGTCGATATGTCACTGTGGACGAAACCTGGATACACTACTACACTCCAGAAACGAAGAGACAGTCATCACAGTGGATTTTCAAGGGTGAACGGGCTCCGAAGAAGGCAAAAACTGTGCCATCGGCCGGCAAGGTGATGGCCACGGTCTTTTGGGATTCGCAGGGCATCATTTTTATCGACTATTTGGAAAAAGGAGAACAATAACAGGAGCGTATTACGCGTCGTTATTGCAACGGTTGAGCGAGGAAATCAAAGAGAAACGCCCCCATCTGAAGAAGAAAAAAATCCTCTTGCATCAGGACAATACGCGTGTGCACACCTGCGCTATTTTCATGGCCAAAATTGTGGAATTGAGAATGGAATTGTTGCAGCATCCTGCTTATTCACCAGATTTGACCCCGAGTGACTATTTTCTTTTCCCCAATCTGAATAAATGGCTTGGCGGACGACGGTTCACTTCCAACGAGGACGTCATTGCTCAAACGGATGAGTATTTTGCAGAACTTCCGAAATCCTATTTTTTGGACGGGCTAAAAATTTTGGAAAAACGGTTGGAAAAGTGTATAGAGCTAAAAGAAGATTATGTTGAAAAATAAAATTTTTTTTTTAAAAAAACAGTTTTTTTCCATCTTTCTCTAAGGACTTATTGAACGACCCTCGTATATTTAAAGTTTAGATTTGGATTAAATTTTTAATTATTTATATTAAAAAAATTTTGCCATTAAGGTATTATATATAATATAAGCTGAACTATTTAAATAGCAAATAAAAGATTTCTTGCAAGACTCCGATTATTTTGAGGTAATTTTTGATGACTCTTTTGCACATTTAGTTCTGTAACTCAGTCATGGCTTGACAAATGTTAGTTTTTAAATACTCTTAAGTAAAAAAACTATCTATATAAACACAATATTTGATATAGCTTTATAAAAAAAAAAAATCCAACGGCGTCAAATTATACGATCTTAATGGCCAATTGATTTCACCAAATCTTATAATTATGCGTCCTTGAAACTTTTTACACTATAAGTAGCGCATTACATTGTTTTATTAAAATCACACATGGTACAGATTAAAATGGTTAAGTTTATGCCCAAAAAATTGGCTATTATATGGTAATAGCACTTCGAACATCAACGATAACAGTCTCTCCCCCGTCTTTTTTTCTTCAAATAAATACGGGCAAATAACACTTTCAAAACAAAATGCACACGAGGCTGTTCTTTTTTTTAAGGATACAGTGCTTTTTTTTATAATAACTTGTAAGTCTTTGGAGCCTTATATATGACCATATTTCTTATTGACATATACACCGAGCAAGTAATGACCCTTATAGCTAGAAAAAAGTTTCTTCAAAAAATTAGCATCTAAAGCCTGTTTCTCTAGCATCCAATCGAAGTATCTTCTGCAATATTTATGATAATTAAAGATCTATAATATAAAATGGCAAATCATACCCTAAATAAATTTTATCTAAAATATGTATTTGATTTTACAACTAATAAATAACAGAATTATATTTTACAAACTATAAAATGAATAATCTGGTGAAAAAAATGTGATAATTTATCAGATGATTTTTGGCTTCAATGGCATACGAGATGTGGCAGAAAAAGAATAAAACAATACCGCGATGACATTCTTTCAAGTAAATTTTTATTTTGTGGAACAACAAAAGTCACACCAAAATAAATCCGATTAAAAGGAAGCTGGGGTACCGCAGCAATTCCTTTTTCTGTCAAAAAATTATTGGCAGAGATCGCCATGTGATAGACCATGGTGGAGCACCCACGGAAGAAATATTTTTCTATGTCCTTTCGTGAAGTTTTTTGTAAAAAAAGTTGGTTTATAGTTCATTCTGAAGGGCCCGCACTGGTACCATATTTTTATTAGTTCATTTTTTACTATTTCTCGTCCTTCCAAAAATGATTTTTGTTACCGAAAATCTTGTGATCTTAAAAAGGAATGCACCTTGTAGGCTCGGTGCAATTTTTCATAAGTCAAAAACACCGATCATCAAGTTTAATAATAAAAAAATGTTTATTACACATTTTTGCTTCAAATTTCGCCTCATATACTCAAAGAAATTAGGCTTTCCAAGAAATATCAAAAAATCGAGCGTATCAAAATTTATAATAACTTACGATTATTCAAAAAGACGGTAACTTAGTCATTTTAGTAATATTAGTATTAAAATATAAATTCTTAAAGTCACAACAACTCAGGCTAATTAACGACAAACAAAGAACACCACCACCATCTGAATTTTAACTTAAAATCGCTGCATACTAAAAGTAAAATAGTTTTTTTCTAAGTTTAAATCGAATTTCTATTAAATTTTTCTATGCAAACTATTTAGCTTAAACGTATACAATAATGTTTTTTGTTTTGTTTTATTTGTTAAAAACTTTTTAAGAAAAATATATTTTACCATCTCAAAAATTAAACATTTCCGAAGTAAAAAAAAACTCTGAGACTTCACTTGTAATTGTTTTTGCATATCCAAACCACAATCGTTTGGAAATTATTTTTTTGCCCATGAAATACTGTATATTCTTAGTCCAACTTGAGTTAGTTCGATGGAATGTGTATTTCCGGTCATTCAATGCAATTTCCTGTAATGAACGTTTGTTAATGGTCCTTTTTAAATGGTCGCCTTCTAACTAAAGAGAGAGAGAGACACTTGAGTATGAAAATCTATACAACTCAAAGTACATACACACATACAAACACAGAACACACAAATTTTATAATGCACTCATTTTTGACTAAACAGGGTATTTTTTATTTTTATTTTTTAAATTTAAGTGGGTCTCTTTTTCACTGAGTATCCATATCAATAAAGGGGAACTTTTTTTTTAGTAGCATATAAGGAAAAATATTAATTCATTTTTTAATTTTGGAAATATTAAATGCATCACCACCATTTATCATCCCTCTGTTCATGATTCATTTTTTAATGGCAAAAAAAGAAGAAGATTTATTCATTGCATTTATATATTGTAGTTGCATAATTGCAGTCAGAATACAGTTTACTCTTCAATAACCTAAAACGAACGCAGCCCCATATATGTTTTTGTGCAGCTCTGTAGATATTTTGCTGTAAAGTGATGAAAATTTTAATTGAACAAAATCGAATTAAACAATTAAAAAATGATATATTCCAAACGAAAAAAAAAATGCATTTTATTAGATTTTTCCCACTACAAACGAGTACTGAATGGATACATTCATTTGATGATGACTCTTCTTTCCCCGATACTGTTTCGGTTTTTATTTGTGCGTCTACCCTTCTCTGTGTTCGACCTTGTGTAGGTTGCATTAAATATTAGTCGAAATTTAATGATTAATTTTATGCTGTTTTTTTATTATAATCAAATACTTGTTGGTGTATTTTTTTTTGTCCCAACTGAATATGATTATAATTTATTAAAGAAAAAAAAATTCCACTTAAAATCATTTATGTGCGGGCCATTTAAGATTAAGTTTTTCTACAAACAAAATCTTTTGACTCAGTACAGTACGAGTATATAAGCTAATCTTCCCCCTGACCAAAAAAACGAACTAAATTTCATTTAGGCGTGATTGAAATAAAGAAATCAAAATAGAACTTTTCCCAAGATAAAATCATATCAAAACGGATTATAAATTGAACGGTTGTCAATTAATTTACTCAATCTAATATTCGTTGAATATAAGACTCTCTAAAATATCGATGGATTACTAATATTGAGGCATTTCGAATATATCAATTTATATTCTAAATCAATTTAATTAAAGATGATGGCACAATTGGTTGCATAGAACATATTGTCGAACTTTAATAGAGAGATCCCATTTCGAATTGACGAAATTGTTTCAACTTACGAATATAAGTATGGGGGTTTAAGATGACTAACTATAATATGACAAAAAAGATTCAGTAAATTGCCTTCATCTGTAATTTTTTTTAGGATTAAGCGCCTTTTCCTTCGACACTATAAAATGAGCAATTACGATTAGTACTTTCTGTCTTTTCTTTAGGATGGTGGTGATTCGAAAAAAGATACTAGATATGTTTTTTAAATAAAAAACAAAATTATTGAATGGATTTTATTTTATTTTATTTAGTTTTTTATTGTAATATCTGCAAAATAACCCCCCCCCCCCCCCCGTTCCACGCGTCTAATTGGATGTAGCTAGCATTAAGCTTCGATTACACCGTGCGTCTAATACACGATCTAAATGTGAAATTTCCCCTTTTTTTTGAGAGTCTGACAAACTTTGCGTAATTCACGATCAGTCTAATCATAGTGTGATCACTTTTAATCGCAAGGTACGAGCAATTTATTCGAGCAAAAAGGGATTTTAAGATGTTGAAATATATTTTTGATCGTGTAAACGGCTCACGCATTTCTTATTGGTGAATTCTCTAGTTGGTCGTTGCTGTTCTTATTTTATTTACAATATAAATGGCATTTTCACATTTACTTATTTATTTTGATTATTTCAATTCTATTACTTATTTTAGTATAAATTTTATATTTTATTTTTCAACATTTAATGCAATATTAATTTCGATATTAATATTTCATATTTCACTGGCACTCTCATTTTATCAAACTTATTTATAAATTTATATGTGTACGATTTTTTGCTATACACTACCCTGCACTAGTTTTTGCTCTTTTTTTTTAAAGAAATTTCAATCAAGTTAACCTTCACTTTGTATTTATCATAAATTAAATAAAATTTATCACAAATAAAATAAATACAAAATAATGAATAATGAAAACGGTCAATTGTCAAAAGTCACAAATTCGCAACGAGTAATTTGAACGACGATATATGTCATAAATCTATAAGCACACACGATTAAATCATGAATAAGATCGATCAATTTTCGCTTCTCAGTGCTTTTTACGAGCAAAAATTGCGCGTCCACGCGCAAACATCGTGCCATTACACGATTATTGCATTATACAGGCGAAACGTTTATATAATAAAATGATTTAACAGTGAACCTTTGTAGGAGAAAATAGTGTATAATATTATAAGGATGATGATGAGATGCATTTAGCCTCAAAAATACTTCGACCAATAAGGTATTTTGTGGTTAATAACCCTAATTCAGATAATAGTAATATTGAGGCTTTTAGCGAATATCAATATCATATTAGTTCGTATCCGGAAAATTTTGTAGGGATCAGGAAATCCCAAACTATGATGCCGAAGTCTCTGTCGGGCAATGGCATTCCAATCGACGGCTAAATGGTCCGATGTTTCATCCTCTTCGAAGCAAAAGGGACATTTTTTTGTGTCAAATTTGCCCATCTTATTAGGATGATATAATAAGTTTGTTGAGTTTAAGGACCTCTGCCAGCCTTTTTTTTTAGAAGAGGCGCTGAAATTTTTAGAGTGAGTCATGTCCAGGAAATTACCCTAGTAGGAGCTTTTAATCCTGCGTTCCCAGAAGAAAGGCTCTTTGGAGAGCCGCAAAAGAGTTCTGGTCTAATGAAAGGTGTATTTGCTCCTCATGAGCTTAGAATATAGTATTTGCTCCTTTTGAGCTAAGCATTGTGATAGGGCTTAATTTTAACTGCCATGTTGAGTTGTCAAGCACAAAAAATTGAGTTGACATGCGTAGAGGTGCTGCCATGTGCTTTCAAATGCACATATTAAGTTGAGTTATATTTTTATTTTCAGTACCCCATGTTGAGTTGTCAAGCACAAAAAAAATGAGTTTACATGCGTAAAGGTGCTGCCATGTGCCTTCAAATGCACATATTAAGTTGAGACATGTAAATTTTCAGTACCCCAAATGTGCCAGTTTTTGGAGCAATGACGCACATTTCCACCATTTACGTGAAAATATGTGTGTTTTTTCGTTGCATTTTTCGTTGCTGAAAAACAATTTTCGTTGCTGAAAAATTGGCGTCAACTGCTTGTTTTGTTACACATCCAGTCGTTAATTACAGGGCTCTAAAAAGGGTCTCTATGCTTTAGTTCCTGTCTCAATGTAGGCGTATCACAGTAGTAGGTCTTCTGTTAAAATTTGCTGAGTGGTTCTGTAGAAAATGTGCAATTACTGTGCACGACGACGAAATGAGATTGTTGGGATCTGGGTTCCTATGTTTGGCCAAACGACCTATGCAGAAACAATCTTTAATGTTTTCACATTTTGAATAATGCCTTATTATTGTCTCATATGACCGGTAATTTTGACAGATATTATTATATAGTACGCGAAATGCATTTCTTGCAGAAGGACAGTTTTTATAAAATGTTTGGATTATTCAATAATGAAATTTGCCAAAACCTGTAGATACTGGTTATCTAACCATTTTTTTCCAAAAAAAAAACAAAAACATCTTAGAAATAATTACTACCAATAATTTGCATTACCATTTAATCACCTTTTCTTGCGGTCCACTTCTCAAAAATAATATTTGCCATATCGTCTCTTACACAATCCTAGTTATCATAATGTTAACATGGTATGAGAAAATGTATTTTTACCAATATTATAATTTAAACATTTTTTCGTAACTATAATTTTTTTTATTCATTAAAACAATAATTTTTATAGAAATATTTTTTTCATTCTTTCTTTGCTGTTTAGATTTTTAAAAATCTTAAAATAAATAGTATAAAAAAGTTCTTTTAAAATTATTTTAAAAATTATTCATTTTTATATTTTTATGCTATTAAATATTAAACAAGTTTATGAAAACTTTGAAAGATAAAAATTTAAATTAAAATAAAATTTTTTACGCTGATATGGAATTTTATTTTTATACTTTTTATGATTCACTTATAACCTCAGCAATAGTTTTAATAATCATTTTTGATATTTCATACTACAATCATACTTAATGTTTTATAAAGAAATTAATGTTTTCTAAGAATTAACAAATGAATTATTATTAAAAAAATTAATTTTCTTTATATATAAAAAAGGAGAAAAAATATATAAAAGGAATAATTAACCGCCCAGATAGCTGGGACCAGCATACAGACTTTCCATAATGGACAACATATGCACTCAATATTCCGCTTAGGGAATATAAGATTGACACGTGTTCAAGATGAAAAAACTTTTAGTATTATCCCTACGTAAAATTTTGCGATTTGTTTCGTCCTTAAAAATGAGTAAAACGACGAATAAGAACTCAACTAGTTGAGCATCAGTAAATCAATTGGGCGCTGAAGTGTAGTTGTTATAATAAAATAATTCGAAAATATTTTCGGAAATCATAAACAAATATTCTAACGAATTTATTATTAAAAAGGACTCAGAAAGATAGAATTTTTTTTAAATAACTGAATCGTAGTTACATTATATGATTTAACGAAACGAAATCAGACAGACGAGACAGTATTGATTGTGTGGGTGAGGCAAAAAATATTTTTCTTAAATCCTTTTGAAAAAAATATATATAAAATTTCAAAGGTTGGCAATAGGTTTTATTTATGGTATACACATATATTTAAAGTATCTAAAATCATCTCTAAGGACTAACAAAATATGATTTTTAATGCAATTTTTTCCATATGGAAAATTTCTTGTAAAAGTTGTATTGAAGAACTGTCGGCATTAATCATCTTACCTACTATCGTGTAGTGCGTTAACAACAACTGAGTAATCAAAAGAAATTCTATTTTTAGCCAAAAAACCAACATATTAAAAGCATTTTTTAATTCGATTTCTTTGGGTTTTTTTTTTCCTTCACAAAAATGAAGGCATATTCATTTGTATGTGTATGAGTATATTGTGAATGAATTTGCTATTTTCTTATTAACGAAATATTCATTTTAAGGTGTGTAAAATATAACTTTATCATTTGAAAGTTATTAAATATTTATACTATTTATAGATAATATTTATTTTGTATAAAATTTTGCCATTAAATATTATAGATCACATAATTATTAAAAAAGCGTTAAAACTGTAAAAATTTGTACTTAAAATGTATTATATCTGCCGTAGCCATATTTTGCAATTTAGAGGAGATTATGGTCTTATATACCGCGTGGTGGACACGCCAATAATTAAAATTACCATATATATAGCTCTAAAAACACAATCAAATATAAAGTAGCCATTCTATCCTAAAAAATTGATTGTCTGGTGTGCATTTTAAACTGAAAGAGTCATTGGCCCTTTGAAAATGAAGAAGGAGAGAACGTTACCTTCAATTCTAAGCGTTATAATCGTATGATTTTCGAAAGCTAACTGATTTTTTGTTTGAAAATAAAGGAGAAGAGACAATGTATAGTTTCAACAAAATGGTGGCACTAGTTACTCAACACAACAAACTTTGTCTTTATTGTGCGAAAAGTCCCCCAACGCTCAATTTAATGTTTTGGTGATATCAATTTGGCCTCTAAGATCATGCGATTTGACGTCGTTTTTACTTAGACAATTCTCAAATGTTTGTGTATTTAAAAGCCAACATGCCTCAAGTAATATTCGAATTACACCCCGAAATGTGTGAGAAAATCATTAAAAATCACATCAAAAGATTCGAGTCTGCCAGAAGTTTTACTTTCTGACATAATGGCAAGGTTGAAGTAATATAATAAAATTAAAATTTAATTAGCATCTAAATTTTGAATATATTTTATTTAACTTTATTTTTTAAACCTCAAATTGGTTACCATTTTTTTTAATGGTTTGTTTCCTCTTAACATGAATTCTTTTTATTCTCTGAAAGAGGTTACACATTTAGAATTACACATTATAATCATTGAAAATATTTTACATCAACTTGCAATTTTATATTAAGTAGGGAGATAATTTGGGAGATTTTAATCTTAAAAAAAAAGTCAAAACAAGTGATTCAGGAAAAATGGAATCTGAGTCAGCAAGGTCAGGATTTGGCAAAAGATTTAAGCGGGAAGGTAGACTAACTTGAAAAACTGAACAAATCTAAACCGATTTGAACCGAAATGAACCGAATTCAATGTGATGTGCATCCTTTTCCCAATTATTATTATGGAGTCACCGTAGGAAAAATCAATAAATTCGGTTTCGAACAATGAACGTATTTTGTAGACAAGTAAGTATGCGTGAATATGTATAGTTGGAGTAGAAATTTGTACATAAGAATTGACATCCCCCCATTGGTGGCGTTTTGAAGTTATATTGGTAATAATATAATACGAAAACACCAACACTAACCGAAACAAAAACAATTCTAAGTATTTGTGCATAGAAGTTTGCTTTTGTAGTCATAGTCCTTTTTAGCACACATATTCTTATAGTAAAAAATAAAAAAAATTTATATTGTGACTATATAAGAGTATATGCAGAATCAGCAAATGATAATGGCAAATTTCTTAAATGAGCAATAAAAATATCAATTGAGTCATTTCCAGATTTCCCAAAATATTTTTCGGTTATTTTCCCCTAGTCTGAGTGCACTGTACTATTCTCTAGAGTAATTAACTCGGAATTAAGGCAAGATTGACTACAAATTTACGAAATTATCGATGGAAATCTGTGATAAAAGGATTTTCTGTTGAAATTTTTTATTATTATTATTAAATTTTTAGCAGCATATTTCTTTGAATATATTTTTCTACAAGTTTCTAAATTTTTTTTTTTTGAATAAATTATGAGCACTGGAAAAAATTCTATTCAAAAAAATGTTTTTAAATTTGAATTTTCTGTAAAGAAATTAGTTCAGTAAATGAGAGTGGAATATTTTTGTTCGGTGAGAGAGAGAGAATAATATTTCTCCATCATAAAGGAAACGATAAGGCAAACTTATTAATTACCGGGCCCAAAAGAAAATTGTAAACGGGAGAAGCAGATGATACACTCTCTCTCGAAGCGCGCACTGAAAGATTTGTCAACTTTTCCCATCGAAATTATCAGACATAGAGACAAGCGAGATAGCAAATATGAGACTGGATGTAAAAAGGATTCGACCGCACCCTCGTTGCTAGGCAACGGGCATCAGCGTTCATAAAAGCGGCGACTCTCACGTTGAAGCCAACGACCAGCTTACTCGCTAAACAACGGAACTGCACGCAACCGTCTCGGGAGCACGTCCGTGAGCTGGAGAACATCCGCAAATGAGCGAAAGCGTTGAGCAAAATTGAAGAAATGAGCGCATAAGTTAGATGGGAATAACCGGAAGGAATAAAATTTGTGCAGAAATGCACTTTGTGGAATGGGGTGTGCTGCTAAGCCGGCCTGCATTTATCGAACAAGTGAAAAGTGTTCTCTCTCAATTCAGAAAATTTACACATTGCCACATTTCGCAGGAGAAATTCTATAAAAATTTTGCATTTGGAAAAGAAATTACCAATTTAGGAAAATTGACTCTGAATTTGCACACATCTACAGAGATAAATTCGTTCTTATACAATATACGCGAATGGATATGGGAGTGTATTTACAAAATTGCTAAGCTTTTGTCTGAAATTTTGTTTTTTGAGAAAAATTCTTAATTATCTGGAAAATTTTCCAATAACGTCTAGTTAGAATAGGTAGCATAAGCTATTGTAATATTTAAATTTTTAATGAAATTTAATAATTCCACTTTTACAATTTTTTCTTAAATATTTTCTAATAAATAAAACCAAAAAAGGTTTAAATATATCTTAACAAATTTTAGATTATTGTAAAAACGGAATTTTTCCGAACATAATCGAAGATATTTTCTACAAAAATTACCCCGAAAATATTACACAAATATTGAAATTGATAATAAAAAATGATATTTTTCGTAGTAATTTTAATTTTCCTTTTGATTAAATCAGATGTATTGAAAGATCAAAGAAAAATATAAATTTTCAAGATTATGGACGTTTTTGAAGTTACATGGGAAAATTTAACTATTGAAAATTTAGTAAATTTACAATAGTAAAAAAATAACTATAAAATTGCATTTAAAAATACAAGAACAATTGTCCAGTTACTTTTTTTTTATCCAACAAGTAATTTATTTGTTGACATTGTAAAAACTGTCATCAAATTTGATTAATACTCTTTGGACAAATATTCGAAATTACTAAAAATATTTAGACCATTTTTCTTAAACGTAGTTAAAAACATGTTTTTTTAGCCAACATTTACTATTCGAATTTTGAAAATTTCTTGACCTCTCAAAATTCGGTATAGTCAAACAGCACTTATTTATTATATATGGTATTCTCTTCGGTAACCAAACTTATCATTCATGGTATTCCTGTGGATTTCAACTCATATTTTAAAATAATTTAAACTGACCCATATTTTATTGTAATTGAAAGTCAGCTAACCCTGAATATTTTTTTTTTATTATTATTTTAAGTAACATTAGTACTGAAATGTATATTCTAAGCGCCACGATACTAAAGGACATTTCCGGAATAAGGAAATTAAATTAGAATGGAAACGAAAATAATGAGTTTTTGGAAATTGGTGTCGGGCCATGCCTCTGCGGGAGGTAGTCCAGTACGCTAACTATAGGACTGGCCCCTGAATATTTTTAGAGTAGGATTCTTCTCAACTAGTGGGTCCTAGACCCTACAATTTCCTTTTTAGGCCCTCTTTTTACCTTCTTAAACAAATAGATGTGTTCTACAAAATTTAACAATTTTAGACAGTTTATTTTAACTTTTCATCGATCAATTTCATTAAGGAAGCTGGGAACATCAACATTTACGATACCGACAACATATCATCGTAGCGCTGCCAAGTGGGTCTCTAGGAATTCAAATTTTGAAGAAAAGTCATGGTAGTGACTAGAGGGAAAAGAATTTCTTTAATTCCCTAATTGGAAAATTGATTATTAAAGTAAAGCGACGATTTACGTTTTATTTTTGAGAAGCTCTGACTTGGGAGACGAGATTTTTTTTGCCATTTCATCGGATAGCTTATTTGAGAATTTTTACTGTAAAGTTTGAAAAACAAGTAAACCTTTTGGGTGACCTAGTAAATTTTTTTTTAACATAAAATACCTCTGACACGAGTCTTTACCACTCATTGAAGTACGAATATTTTCAAACTAGGTCTGATCAGACGTTTAATTTAAAAATTCGCACTTCAATAAGAAAATTGCCACTGTAACATTAAAAAATTGATAAACCTTTTGGATGACAGAATTTTTTTTCATTACAAAACACACTTGACACCTTCACTTTCAATTTGAGACTAGGTCAGACTTAGGAGACGAGATTTCTTTTATATACTTTTGGTCAGACGTCTAGTTTGAAAATCTTCTAATTCAATAATAACGGTTTGGACGACCTAGTAAATATTTTTCAGCAAAAAAACACATCCGCCTTAACCTTTAATTTGTGGCTAGGTCATGCTGACGAGAGGAGATTTTTTTTTGTCATTTGGTTTGTGGTCTGATTAGAAGATTTATAGTTCATTTGGAACATGGGTATTGAAAGATTTCAAAAGTAAACAAATTCTTTTGATTTTTTTAACTCCACCATTTACCTTCAATTTAGGACTAGGTCAAAATAGGAAGACTACCTTTTTTGTGTACATCTGGTCAGACGTCTAATTTGAAAATTCCTATTTTATTTAGAAAATTAACATTGTTGCTTTTCAGGAGTTTTTTTCATTACAAAACACGCTCGACAATAGGTTTACCTCTAATTTGAGACTAGGTGAGACTTAGGCCTTTAACATCAATTTCGGACTAGGTCAGACTGGCGGTACAAGATTCTTTTTGCTCTTTGATTGGACGTTTCATTTAAAAATTTCCATTTCAATTGAAAAAATTGCCCTTGGGATCAGACTGGATTTTTTTTGCCAATTGGTCAGTCGTCTAATTTGAAAAAGTTCCCCTCTATTGGAAAATTATCTCTTCCAAATTTTAAAATTCACCACTTTGATAGTTGATTTTATCAAAAATTTCTATTATTGAATTTAAATTATTTTTAAGAAACTTAAAAGCTAGTTTTAAAATAAACTAGCTTTTAAATTTCCTTGAAAATAATTTAAATTATTAGAAATTTTGATTCTTTGAAATTTTTTAAAGTTACTTTTTTCTCTAATTTTTAATAAATTCAATTTTTTATAATTATTAAAAAAAAATTCCTACAAGAACATATTTACATATTTTTTATCTTAAATAAAATTAAGAAAACTCCTTTAGAGTAGCAGGAAATTTATTTGTAAAAATTAATTAAAATGTGTACAAAGAAAATTTGATAATCGCAGCAATTAATAATAACAGAAAAATATGCTATATGCCTTATTCTAGAAAATTGAAATAATTTCTTTCAAGAAAGCTTTATTATAATGATTTATTTAAAATAGAGAAAAATTTACAATACTTAAAAAAACTATAAATAAAAATTATCTGATTGTTCCATTTTATATTAAACAGTGCCTGCTAATGTTGTTCTTCAAGGAAAAATTTCATAATTCTTACATATTTTTTAGCGTCTAAATAACAGCCCATGTATGATATGACCTAAATTCAGATCATAATTCAATTTAAATTATAAATTTTAATTTATTTTTCTCTTTCTTATATATTTATTTTTATTTACCATAAATTTACTGACAATATGAAATATATTCAAAATGATGTCAAATGTGAGAATGTTTTGCAGAAAATGAAGGAACGCAGTCAATGAAGATGATTACTCGAAGACAGTAAGGTCTTTATTAGAGAAAATTGAATGCATTTAGATTTATTTAAAAGAAATGGAAAAAGTAAAAGTCAAAAGGATTGCATACGAAATTACGGAAGTCTTTCGATACCATAGATAGTCAAGTTTATATACATTCTGTACAATATATTCTCAGTTAAAACCAGCAATCTTACTAACGATATTATTAGGCCAAATGCATCCGCATTTTCTTATTAGACTCATTCAATTTTCTTAATTTTTCGAGGTATATGCATATATAAAAATATAGCTATACTTACTTATTTTTATTATTTTATAAATACTTCATTTCTATCTCAAAATACTCTAGTTTCTTTTAAATAAAACAAAAATATTAAGTTATCCATTTTATAGTTTAGAAAATAAAGTTCTGTTATTTTATAAATTTTTAATAAATATGTTAATAAAAATAATAATTTATTTAGATTAAAGTTTGCCATTTTTTATTAATCATTTAATTAATACATAATACGTTAAAAGCGCGCAAAACATACGCCAAATGGATGCTATAATAATAGACTTTAAATGCTCATTTTTCCAAAAAAAATAACTTGTCCTCAGCAATAATGGTCCTTTCTCACATAGTGGATATGTAGATAAGTAATATTACTCTATATAATGCTCTAAAAATTCACAAGGAACTGTAGAGACGCCGTTATATATCTACGAAAAGTGACGATCTGTTGTGTACGAGATCTGTTCAAAAAGTATCGCGAATTTTGTGTTTTTTTCAAAAATTATTTATTTATTCATGAATATCTATTTAGTCCCCTTCAAAGTAATCCCCACCAGATATTATACACCTGTGCCAACGTTTTTCCAATCCTCAAAGCACTTCAAAAAATCATTTTTTGTGATCTTGTTTAGCTCCTCCTTCGATGCCGTCTTTATCTCCTCAATCGTAGCGTAGCGTCGTCCTTTCATTAGGCTCTTCAGTTTCGGGAACAAGTAAAAGTCACAGGTGGGCCAGATCTGGGGAATACGGTGGCTGCGGCATTATTAGTGTGTTGTTTTTGGCCAAAAATTCGCGCACATGCAAGGTTGCGTGAGCAGGGACGTTATCATAGTGCAAAAGCCAATTTTTGTTCTTCCAAAAACTTGTGCATAACTTGCAGGTAATATTCCTTATTGACCGTTCTACCCTGTGGCAAGAACTTATGATGCACCACGCCCCTGCAATGAACTGTGTTTTTCACACAAAATTTGATACAGATTCTTTGATGCATTTTTTGGAATGGGCAAAAATCGAAGATGAGCCAAAACACGTACAAGCAAAGCAGCTGTCAAAAATGAACTGAACATTCAAAATGGCCGAACTTTTCGACATAAGTAACAGACATGAGTCTGTTACTTATGTCGAAAAGTTCGGCCGTTTTGAATGTTCAGTTCATAAAAAAAAATCGAAAATTCGTGATACTTTTTGAACAGACCTCGTATATTTGTCTAATTCTGAGTGCTATGGCCATATGATAACCGATTTATTTTTAGCCTGAACTTGAAGACTTTAATCTGGATCATATGTGATTTCAAGAAAACGGCGTTACAAAGCGCACAACATGTCAAAATTTGGCTTTATTGCACGAAAAATGCCCAAAACGCGTAATTTCAAGATTTGGTGATTTAAATCGGACTCCAAGATCGTGCGATTGGATGCTATTAGAGTTTTTCATGTAAAGCTACGCAATATATCGTTTTTACGCTAATAATCATCAAATTTTAAAGCATCTAAAATTTTTTTAAAAAAACGTCCAATTACAACTCGAAATGCGCAGAAAAGAAATTCAAAATTACCTCGAAAGAATTAATTCCTTCAAGAAGTTCTGTTACAACTATTTCAATGATGTTATAATTTATAAATAAAAAAATGCAGGGTTTATGCAATATAATAAAAATGAAATTATTATCAAAATCAGAATTTAAGTGTATTATATTTAAATTATCTTTCTACAGCACAAATTGGATAACACTTCATAACCGAAATGAAATTGTTAAAGTTTTCTTCTTCACAATGTTAGAATAAGTCATTGTAATTAAAATATTATAATTTTTAAAAAATACAAAACTACAAGTAATCAAAACATATTTAAGACTGTAATAATAGGAAATAATTTAGATGACCTTTTATCTGAAAAAGAGGAATTTAAAAAAAAATGTCTTCAAGTTTTAGAGGAGTTTTTAAATTTTACATTGTGAAAATAATATATGCCTTTAATTAATTAATTAATTAATTAGGAAAAAAATAATTTATTATATTATCTGATTTTTATTTACAAAAATAGCTACATCAGAATAAAATTTGTTTAGGGTGGGCAAATAATTTTAGCGCTTACTGTTCTGTCGATCATCGAAGTAGCTAGAAATCACGTACGTGCTGTGTAACACCAAACAAACAGCTCTAGCCGTTCCCATCTTATACAAATGGTAGAAGAGGATAGATAATGTAGCCATGTGGCTGGAGAAAAATGCTTGGGGAATGCTTTGCAGCATTGGTCGGGGAATTTTTTTAAAAATAACATGGAAAGTGGTGTGAGTGGAGTTGGTCAAAAACGCACCCAACTTCGATGAGTTCATTCCCTTCTGCAAGTAATGTACAGAAACTGCGGTTGGTTATCTTGCGTTCACGGACTTCCAGATCAACTGCTGCTGCTGAGAGCCTATCGAAGTGGGAATCAGCGCTGCAATGAACTGTGAGAACAGTTTCCAAAGCCAACATATCTGGAGAGTGATTCCAGAGAGTGTGGAATTCTAGGAGTATGTGAGATTTCCCCTCCAGTTTTTATAAAATCTGAGCATGTGTGAGTGTTGCATTAAAACAAATGTTACCGCTGAACGTACCACCAACCAACCATTGAACGCAAAGATCCAACCAGCAACAAGAACCGAAATTGAAATCGTCAGTTTTGTGTGCAAGTAGAAGCCAAAGAAGAAGCGGAACTGGAAACGAAAGTCCAGCAAAAAGTAGGAGCAGAAGCATAACTATAACCATAACCATAAAGCATAAGCATAAGCAGCGCCAGCAACAGCAGCAATAGCAGTAAAGAAAAGTTTGGACGAACCGCAGTCGAAGGAAGTTTCTCATTGCAAAGAGTTGTGTAGGCATTATTCGGATTCATTCTGACCGATAAAATAGATCAAATTCTGTTTAGTGTGCTTTTTGTAGCGAATTTAATTGCTAAATAAATCAAAGTTAAAATAGTGCCGAATTTTTAAAAAATAACATTACACTATATCGAGAGTTATACCCTCCAGTCGATAGTACCAAGTCTAGAACAAAGATTTTCCAACAACAACAAAAAAAAAAAAAGTAAAAAATAGGAAAAATCTTTTTAACTGTGAAATTTGTTGTAAAGTCGAAAATAAGTGCAAATTAATTTCAATTGCATTATTGACGAGTTCTTTAAACAATAGAAAATTAGGAAGATATTGTAATTAAAAGTCTGTTTTTACAAATTACCGTTTTATAGAGCAAATAAATTTTTTTTGTACTAGAAAACAACAAGGTAGCCAAATTTTAGTAAAAAAATTGAAAAAAAAAGAATAATATATATTCGTGATTAAAAGAAATTTCTTCTTCAGTGTGTAATAGAAAATAAAAATAAAAACGTAGAATTCTTTTATATATTTTTGTATATTAATAAACGTATTATATACATAGAAGTGAATCAAATAAAATTTTTATAATTATTGACGAAGCAATTGATTATTGCTAAATTCTGATATTCAAATAAAATATCAGAAGAAGAAAAAATAATAATAAAGTGAGAACGATCGAAAATAAGAAATTCAAACGCTTTACACAAAAGTAATTTCGAAATTTGAATTTTCGAGAATAGCTGCTGTAAAACACCGATCCATTTAAACAGTCAACAAGCGGTAAATAATAGCACAAAAGAAAGAAGGAAATTTATACCGAAATATAAAATGGCAGCCGAAGTAGCAAACCAGCAACAAACAAACGCAGTCGCTGACGATAATGCAGCAGCAACAATCGCAGCCGTTGAGAACAAGCCTGTCGAAGAACAGCACGTAGCAAACGATGCTAACGCTGCTGATGCGGCCCAAACTGGCGATGCAAATCCCGAAGAGGCCAATGACAAGGGCGCTGAAAATCATGCCGATGGGGCTAATAATACAACCCCAGCTGCCAAAGTGGAGCCAGTTCCAAAATATTGCGTTCATAAAACAAACTTTGAAAAGGATGTCATCTATTTGTACCAATTTTCCCGTACACCATTGCTACCATCATTGTCGCCGTATTGTTTGAAAGTTGAGACTTGGTTGCGTTTAGCTGGACTTAAATATGAGGTAAGTACTCTTGTAACAATCCATTTATAAAGGATAATCGCTTCTGTTTTGTCACAAAAACATTTACTGCAACAAAAAAAAACCATATTGTTCGAAAAAAAAGTTCTGAAAAAATTAAATTTACTTGAAATTTTTGCCATAGTTTGTGATACTCGTATTATAATAATTTACAATAAAGATTTGAAGGACATATGGGATATTGTATAGTGCTAAGTGATGGCAATATTTGGGAAAATACCAAAAATGAAAAGATTTAATATTTTCTACCCTTAAAGTCAACAGTTAACAAATTGTTATAAAATCGCTAATCGGACTAAAATTTTCTTTTAAAAGTTTTATTTTCTCAGTTACTAAATTCGTTTTCATCGTTTTTGATTTTATAAATTAAACTCTTAAATCCAAGAATATTATGTGTAATTAACAAAGAATTAGGAGCAAAAAAAGGGTACTAAGAGTCCTTTTTCATATTCATATTAATGGGGTGACGCCATATTGAATTTTATGCATACATTTATACATGAAAAATTTTTCCTCAAAGAAAATCATCGCTCTTTATCTCTCCGTGTTTGTTCTCTCTCGTTCTTCGTGAAATGTTCCGATTCGTTTCATTCCCTCTATTCCCACAAGTTCTTTGTCGTTGCGTTATTTTTTTATGAAAGAGTAAAAAAGATCAAGAACGATTGCCTTTGTTTTCATTTTCCATATTAAATCTTGACCGTTTTCTTTTATTTTAAGGGTTTTTTTTTTAAAAATTATTTTATTTTAATTTTTTTTAGCATCTTTTTGTTAGTGTATTCTTGTTATTGGCTGCTGTTGTGAGGTTTTTACTTTGATTTATTTTATGTATTGTTATTTGTTTGCATCGTCTTCGCTTGACTTGGGCGTCCGTTTCGTATGGGCGGATGATAGTTAGTCGTTTGTGACTAAGTTTTTGTACACTTAAAGAAAAAGACCAAACCATCAATATCACACATCACTACCGGACTATTATCGTTAAAGTGGCTATTTTTGCCGTAGGGGTCTTGGCATCAGACATAGCCCCACTTTGGTCTATTGTTTTTTCGTTATTCTAATTTTAATTTATGTAATTTTCGTTTAACTCTCGAAAAGTTGCGAGAAATGAATTTTCGTCTTCATTTATAATTAAAGGAATTTCTAATTTTCTTTATCAATTCGAACGTACCAATCTTATTCCCAAGATGTATATTTTTTCAATTCGTTACTTGCATTGGCGGGCATTTAACTTTATTGTTGCGCTGAAGCAGTCGTCACGTGAAGTGCAGCAAAGCAAGGCAATATTGCGCTGGCCGATAACCGCACAGAGAAGCGCAAAGAAAAGTCGTACACAGGACCACACACACACACACACGCGCGCGCACACACAGTCTCTTTAAACATGATTCACTGCGATTGCCATAAATGGTTATATGCGATTGTGTTGACGACGGAGGTGATTGTAGAGCGCGTCCGTATGCACTCGCATTTATTCTATCCTGTGTATTTTCTTATGGCGGCGGCGGCTTGCGTGCTGTGGCTGCGGTTGGGTTCACGGTTACGTTGCCATTGCCCTTTGCGTTCGAATTGAATGGTGGTGAATGGATATTGGTGTGCGCCATTCCGTTGAGTTCAAATTTAAACTGTTATACATATAAAAATTAACTGTTTGTATGGATATGCTAGACTGGTGGGTGCGGAACGTAATTACAGTAATAAAAAAAAAAAAAACGTTTTAAGAATAGAATGATGAGCAGTAAAGCCAGTGAATGTCCATCATTGAACTGAATTCCAGATTGGTCAGTGTTGAGATTAACTTGAAGTAATGCATCGTGCGAGTTGTTCAATGCTTGACGATGTATACAGCGGCGGCGGGTGGTGTGCTGCCTGCTTCCTTTTAATATAAAATCTCTTACCGTCAATGCGTATGTGTGCACGTACGGTAATAGCAACTGTATCCTTGGGTGTGTTCGTTAATCGCCCAAGTATGGTGTGTACAAAGGAAATCGAACAAATTGAAGCAAAAAAAATCCGCTTGAGAACTGTTCTCCTTGGCGTGTAATAACTGTCGTCAATCTACTCGCAATGCTCTCAGTCTCATCTGTTTTCTCTTTTGCACATGCCCAGTCCGAACCGACACATCGGATTAAAAATCCTTCGTCTTCTGTCGAGAGGACAATAAAACTGAGTAGATGCGGTTCTGTTCTATTTCCATTTTCCTATTTCTATTTCGTTCTATACGTAGTTTTCCCATTTTATTTTAAAATTTTTTTTATTTTTTTTTAATTAATCGTTGCTGTTCCTCAATTTGCTGAAAAGTCGATGAGAAAAATGTGTGGGAGCAGTTTTCTTTTACTACAAGCGGCAAAAATATGGCAACCGGCAAAAAGTTGATTACATTGTGATGTGAATCGCCGGGAATACCGGTTCGCCCAGCTACTTCCATATATATCCTCGTTTTTCACATATTCCTTTGTGCACCTCTGTACACTGATTCATCTCGTCCTTCTGTCATTAGTTAATTCTCTGTCGTCTCTGCACCATAAACTATGGCGGCTTATACAGAGTTTTCAATAATAAATACACTGTCAATCGGTTTTTCTGCCATTTTTTTGTTGTTAATTTTATTTAGTCTATGTGTAATGCCGCCTTCTTTTTATTTGAATTCGGAAAATTTCAACAAATATACAATTTTATTATTCGATCTTTTACGTTAAAAATGAAAAAAAATAAATAAGGAACAATATAAAAATCTCTTAAATTAATAAACAGAATGAAAAGATGTTTAACATTTGCAGCCATTAATACTGAAAAAAGGGCGTGAATTTCTTTGATTTCATCGTATTTTCTTTTGTGTCTCTAATTTTTTTATTCCATAATTATTTTGTACAAAAAAAAAATCTTTTTTATACAGTATTTATTTTTAAGATTATATTCTGGCAATTTTGTTATATATATACTAAATATACATTCATCGAATAAGAAATGATATAAAATTGTAATAGATTCTGGGAAACACCCACAGTTCTTTATAATATTTTCGTGCAAGCAAATTTCATTTTTATCCTTTTTATAAAATAATAAAAGAAAAACAAATTTTTATTTTGTTTTTCATGCAAAAAAATGTCTATCAAAAAGCCACACCAATATTTATATATAGAAGAGAAGAAAAAAAACTTGTAAAATATTGTGTATTCATTTCTTTCATAAAATTATAAAATATTTTAGGGATGTTTTCTCCTGTCCATTTTATTTAACAATATCTCAGTTTAAAAAGTAACGCTACAATATAACTTTTAACTTATATATATTCATATTTGAATATATGGCATTTTTTGACCATTTATAAATATGAAAAGAAGGAAACGACCACCCAAAAAAAAAAAACGGAATATTTAATAAATTCATTTTCTAATTTCAAACAAAATTGAAATGGGGTTTATTTAATATGAAAAATATATGTTTATGCATGGGTTCGCATACATATTTGGCAAAAGAAAAATGTGGAACAAAATTTTTATTTATTCATAAAGTATTCAAAAAATATTTAACAGAATTTTCTTTTATATGAAATTTGTAGAAATTAGTCAAAAGGAAATTTTTTCATAAGACTATTAACATAAAAAAAAGCAAAAAAAAATTGAATAAATATAAGTACTCTGACGTACACACACCCATACGGAATAGAGAATAAAATTTATAATTCTCTCTTAAAATTAAATTTTCTTTCTATTCCACATTTTAATATAATTTACGCAAGTATGAATTTAGATTTTATTTTGTTGTTGAAATTTTTGCATTGTAGAATCAATTCAGGTCAATGAATTCTTCTTTCTAAAAAATCACCAATTATTGTTCATTCATTACATTTGAGTGTATTTGAAAGTCTGAAAAAAAAATTTACTTACAAGAGAGAAAATTGGTCAAGAAAAAAAGCTTAGCCGTTAATCTATTTAGTAAAAATTTTGACTATATTGTATTTATTTAAATTCAAATGTATTTTCAAAAAAAAAAACAAAACAAAAAAGAAATTCTATTTAAAAAATTTATTTCAAAATATAAAAGAAAATATTCGTTGCTCTTGGTTTACAGTGAATAAAATCCATTTTCTTAGACGTTAAAAATGTTATAATTTCTTTTTATTTAGCCATTTTCTTAACATGCAAATCCACTTTTTATTAGCATTTTAAGTGCAAGTCTTTTTTCATCAAATTTAGCACAAGTGGATTTTGTGAAATTTTTTTTTTTTTTTTGAATAGTAGTTTGGCTTTTATTTTGCCATACTATCATTAATGTCATATTTTTCGAAAAGGTTGTAATAAATTGTACTTTAGAATGCATTCAAATAAGATTTAATCTGGTTGTTTCGAAAAAAAAACTGTGTTCAATTATGCTTAGGAAAATGTAAGGATTATTGTGATATTAAGAAGTAAATTTCAGAAAAAAATTGCGCTATTTTACATAGGGTTTAAGATATTTTTGGAAAAAAATATTCTCGATTATATTTGTTGTTTTTCTTTAAAAAATTGTTTAAAATATATTTCGTAGTTTTTTGAATAGTTTGATTTTATTAAATTTGTAATTTCAAAAGTAAAGTTAAATAAAATATACTTAAAATTGAGATATCAATAAATTTTTTCATTTATTTTATTGTCTGGATACTGTAATTATGCATGGACTGCTTTAAATATTTCGAGAGAAGATGTTAAAAATATTTTTTTTCCCTGAAAGTTTCAAGGATTTTTTTTCCCTGAAAGTTTCAAGGCTCTAAATTTTATTAGAAGAAAAAAAAAACAGAAAATGTGGCTGTGTAATTTTACTACTATCCGGAGTCTTATGTTATATGTTAGTTTAAGGGCAACATTTCATTTTATAAAAGATCGAATAAGTAATCACGTATACATTTTTTCTATACAATAACAGATGTCGCTTTATGTAATTAAGGATTATCAAATTTATAGTTCAGAAAGTAAAGTTAAATAAAATATATTAAAAATTACTATTAATAATATTTTTGTACACTTTCGGGATGCAATTCGATCTATAAATCCTATAAAGTTTAATGATTTTCTGTCTGAACATAATATTTTGAATTGTCTTATTAGAAAACGTCCAACGGCCTCAATTGACATAAATAAATCCTGAAATTACGCGTCCTGGAATATTTCTGTGCAATAAATTTAAAATTTAACGTATTTGGTGGCTTTTGATGGTATTTTGTTGTGTCAAATCTTTTAGTTAAAGCCAAAATAAGTTGACTATTATATGATCATAGCACTTAAATAAGCCAGTAACCAGGACTTCTTATTAATTTTCAAAGAAATACGGTCCTATGACACATTAAGACCAAAATGCATACCAGATAATTACTTTTCGCTGATACTAGCTTCTTCATAATTATTTGTGGATTTTCAGAAATGAGCCTCAATGCTAAAAAAAAAATATCTTCTCTTAAGGTGTAAAAAGTGGCTGCAACTTCTGAAGAAAGTTTTTTACAATTTGAACGGATTTTTTATTTATTAAACAATTTAAAAATATTAAATGCCAAACTTAAATGTTAACAAATATTACCTTCGATAATATATTTATTTCACAACTATCAATATACAGGGCCTATACTTTTCAAACTATGAAATGGATAATTCTTCATGTTCAAAGTTTTAATGATTCCAATTTTTATTATTTTATAATCTGTCGTTATATATAATTAAAAGGGAATAAAAGTTAAAATTTATTGAAAGTAATAGTATTTTCAAGGTTGAGGTTATATCATAATTACGAAGAATCACATAATTAAAAGTAAGAAGAAAAAAATCATTTTAATTTTGGACCTCAAAAAGACAAAAAAAAAAAACTTACGGCATTTTTTCTTTTTACATCTATTAAAATATGTACATACTTTGATGGTAACATTGAACAAGATTTCATAGAATATTAGAATAATCATTTATATATATTCTTCTAAGGTCATCTTTAGAATATTTTTATTTATGTATGTAACCGTATAAAGAGATATAGAAAAATTCTATTTAGTTGCGTGTCAGTTTGTTTTTGTTGCTATAATTAAAACAGGATAGCAGCAGCAAAAAAAAATTTATGTTTATAAAAAAATGCACGAACCGCCTACAGGCATTAATTAATGAACATTTTTTGATTAATATCTGACAGAATAGATATAGTAGGGGGATGTTATACATAAATACAATTTGAGTGAAAATCTGTATTAAGATATAGTAGATATATCCAAAAATATATAGCGTACGAATATATTCGATTAAGTATAATTTTGTACATACTCATATGAATAATTGCCCTTAATATACAAACGCACTTTGATTTTGTATTCAGCAGAAAAAATTATTGCTCCTAACACATAACCTCACTTTGATTTTGAAAACAACAGAAAAAACTTAGACATAACCCCACTTTGATTTTGTAGTCACGAGAAAATAGACAAAATATTATAGAAAATTATATTCTTTAAAATATACCAATTTCAAAATACCATCACATATGTAGTAGTATTTATGTGTCCGACCTTAACATTTTTATATATAGAAAAAAAAAACGAAATTATATAAATTGAAATATCATCAAGACAAGACATAATCCTTATCATCAGAGGCAAAAAAAAACAAACTAAAAAAAAACTAAACTAAACTAAAACTGAAACTTATTTTGAATGACAAAACCATAAACACCTGAAATTATGTATTTTGAATACGAAAATAAACTAGAAAATTTATCCGCTTTTGGATTTGGTTGTTGTTCTTGTTGTTGTTGTTGATATATTGTTAGTGAAGACATCGGACCAGTCTTGTCTTAATGGACTTGTAAATTGTGCCGGTCGTCAACTTCTTGGCTACTTTTGTTTAGACGTAAATCCAGACGAAATTTTTGGCAACATTCCAGACCTACTGACTAGTTTGGAATTTTTGATATTTTCCGGTTTTGTTTTTGTTGTTTGTTTTTCCTTAGTTCCGTTTTTGGTTTTTTCTCTACTACATTTTTTTCTTTTTTTTTGAAATAAAAGAAAAAGCTAATAAAATGTCTACAAATAACAACATAACAACTATTAAGGAAGTCGTAAGATGACAATGAAAATGTCACATGGGTAGGGGATTCATTAACATGAATATAACCAGAAAATCAACTGTGCGAATAGATAAAAACTTCTCGAAAACTAAGGAAGACAAAAAAAAAAAATTGTTTTAAAATGTTTTAAATTATGTTTTTTTATGTTTTTAAATAAATTTTGAAAAGATCAATTAAGGGCGAATTTGTTTTGAAGACAAAAAATTTTGAAAAGTGAAATAAAATATATTTTGAAATTTTTTTTGGGTGTGGTAACAGCCACATACTTGATGGAGAATATAAATATCTGTACAGGTTTATTAAGTGTATCTATTATTATTTGAAATATTAATTTTAAATAGGAAAAGAAAATTATTTATCATAAAAATAATTATCATTATAAGAGTTTTCTGCAAAAGTATATTTTAGAGTAAAAAAAAAATGATATTAATAAAATTGGCAACAGTGAAAAATTAATAAGTTTAGAGTTTAGTAATAGAAAAAGGATTATTGGCCATTTCAAATAATAACAAAAAAAAGGGATTATTGAAATGACAAAAAAAACGATTTTTGAAATGAAAATTGATGTAGGAAATTTCTAATATGAAAAGGAAAGATTTTAACTCAGCTTTGTTAGGGTTAAAGAATAACAAAACAGAAAATTTATGAAAAGACTTAGCAGTGTAAAAAAGGATGAGACAAAAATAAGAAGTTGACATTTTAATTTTTTCATCCTAAGCTTTTAATTTATTCATTTTTATTATTATAAAATTTTATTTTTTTTTGTTCTCAGCAGAAATAATATTTATAATAATTTTTATCAAATACTCTTGGATAAATTTACTTTTTTCTTTTGGTAAAATTTTGTTCTACTGTTTATTTTTCTTTTTAGTTTGGTCTCGTTAAAATATAATTTTAATTTTAATATTATACTATAAGTGTGCATGTATTTAAATTTAAATTAAAAAAAGAAAATACGTACTAAAATAAATTCACGTAATTGCTTCCGGTCATCAAAGTCCGTGATGTTTGTAATTTTTCCATGTTTCGCATATCTAAAAAAAAATCCACTTACAATTCTTCGATACGATCATGGAATAAATAATAATAAGAATGTACGTGCTTTTATTAAAAAAATTAAATATATATTTATGAAAAAAGGAAACAAAAAATTTTAAAAACAATTTTTTTTGTTTAGTTGTTATTTACTAGTTTTTGTAGAATTTTTTTGTAAATATATTTTTGCATTAATTTGATCCTCTTCAAAATTGGTTTTTTTTTGAACAGTT
Organism: Atherix ibis; assembly: GCA_958298945.1. Classification (NCBI taxonomy): domain Eukaryota; kingdom Metazoa; phylum Arthropoda; class Insecta; order Diptera; family Athericidae; genus Atherix; species Atherix ibis. The sequence continues at coordinate 32,479,066 of OY282605.1, forward strand.
ATGCATCGGTGGGGGCGTTATTAGCAGTGTTGGAATGCTTCAATTAAAAACGCTCCTATCTCCTAACTCCTCGGTTACATTCTTTTGGTTTTAGCAACAATGTCAAGATAACATCCGTTTAATTGTTTATTTGATCTTGAGGGACAAAATAAAGTGACACAGAATTTCATCAGGTATAAGTGACACAGGAGGGGGCTGAGAAATCATAGAAATCCTTTTTTTTCGGTAAAAACTCATTGATTGAGATTATCATGTCATAACATAGAAGGCGATATGTGATAGTAGAGAATCCATGTGTCTACATTATCTGATCTGGCGCCAAAAAAAACCTTTTTCTGAGCCTTTCAAGAAGCTTTAATGTTAATCGACGGTCTGGCCTCATAAAAGAACTCATTCATTCCACATTTTCGTCAGTAGTTCGTTTTCCACTGCTTCACAGCCTCTGTTTATTATGTTTGAGATCCATTTACTGTACTCCACCCCCTCACCTCCGAAAAGCCTTTGTTCGTCACAGACTCGTTGTAACACAAACATATCCTTGTCCCAAAAACCGTTGTTCTATTTTTGGAACAACAAAACACAACCGTACGTTGATGAAACTTATACAGCATGGCAATTCGAGACCAACGCCCAATCTATATTCGCGATGTTGCCAGATCGCACTCAGTGATCACAGTCTCCTTACTTTTCGAACACATCTCGTTTAATAGCACGTCTACTATCTACTTAGAGTAAGTCCGCGCCCACATATAAAGAGCCAATCTCCTCATTGTACACTTTTCAAATTTGAACATATTCGTACATACAAAAATATAATTATTTTTTCATATTTATTATTATTTAAATTTTTTCCGACCATTTTAATTTCAAATCCAAACAAATAGTAAATATTTCTTCTTCTATCGGACTTGACCATGTGTATGTATTGTGCACGTTCTCCATATTGGAATAATTCGTTAGAGCGCGTGCCTATTCATATTAAACACGTTCCAGATACCAAAAATGCGTAAACCATAATTGAATAAGGCATCCCGCCATTTTGGAATTCCACAATAAGCAATGCGGTCTTTTAGCATATTTGGATGCGTAACTATTTCAAATTTGGCTACTGTAACTCTTATAATTATAATGAACTATTCACAAAACGAAAATAGCCAGTAATAGTACATATTTAACTATTGAAAAAATGGTCTCCCTTTAGTCTGCACGAAACTGCTTGTGTACATATAAGTTAGCTTTTTTTTTATTGTATAAAAATTGGATAGATTTTTTCCGATATTATTATTTTTGATTGATTTTTTAGTATGATTTTCGTTACTGTTTAATGTATTTTTTTTTTAAATATTTGGAATGGCATATCCTCTAATGCCATTCTCAATATCATTGAAGTTTGGATGTCATTCAAATGGTATGACATGGAAGATATGCTGTCTGTCAATCATAAATTTTGCTATCGTATTGTGGGTTCTTTGATTAATAAAATATTTATTATTAGTGATTTTTTCATTTCAATACGAAAACGGACAAACCTATAGTTGTCTGTATTTTTAAGTAGTGACAATACTTATCCATAACTATTATCCCATTGAGGAAGTTAATACTTTAAATACCATATTCTATGTACAGTCAATTTTGTATCATAATCTGGGTATTATTATCGATGATAGAGTATTTTTTAATAAATTAAATCATATTTTAAGAAAAAAAATGAAGGAAGTAAATACAATATCACGCATTTTCCTAGTTTATTTTTTTTTTTTTTTTTAGTTGAAGAAAAACTACATTTATAAAAAGATTATTCTTGAAAAAAAAAAAATGTACTCAAATAATATTCCAAATTTAAAAAAAAAAAAATATTTGTACAATTTTTCTGAAATCAGAATTTTTTGTTGAGTTGCATTGCAGTTATGGTGGTATCCTCGGTAAGGATAGTGTATATCAACTGCCTTAATGGGGAGGGGATGGGGGTGTTTTGTTTGTTTTTTCCATCGTCCTGTGCTCATTGTTATACCAAATTGTCCTAATATTTAGACCAAATAACAGAAATAACGATGAAACCATTCCTAAATTCTGAACAAAGAAACTTTTTAGAATTCGGATTGAGCACTTACCTATGCTTTTATTTTGAGGGACTAACCTCGTCCCTTATACTATTCTTATGCAATTAAACTTATTATCCTAAACGGATGCCACTTAATCTTGAATATTTTTTTTTGGGAGCCTAGGAAAATCATTCCTTTCCCTAGCTTTCTTTATATCTTTTGAAAATAATTTAATGAGGAAAATTGCCAATGCAAACTCACACAAAATATAAAGTTGCCAAATGACCTCATTGTCGTGCCGATGTTCTTAAATACCTTATAACACAAGCAATCAATCAATTCCTTCTCTTTCATTAAAAATTTTGTTTAAAATGACTTTTTAAAAGCTTATCGATAGTAACTATTTTAACAAAAAAAGATCCTTTGAATTGTATTAATGGAATTTTTGGAAATTTTAACTATAAAAAGTATTTCCCTATCAATTCCTTCTTTAAAGTAATATAAAATATATCAAACTACCTTTATTTTTTATATGAAGTACAAAAAAAAAACAACAGTTGAAATGGCCTTCAGACTAAAAAAGGCGTTTCCCTTGAACAGAATAACTTTGGAATCATTTGCACCCTCATTTCTTTTTGTGTTATTCCACCCTCACTTGTTCGTTCACTCAAAGCCCTAACATTTGAGTAGGATTAGAAAAATTGTATCTATTCTGTATCAATATTTACATATACTAAAGAGATTTTATTCATTCATTTGGCAATAATAAGAAATAATACTTAACAAAAAAAAAAAAAAAAAAGGATCAGCAAAAACCATTTACCGCCCATAGTGTTGTGTGCTTGCTCGTCTGTAGTACTTTCGTACTTGTCGTCTTTAATCGCTTTAAGTAATATTGCTGTATGGAAGCTACGAAAATGAATAAATTCGATTAGTTAGTTCTCTCTCTAGTAAATTTCGTTTTTATTTTTCACATCTTCTTTCATTCGGATAAAATCGCATATATTTACTTATGGATAGATACTTGGATAAAAGAGGAAATGCTTCATTGAACACAATCACTGCACAAGAAAGGCAAATCTTAACTCAACTCGAGAGCATATTATTACAGTTAAATTAGTTTCTTTCTTTCCTATTAACGAGTGTGTATACTTTCTTCTTCCTTTATTTTAATTCTTTTTCTTATTTTATTTAATTTTTTTTCTTTCTTCGATACCAGAGAAGATAAAATTATCTGTACTGGTACATTGTCCAGCCCACAGATCTACATAAGTAGTTGGTTGGTTGGTTGGTTAGTTAGTCAGTTGGTTGAACAAGATCTCACCCATATTGGATGATGACAGTGATAGTCGCTTCAAATCGTACTTGAGCAGCATAAAAGTTATTTGTAAATGCACATAGAATTACGTATTTATGTAGATATGCAGATATTCGATTTAATGCAGTTCGTCGAACTCATGAGAATGTGTTAACTGACTAATGTTAATCTGGTGTGTATTTTTGTCTGTCAATTGATGCACGATTTGATTCAATCAAAATAACAGAATACATGTAGAGGAATATGAAGAAAAATATCCAGAAAATAAAGGCAAAAATATAATGCAAGGAAAGAAAGAAGATAATGTCTACAAAACTATTACTAATATCAATTCTGCAGCAATTGGAAAGCTTCTTCCTTTTAGAGAAAAAAAATACTCCCAGAAAATATTTTTTGACAAATAAAACTAATCGAATTTTTCCAATTTCACAAAGGAAGAAAGATAAACGAAATAAAATTTTCTATTTTCCATAATAACGACGAATGGAAGAAAAAACCCAATCGAACCAAATGTCTATAGTTCACACGGTAATAAATAATTTAAACTTACCTTTTTGATCGAGTGAAATTTTCATAATATCGCTTCTTTACTCTATCGGATTTGTCGTTTTAATGTCATATAAAAATTTATTATGTGATTTTTGTTAATCTATAATTTTTTTCTTGATGTTGTTTTTGTCACTTTTTCTAGTTATAATAACTATGACTCTATTAATGAATTAATGAAGTTATATTTTACTATGTTTTATTTAGTTTGCTTGCATCATTTTTCATTTAAAACTATATTATTATGGGAAAAATTAGTTTCCTGAGTTCGAATTCAGCTAGTCATATTAACGAGGTGCCCTTTAATTATTTATATTTTACTATAAATTTTTCTTAAAATTACTTCGAAAAAAATGTTTTTCTATAATAACATTTGTGGAAAAAAGTGGCCCATAATAAAAATTATGGAAAAAATGTACATGATAAAAATTAGGGGAAAAATTTTTCGAAAGTAAAAATTATAGAAGAAAATTTCTCAAAATAAAAATTATGGAAAAAAATTTTCAATATAAAAATTATAAAAAGAAAAATTATCCATAATGAAAATTATGAAAAAAAATGCCCCTTGCAAAAATTATAGAAAAAATTTGTCATAATTAAATTAGGGGAACATTTTTTTGAAAACAAAAATTATAGGGTGGAAATTTGACATAATAAAAATTATGGAAACAAATTTTCAATATAAAAAAAATGGTCCTTTCAAAATTAAAAAAAAAAAACAATTTCATAATATTAGGGGGAAATTTTTTTGAAAATATAAAATATAGCAAAAAATTTGTCATAATAAAAATTATGGGAAAAAATTTTAATAATGAAAATTATGGAAAAAAATGCCCTTTGCAAAAATTTTAGAAAAATATTTTTCAAATAAAAATTAGGGGAAATTTTTTTCGAAAACAAAAATTAAAGGGGGAAAATTTATCATAATAAAAGTTATGGGAAAAATGTTCATTATAAATAATTATAAAAAGAAAAATTATCAATAATGAAAATTATGTAAAAACATTTTCCATAATACAATAATATATGGTAAATTATGGGAAAATTTTTCAATAATAAAAATTATAGGGAATAATTTTTCAAAATAAAATTATGGAAAAAGTTGCCTATAAAAAAACCAGGGAGAAAGAGTTCATAAAAAAAAATTGTTGGAATAAAATTTTCATAATAAAAATTATGGAAAAAATACCCCTTACAAAAATTATAGAAAAATTGTTCGTAATAAAAATTATGAAAAAAAAATTTTGAAAATAAAAACTTTCAAAATTTGCCAAAATAAAAATTATGAAAACAAAATTTTCCATGATTAAGATTATGGAAAAAAAATGTTCATGATCAAAATTATAAAATTTTCCATAATCATTAAAATTATGGCAAAAATTAAAATTATGGAAGAAAATTTTTAATAATAGAATGTATAGAAAAAATTGCCTATAATAAAAATTATGGAAAAAATGTTTGCAAGTAAAAATTATTAGAACAAAATTTTCATAATAAAAAATTTTTTGGTATTAAAAATTATAGGAAATAATTCTTCAAAATAAACATTTTTTGAAAAAATTGTTTTTTAACAAAAATTATCGAAAAAAATTGATCTAATAATTATGAAAAAGAAATTTTGGTAGGAAAAATTAAAAAAAAAATTTTTCATAATAAAAATTTTTGGGAAAAAAAATTATGGGAAACATTTTTTTGGTGAATAAAAGTTATAGGAATAAAAATGTTCATAATAAAAACTATTGGAAATATTTTGCATGATTTTCAAAAAAATCCTTTTGTGTAAATTTAAAAAAAAACTAATTTACAGTTCGTATTTTTCAAATATTATTTTTTTATTTTAATAGAAAAAGGTGCTGCAGTAGCTCTTATCGCTTATGCTTCGTTAATACTCCCTTGAGTGAATATATTATTCAGTAACACATTCTTAAGAGTCAGATGCACACATGAATATTCAGAACAATCTAAAATTGTGCTCTTAAAAATATAATCGTGAACATTTTCGAACAATTTTAAAAAAAAAAGAAAAATTGATTTTGTATTATATAGTAATGATCCTACAAAACCAAAATCGACATTAAAAATTATTAAATTACCGAAAACTTTGGGAAATACATTTTTTATGTGTCGTCCTTTCAAAAAAAAAAACAATGCTGAAGAAAAATATTGTACCTTTTTGGATATTTATTGAATTACAAAGGATAAAGTCTAGAAAATATTGCAGTAAAACTTATTTATGTGAAAGGATTGACTTTACCCATTCTGAACTCAATCCTCAAATGTAGACTATAAAAGAAAAATAAGAAAAAAAACTAAAAATATACAAAGGTAGTGTTAAAAATCACACGAAAAACTCTTGATAAGAAAATGATAAATTGCTCGTATGCAAATTGATTCGATACAGTATGGATTTTCCGATGGCTATGGTACCAAATCCATCCTGGCTGTAGCTAGTAAATCTTCTTCCATATGTTATTGAACACGATTTCCATACACGCCCAAGGACTAGAGAAAGCATTTTTCATGTTGGCATTATACCTTTTATGATGAAAGCATTTTGTTGTTGTTGGTGGTGGTTGGTCATCATTTTTATGAAAATATTGTATCATCGCCTTTCCGAATCGTAAAAATTTTGTTTCAATGCAAACACACGAAACAACCATAAACAGTATTCCTTACAATAATACTAATACGATTATAGGGGATTATAATAATTTTTCATCGTCTTATTTTGATTTTATTTTTATTTATTCATTTTTTCCATGATATCTAGGTGGTATACATGACATGACGAATGAATATTGTTATACTATGAACTAAGGATAATACATACCCGAAATATTAGGGAAATATTTCCTAAAAAAAAAAAAAAATCCGAAAATAATGAAAAAAACTATAGCATAGATTTTATTTAATAAGAATACACAAAAGTGAGTGGTCTCCTTTTTTTTATATTATTTCTGCTATAGTCAGTGTATATTTCTTTAAGCATTATTTTTATGGATGCTGTGAAATAAGTTATCCTGTCACAAGTGAAAGATGAAAAAATGAAAACGAAACTGAAAATAGAGAAGAAAAGTATATGAAATGAAATCAAAAAAATCCGATGACTTTGGCATAGTTGATAACATACCATCATCGTTCTGGGGTATGGCATTTTTGCCCATTTATTGTGTGAAATTCAAACGACCCCCTTCCCCTGCCTTTCTCAGAAATACGAGTATCCACACAGGATTCAGTTTGGGAAAAAGGAACAAGTTGAAGAAAAAATATTAAAAAAAAAAAACCTTCAGCTTTATTCCATCTTTTCAGATCCTATGAATTTCCTCATGGCTTAACACACAATCATAATTCGCATGCCACTACCACTAAATAATGACTAGTCGACCAATGTTGATGAGCAATTCTGATAGGAATCCGTTTTTGCACCTTTCGCCTCAATGAATAAACGAGCATGTCTGTTAACTCGGTTTATTGCCCTCAATTTTTTTTCCCATGACTCCTTTTACTTAAACCACATCCTTTTCCCCAAATTAAATTGAAAGGTTTTCATGCAAAGACGACTATTCTACAGCATCCACTATCTGATAAGAGTATTTCGTATGTAGCGTAATCAAGTGTGTGTGTGTGTGTGTGTGCAATATTCGTATCTATACTAATTTGCTGAAAATGGATGGAAAATTCAGCAGACTTGTTTATTGCTCCTAGAATTGCCATAGTGTTGATAGCATAGCTTATACTACATCTTTAATTGAACAGGATTTGAGTCCCTGGTGATGAAGCATTGGAAAGTCAGACTTCAATCAGTGGATGGTTTTATTCCAGCAAAAGTAAATGCTTCGAGAACAACAGCAGGATGTGAAAGCCGCCGCCACTGGTGACGCCTTTGAACCTATTTATAAGGGAGAACGGTATAATTCACACAAATTTACACAACTTCATTTTGTGTATGCGCATTTCGTTACCAGTATCAGCTTGATACTTCCCAGTTACATATTCTATCCTTTTCGGTTATGGTGCTCTATATAGACAGGAACAGTTTGTCTATCTCACTCGATTGAGCGGCGTCGTCCTGTGAGATTATATTTAGTTAAATTGGATTTATCGAACTTGGTACAATTGTGTGAGTTCGGATGTCATGGTATGCGGGTATAGACTGAATCCTTAATCGCATATGACAGTTTCGATACAAATAAATACAAATGCATGCATGGCGACTGTAACCGTACACCGTACAGGGTTGATTTGTGTTGAAGAGGGCAGGGTGGATTTCGGTTTGAGTTAGAATTTCAAAAGCATTTCAGATTTTTTTTGTCGGATACTGGTTCTGAGACGCCTTTGGGAGTATGTACATGTATGGTATGTCAAATGAGGATTGTCGATGTGAAGTTGGGGTATCATTTTTATCCTCTAGTTGTTAGATCGATTGGGATAATTTTTCCTCCAGAAAATGTGTTGCCTTGCTTCGCTTTGCCTTATCTACTCGTATTTCTATAAATTGCCGACTCCTGACCCAGCTATTAGTACCACAAATGCCAGAGTTAGTGTCGTTTCTCGATTCCCATCATTCCAAGCACTTCTTGGACTATCGTTTTCAGTACTCTTCAAATTTTATCCCTTCTGAAATTTTTACCAGAAATTTTCACATTCATATACACACACACACACACACATACATATACAAAAATTCAAACAGAATACACAGTTATGCAGATAGAGTTTATTATTTACAGATTAGGGTGTGGAACTTGCGCACTACCACCAGACAAGCGACTTTTATATGTCATCGACCACACGTAGTCCGATTTTCTTAGTTGTTGTTCCGAACTGCATCTAATATAGAAAAAAAAGAAAAATTCTTTACGAGCACTGAAAGGATAATTTTTTGGAATTTCATTTTGCCCGAAGAAATGAACAGAAGAAGCGTTTGTCTTCTTTCTTTCATGGTGAATTCCTTTTAAGGCACCCGCCCTCCTTTCACTCCTTTCTCACACGATTACAACATTTGTTCGTATAAAAAAATATTGTTGAATTTTTTTTTGTTTTGTTTTTGTTGTTTCGTTCAACTTATACCCAAAAGGATTTTTATCTGAAAAACTTTTTGAAGGGTTTGGACACAAATGATTATATTTGACATTTTTTTATCGCTCATTTTTTCGAGCTTTTCTTTTTTTTTGTCATCTTGAAAAAGGATGATTCTCGGATATTTTTTCCTAAATTCATACAAAGACAAAATCCGAATGTAGATTTTGTTCCTATTTGCTAGATTATAGGGGGGAAAAAAAAGAAAAACATGACTCGTTTTATCTTCAAAAAAAAACGAATAAAATTTTTTTTATTTTGTTTCTAGAAAATAGTTCTCTGAGCTTTTTTTATGCTTTATTAAGCTTTTAAGATATGATGTCCTTCAATATACATTTACACATGCTGTTATAGTTATTTTTCCGAATGTATCATACGTGAATTCATTATATTTGTTATGTGGGGGGTGGTCTCATCTCTATTCAGAAATGCCAATTTTGTGGCGAAAAATTAAGTATAAATAGTTATAGTTTCTTTTTTTTGCGTTATTTTTTTTCAATATTACTTTCTTGTGACCTAAACTATTAAATGACCAAGGATTTCATACAATATTATACGTAAAAGTTCTTTTTTTTTCCTTTAAAAAAGACACAGTAGCTATGGAACTTTTACCTTTTTCTGTCAATATTATTTCCGACATAATTCTTTGTCTGTCAATATTATTTCCTAATTTGATCATTAGTCCTATTTCGAAACTCATATCAAAATTAGCATATTTAAAATTAACAAAAAAAAGACTTGTTTTAATAATTAATTGGATTTAGAAATGAGAATATTTCCATTTAATTAACCCTAATTTTTTCTATAAATAACTAATGGGTTATCCAATTTACGCTTTGGAAAGTAAAGTTAAATAAAAGTTTATTTTATAATACTGCTTGGTCGTCCTTGCCATAATATATATATTATTATAATAGTTGCCATAATATATTTGGATGGATTGGATCTTTTTAAGGAAATTTTTTAAAGAGGTTTTCGTACATTTCGGACTATAATTCGTCCACTATTACTTAGTGGGTGTTGGTTTTTAAATGCTTTTAAGTTTGAGAATTAGCTGCAAAAATTAGATCTTTTCCATAGACCCATAAGAAAAGGTCAAACGGCGTCAAATTGCACGATCTTAGAGGCTAATTGACAACACAAAATCTTAGAAATTTTCGTGCAATAAAAGAAATTTTTTGTTAAAATCACATACGTTCCAAAAAGAAGTGTTCAAGGTCAGGCCAAAAAAAGTCGGATGGTTATCATACGGTAATAGCGTTCAAAATTAACAGTAACGGTTTCTCTTTCTTCATATTCAAAGAAATAACGGTTAATAATGGGTTATCCTTCTTTATTTGCAAGAAATCACGAATCAATGCACATCGGACAGTCAAGTTTTGTGAATAAAATAGCTTTCCCATAGTTGATTGTGGGTTTTCAGAGCCTCAAATAAGGTAATTTTACCTATTGACGTATGCATACGTTTTTTCCAATCCTCGAAGCATTTCAAAAAATCATTTTTTGTGATGTTGTTCAGCTCCTCCTTCGTTACCGTCTTTTTCTCCTAAATCGTAGCGTAGCGTCGTCCTTTCATGGGGCTCTGCAGTTTCGGGAACAAAAAAAAGTCACAGGGGATCAGATCTGGGGAATACGGTGGGTGCGGCATTATTAGTGTGTTGTTTTTGGCTAAAAATTCGCGCACAAGCAACAATGCGTGAGCAGGGGCGTTATCATGGTGTAGAAGCCAATTTTTGTTCTTCCACAAATCCTGGTGTTTCTGGCGGATTTCTCTGCGCAACTTGCGCATAACTTGCAGGTAATATTCCTTATTGACCGATCTACCCTGTGGCAAGAACTCATGATGCACTACGCCCCTGCAATCGAAGAAAACTGTAAGCACAACCTTCACATTCGACCGAACTTGGCGCGCTTTTCGTCGTTCACATCTTCTCGGCCCTCTAAAAATATTTTGTACTACCGATAAACGTTGCTTCGGTCCAAGGTAGCTTCACCACATGCCACAGTCAACGTTCGGAATGCGTTTTCCACACAAAATTTGATACAGATTCTTTGATCCATTTTTTAGAATGGGCAAAAAACGAAGACGAGCCAAACACGTGCAAGCAAACCAGCTGTCAAAAATTAACTGAACATTCAAAATGGCCGAACTTGTCGGTATAAGTGAGAGACATGAGTACCAATATAACGCCTCGTATATATTTGACAACTGTCAAATGCCAATGCTATAGTTTGTCTTCGACTGCATTCAATTTTATTTTCCATCGATCCTCAAACCTTTTTTTTCATATAATTTTCCCAAGCTTTTGAAGATTATAAATATATTCCGTTTTGATAGTATACAACAGTCAAGGATAGGCACTCCAACAAAAATAGGGGAAAAAATGGAAATTTTGTTTCGAAGAGTATCTGTTGTTAATTGTTCTGAAATGGATGCCATGCTGGCGTTCAAGGGCCAAAAGATGAACGGATGATAACCCATAGAAGATCACGAAGGGAAAAAGATTGGGCGGATAATCAGACGGACAGACAATGAGAAATTATTGTCGAACATGATATAAACATCATTGGTACAGTCTTCGTTTCGGACGCCTTGTGCGTCTGCGCAATGAATCCGTCAACGCGACTGTATCCCATCACGTATGCGCACATGGATGAATGGGTGGGAAAATTAATAACGTGCTGTCAGTCATAATTTGTGTTTGATGTACGCTCTGTTCAGTATAGAGTGCTGCTGAGTCTAATTATGCTGGGCGTTGGTTACATCCAGACTGTATAAGGAGTTGATGGGGAGTATACACAACTGGCAGCCCAACCGGGTCATACATTCAAACGTCTTCGATGTGAACGAACTACAAAAAACTACCTCAGTTTGACTTATATTATCCCGCATCGAAACTATGCCTTAACACAGAGAATAACAATAAGAGTTTGTAACTATATTCAGAATCACTTGTTCCTATTTAGTGGTGCAAGATGGATTTCTATTTTCCTTATTTAGAATTGTCTAGTATCGCTCTAATTCCTAATTTTTTTATTCAAGAAAATTTACTATTCATATTCGATCATACTTTTCGTATACACTATCATCCCACGATGCATTGCCATTGAAGTTAATATAATCCGCCCAGAAAAAAATTATTTTTTCCGTAGACTATATGCTATATCCACTTCTGATAGAACAGAATAATTATAAAATTAGACATCCGTTTAAATAGGAAAATTATCGTTTTAGTCGTAAAATACCTGTACTATGTCTGCCAAGTTTTACAAAGTATTTAAACTAAAGTTTGAGCAGACAAATTATAATTACTTAAAACGGTATTGAAAATATTAACTTTATCTGATAAATATAGTCGAAGAAGAACAATCCAGAAATTATGTAATTGTAAAATAAGACTATGGCAATAACAGTAATGTCGAAAGTAGCATAAGGTCAATTACCAAAGACCCAAAAAGTAATAGTCAGAAATTTATAGCAGAATAATGGCAATTTAATGATATTCTGGGTAGAATTTTGGACAAGATATGGTATTTTTATACAAATTGGCCTATAGCCAGACAGTTGACTAACTAACAACTTATAAACTTTCCCACTACTTATTTCGATAATGACCCATTCCATAAATTTGTACCTATTATTCTCTTACAACTAACGTTTGTACATGATCATATTTTACCTGTTGATCGCATGTTAAAGTACAATTCACCCTTATTGTGTGAGTTTAGGTAGAAAGTATTAATTTTTGGCAAATGGAGAACTCTTCTAATGATAGCCGAACTTGTTAATATGTTCACTAAAGAAGCTATCATCAAAGTAAATTATTTGAAGTATTTATAATTGATTTTTCGAAATATATTTATTATGTTAAACTCAGAATCATAGTTTATTCGGAAAATTACTTTATAATACAAAATTTTAATGTACTCTTTTCTAATGAAATTATTTTGATATTTTCTTAAGGATGGGTAATATGCTAAGTCAATTGTGCCATTTCTAATTCTGTTAAATGGCATTTTACATATAATAAATTGAATTATTTTCTGGTTTTTTTTTCTCTCGATAAAACAATTTTAATATTTACTTACGCGTAAGTGTGCATATAAAAGGTTATCCAATTTTTACTTTGAAAAGTAAAGGTAAATAAAATCATGAAAAATTCATTATATTTCAATTTATTACTTGTGCGTTGCCATTATCTATGAAATATAATATTATTCAAACGGCTGTAAAGTATAATATTAATCGATCCCTTTGGGGTAATTTTTAATTAAATTTTTCGAACAATTCGGACTTTAATTAAGAGACGGATTTTAAAAGGCTCCTAAAAGTTTGAACAATATTTTACGTAGACTAACAAGGCGGGTCCTGAAAGCCAAAATTTTTCATGTTATGTGGCTTATGGGGCTGTCTAATTCAAACCACATATGTTCCAGATTAATATTTTTAAGTTTAGAATAAAAAAATGGGTAATTATCATACGACCATACCGGTCAGAATTGACGGTTCAAAGAAATAGGGTTCATAAATGCACAGCCTATAGTCACCTTTTTTTTTGGATACAATGGCTTCTGTATTTGTGAGTTTTCACAGCTTCATATATAGTATAGTAATTTTGCCTTATGACATATCCAGCGTTCAAGAAATGACCCTCATCGTTGAAGAAAATTTTGATCAGAAAATTAACATCCAAAGCCTATTGTTCCATCAACCATGGTTGAAAAACTTCAATTTCTTCTACAATATAAAATGGCAAACCCTTCTATAATATAATGTTATTTTACAATATATGATATATATTTTTAACAAAATTTAAATAAAGATTAATATACTTTCCAAACCATGTAATGAATAATCTTGTAATTCAATTAAATTCGATTTTTTTTTCAATTTTCACATACCTTAAATTATACATTGTTATTTATTATAATTAATGACAATAATATTAATTAATAGTAACCCCAATTTTTTATTTAATCAAATGAAATTTTCTTCATATACACATACTAATAGTTTAACTGATCGTTTTGTAGTAATTTCAAATTTCTTCTTTTAATAATATTGTAATTAATAATATAACTATGATGTTCACGCTATTAGCCATCGATATGCATTATTAAATAGTCAATCGTGCAGAAATATTTTAATGAAAAGTTGTTTTTCGTAATTGAATGAAAGCAGTTCGAAAGTACAGACACTCGTATTTTGTAGTGTCCTAATTTCTTCAACATTCCAATTAAGTTAGATGAGTTTTTAGTTTATTATTATTATTATTATTATAGTTATTATTATTATTTCTATTATTGTGATATGTGCAATTTATCAAACTGCTTAGAAAAATTAGAGAAATCAACAAAATCACGAATTCATTTGTCATATTTATTAAAAGTTTAAAATTAAAAAAGTCATTTTTTGATAGAAATTTTTTTATATAAAAAATATTTGTACTCATTTTTTATATAGTTTTTTGTTGACTTTTTAATTTATTGCATCTTAGTAAATATAATAAAATGTTAAAAAATTAATATTGCTCACGAAAAGCACTTAGGGTAAAAAAAATTTACAGCGAAAAACAATTAATTTTCCATTATAATTTATTAAGATATATCGAATTTATAAAATTATTAATAATAATTATTTCTCTTGTTTTACTTTCAGGTAAGCAATCTGTTCATATTCAAATATTTGATATAAAATCAAACAAAAACCATGTATAAGTGTGAGTATAATTCTTAAAAACTAAGGAAAAAAAACATATACTAATTAATAAATTGATAAAAGAAAAATTAAATATTTATTATTTGAAAGTCAAATAAATTAATTATTAAAAAAAAAAAAAGGGATTAATAAAATTTTTCGAATATTAATTTAATAAGGAGAGGATTAAGGTCGATGAGCAGAAAAGTGTTCATATTACATTTATTCTTTGCCGTAAGCAATATCAACCTTTTTACCTTTTTAGATTAATTACAGAAGATACAAAAAAATTACAGTTAGTATTAAAACCCATTTTGACTTACAGATTTGAAGTTTGAGGTGTCAGAAAGCTGGAAATTTGAGGTTCACCCAAGCTTGAAATCTGAGGTTCCATTAAAACTTTCGGATTTGAAGTCTGAGGTTCCACCAACCCTAGAATTTGAGGTTCCACCAATTTTGAAACTTGGGTTTTCATCAAGACTTCCTAACTTGAAATTGGAGGTTTCAGGAGCTTGAAATTTGGGGTTCTATCAAGAGTTTAGGACCTAAAATCTGGGGTCCACCAAGATTTACGAACTTAAAATTGGAGTTTTTACGAAGCTTTAAATCTGGGATTCCACCCAGCTTAGAATCTGAGGATCTATCACGTTTTGGAACTTAAAATCGGAAGTTGCCACAAGCTTATAATCGGGTTCAACCAATCTTGAAACTTGGGGTTCCACCAAGATTTACGAACTCGAAAGTTGAGGTTTCACGAAGCATTAAATCTGGAGTTCATCCAACCTTGAAACTTGGAGTTCCATTAAGACTTACGAACTTGAAATTGGAGGTTTCACGAAGCTTTAAATTTGGAGTTCAAACAACCTTAAAACCTAGGGTTCCACAAAGTTTGAAATCTGGAGTTCTATCAAAGCTGTCGGACTTAAAATCTGAGGTTTCACCAAGCTTAGAATCTGGAGTTCCACCAATCTTGAAACTTGGGGTTCCATCAAGACTACAGCACTTACAATATGGGGTTTCACCGAGATTGACGAACTCAAAATTGGAAATTTCATGAAGCTTTAAATCTAGGGTACCACCAATCTTTAAACTTGGGGTTGCACCATGTTTGAAATGTGGAGTTCCTTAAAAACTAAGGGACTTGAAATCCGAGACTCCACCAAGACTTACAAGCTAAATAGGAGGTTTCAAAAGCTTATCTGAGGTTCTACCGAGCCTCAAATCTGAGGTTCCATCAAGCCTTTCAGGCTTGACATTTGGGGTTCGACCAATATTTATGGACTTAAAATCTGGGGTTCTCGTTGCATACAATTTCTTCGATCAAAAATCCTCAATCAAATTGTTGACACTTTTTTCCGTTATCGTAACGATATTATTCTCCTTAGGATCTAAATATTGCCATTTTTCTTGAATTTGATGCTAATCTCGTTTTCTATTGTAGTCCACTTTGACGACAACTTTCATCTACTATCTTCCTCAAAAACACTCATGCGCACCTCAGGAATTTTTGAGACATTGAAAGTAGGGTAGTACCTTTCCAAGTAATTGTTAAAAGGTCTACTTGCCTAGTTCCTCGATTTAGCGACATTGGAACGTCATCCTCTAGTATGTAGCGATTGCAAATTCGAACCCAACTAACATATTGACATAGCCGGGGTATTGTACTATTTAGTTGTCGCCAAATAACAAATTTATTTACATTCCAGCATAAATTTTACTAAAAATGATTTAAACAAAAATTATTAAAAAATATTAAATTTACGAAGCACACATCATCCAAAACAAAATGAATAAAAATTTAATAACCCCCACAGAGTGGGTTTGTTCCGGAAAAAAGGGCGGGGGAACCATATAATTTCTGATACTGTCAGCTTACAATAATATAAATAAATTTAAATAAAAAAATAATAGCCCATTCAATGCCACGGACATCAGAGATAATTTTAATCCAATTTATTTTCTCACATGTCAACCATGAATGATGAAGTATGAGTACACACTCTGTCTGGCTATATATTCTACCAATATTTGCCTGTACATATGGGATATTTTTATATTATTAATTTTTATGAATATATTTAAATATATGCAGATACGTTTTATATCAATTATAGTCATGCACATACATCTTCGTTGGTTTTTCTGTTCTAATCAGTTTCTGTATGGCAATACAATATGTCATCTCGGGAAATTTTTTTCTACAATACCAACAACGAATTGAGAGCAAAATAGTCATAATAAATATAGAAAGAAATAAAAGAAAAAAATACAATACAAAAATTAAATCGTAAATTTTACATCAAAAGGATAAGTAATATAATCAGAAAAAAAGGGATGAAACTAACCAACGTAATATACGTTATATTAAAAATAATATTCCCAATAAAAAGAGAATAGAAAGACTAAAATCTCTCTGCACTTGTTCGTTTATAGTATATATACCAGAATAATACAAAAGTACTCCTCCCCTAACCCCCAACCCTTTTATACAGACATAATAACGAAAGGATACTCTTTAAAGTTAAACGCTTATCTGTGCATTCATTTTGACTTAAGCTCAGCTTTAAATTCATAGAAAACAGATAAACTGAAGAAAAAAACTGAATTATAGCTAACAAAATGCATAAAGATGAGAAAAAAATTTATACACATGAGCACATATTTATAATAATGACAAAAAAAGGATAGAAAAATTGAATTTAATAAATCCGAAGAATAAATGGCAGCCATGACGATGATGATGAGCCTGATGATGATTGGTGCTGGTGGGTAGGGTGGTCATGAAGATGATAAGAACATATTCGCAGGGGAAGATCCATTAACTCTTCTCAACAGAAAGAAAAATGATAATGAAAAAAAAGGATGTACAAAATTCTCTTTTAATGGCAGCATTTATCTTTTTTCTTTGGTACAAATAAGATATTCTCGTACTTAAGATATTTTTTTTCTTAAAATTCACATACGTGTACGCTTTAAATCTATTCATCCACAGACTGTTTTCTACCAGTAATATTGGTACTTTAGTCAATTTAGGCTTCTTTTAATGTCGTATCAAAATTAATGCACTTTTTTTTTGTACTATATGTTATGTATGTAGATAAACATATCTAAACCAAGGTATTTTTTTAAATATATTTTTATTACCAACCCCACAATGTATAATAATTTCTGTTAAATTTTAGTTTTAATTTAAAAAAAAAATGGAACCAAAAAAAATTTTATGAATTAAAATTATTATAAATTAACTGAAGATAAGAGATCACTTTTGTAATAGTTACTGTCTGTAAAATGTTGAAATTATTGCCATTTCAATTGGGAAAATGCAATTGAAACTTGAAATTTATTAGTTGCATTTAATATGGCAGAGAATAAAATTAGAAAATAAGAAAAAAAATGTTGGTAAATTGCTGAAGAAAAAGGACAATTAATCAAGTACCACCAACACAAATGAATCAAATAATATCTTAAGTCGAATTATATTGTAGGAACTTGTTTGGAATGAATTGAAGTGGAATGTAATCCATCATGTCTGGGGCTGAAAAATGGTCAAGTACGAAGTAGGAAGGACTATCAATCCTATATATACTAGAATGTACATATAGACTTGTAAAATTGCTGTAATTATTTTATTAACTGTGACGCGATATATTGCCTTGTCGACATTCGTACATGTCAACTGATCTAACTTAAGTGTCCGACTTGTTCCTGGCTGCATTTCTGCAACCGTCATCCTCCTACAGTTATACTCATACTCGAATATTATCACTGCCATCAGACATTATTTTCTGTCGGATTATTTCGCATTGTAAAACCACTAAAATATTAGTATGAGTATAATGCAAGCAATTTTATCTGAACCCACAGTACTCATATGTGCCACTCAAAGCAGACTCCTCTCTACTATAGTTCGATTACAATATAATTTCTCTTTGAGTTTTTTTGGTAGAATTTTTTTTTTTGCTGTTGTTTATTATTAATTAAGTGGTCTTATCTCGAACAAAAAAGTTCACTCTAAATGATGATTATATGTAATAGCATGCCGAGTGGCAGGTCTTTAAAAAAGAAGAAGAAGAAGAAGAAGAAGAAAAAACAAAAATAAAACTTGAACGTAAATAAGTACTTGTACTTTGGGAAAGGAAAAAAAATGGCAAATATTCATAAGCAGACAACAACAAGTGGAGCTCTTAGGAAATGTTTACAAAAATTATTTTGATGTCTGTAAATCGACATCATAATAATTCCATGCAATTTTCTTCAATCGAAATGATGATTGCAAATATGAAGACAATATGAAAAATGGCATAATCGAAAGAAACTGTCTATGAAATTAATTAAAATTTTACTTAATAGGACGAGTATATTGTTACGAGTATATGAAATATTGCTTTGGAAAAAACAACAACTGCCTTTCAATTTATCGAACTAATAAAAAATGTTTTAAAAAATTTATTTCTGCATATTAATTTATCTAGAAAAATTTCTTTCCTAAAAAAATTCTTTTATAAATATAAAAAGGAATTATCCCAATTTGTGCTAAATAAAGTAAAATTAAATAAAACAAATTTCGATAAAATGTTTTTGCACTTTGTATTACTTGAACATCATCGCCCATATGTATAAATGTTAGCAAATATAAAAATGGCCACCAAATGAGACTATTTACAGGACTCGATCTATTTTTAATGACTTTTTCGTACATTTCTGGCTGTAATTTAGATATTATTTGACAGATATTATCTTTTAAGTAGTCTAAAGTTTGAAAATTGTCTTTTGTATAATGGCAGAAGGAAAAGTCTAACGACATTAAATGTCTTAGAAACTTTTCGCGCAATAAAGCCAGAATTTGTCATTTTTTATTACTTGTGGCAGGGTTTTGTTGGAACCACAAAATGCACACTTCATCGTAACTTTTTTGTTTTTAGAAACAATGACTTCTATACAGTAACTTGTAAGTTCTCAGAGTTCCATACACTATGAGTATAGGGTAATTTTGCTTATTGCCGTATCCGGCCAGGGAGATATGAGCCTCATCGGTGAAGAAATTTTTTACAAGTTTTTACAAATCTTTTATTTTACATTACTTATAAATTCAAAAATGGCAAATTATATTCTAAAAAATTGCAATTTTAAATAACTAATTTGTTAAACAATTATTAAATGACAGTACTGTACTTTCCATACCGTAAAATGAATAACCTGGTATAGTATGATTCTGAATAGAATCATTACACTTAATGAGTTTTATATAAGTTTCTAATCCATTAATAAAGATTGACTTATGATTTTTTTTTAAAAATAAATTGAATTTATTATATTAAATATTGTAAGAATTCTTTGAAAATATATTAAAACCAATTTAATTAGATTGCAAGTATAAAACTTGAATTATGAAAATAAAAATTCAAATACAAAATACGGCATAATTTAGTAAATTTTTCTTCTTCTTTAAAATGTCATAATCTATGCGTGCAGTGTTGCCAATTATTCAAATTAAGTGTACTTTATATGATTTTGATGAAGAAACTGGTTAGAGTATAATTTAGTACTTTGACAACTAAACTGTAATACATATTATACTAATTATATTTATTCAACAAATGTTCTCAGTTTTATGATTACTTTTTTTTAAAAAATTATAAATTTAAAATCAATATAAAATTAATTAAATTTGTTTGGAAAATTAAAATTTGAAAAAATTAAAAAGGATATTTATTTTAGAATCTACTTAATTTTAAATACGTTTTCGAACAATTTCCTGTAATTATATTTGCCTAAAATACACATTATCCAAAAATTTTCGAACAGATTTTGAAAAGAGATTTTTAAAACGGTGGCAATTGAATAATGTATTTATTATTGCTTACTTTCTTTAAATAAATTATGCAAAAGAAAAATCACTTTTAATATTATTATTATGATTTCTTTTTAAAAGTGGAATAAAATTTGGAGAAGAATATTTAATTAAGTTTAAATAAAAGCTTACGAAATTAAATGCAATTTTTTTTATAATGTTTTAGTTTTTTTTTTTCAAATAAATTTCTCTTTTTTTTTGGTCAAAGATAATAGAAATTGTTAAATTAACGGTAAACGAATAATCTATAATTTTATGGAAAAATATTTATTAAGCGGTTTTTGGTTTTTTAATGCAAATCGCAAAATTCACTTTCGATATGCTTATTTCGAAATGTATACTTTTATTGGTCAAATGCTGACATAGTTTTTTTTTACTTAAAATAATTTTTGGATTTTTTTTAAAAAATATTTCTAGAAATGAAAACAGAACAAGCAAATTTTATTAATATAATATTTGGTGAATGTGGGAACACGAGTATCTTAATTAATATAAAAAGAATCACCAAAAGCTACCTCAATATTCCCCAGTGTGTTTAGTTGTGAACGTAACTTGTTTAATAAAAATATGAATTAATTTTTGCATTCGGTATCATCGAAGTTGAACGAACTTATTCTTGGAACTGTTTTTCGAATTAATATGCACACGATTCATTTCGAATTGCAGAGAAATTTCGCTTTTCGTGCCACAATATATTTTCAAAGATTTATTTATTGTTAATGTGTGTCAGCAGCTGTTTATGCACTTGTACAGGACAGTTTCTTAATAAATTTTTTCTTCAAATATTTAATATCTTACTAAGTATGGAAATGAATGTTTCGATGACATCAAGATTTCTTGGGCTACATCCATACTTAAATGGTGAATAATATTAAGGCGAATGTTCCAGTTATCGAATGAGTCATGTGGTCTCGTTCGAGGTGATATCCATGTACAAGATTATAGCGTATTCGCCGGAAGATAAGTTCAGCTGGTTTTTTTTTATATTTTTCTGTAAAACAGTATCAATTCCGTTTATAGAAATAAATTATATCATTTGTCATGGCTGTGATTGCATCCAAAATATAAAGTTTCATTGAAACAATATGCGATATCGACCATAATTTTTCCGAATGATATTATCGTAGAATGGATTTTTATGCGTAATTTAATTTAATTTAAATTTCTACATAAACAAAAGAGAATTTGCTCTCTTTGAGTATTACATTTTTATTATTTGTGAATTATGTTCACTGACTGTCCAATTTGGTATTATGCAAAAAATATCATTAAAATGATACGATACCTCTTGCAGGACTTGATGCTTGTGAGGTAATTTTTGAAGACCTTTTCTAACATTTCTAAGGTTGCAATTCGCTCTTTTTTATTGGTGGATGATCTGCGTAAACACGTGTTTTTGCATAATTTTATAAGAAAAAGTCCAACGGCATTAAATCGCACGTTCCTGGAAACTTTTTGCCCAATAAACTTTTTTTGTCTAGTAGAAACCAAATATGGTCTAGTCTATTTCATTTTCAAAAAAAAATTACCGATTCAGACCCTATTATTCATACCAGGCATTTACTTTTTGCGAATATAATATCTTTTCCATAGTGTAGCGTGGGTTTTTAGAGCCTCATATGTAGTAAGTATCTTATTGTTACTTATCTGCCGATCGGGAAAAGCCCTCATCCTTTAGAAAAGTTTTCGCGAGACATGGCTATGCCAGAATCACCAAATTTGTACAAAGTTTTTATAATTTTAAATTTTAAATATTTTTAAAATGGCAGACCTTGTTTTAAATAATCAATTGGACTGTACTTCCAAAACCCCAAAATCAATAATTCTTCTGTTCCAAATATAAAAGACTATCTTTTTTTCATATATTTAATTTTTCCTTTTTACAATAATTTCCATAAAAAATTAAATAAGATATTAAATACGAATATTACTACCATCATAATTATGATTAATTATGATTCTTGAACAAAATTTCAATCGAATAATTCTCACACGTTTTTTTATTCGAAAATTCTTTTGACATTATATAAAGATGGTAATAATGATGATAATTCATTCGTATTAATATAATAGTAATAATATAAATAATAATCATGTGGCGGCAGTATTAATTTACAAAATAAATTTCAATTTTTCTACCCCTAGTGGTGGGATTGTAGTCGGCCGTCAGTAGAGTATTTAGAATTGAAATGAAATTATCATAAAACGATGCCGAATAAATTTTCGTAATTGCCCTTATTTGATCATTAATCTTCTTAATACTGTCGTCTATACTGCTGGCAAATGAATCTATTCCGTATACCGCGTTGAAGGGACACACCAACAATAGCAACAGCGAGCCATACGGTTCGATGCAGGTCATTTGTGTTGTGTGTCCGTCCACCGTGATGGTACCACTGTTAGCCATTAACTAACCCTCCTCAAATGTGGTCTAAGAGCAGAGCTGCTTTTTTTCTATAAAGATTCCATTCTATCAATAATAGTAATAATGACAATAATAATAACAATAATTATAATAATAGAAGAGAATATGAAGTAATAGAAATTTTAGAATTGTTCGGCTGGTTTATGATTACAACAACAACAATAATCAAGCTGATAGTACAATAAATTCAAGTGAAGACTGTTAATTGTGGAGAAGTTTCGAATGCAAAACGGGGGAAGGGGAGGGGGGTGAAGTTATCACAAAGAATGTGTTTAATTATTGTCCATAGCTGCTACTGCCTACGACACATACGCTGGGTGATAGGCTCGTCTGATGGTCAAGCATAGTGAGATACATACTCTTTTAGAGAGGATTGGTTAGAACCAAGGGGGGTTCTGACAAACTACCGGCATATTGTACTACCGGCGGTCGTCGGTTTTCTGTTTGTTATGTATGCACGTGGGGCAGTTAGTTAGCTTCTAACCACTTGGCATTCTGCAGAATCTCGAATTGACCACATCTTTGATAGTCTTCAGTACATTCTGCCACTGTTCTTACGTGTGCCACAGACCTTCGTGGCATATACGAGTACAACGCCTCATCGTTCAATTGCCAAGCCTACATACATCGTACCAGTAGATGGGCATTCCTTTGCGAATATGTATTAGTTGGAGAATTGTTGGAAATCATTTGCATTCTACATTTTCTTTATGGTAAACTGAATAATTTGCCGGGGTATTTGTGTGACGTTCTATATAGTGCCTCGCCCTGCACTTTAAATATCACATTTCGCCTACGAACACTACCGTTCGCTTGCGCAGTGGTAATACTCGTATTCCGTCACTATTCCAGAGAAAGTGCATTGACTTTTGTATATCCTATATAGTTGCATTTGTGATCAAAATTACGCCACCCACCCTTGCTGCACCCGTAAAAGGAAAAACATGGGGAATTTCCCTCAACTGCATACACACACATGGGACAATGATAAACATCCAATCTCTAAGGGTTGAAATATAAGTTTTTCTTCAATTGTATGCGCGCGCATACTCTCTCCAATTCTTATGGAATGAAATAAATCGCTTTCGATCAAAAAAGGAAAAAAAAAATTACCGAACTATTTTCAAAACTTCCCCTGTAATGCAAATTCAAAAATTTCCGTATTTATTTTTAAAGTGGATGCAACAAGAGAGGGTGTTTTTTTTTATCAACTGACTCGTATTGGGTGATAAAATTTAATATTTCCCTTTTTTTTCTATTACTCGTCTTATCCTAATGACATGCTATCAAAATGACTCGTATAACCAAAAAAAGAAAAAAAAATTGTGCTTTTGAGAAAATAAACTTTTTGTAAATTGATCGAATGATGCAACATGAAAATTGAGATTTCTTCAAATTTACTACCCTGCCTCTCTGCCTTACTGCAAAATGTTGGCTGACAAATAAAAAAAAAAATCACCATCCCATTATAGTCCCATTAAGATTAGATTATTTACTTTAAAGATGTGTTTATATACAATATATTTCGCAGCTTATTTAATTCGACATTAAATGATGTGATTATGTGTGCATAAAATAATATGTGCCAAGTTCCAAACACTACCCATGAAAATATTCTTCCACAATTTAACTATTATTATTTACGAATATTGTGACGAAGTATTTTTTTTTTATAATACACATAGTTTTAACCTTTTTAAAATTGCTTTAACATTATTATTTCATGATTTCTGGTTATTTTAGTGAGAACAACATTTATATAACAACAGCGGTTTAAAAACTATATTTTCTATGCAATTTAAATTAATATCTTTATTAAGTTAATGTTTTTGTGGGGACAAAAATTATATACACATAAAATTAAATTAAGAAAAAACTCAAGATCTTTATTATAAATTCAAATAACTTACAATATTTATACAGTTTCTGCCAGAAATTACTTTTTATTGTAATTTCATATAAAAATTGGTACTAACTTCCGTCTTCTTTGAATTAAATATTGTATGTTTTTTTTTTGTTGAATTCCTAAACTGCCTTTTTTTTCTTCTTTTTTAAATAATTATTATAAATTTTCATAATACAAGGATAAATTATTTTGTACTTTGTCCTAATAAATTAGTTACAAAAAAAAAATTTTTTTTCCCATGAAAAGCTTTTTTTACATTTTAACTTAAATAAAACTGCAAGTAACGTTCCCAAACAATTTTCGAACAAATTAGAAAAAAAAAATTCCCTTCCAACATTCCAACGAAATTATTTTTATACAAAATTTACTATAAATTTTATATTAAATGTTGTTGTTGTATTTTTCTTTTATTTTTCTGTAAAAAAATGTTAATATTTTTGACCTTTTTATTAACTGTTTAGTTAATACTGTGTACTTTTACTTTCTATTTATTTCTAATGGACAAAAGAATTGCTTATTTTAATATGTGCTGATTAATGATATTTTTACCTTGAAATTTTCAAAATTTATTACACTTTCTATTTTTGTGTATTTTTTACAACTTTTAAATTGTATTATTATCAATTTTTGTGTTAAACAACCAACTGTATTTTTGTATCAAAAATAAAAAAGTGTGAAAAGACATTTGAAAGCCCATAATTCGAATTCTTTTTATTTTTATTTTATTATTAGTATTAAAAATAAAAAAAGTATTTCAGTAGATTGAACTTTTAATTATTTTTGTGATTTAAAATAAGATTTTTTTTTAAATTATAGTAAAAAAAACTAGATGGCGGTAATAAGGTTATTCAGTTATAAACTAGATGGCAGTTATTCAGTTTATGCTTCAAAAAAAAAAAAATTTAAATTAAACGCATTTAAAATTCATATTTTGTTGAAATTATTTTTTTATTATATTGATTAGATTTTGCCATCATTTAAAATTCATATTTTGTTGAAATATAATTTAAATGGCTGCCATGAAATTTTTGCAGAACTCAATATTTTTGATGTAATTTCTAAATGAATTTTTTACAAATTTTGGACTGTACGAGTACTTTGGCCATAACCAGACGAATGTTGGTTTTAAAATGCTCTTAAGTTTAAAGTTTGTCTGCATCAATAGACACTCTTTTATGTAGTCCTATAAAAAATGAACAACGATTTAAAATATGAAAGTCTTTAGAACTTTTCACGCAATAAAACGATAATTTGTCGTATTGTGGGGTTTTTTGAAACCACACAAACGAGGTTTAAATTGAAATCTTCATGTTTAGACCAAAAAAAGATGGTTGACATAAGGTCATACTGCTCAGAATTGATGGTTCATAGAAATAGGGCCACCTTCAGACCAACATGGCTTCTACAATAGCTTTTTAAAAGTTACTTATAGGTTGGTAGAGCCTCATATGTGGCAATTTTACTTATCAACGTATCCATCGAGCGAGAAGTGAGCCTCATTAATAAAAGTTTTGTTATGTTATTTGGTTTGTGGCACCGTTTTATTAAAACCATATACGGTCTGGCTGAAAATCTTTAAGTACAGGCTAAAAAGGTCCGGTTATGATTCTTCATTTTCAAAATGCACTTCAGACAACAGTCATTTTTTTTGTAAAAACAGTATTTTCTCCACAGTTACTTATAGCATTTTAGAGCCCCACATGTGGACATTTTTTTTATTGACCAACAGAACAAGTAGTGAGCCTCAGTATAACGAAAACAATCTTTTAAATTATTATTTTTCTGTACAATTTAAACGTATTGTTTGGCAATTTGTCAATTTATATTATAAAATGGCAAATCTTTTGCTAAATAAATACTATATTAGATAATAATAATAATGTTTATTAACAATGAAATGAATTGGCTTTATTTTACGTATTGTAAAATAGATAATTCTTTGATAGAGAGAATTTTATGAAATATTTGCAGATAATTGAAAATTGCAAAATACCATTATTATATTGTTAAAGACAAAGATTAATTGAAAAAAAAAGTATTTCTTTCTGCCATTTAATAAGATTCCCAAGTCAAGTCTAAGCCGGATAATAAAAGTAGCAATTTCTAACCTAGTTAGAAGCTCGTTCGGCTACGCAAAAATATTCTGTGTACTCGTCGTGTACGGTGTGAAGTAACAAAGAAAACAGAAATTATTATTTTTCAACAGAGAATCAAATCACAAAAGTCGAAATAAAATTAGAAAAAAAAAATAACAGAAAAAAAAAACAAAACTCGAAGCCAAACGAACAATGAAGATACTTCGGAAGGTGAAAAGGTGAGTTTCCTGAATAATGAATGCTTCTTGTGCTGCAAGGTGAGTTCAGTGACCCAAATTCACGGTTTCTTCTTTCTTATGTTTTATGTATAATGATTAGAGTAACGAGGGGTCTTGCAGAGTTTTTAATGTTTATGGCAACATCTAACCACTAATACATGAGCGTACACAACGCCATGATGCGGAAATATTGCCAAAATTTCTTAAAACCTAACCTTAAAAAAAAAAATCCAGCTTGGTTAGTTCGGTTGTGGTGCGATCTGTGATTGACGCCCGCCGTCACTGACATTTTATAAAGATTTTGATGAATGGCTCAGATTTTTGGTTGGAATCTCTTTTGAATTTCGAAATTCGTTTCGGTTGCATTTGTTTTTTTTCTCTTCTGTCTTTCAATTTAAAGCGAATAGTTTTCTGCGGCTGTTCTGTACTAATGCGAAATTCGAATGGCATCCATTGTTTTTATTAAATTCTATGGAAATTTAAGATGTGTGCGAATTGGATAACACTTTTCTTCAACTGTATGCCAATTTAATCCTCGCTTGCAAATCACCTCCACTCTCCCAACACCAAAAATAAATTAAAAAAAGTAATAATAATAATATAGTGTAATTAAATATTTTTGCAATATTGTGGTGTAGCGTACATCCTGTCCGAAATCAGGTGCACAATTTTGTGGTCATACTTTAAGGTTTGATCATTTCCGTTTTATTATTATAAATTTTTTGTTGAATTGTATTTTTTTTTTGTTAATTGTATAATATAAAATGTTGAGGGATTTTGCATTGTTCAGAAAATACTCAAAATAAGTAGAGTGACTATCCTTAAATATAAGAAGATGTCTCTGCGATTCGATAATAAATGATATTTGCGACAGCTCCTTTACACAATATTTTCTTTTATTTGTTTTTGATGCGATGACTCCCACTGCGTATCTATTTAAATTTTATTTATTAAGCGATCGTTTTTAATACGCAAACCAATGTAGTTAATATAGAATTGAGTGTATTTATTATTTATGGCCTAGAATTATTTTTTTTTATTCTTTGCTAAAAATGGAGACATGCTCGCTCCATTATGAATCTGTTCGGGAAACATTTTCGTCTGCTTGCGATTGCGTGGGCAGTTTGTAACTTTTTGCCGGTTCATCTATTTCTAGATTGTAAGACGTACTTATCTGGAGTGATTCAACTCAAGAGAATCCCACACCGATCTACATACATAAATAATAAATGATCTCCCAAGTGATGATAATGATGATCTTCCATACATGCAATCATTTAGCATATAAAAACCGATTTTTGCATGTCTCTCCGCCCTGATGGCGTTCATATCGAATGAAAATGCGATTACGCTTAATATCGTTTTAGTTATTATTCCGATTAATTTTGATTAGCCTAAATTAAAGTGAATTAAATTTTTCAATCATTTAATAGTTAAGTATGTAAGCTTTCCTATAATTTAATAAATAATAATAATTATTTTATATATTTTTTTTAAAGAAAACTTTTTATTATTGAATTGCTTATAATCAAATTTATACTGAATTGTGTTTTGGAAAGTACAGCTTTTTAATTTGACAGTTTATACTGTCATTTTATAATGCCGCCATATTGATTTTGTTGACATTTTATCAGTTGATTTTTGACAACTTTTTTTCTTTAACACGTGTTTTTTTGTTTTTATTTTTGTTTACTGGGTTATCTATTTTGTGGTTCGGAAAGTGCAGCTTTTTAATTTTACAAGTGTCAAATATAAACGTCATTCAAGTAGCATATTTTAAGCGTAAGGCCCGCCATTTTTTTTCCTAATTTTTAAGTGAACATTTTTTTTCGGCAATAAGCCTCGGTATAAATATCAATATGCAAAAATTATCGTGCATGGGGTTCTAAAAACCAACAAGTGATGGTGCAGAAACTTTTGTATCCATAAAAAGTGACTGTAACAGATGTATTTTAGTCTGAATGCGTCATTGGTTCGTATTTCTATGAAAATAAAGAAGTGTAGACCATTACCATCGATTCTGAACACTAAGGCTATATATTAACAAACTATATTTTTATTGTGC
The DNA here is from genome assembly GCA_958298945.1 of Atherix ibis. Taxonomy (NCBI): domain Eukaryota; kingdom Metazoa; phylum Arthropoda; class Insecta; order Diptera; family Athericidae; genus Atherix; species Atherix ibis. The sequence goes on from OY282605.1 coordinate 32,508,310, forward strand.
GAACAATTTCTCAGGACTCATAATTTCCAGTCTGATCGTGTGATTTGACCTCCAAGATCATATGATTTGACGCTGTTAAAGTTTTTCTTGTCAAACTACACAAAAGAGCGTATTTAGGCCGATACTTCTTAATTTTAAAGCATTTATAAATGAACATTCGTAAAATAATGTCTGAATTTAAACCTGAAATGTGCGAAAAAGTAATTAATAATTTATAAATATTTTTTTGAATTTTTGGAAAATATTTCTTTTAACTATATTTAATTTTGCCAAAAAAAAAAAAAAATGATTTGTCTATAAGATTAAAGTTCTACGTACAATTTTACAATCTAAATTACCGACTAAATAAAACACGAAATTCCAGCAAAATAACTCAAATTAATAATAGAATATTCTTGCATGTGATACAATTTATAAATATAGAAACGGAAATGTAAAAGTCACGTACAAATTTTACTATTTACTTAAATTTGTTTAATATTACCGATCATTTCTTCATTAAAATCGGACTAGTTTAAGCCAAACTGAACAGAAAACAGTAGTGTTTTGAGTGAAATTCTGGCGATTCATTTACATGCACAAAAACTGTAGTACTTACTTGAGTAAACATTATGAAATTATTGATAAAACAAAAATGAACTAAACCAAAAAAAAAAAATGAAAAAAATGGTTTATCAAAGTACGTGATTCTTTGTTATAAATTTTATACTAAAATGTAGATTATCATTTATAGCAATTAAAATACAAATAAATAAACATTGACCATTATTAACTTTGCATTAATAAAGTCTGTTCAAGGTGGTTTTCAGATCTAAAATAATTTTTCCCAATTAATATTTGATGAAAATCCACAAAATAAAGTCGAATTATTTTCAGAAAAATAAAGCTTGTTTAAAATTTTATGTACAATTACAAAAAAAAAATTACACCATTTTCAAATGGTAAAAGTGACTTTGCCAAAAGTTATAGTGAACAAAAGTTTTCTATAAAAAAAAAGTAGCAACTGACAATTATTATACTTAAACACTACTTGAAGTATTAGAAAAAAAAACCAAAAAAAATATACATATTTGAATGATTCTTTTTTTAACAGGTGAAATTATTTTTAATATGAACAACAAAAGAGTTAATAAAATACCAACAGTATATTGTTACCCCCCCCCCCCCCCAAAAAATAAATGCATTGTCAAAAGAATGAATAATCATCGAGTGCTACTGTAAACATAATCAACAAGCAATACCACACGGTAATATTTAATAAAATTAACAAAAAATAAAATTTATTCCCATGACTTTGCGGAAAAGAACACATAAACGTAAAATGTCTGACTGTTAGGAGTAAAGCGACAAAATTTGAATTTTTTAACTACATCAGAAATTAATTAGAAAATAATAGAAAAAGAATTAGTTAAAAAAACCATGAAAAATTTAATTTAATAGAAGCCATGAAGTATTTTGTAGAGAAAATCAACAAAAAAAAGTTTAGAAATTTCTTCCGGATGTGCCATAATGTTTTGACGCGATGTATTTTTTGAATGCTGTTGTAAGGTTTTGATAAATAAAGATGTATCCAATTTATGCTTCCAAAAGTAAAGTTCAACTAGAAATTCTAAAAATTCAGTTTTTGATAACATTTTTTATTTCATTATTTTACTTGTATTCTGCCAAATTATAACATCAATTAAATAACCGATTCTTTTATTTGACTATGTCGATTTTTAAATGCTTTAAAATTTGAGATATTTTTGTCTAGTCTCATGAGATAAAGACCAACGGCGTCAAATTGCATGATCTTGGATGTCTATTAACTCAAAATTAAGTGTCGTGGGAAATTTTCATGCACTAAAGCTAAAATTTTTCGTGTTGCGTTACTTGTGGCCTTCCTTTTTTTTTGAAACCACATATGGTCCATATAAAAATATTCAAGTTCAGGCTAAAAAATATTTGGTTATCATATGGTCGTAGCGCTCATGATTGACAGGGAATGGTCTCTTCGTTTTTATTTTTAAAGAAATACCGGAAAATGAGAACTTCAGATAAAAATGTACATAAGAAAGTCACTTTTCGTGGGCAGCATGGCTTTCCCACAGTTTCTTATGGCCTTCAGAGTCCTATATATAACATATTTCAATGTCAGTATTCAAAGCGTGTTCTTCCAGCACCTCAATAACAGCTTACACCTATATTATTCTAGTATTTAATGAATCCATAATGTGACTTTATCCAAAAATTTATATTGCCATGTTTGACAGCTGTCAAATGGCAAGGCTGTATTTTCCAAATCACATAATGGATAACCCTTAAAAATTCGAAATTCTTTCAAGCAAATGAAAGAACAACGACTTTCAATTTTTTTTTTGTCTCGGCTTCAATTTCAATCTTATTCGAAAATATTATTAACTCATGTAACTACAAATGGAAGCCGAAAAATCTCAATATCATAATTGAAATAGATACTCAACAGCTTTTAGATAATGATAAAAAATTCAAAATACAAACTGTTAAAAAAAAATTAAAATGTAATAAAAAAAATCGAATTAAAATAATATCTCAGTGACGAGTGGAGTTTTTATTGTGCGAAAACGTTAAAAAAAACAACAACAACAAAAAACAAGACACAAAAATTCCTTTCGTTAATGTATAATACAGTAGATGTTTGTATCTAATTATTATTTCGTATGTATGACCATGACTTTTATTATTATTATTTTTTTCTTTTCTATCAAACACGATGATATATTTATAATATCAATTTTTCTTGATTTGTTTTCTTTGATTATTCTTAGAATTTTTAATTTAAATTTTCTAATACTATTAAAAGAGATTTGATTACAGCTTAAAAGTAATTTAGTTTTAAGATAATAGTAATATCGAGGGTGTGGCACTGTCATTTTATAATGCCGCCATATTGATTTTGTTGACATTTTGTCAGTTGATTTTTGACAACTTATTTTCTTCGAAATTTATTTTATAGAAACAAGAAGTGATTTTTTTTTGTCAAATTTATTATTTTTCTTAAATTGGTATTAACTTAAGTTGATATTTTATAACCTAAAATTAACTAATTTAGATATGAGAAATTTTTAAAGAAATTAAAATCTTTAATAATTAACCTAAGTTTTTGGCCATTTTAATTTTAAATCTTCAATACACTTTAAAGCTTTAATATAAAATTTAAATCAGTTTAATTTTAAGTAAATATTAGTATCGAGAGTGTGGAACTCTTACTTTATTATGCCGGCATATTGATTTTTAACAAATTATTTTCAACAACACGTGTTATTTTGTTTTTAATTTTATTTCGTTTTTTTCTATTGGAATTAACTTAAGTTGACATTTTATAACATAAAATTAACAAATTTAGATATGAAAAATTTTGTAAATAATTAAAATCTTAAATAATTTTTTGCCATTTTAAATTTAAATCTTCTGCAGACTTAAAAGCTTTAATAACAAATTTAAATCAGTTTACTTTTATATCAATATTAGTATCGAGGGTGTGGTACTGTCACTTTATTATACCGCCATATTGATTTTGTTGACATTTTGTCAGTTGATTTTTCACAACTTATTTTCTTTAGCACGTGTTTTTTTTATTTCGTTTTTTTTTATTGATATTAACTTAAGTTAACATCTAGTAAGAAAAAAAATTAATGAATTTAGTTTAAAGAAAAATCTTTGATTATTAATCTAAAAGGGTTCGGCCATTTTTGTTTATTTAACTTAAGTTAACAAGAACGGCCGAATAATTTGTTATTATGCATGAGTAATTTAACATTTAATTCGTATCTGTACTAGACCAACTTTTAAAATGTTAAAAATTCTTCGAAACGCATGTTATTTTCCATTCAAATATGTTAAACCAAGCATCAAAACATTAAAAATTCTTCAGAAGAAATAGTTACACAATAAAATGTGCATAATAATTTATGAAATTGTTTTCTTCGAAAACAAATAAATCCATATTAATCACGTTATTGTAGAACAATATTAATTGTAAATGATTGGAAGAAACAATCGTTTTGATGTGATTATTATTGAAAAAGAGCAACTGTTGCGTTCGTTTTAACTACTCTCACAAATCAATAACAGATCAAATTGGCTTTAGTCGTGTTTAATTTGAATTTATTTCATATTATTTTGTAATATTTCTTTTCAAGTCATTCACATTTGATTATAGTAGTAATAAATGCCATAAAGTCGATATTAGACAGAAGTTTGCTTACATCTTAAATTATTTATTTCCAAAACAAACAATAATAATAATCGTTAGAGTTGATATTAATTTCGATTAAAACGATTCAATATTTTGATTTTCGATTTTCGTCTGGTCTTTTGCAATTTATTACGTACGAAATTTGTGTAAATTTTAATTTCATAATGCACTTATTTTTAAGCACAAAAAATCAGCCAATATTTTAGAGTTTTACCAAAATAAATTTACATTTTTTTGTGCCATGCAATTTTAATGCACCATTCAATATTACGAGTAGAATATTATTTATTTGAGTTGATATTTTCCCAATCATTTTTTTAAGATTTATTTCCTTTTTAATAAAAACAAAATTTTTTTTGTAATTATTATTATCAGCGCCTTCGATATTTATCTTGTTTATGGAATGCCATAAATTTTTTCTTTTTTTTTTTTGTTGAAAAACCATAAACGATTACTTCAATAAAAACTTACTTCATAAATAATGTGATCTTTGTAAATATTTATATTTGATTGAATCATCATTTCTATAAATTGATAATAATAACTTAACTTAGAGGAATTTAAAAAAAATCCATTTCCTCGTACAAGTAGAAATTGTGGGAAAAATAATTGAAAATTTTTATAAATTTTTCACATTACATAAAATAGAAGGTTTTATATTTTCTAAGTTTTTTTTTTTGTTTATTTGTTCAAAACTAGTAATTATTTCTTGTTATATTATTTTGGATTGTATTTAATATTGAATATTTATACAGAAAAATCCTCTTTTCCGACAAAAATTCGTTGATGAAAATGGCTGAGTGGATGTGGGCGTTGTCACCGTTGGGGCATCGAATTGTTTGCAAGGTCCAATCTGATGGGAAGAAATCATTTTTTTTTTAGAGTCTATCAAGGAATTTTTTTTTAATAAAAAAATCGGTTGACAATTTTTCCTGGAGTCACAGAAATCCATTTTTCCATCAAAAGCTCGTTTATGGCAATGGCTGTGCGGCAGAAGGCGTTGTCATGGCGGAACATACAAGTGTCTGCAATGATCTATCTGAGACGAAGATAACTTTTTCTGAGCATTTCAAGGATTTTCTTTTATAAAAAACTTGATACTCGATGGTCTGAACTATGGAAGCCCTCACCGATTCCACATTTTTTATCAATTTTCGATGTTAAAGACCTTTCTGAGCCAGGTTCGTTTTGCACTACTAGTAGGCACTCCAAAAATTCTTCTAATAAGATCTGACTCGAAGAACCTTTTTTCCGAGCCCTTAAAGTAGTTTCAACGTTAATCGACAGTCTAATCTCACTCATTCCACATTTTTATCAGTGTTTTCGATGTTGAAAATCTCCCTGAGCCAGATGCGTCCTCAACACATTCGAGACCCTCCAAAAACGCTTTATGCCACCTACAAATTTGAAAGCACTTCCTTGTCCCAAATTTTGCTGTTCCATTTTCCATAACACTCTATTTAGTCTTATAGCTATTGAACGACGTTCACAGCTCACATTCCGGAAGGACTAAAGAACAAGCCATGTTTAGAAAAAGCCTGCAGTGTTGCCAGATCGCTTTCAGTGATATCTATCTCATTACCACACCTCGAATAAAAATGCATTTTTCCCTTTTGAATTAAAAAAGCATCTTTATCCATTAAATATAAATAAATTTTTCTTTTCTTACAATTAATGAGTACACGATGCAATGTCAAAAATGCACAAAACAAAACCTCAAAAAACAGACGGTCCCAGTCCAATCGTACTTGTGCACGTGGTATCAATATCCAATCTGATTGTTGTATGTCTATTTTGAGATGTAAACAATAAATAAAAATACTTCCAATTCCTCTTGCATCACTTCTGTTTCTATGCTGAAGATTTAAATGGTTTTTTTTTTTTGGGGTAAAACAAACCTGGACCATGTCACTCACTTATCTCATCATGGGCGGCTATAGTACAGCTTCCACTCCTGCTGCCACAGCCATTGCCACCCTTCATAATGGATGACTTAGGATTACGTTTGTACATCATTAAAACTGACTGAATTAGTCGTAAACATTTTATCGATTAGTTTTGTTAATATTTGTTGCTGTAATTTTACCTAACGACGATGGAGAAGATTCATCACTATTAACGCACTACAAACAATATGAATCTCTTTATCTACAGGTGTGCAGAGTGAGGTGATTCGATCGATTCTTATGAAAAATTGATTGCAGTTTATCGTTTCATGGTTTATTTCTCAAATCAACTAATGGAGGGAGGGGGGCACATGATCCACAAATAATAAAAGATAAAACAAAATATTTGGAATTTTCTTTATACCCAAAAACTGATTTGTTTTCATATCAAATATAATCCGTTTCTCTTCCGGTTCCCCCTAACGACGAATATTTTTCTTACTTTCTTCCATTTATAATAATAAACTGTCAAATCAATCATGGGGCCGTATTTTGAGCGGAAATCTAAGTTGCTGTTGAACGGTTTTAGTATAAATCAGAGAGTATGTATATAATTTTTCAACAATATTCAAAGTAAATAAAACTAGAAATGAGAAATAGACAAAAACAATTGGTGCGTGACATGCGTGCATTGGCTCTTAGTTATTATACGATTTTTTTTGGATAGTTTTTCTATTTTTTTTTTTACTCACTGCACATACTATTTTTTTTTTGCTGTTGATAAAAACATTCGTTAGAAATAGAAATATGACCAAAAATAATTATACGTAAATGAAAAAAAAATTGGAATTTTTTCATTATTGAAGGAAATAGTATTTCAGAAAAGAAGATATTATTTTACGGAAGAAAGTTCATAATAATAATATGTGTAGACGAGAAAAAAGAGAGCAACAACATAAAAACAAAAATAATGGATTCAATAAATAAACCCATTACTAACTAGTAAATATAAGAAAAAAGACCAAAAAAAATAATATTAATAACAAAAAAAAAGAGGGCAAAGAAAAACCATATTTCCGTTGGATTTAGGAAATTGCTATCATTATTTTGAGTATCCACAAATTTCTGCAAAAAGCTCATTATTTAAGAATAAAGTTTGGATAAGATTTTGAGAGTATTTTTTGTATCGTTTTTTTTTGTTTGTTAAGCTATGCACCCTGCTAGGCCTGAATTCACCGAGCAACATTTAAAAGGGGTGAGGGGATATAAAAAATAATGCAAAATTTTTCAATAATTTTCAAAATATAAAGGACTAAAAAACACTATCAATTTCAGATTTCGATAAAATTAGAATTTTTATTAAAATATGAAAAATTTAATTTTATTAGAAATTAAAAATAATTAGAAAAACATTCAAATTTCTTCTAAAAGTGCCAACCAGATATTATCTGTCCGTCGTAGTTCTAACGTGATACTGTTGTAAGGTTACAACAGTAACTGTTGTAAAGTTTTGATCCATAAAGGAATATCAAATTTTTGCTTCGGAAAATAAAGTTAAATAAAAAATGCTTGACATTCAAATTATGATAAAATTACGTTTCCTTAACCTTTCTATTATCCTTTTGAAAATATGATATCCTATCTCGATCCTTTTAAGATAATTTTTTAAGAGATTTTCACATATATTTTGACATTTAATTTGGTCATTACATAATGTTGATTTTGAAGTGCACCAAAGTTTGAAGTGCACCAAAATTACGATCTTCTACTTAGCCTCATTAAACAAACTTTAACGCGTTCACATCGAAATCTCAAAATTACCTTTTATTGGAACTTTTCGTACAATAAAGCCAACATTTTTTGTCTTGTTTGGGCTTTTTAGCTGTTATATTGAAACCACATATGGTCCAGATTAAAATTTTTAGGGTTGAGGTATAAAAAAGTTGACTATTATAGGACCATATCGATTCGAGTTGGTGTTTTTCTTTCTTTATTTTTGAACGAAATACGATCCAGTGACATCTTCTGGCCAAAACACATACTAGAAAGTCACTTTTTGCGTATACAATAACTTTATAATCAATAGTATAATCGAGGGTGTGGCACTGTCATTTTATAATGCCGCCATATTGATATTGTTGACATTTTGTCAGTTGATTTTTGACAACTTATTTTCTTCGAAATATATACCATCATTTATAGATTTTTATAGCACTATACATGGTAACTTTGCTCATTAATGTGTTCACCGAACAAAAAAATTCCTGAAAAACAGTTTTGTCCGAAAAATTAGCACTGAAAAACAGTTTTGTCCGAAAAATTAGCAAAATGTGGCTATGGCAGAACCGTTAATTTTCTTAGAAAATATTTTACAATTTTAATAAAAGTTTTTATATAATTAATAAAATGGCAAACTTTAAACTTAGCAAATGCAATCTTGAATGATATATATTTTTGATAGCTGTCATATGACAGCGCTCTACTTTTCGTGCTAAAAAATTGATTATTTTTTGGATTAGAAGTTTAATTTTTTTTCTTTTTTAAAATATTTTTTGCCTTTAAAATTAACATACATTCTTCAATAAAACATTTTTTATAATAATCTGCTATAATTTTTTAAAGAAATTTAACTTTTTCCAGAAACTTGTATCCTCAAAATAAAAAAAAATAAATAAATAAAAAACAAGTAGACAGTTAATAATTCATGCTGAAATTACCCAAAAGTAAATATTTTTCACTTAATATGCCCAAAAGATATGAGACTACATATTTTCAGTTATTAATTATTCAAGGTGAACACATTTATCTACGTGATTGCTGTACATCATCTTGAAATCTTATATCAGTACACCAGTGAATGAGTAAGTTTTGTAATTTACCATCAAGCAAAATAATGTAGATCGTTTACTATGGCAATTTTCCTTTACTAATAACATACTACACATACCGCCGACACATTCCTATTAAGCATACGTTTCAGGTAATCAACACATTCTGAACAGGTTATTGAATTTTTGCAAGGCTAACGATAAACCTTGACAGCATAAAAAAACATCATCCACCTTCAATGCTGAAAAGGACACACCATAAGACTAGAAAAAGTGAAAATGACTATTCTTGATATTATTTTAAAAGAAAAAGGACAAATGGCAGAGCAATAAAGATAAACTTTCGTTAACTTGACAACGTCCTACACTCGACGCCATTTTAATGTTCAATTGCCGTTTTAACGCACGTTGACATTTGTGGGCGTTAAAATTTGTATTATTTCTTTATAATTAGGAGTTTTCTTCTGATTGTTTTCCCAATACAGTTTAAAATGCCGTCAGTTCTCAGTCTGTAAGAGAAAGTAGGTAGTAAAAGTAATTTGATTCTTAATAATTTCTTCAGTTACCGTTTTTTTTATTCACAAATTATGGCAATAAAGTAGTTGGAAAATAAAACCGAAATAAATGTTCTGACTTATTTTGCTCCTTTCACATATTATAACCAAATGAATTTGGATATTCATAAACCCACTCCCCTCCATTTTAATTTATTTGATGAGGGCAACTAAAATCTTTTAAGAGCCTGAAGTAAGCGCTGAAGATAATTTTGATGATAGCAATGATTAGGGCGGAAATGATGGCTATAGCAATGATGTTTTAAGGTAATAATTGCCTTCTGTTACTGCTGATGTTGATGATTATCATCATCACTAAATAGTCTCGTATAATAAATTTTATGACCACATAAATGAGAAATGATGTTACTCAAATTCCAAAAAAAACACATCTCCATTAACGATAATCTTGACGATATTTCGAATTAGAAAAAACATGAGAATACCTAAAGGATTTTTTAATTTTTCATTTCTTTAAGTTTGAGCAGAGAAAATAAATATTTAGTCTTCAGAAAAGTAATGATATTCATTTTTATGTGTTTTTTTTTTTTAAATTTCATTTTATTTTTATACAATAATGTTAATGAGTTTTTTTGGGCGTCTGGAATCGAGTGCAGTTCTTCGGTGATGGTCCTTTGGATACTATCGACAGTGCCAAGATAATGTCCTTTCAAGCATTTTTGATCTTGGGAATAAATGAAAATGTCGCACGGACAAAAATCGGGTAAATGTCCTTTCAAGCATTTTTGTCCCGGAAAAAGTTCGTTTACAGAAATGGCAGTGTGGCAAGGGCGTTGTTATGGCAGGACAGTCAAGTATCTGTAATGATCGATTTTAGGTGAACGAAACTCCTTTTCTAGGCCTCTCAAGGACTTCTTTATAAAAAAGTTGGTTGACAGTTTGTCCTGGAGGCACAATAACACTCATTTAGCCGTCCTGAAGGAACAATTATACCAAAATGATATCCTTACAAGAGTTTTTTCATCTTGCGATCTTGAGAAACAAAAAATGTCACATGGACTGAGACCAGTCACATGGGCATGATCGATCTGATACGAAGACCTCTTTTTGTGGACCTCTCAAGGACTTATTTATAAAAAGCTTGGTTGACAGTTTGTCCTGAAGGCACAAAAACCCTCGTTTGTTTTGTCCTGAAAGCATAATAATACCAAAATAATGTCCTCACAAGTATTTGTTGATCTTGTGATCTTGGGAAATAAAAAAAATCACATGGACTGAGATCAGTCACATGGGCGTGATCAATTTCATACAAAGACCTCTTTTTCTGCGCTTTTCTAGGACTTTTTTATAAAAAATTTGGTTGACAGTTTGTCCTGGGGGCTAAATAACCCTCATTTCTTAGTCCTGGAGGCACAATAATACCAAAATGATGTCCTTACAAGTGTTTTTTAATCTTGTGATATTGGGAAACAAAAAAAAGTCACATGGACTGGAGATCAGCCACATGGGCGTGATCGATCTGACACGAAGACCTCTTTTTGTGGACCTCTCAAGGACTTATTTATAAAAAGCTTGGTTGACAGTTTGTCCTGGACGCACAAAAACTCTCGTTTGTTTTGTCCTGAAAGCATAATAATACTAAAATAATGTCCTCACAAGTATTTGTTGATCTTGTGATCTTGGGAAATAAAAAAAATCACAGGACTGAGATCAGTCACATGGGCGTGATCAATTTCATACAAAGACCTCTTTTTCTGCGCTTTTCTAGGACTTTTTTATAAAAAATTTGGTTAACAGTTTGTCTTGGAGGCACAATAACCCTCATTTCTTAGTCCTGGAGGCACAATAATACCAAAATGATGTCCTTACAAGTGTTTTTTGATCTTGTGATATTGGGTAACAAAAAAAAGTCACATGGACTGGAGATCAGTCACATGGGCGTGATCGATCTGACACGAAGACCTCTTTCTGGGCCTCTCAAGGACTTATTTAGAAAAAGCTTGGTTGAAATTTTGTCCGAGAGGCACAATAACCCCCATTCGTTTTCAATGTTCATCAGTTTCGAATGCTCAAGGCATCCCTGACCGAACCTCTCTTACACTCCTTTCGATATTATCGACGGTACTAAGATGATGTCCTTACAAGTGTTTTTTGATCTTTTGATCTTGGGACTAAGATCAGGAGGACTGGACTACCTTGGAAATCCCGTTTTCTGATAAAAACTCGTTGATGAAAATGACCGTTTTTAATAGTGGACCATGCATGTGTGATCGATCTGACAGGAAAATCTCTTTTTCTAAGGCTTTTAAAAACTTCTTCAAGCACAAGAACCCTCATTCGTTTCACAATTTTTATTACAATAGTTTGTGTTGATTGCGTACCTGAGCTTGGTTCTCATCTACGACTGCTTTTCTGTCATCCATAAATGCTTATTTGGCACCAAAAAACTTATACTGTAGAAAAGAAATATTCCCCATAAACAGTTGCAACTTTTTGTAAGTCAAACTCGCAGATTCACCAAGCTTAACATAAAATTTTAAGGTACGAATTCCGTTGGGCTATTTTTCGCAAACGTATAAGCTAATCGTACTGCCAGAACTCTATCAGTAAAGATAGAGTTCTGTCAGTACTACTCTTCCATGTCTCGTATTCGAAAAATACGAAATCTAATACACAAAATTGCTTTTATTTTTTTTATAAAAATTAAAAAAAAAACAAGTACTCATATCAAAGCAGCTAGAATAAATATTTAAAAAATTGGTAGCCGCAATTTCTCATCATTCAATAAACTTCAAAAGATACACCACAGAAAGATCCTTTTTGGTTATTGCACTTTGTGTATATGGTTGCAAATTCAAATAATCCAACAACAAAAAAATGATTGCGATGGAATTAATTTTGTTGATGGAAAATTTCTTAAATTTACCTTATGTCTGCAAATTTGATTCCTTAGCAAAAATGTAAATAGAATTCCACAGAAACCAATTCAATTGGATTAAATTTGATAACAAGCAGAAAAGATAAATAAGTACAAGTGAACCCCCCCCCCCCCCACAGATTGTAGAAGATTTCATTTAGTAAATGTTCCTTTATTTTTGTTGTTGTTAAAAAAAAAATTAGTTCTTCAAAATACTAAAAAGAATAAATTACTTTAAATTAAATTGAAAGATGATTGTTATTTTGTTAACATTTTAAGAGTTTCTATTTGAATTTGATAAAATAAACATTCGAAAAACCCAAATTTGGATACCAATTTTTTTGTTGTTTTGATTAAAATTAATGGCATTATTTTAAATTTCTTGATTCTATTTTAAATTCGATTCAAATTTCATATTCACATAGTTATGTTAATTAGTTAATTCACTTATCATATTGATGAGAATATGAATAAGAAATTTCAACCTTGGACTAAGGTCGATTTTAGTCGTAAAAGGTTAATTTCTTAATTTAACTCTAATTTAATTGATTAGAAATTATTATATTAAGTGTCACCAAGAAAATACATTTCTTTGACTATTAAGAAATTCCATTAATATTATTCATATTGTATAATTTTGATATAATTTATTTAGGTGAAGTAGGGCTCAGCCCTTAATTGTGCAAACTTTAAGTTTTTTATTAAAAATTTTAAATCGAACGATGCAATTGTCTTTTAACGAAATCGACAAGTGACATTATCCATTTATGAGAATTCTCATAAATTACACAATTTCCGGAAATCGTTACACTTAAATGTGTATCTTATCTTTAAAATTTATTAGTCATTCTACAACAATTCATCCAATTCTCTGTCCGGTTGCAGACAATATTAACTAAGTAGTCCTCATATTTTGATTGAGTAAAAATGTGGTCATTATTCTACGAATGCAGAGTTTTTTTTAAATTTTTTTTTTGAAGTACGAGTTTAATTTTAAAAGGGAAGCATCGAAATACCAATGGCAATTAATATGAATTAAAAATAATCGCATTTAATATAAAATATAAGAGAATGTTGCCCTTGTCTCGTCTTGTCTTTTGATAAAAAGAAAAATATTTTTCGAAATTCCATTTCATTTAGAAAATTTGTGATCACAAACAATTAGAAAATGTTCTTTACTTATTTCAAAGTTCATGTTAGATTAAAATTTTATCGTCATTTTTAATGTCTTCCATCTAAAATGATTTATATACGAAAAATTATGCATTTTATTGTAGATGAACTAGTATGCCTGGTGTTTTCTGAGAGAAAATCATTCTCGTTTGAAAATCCATTCGATTCAAATTTTCCCTTCACTCTATGTAAGAAAACGAACACTTCCCGTCTTATCTTAGTTTCTTAACCCCTAAAAGTCTAATATTCCTGGGAAAAAAAACTCACACACAACTAAAAAAAATATTATTCCGAAACTTACAAGAAAATCATGTCCACCATTTCGACATGGATTTCGGTTATTCTTTCAACCTCATTAATTCCAATCGCAATTCTCGAAGCGTTGTAATTGTAACAATTGTCGGAATACTCTAAATTTCCAAATAGAAGCAAAAAAAAAAAAAAAAAACCTATCATGTTAATTTTCTTCCGAACATTTTACATCCCTTCTTGTAAATTGCATTGTACAAAACAACGCGGCATGAAATCATCAATACAACCCCAACCCCATCTATCGTGTTGTTTACCAATTAAACAAGTTGTTTCTGTCGATGTTCAAAACTCATCGGCCATTCGATTTTTATGGTTCTTCCATGATTTCTTCTCATTTTGATTTTGGTCCAACATTGATGATTCTATTATTTTTGATGCTGTGCTACACAAAAACGCCTGTTATTTTCCTTATATTTTTATTGCTTTAACCGCCGCCGCCATTACTACCCTTACTTCTCTTGTAAATTGGATTATACGATTGCTTTTTGATGTACACTTTCGAAAATGGATGAAGTCATATTGTGCAAGATGGCATTTATTTTTCGGTCAATATTTATTTATATGACAATACATACAAACAATTTCGTATGAGAACAATTTGAAAGCAAAAAATATTTGTCGGGTTGTAGAGGGCAAAACAAAGTTCAGATAATGTTTTTTTTTTTTTTTGGATACAAGTTTTGTAGAAACACAACGACAAGATTAATAGCTCCCCTCCCCGATTAGGGAATCTGGAATTCTTATGCATATTTTATTGGTATACTATGCCAATAATGCATTTTAACTCAACATGAAACAAAGACACACAAAAAAAAATAATGTCGGCTGGGGAAACATAAATAATTTCATATCGAAATTAAGCAATATTATTGCCCTAAAATACCGTCAATTGTGATGAAAAGGGCGTGTCCCCGGGGTTAAAATGTTCAACAACAAAAACAGAAGAAATGAAGAAAAAAAACTTTAGGCGCTATTTTCACACTTTTAACGCTTCAAAAAATTTTCCCCAATCTCAGTTGTATACAGTTTATTGTCTTTTCCCTTTCACCCCTTTTATGGTTTTTTCCCATCTTATTGAAAATTGAAAATATTTAATTTTTTTTTCGGTTTATCTGCATTCATCTCTTTTGATTTTTTTGCCCTCCTTTCCATTGAATATTCAAACTAATTTCGATTAATAGGCAGTAATTTTTCATTTGGTGGGGCACCAAAAGGCGAAAGTCTTTGTTCATGTGCAGCTGCCATGACCAGGAGTCACCAAAAGTGGATTTTTTTGATTGTCTTCTAGTTTTTTTCTTCTTTCAAATTAATAAAATCTATTAAAGTAGGGCCTTTTTCCTCTGTTCAGATTTGTACATCTTAACTTACGAGTATATGCGTTTATCAAGAATAAAAACCAAAAAAAAAAACGCAGAAATTGAAAATATCTGTAATAAGTACAGTTTGGACTTCAAAGTATCTTTTTTAGACTTAAAAGTGTGTTCTTTTTATCATTTTTTTGGAGGTGCAATTTTTTTCAATTTGCTGAAATAAAAATCTTTATCTTTGGACAAATTCCTTTTCTTACAAATTTGAGTATCATTGCTAGAGGGTACATAAATTTAAGACTTCAAAAGCATTTATGCAAGAAGCATGAACTTAACATAATTTAAATCTGAAGAAAATTCTTCGGATTTTTATGATGACAAATTGTTCTACTGTAGTGCATTTAATGGAATCTTTTGGTGATTTCTTTTCTATTCGATTGGTATTTGGAGAAAAATACATAAGTAAAACATGAAGTGGTAATTAATCAATAGCAGAGAAGATAAATTTTAAAAATAAATTAAAAAAAAATAAGTAAAATAGTATTTAACAAACCTTTTTTATTGTTAGAAATATTACTTAAACATTTTTCCAAAAGACAGCCATTTTCTTTGTCTTAATCGCATTCCTATTTATACTCATGGCAATGCAGTTCGATGTTGTCACGATAGTGCAGTTCGATATTTTCATGGTAGTGCAGTGCCAAAAAGTAATTTTTTTAAAAATTTGTCGTTTTTTTTTCAGTTTTCTTTTTGAAAATTTTTTTTAAACAGGAATTTTTTTTAAATAGTTTGTTTATTAACTTCTGATCCTTAAAGTTCTAGTACAACTATTACAAACAGTATTTTTTGTTATTAGAAATTTGGTAATTTGAGTCTTAAAATCAACCAAAACGTTCCAAGATATAAACAAAATTCCCCTTTTTTTTTCTTCTTGAAGTTGCATTTCAAGAGGCTCTTCGGTTTTTGGTTTCACTTATCAATACTTCAAATCATTGTAAATGTAATATTTGTACTGCGATATAATATACCAAAAGTCTTATTATTTTGTTCAGTTTCTTCTACCCTTCCTGCATCATCCATTCGAGTGTTTCAAAGATTTTTTGTTTAAAGAGGTTCTTTTTTTTTATATCCTTCAAACTATATTGAACTGATTAGTGCATTTTCAGATGTTGGAATGTTGTGCGTGTTTTTTTCGTTTATTTTTGGTATTTAAATGAACCCAACGTTTTTATATTTGTTGTATATAAGAAAAGCAGTTGATTAGTAAACGGAAATTTATGAAAGGGAAAAATAATACAAAAAAAAAGTCTCATTAAAAATATTATCTAGAAGAATTTTATATCTTTAGGGGCCAGTACAAAAAAAAAAACGACGTTAAAATTACTTGACTGTTAGTGACATGTTAAGAGCAGCAGAAAAAAAACCTAAAAAATTCTTATTGATTATCCTCGTCTTCTCTAACAAAATGATTAAATGGATTTCTTACCAGATAACACCATAAACTTAAGAGAAGACTGCATTTCGAGAAGCATTTGTATGATTTTGTCAGTACTAACTACAATGTTTCAAATAATTTTTCCCATTTTTTTCTCTCAAAAGGAAATGAAACAAACCAACAAAAAATTTAGGGTTCTTGAATTTTTATTGTACATTTTCCATTCATTATTTAGACAAAGATAAATTATCATATTAAAAATTGATAAATTTATGTAAATTCGAAATTGATTTTTCTTGTTATATGCTCTTTTGGTTTTTACTATTTCTTCAAGGTTTTTCTGTTCCAAATTTTTCCTCCCACATTCAAAATGGAAAAATCGAAAAATAAGTTCTTTGAATTGTACAATATTAAAAAATTATTACATTAATTTTTATAAAATATATAAATACATTAAAATTTAATATAATTTTTGCTAATTTTCATTTTTTGATAAAAAAAAAACTTTTTCAAGAAATTTCCGAGGTCGCACCTGTGTTAATTTTTAAATAATTAATTAAGAAAAAGAACACATAAATAAATTAATAAATGAATAAGACTAATTTAACCAATTTTAGGAAATTTACATAGAAATGTATTAAACAAAAAAGAAATTTAATAAAAATTAAAGCAAATACAACAAAATATGACATTCCCAATTCCGTATTCGAGAAATTGATCTACTACCGCCATCTAGTTTCTTTATGCTGAATTTCGAATAAAATCTTATTTTAGCACACAAAAAAAAACCTAATTCATGCGTTAAGTATTTTATGATCAAATAATAAATATGATATTGAATTAGAAATGCATTTATTTCGATAGAAGTTCGCATAATTCTTTTTCTACTGTGAATGATTTGAATAAGAAATGTCCGCACTGCGCGGGAAAATCTGTTTTTTTTTCATTAAAAAATTGATAAAAAAACCATCAAGAAATATCTGAAAAATATGCAAATCTATCTGTGTTGTTTTTAGATGGGAAATTTTTCTTATGAAATTGAAAATTTAACCGAAAAAGATAATCGAAGGAATGTGAACAACTTTTACTTTCAACAAAACGACATCACCACTGACTTTTACGCGTGCATCACGTTGTTCAGTTTAAAAATACAAACAAACAAAAAAAAAACGATCATAAAAATTAAAAGTAGCCGGTATTTTTGAATTCCAAAGTTAATAAACATAAAACAGATATTTTCTTATAATTCTTATTATAAATTTCTTAATAAACTATAATTTTTATGAATAATTTTTTAAATGAAATACAATTTTTTCCATGGTCTTTTGATTTATTGAATATTTTTGTTTATAAAAAAAAAATTATAAATAACGACTATCCATCATAATTTTTTCTTATAATTAATTTTAATTCAATAAAAATTCATTATATGCGTAATAATAATAAGAAAATAATTCAAGTGCATACTTTCCATATATGAAAACATTCATATTTGATAATGAAGAATAAATAAATTAAAAAAATTCAAAATAAAATAATCAAGAAATAAGCAACATTTAAGAAAATACGTATACTCATGTTTTTATGGTGTATAATTTTATATTTTCATAAAGAAAATTGATGTTTTCTGTAGTTTGAGATTTTATGTGAACAACAATAAATTGCATGAGAAACGCAAAATGAAACGAACCCGAAATGATGATACAAACCAGTTTTTCCGTGGTAAATATTTATAGTTTGTGTATTGTAAAAAGGGAAAGAAGAAGAAAAAAAAACCTTTCAATAACGTCATGGTTATCCGCAATGATTCTGAAAATGGACTACAAATGGCAACCATATGTGTGGTGTCTGTGACAGCTTGTTTCACATTTTTACATGAAAATTTTTTCAATGTAATCTTTTGCTTTTTGCTAAACGATTTTGCCTCGCCTAAAATTTTGTTGGCTAGTGTAACAGCGTCCGTATACAAGTGCTGCGGCAGTCCGCACACTAGTGTTTGCGCACGTATTTATGAGATTCTTCGGCGATTTCCTGCCTATTGGCCTGTTGGCGTTGAGTTATGTCCGAAGGCCGAGTGCAGCAGCACTCGCTAACGGCCGTTAACACAAAGAGCGGCAGAGCAACATGAGAACATATTTTCTTTTTTTCCTTTTTGATTGCAACACCCTCTTCCTTATGTTTTGTACACTGTACGGATATATGCTGCATAAAAGTATATTAATTTTGAGTGCACACATATGCAAATGGATTCCCCTAAACCAATCTACTTAATAAAAATGAGTAATCCGAGAATGGTAACAAATTTTTTTATGCCATTTTAAACACGCAACGAGCGACGAAGTCAACTTCAGCCTCATCCTGTTCACTCTGGCTTGTACAGATTGCACTGTTGCCATATTATTCTCAAGTTCTATGCATATTCAAAAATAATTTCTTCCGGTTTTTCTGATTTGTTTTATTTAAATTTATTTAAAAATGTTTGCTTATTTATATAAAATCAGTTTTTAAAAGAACAGAAAAAAAAACATACTCTAAAAGATAAAAAGTATCCAAGTAGAAATTTATGCAGAAGTATTTATAATAATATCAGTTTTTTTTCTTCTCTTCTACTTCTGTAAACAAAGTTATTTGAATATTTTGAGGGTAACCAAAAAAAAAAAAAAATTAATCTAAATACTTACAATATATACCGGAATAATAATACGAATATCGTAGAAGATGATGTGTGATGTGACATCAATACTTCTTATAATAACAAAAAAAAAAAAAAAAAATAATAAACAAATTTGTTTATTTCTAAGATAGATACTTACTCACTCACTCATTTCTCTGATAAATTTTGGAAATAAATCAATAAATTTCCTCCTATTGCGTTTTAGTTTGAAAAATTCCTTAGTTGTTGTTTATCTTCTTTTTTTTTGTTGAAAATAAATATTCAATTTTGATTTGTTGATTTTATGATAAGAATTTGTAGATAATCCAATACTATTTACTTGAACTAATAATTTTATTTCTATTTATTTTCTTACAGGTAAGCGAAATCTGAAAATTTCGGCTACAATATATACTATGAGTGAAGAATTTCGGTGAGAAGAGTAATTATTTGCAAATAAAAATCCTATATTATAATTATATCGTTAGTACATATTTTTATTTATAACAAAGGGTTAACCAGTTTGTACTTCGGAAAGTAAAGTTAAATAAATTACAATGAAATTGTTTCCATTATGCATTAAAATACAATATAATATTTTGAAAATGGCTGCCACAAGACTTCTTGTTCTTCTCTTTTAGGATAATTTTTTTTCACACTTTTTCGAGCTGTAATTCGGGCATTACTTGGATAGATTTTACTTGGATAGAATTCACCAATTCGTGAAATTACGTGTTCCGGGAAACTATTCTAAAATTTTCAAGTTCGGGTTAAAAAGAAATGAAAAAAAAAATCGCTAGGAACTTTTCGCAGATATTATGGCTTTCAGCCTAATCGCTGAACATTTTTTTGCGCGAAACATGTTTTTATAAGGATCACCATTTTTGTAGAAATTTTCTATAATATCAAATAATTTATATATAAAAATGGCAGATTCTAAGTTAAATAATGTTAGTTTTTTTAGCTACTATAAATATTCAAAATTTATTAAATGACAATACTATACTTTCCGAATCTAAAAATGAATAATCCCTTAGCATGGAAAACGGGCATAATTTTGCACATAAAACATTTAAAAGATTATTTTTTATTTAAGTTCTATTAATTGAAATTTATTTATTTAAAAAAAATACTTTTATTCTCCAAATAACTTCAATTATTCTGAGTATTCTTGTTAAAAGGTAAAATACTTTTTTTTTATAAAAAAACAACCGAAACTAAGTGGTAGTTAGTAACAAATAATTTGAGGACTTTAAAAAAAAACATATTTTTTCAATTATAATTATTTTAGAATTTTTTCAAAATAAATTTCTTAGAAGAATTTTGCATAATGAACAAATTTGAAAATCAAAAAGAAAAGAAAAATTGTAAAAAGATGAACTAAATGAGCAGAAAAAAAAATCGTTTGACTTCGAATAACCTTTGGTGTTCACCATTTTCGAATTTTCTACAATACTCACAAGTACTGCCCACAAGAAACAAAAAACAAAAAACAAAAAAAAAAAACAAAAAAACTAAAAAAGAAAACAGACCTCAACTAGCTTAGGTAGGTCTTCGAGTTTGAATTAAATTTACTTGATCTAAAAGAGCTTCTATTAAATATTTTTTTTGATCGTTTTTATCTTTAACAATTTTTTGCTAAGATATTCGTGACCTCAAAAAAAAAAAAACGAAGGTAAATTGTAACGAAGGTGGTATTGTTGAAGTACGAAATCCATCTTAACTTCACAAAAGATACCGAACACAGGTAAATTCTTCTTAGATACTCGTAGATACAGGTAATGTCTATTCAGTGTCCGATGCTTGTAGTCGGATGGTGCCTAAGAGGAGTAGGCTAAGGGAATCTATCTAGTCCCAAAACGAAATGGAAGAAATACTTGCCTGAAAGCAGTTTAGACGACGGACAAAAAATGAAAAAATAAATTTACAAAAGAACTAATCAATGATGACTGATCTGACATAAGAACGAAACCCTTTTTTTTACCTTTTTTCCACTTAGTTGAATTTTAATTTTTTTGTGCTACGGTAAAGCAGTGAAACCTATTATTTAGAAGAGTTTAGGATTTTTTATTATCCGTATACCTTAGTAACCTTAGTAACTTTGTTGTACTCTAATTCGGATTGTATCTGGAAAAGAATATAATTTTTTTTTTGGTTTTAGTAACAAAGAAATTTTGTAATATTTTTTCTTACTATAACATTTATTCTAAATTATTAGTTTTATATCAATTAATGTCCAGAATAAGAATATGCCATAAAACAAATGAATTGTTTCAGTTAAGAAAATATTCAAGTTTAGATAAAAGTTATTTTATAGTAAGTTACATAAAATATATAATAAATTTAGATTGTAATAAAATTTTTATTTTATTGTATTTTATTAATCTTGCCATTATTTATTTTATTTAATAAAATAATTAGAAAATAATTTAAATGGCCGCCATAATATTTGTGATGGAACTCGATCCTTTTTGGATAATTTTTCATGACTTTTTTGTACGTTTCGGGCTGTAATTGTGCAATTGATACAAAGATATTGGTATTTAAATTATTTAAAGCTTGAGGACAACCTGTTTTAATTGAATTTTTTGGATAGTTCTTACAAAATATTTTCAATGCCGTAAAATCGTACCATTTTGTAGTCCAATTGATAATAAAATTACGAGATCTGGAAAATTTTCACGCAAAAAAAATTTTACAAGTCTGGAAATTTTGACTTGTTGAAATTCTATGTGGTTTAGATTAAAATTTTAAAGTTTGCGTTAAAAAAAGTCAGTTATCATATGGCCCTAGCGCTCTCAGAATTAACGATACGAATCAATGACATCATCAGACCAAAATGCACGCCAGAAAGTCACTTTTCGTGAATATAGTGGCTTCTACACAATCACTTGTGAGATTTTAGAGCACTGTTTATAATAATTTTGCTAGTTGGCCTATTCACAGATAATTATACGATTCAAAATATTGTATAAACTGGCAAATATGACACAAAATAAATGTGACTTAGAATAATACTCGTATATATGGTGTTTGACAGCTGTCAAATGAGAAAAATGTTCTTTCCGAACCATAAAATGGATCACCTTTAGGGCATTTGAAGTAAGGCTAAATGGGAAATAAGCTTAATAAAACTTGCAAAATTATCTACGAAACTTTTACTAAGACTTTTTTTTAATTTCTTCCTAAAGGATGCCACTATTTTTACTAATTATATCCGATTTTGAACAATAAACCTCTTCGTCAGGGTGAAAATATTTTGAAAAATTTCATAGGCAATTTTAATTTTAGAAAGTTTTTCCGAATTTAAAGAAAAACAATTTTGCCACAAAAAGGTATTATAATCCTATATGGACATTATTAACTCTTCTATAGGCAACTGATTAATATTAGAATGACTCAAAGCTTGTAAGAAGCTGACTCACAGCGGTATCTGATTAGTCCTGGAATATGAAAAATGTCTGATTAGCCTTGTTTATATAACATCCAATTTCGTCTTTAGAGCGAAATTCATTTGAATTTGCCCAACTGATTAAAGTAAAATGATCCCCAGAATTGATTGGTTTTGTACGTGATCCGCTTAACGCAAGTGTCATCATCATATCAATTTCGTATTCTTCCAATATTTAACATGAAATGCAAATTTACTCGTCATCGAATCATTGTTCAATTCTGCTCTAGTCTTATTCCGTTCTGATTCGGTTTATCGGTATTGTTGGTTGATTATTATTATTATTATTATTATTATTAGTTTCATTTTTATTTTATTCTGATTGAGTCAGTGCTTCTGTATCTGTTTCTGCGTATTAAAATAAATAAACATTTGCATTCAGTGCACAAATTTGTTGATATTGAATTTTTGTTATTGTTATAATTATTGCAGACGCAACCGAAGAACTGCTGTGCGATACCAGCAAACAAAAACAAAAATAATATTAGTACGCGTCCGTGCAATAATGAACCTTGAAATTAATCGAAATCATAACGATTCTGTCTACAACACCCTCTGAATGCAGTGCTGCCATCTGTATGAAATTACTTTTGGTGTTGGTTAAGCCTATCGTGGCGTGGTCTGCTGGTGTCAGAAGAATCTTTTTTTCAACTTGGTAGCTTTGTTTATATTTTGTTCTTCCATCACACTTTAACCGATCTAGATAGTCGGGTTCAAAGTTTTTATTTATTATTTATAAAAAATATTATCAAGTATGTAAGCAAAATTGCATATTCAAAATGTAAAATTAAAAAAAATATATATATAAGAATTTCATCTGAAGAGTAAGCGCTTGGCTCTTATCAATTGACAAGAAAAGAAAATATACGAAGAAAAAAAAAGAAATTCACCTTTGATAAGGAATGAAGAAGCGATTTTTATTTGTAAACAAATTCAATTTTATCAACTGTGGTAGCTATTTTTTCTTTGTCATTACAGATTTGTGCTCATTTTCGACTTGTATTTCACCATTTTTTGTTTATTTTAAATAAAAATCAAAAATTATTTAAAAGAAACTAAACCAAAAATAAAAAAACCGTGACAATAAAGCTTATGTTTTTGTAGACCACTTTGTGTATCGTCAAAAGCATCTTCTGAACAGTAATTCTTATACAGAATTTTTTAACGAAATATTTTATTTATGGAACTATTATTTATAATAGTTCTTAAATACAGTAGCCTAGTAACAAACAGAAACTAAACCGACCTTAACGAATGAATACATTCGTACAAAAAAAAAAACACCACACCCACTAAAACAAAATGGCGGCAGCTAGACGAAAACATATAAATAAAAATCTTTTTGCTCCTCTGATTTTAAACTTTCTAAAATCAAAACTGATATTCTTCAACTTTTTTGGTAATAAAAAAAAAATTCTGGTTACAATAAAATAAAAGCAGCAAGCAAATTTCTAAGAAAAGGTTTTTAAAATAACTCTTAAACCTAATAAACACGTGGATTTTTTAATTTCCTATAGCCAGAAAGATAAAAAAATCCACGTGTTTATTAGATTTAAGGATTACAGCAATCGTTGATTAAAAATTTTCGAAAATTTCTATTAAAACAAAATTAACGATTTATAGGTAATAGGAAAATTGATCCTAACCACCAATTCGACTTCTGATCTAAAGTATTGTTGATTATATTGCATCCTTTTTTTTTTGAGAGGAAAGGAGTATTCTTGATCATATGTAACATCTTTCCTTCGACATTCTATCTTATATAAAATTCACACCTCTCCCAAAATCATTTCCATGTAGCAGTTAATACAGAACTATCAGAAATCAATCCTATTTTGGTTGGAGTCCCACAGGGCAGTATTCTTGATCCTATTTCATATAATATTTTTAGCCATGACATTCTATCCGATTTGAAGACAATTATTCCCATACAAATCCTGATCAAAATTTTTAATAATTAATAATTCCATATGCAGAATTTCCAATCGTGGGATTATGAGATGGAAAAAAAACTTGTGGATTTTTAGAGCCTCATATATGGTAATTTTGCTAATTTACGTATTCTTATCGCTAAAGAAAATTTAGGACAATACATGGGCAGAATCACCATATTTGTAGAAAGTTTTTACTATTTTTATACATGGTTTGATAGTTAAGCAATTGATAATATAAAATGGCAAATCTTTCTAGTTTAAATAAATATTTTTTTGAATAATATTATATATATTATAGCTGTTAAACAATGAAGCTATAATATCCGTACTACGAAATGGATAACCCGTTAAATAATAAATTGATCAGATAACAATTATTTATTAATCGCAATTGTGCTAAATTTTTTAAAGCACCACCTTTTTAGATCAAATCCAGATGGCGTTACGGTTAAAAAAAAACAACTTTATTTTATTTAAAAATTATTTTTGCCATTAATAATAAGACATCTTGATCAATTCCAGATGGCGTTACTGTTCAAAAAAAAAACTTTAATATATTTAAAAATTATTTTTGGAATTTTTTGTCAGGACACAACTTTATTTTTTAATTAACATTAATTTCTTATTAAATTTAAATTTAAATTTAATAGAACATTCTGAAAATTGGTTTTTACGTGTACAACAACGGAATAGAAAACTAAATGCATTTCTTCTTATCAGGGATTTTCTTACTCGTAAAATATTTTTTATTTTATTTTATGTTCCATTTTTTTTGTGACTTATTATCTACAATTTTTTTTTTACATTTATCAATAACAACTACCATATCTGAATTTTTATCGTAATTCAAAAACTCACTAAAATTAAACTGAAAAGCCATATCTAAAGATTAAAATAGAAATTCTTATCGGTTATGAGCTCATAGAAGATTTTTCCGTTTCAATTTAAGTGTTCTTATTATTATAATTATTTGTTGCGTTGTTTATTTCTATTAGTAACAAAATTAATCGCAATGAAACACCAACGCCCTTTAAATGCTGTATTTTTCTGTAACCAACCCTTCTCAAATTTGTCACTTTTAATGCACTCGTAAATATTAACTCGGTAAAAAGGTCTTCACACACGTGTTGTAGCATAGAAAATATTATTCCATAAAAATCACAAAATTCACCCATAATCGATTAAAGCTAATTCAATAATATTTATGTTGGGTCCATTTCTATAGTGTACCGAAAGGATCCTAATTTTCGTTAAATTGAGATTTGTAGACAGCCAATACCTTCGAAGTTGGTGGTGTTCTTACCCCCATTTATGTTGCCGTCACTGTTGCTTTAAGTTGGTAGTTACGAATCTATAACAATTGAAATAGATTTTTTTTTTGTTCACTCCTCAAATAGATTTTATATACTTATGGGTATAAAGCCTAGAAAAATATTGTAATACTTATTGGGTGTACGTGCTTAGCAACTTTATTGTTAGACCATAAAAGTTATTAGCTAATTTATCTCGGTGCCAAATTCTATACACCAGAGAATATTTTTGATTAATTTTCTATACGTCCTATATTTTTTTATTATTGTTAAAAAAAAACAACATATTTTTCACCTGAAATTACTTTTTCTTTATTTGTTTTTCTTTTCTGCTTTCTTTTTTGACAATTTTTAATAAAAGTTTGGTAAAATTTTATGGCGCATAGCTTTTGAAATGTTTTGCGATTTAAATTATCTTTAACCTTACAAATGTTTAGTTAGAAATTGTTTTTCTCTTGTTTTTTTTTTTTTTTTTTGGTAGTAGTTTTGTCGTTTTTTTTTTATTGATTTATTAATTTATAACTCCAAATTTTTTTATCGTATTTATTAAATTTCTTCAATTATTGTTTTATAGTTTTTATAATCTTCTGAAATTAAAAATATTTTTTTCAATAACGTTTTGTAGATTGGAAAGTATAGTTCTGATAATTGATAATTTTCTACTATATAATATCATTAAAGGTAGTATTTATTTACGATAAGATTTGCCATTTTAGAGTATGAGTTAATTAAGCTTATTAAAAATGCGTTAGAAGAATAGAAATTTTCACCAAATGAGGTGATTCTGCTCTCATTTTCTCGCTCGATGGCTCATTTCTCGCTCGATAGCTCAAATGTGGTTATGAGGCTCATTTCTCGCTCGATAGCTCAACAAGAAAAATTCCCCTATATAGGGCTCTAAAACCCTAAAAGTAACTCTGGAGAAGATACTGTATTCACGAAAAAATAACTGTCTGAAGTGCATTTTGTTCTGAAGGTTCCTATAGGTCATATTTCTTTGAAAATGAAGAAAGCTGAGACCGTTATTATATATTTCGAGCGATTTCTTTTAACCTGTGCTTGAAGATTTTCATCCAAACTATTTATGGTTTAAAAAAAAAAAGTTCCACAAGCCATATTAAGAGCATTTACAAATCAACAAGCCTTTTGGCAGCTATTTAAATCATCATATTCTATTTCATTTATAATGGCAAAGTACAATCAATATAATTAAATAAAAATTTTATCAAAATCTAAATTATAAATATATTTTATTTACTTTTACTTTTCAAAGTGCAAATTGGATAATCCCCTTTCAAATAATATGGTAACAGTGAGAAAATGTAACTTAAGGGATTGGCAAATTTCAGAATTTCTTCTAATTCTTTACAATAATTTCTTATCAAAGCATATTTAATTTAGGATTTTCTATAAAATTTCTATGATTTATTATTATTTATTTTTTTTTTCATTAAAAAATAAATAACATTTGGGCACGGCAAGAAAACTAATAATTTTCATTTTGTTTACTTTGTATGCAATTTTTTTTTAAATTTATTTCTTGCGTATAAAAATTATTTACAAAAGTACGTACATATGTATTTATGTATATTTATTATAAAATATTTATGATTGCATGTAGATCTGCAAAAAATTCGTACAAATATCAGTATTTAAAGGCAAGTGTGTGCATATACGACAATAATTTTAACATTTTCCGTTTTTGCGCGATTAAAATGCTTCACTGAATCACTTGTTATGCATCATAGAACATTTTAATTGCTTTTATTGCTGCATTTATAGTATGCAGTTTGCGAAAAAATAAGCTAACAACAAAAAGAAAAGCGACCATCGACTAGGAAATACGCAATATTCTGATCGATATAATTATGCAGGTGCACTGATATCAAGATAAACATAAATAAATACAAAAGAACTTAAAAAAAATATTGTTAAAAATATAGAGAAACTTATGAAAAAGGTACAGAAATTAAAAAAAAAACCTAAATGCATAACGAGTGCATTCCTAATGAATAATGTGTGTTTTTTTATAAATTTCTATTTGAAAATTTTACTTTTATATGAAAAATTTTCATTGAATTGATACATTTTGTTACAATATTTTTTGTTTTTTTTTGTCATTTAAATAGTAATTAAGTAAATAAAAAATTCTGTTTACGAACTAGTTGAAAAATTATAATAAAATACATAGAATACGATAAAAGTTGGGGATCATCACAAAGAGAGAAGTTTTTTTAATGATAGTGTATCAGATCGTATTATTCAAATAGTTGACGTGTCCATCAACCATTTCCGTCCTCACCTCTAGAACCAACAATAAATCCTATTATTGTCCCCGATTATATTCATTGTATTCACTTTTATTTAATGATTTATTTAGCGGAATTATTTTTAATTTTTTTACATTAATGTTATCTCTTTGAAAGTAGTTCATCTAAGCAGCTACAGATCGTAGCAGTACTAGAAGGCTTCAACGGGAACCACCTTCAGCTCCTCCGTTACACTCCATTTAATGTTATCGACATTAACAAGATGAGGGATGTCCTTTCAAGTATTTTCTGATTTTCGGAAACAAAAAAGAGTCACACGGACTTTGATCGTTTCTAAGTGTCTGCAATGGTAAATCTGTTGCTCAGACCCCTTATTCTGAGTCTTTCAAGAACTTTTTTTTATAAAAAAGACTTAAAAAGGAGCTATCCTTTTACTCCTGCTACTTTTTGCCACTCTAAAAATTCTTCTAATGAGATTTGATCCTTAAAAGGTTCTACATTTTCATAAGTTTTCGATGTTAAAAGTCTCTTAACCTAAAGTTCCTCTTTCGCCGCGTCTTGGCACCAAAACTGAGCGATGTTCATCTTGCACCGCTTCTTCGTTCCTCAAAAAATGCTTCTACTAAGATCTGACTCGAAGGACCCTTATTCTGAGCTTTTCAACAAGGTTCAACATTCTGATCTAAAATTAGCCCTTACTCCTTCCACATTTTTATTGGTTTTCGTTGTTAAAGGCACCCTGAGCGAGATTCGTCTTCCACCGCTTCTTGGCCCTAAAAAATGCTTCTAATGATATCTGACTCGAAAGATCCTTTTTCTGAGCTTTTTAAGAATCTTCAACGTTAATCGATTATCTAACCTAGAAGAAGCCCTCACACGTTCTACATTTTCATCGGTTTTCGATGTTAAAGGCCTCCTAAGTGACGTTTGTCTTCCACTGCTTTTTGGCCCTTAAAAAATTCTTCTCACACGTTCCACATTTTCATCAGTTTTCGATGTTAAAGGCCCTCTAAGGGAGATTTGTCCTCCAATGCTTTTGAGCCCTCAAAAAATTGTTCCAATGATATCTGACTCGTAGAACCCTTTTTATGAGCTTTTCAAGAAGCTTGAACGTCAATCGATGATCTAACCTAAAAGGAGCCTTCACACGTTCCACATTTTCATCAGTTTTCGATTTTAAAGGCCCCCTAAGTGAGGTTTGTCCTCCACTGCTTTTGGGCCTTTCAAAAATGCTTCCAATGATATCTGACTCGTAGAACGCTTTTTTTGAGCTTTTTAAGAAGTTTCAACGTTAATCGATGATCTAACCTAAAAGGAGCTCTCACACGTTCCACATTTTCATCAGTTTTCGATTTTAAAGGCCCCCTAAGTGAGGTTTGTCCTCCACTGCTTTTGGGCATTTTAAAAATGCTTCCAATGATATCTGACTCGTAGAACAATTTTTTTGAGCTTTTTAAGAAGTCTCAACGTTAATCGATGGTCTAACCTAAAAGGAGCCCTCACACGTTCCACATTTTCATCAGTTTTCGATTTTAAAGGCCCCCTAAGTGAGGTTTGTCCTCCACTGCTTTTGGGCATTTTAAAAATGCTTCCAATGATATCTGACTCGTAGAACAATTTTTTTGAGCTTTTTAAGAAGTCTCAACGTTAATCGATGGTCTAACCTAAAAGGAGCCCTCACACGTTCCACATTTTCATCAGTTTTCGATGTTAAAGGTCCTCTAAGCGAGGTTCATCCTCGACTGCTTTTGGGCATTTCAAAAATGCTTCTTATGAGATATGACTCGTAGAATCATTTTTCTGAACCCTTCAAGTACCTTCAACGTTAATCAAAAATCTGCCCACACCTCGTTTTTTTAAATTTTTAACAAAAAACTGGTTAAAATTATTAAAAGAAAAATATTCCTTTTAATTCATTTTAACCAATACTCAAAAGTAGTAAAAATTTCCATTTTAACTTATCATACGAATTAATTAAAACTAGACGGAGTAACTAATAATTTAAATTTATCCTTGTTGGTTTTACTTAATTTTTAACATAATTTTTTTTTAAACTAAAATATTTTAGAATATTTTGCCTTTTATTTTCAATTAATTAGGAAGTCTTTAATATTTGAAATGTGGTAAGAAGAATAAAAATCCTATAATACTCATATTTTCCTAGGAAAATTTTATCGAATTTGTGGTTACGAAAATGTTACTCAATTTCATATGCCATCCTTTTGGTTTAAAGATAACGAAAGTGGTAAAGAGAATGTCACGAAATTGTGTGTCCTTTTAACCACAATGACTGAAGTGTGGTCAAAAGAGTACTAAAATACTATTTTCAACTTAGGACATCATTTTCTGACAAGGTAGTTTTCTTTTTATGTGGTTTTATTTTTAGTCTGAGATTCATTATTCTAATAGAAAATAATTGTTTAAAAATAATAAATATGGCTCCCAAATATTTCGCCTTTAAAAAAATAGAAAAAAACCTAATATAGGTTTCGTAAATTAAAAATATTTAATTTTTTTATCCCAAATATTTCGTAAATTAAAAAAATAGAAAAAAACCTAATATAGTAGGGTCATAGATAGTCTTAAAACAAAAACTATTCATGATTCATTCTATTGTAAGGAGTCCTAATAATAAATTCCAAATGCGTTTAACGCATTGTAAAAAGTAACAGACAAACTACAAATTAACAATATGTAGTTACTCATATCCGAAGACAATATGAGTTTTGGATTTCCAGGTGTACTTTCCTTTTTTCTTTTGACAATAATTAGTAATTCAAGTCTCTTTTTTTGTCTATTCCTCAAAATAACCACTTTATAATTTTTTAATACTTGGAAAGAATCGTTAATAAAGAAAAAAAACTATTTCTAAAAAATTTCTATTTATAATGCATACGTTTTTGTATATTTTATATAAATATAAATATTAAAAAAAAATTAGAAAAACAAATATTTCACAAAATAAAATATCTTCAAAAGGTTTTTGACTTCACATTTATACTTTACATGAAAATAAAACAGAAAAAATTGAATTATTTAAATATGGTAAAGAAATTATTTTCATTTTGATTATAGTTTCTTAACCAAGCAACATACACATACAAGAAAGAAATTTTTAATTAAAAAATCAATTGCAATTTTTTTTTGTGTCAATCACCCCTCCACGAAAAGCTGAATAATAGTTCATGTGGGATTTGTTAAGTCAGCGATTTCTCTTCATTCAAACTTTTGTAGAGATACAAGTACATACTTACTCGTTTTGCTGCCATCTATGAATAGAAGTCGGTCAACTAATCAGTGGAATATTGATCGACTTATTCATGTGTTCTTGGGGAATCCTATTTGACACGAACATTAACTCCAAATCCGCATTGTACTCGTTGGGCATACTTCGGGAAGGATACAAGAGAAAGTTCAGATAAATCTTGATTTATGGTTCCAATTTCGACAATATTTAAATTTATGAACTTATTCTCATTTTAAGTCTGTTATTTTTGTTTTTTATTTTCAATAATTCTATTTTTATTTATTTTGATCGAATTTCGTTTATTTTGGACGTTTAGGCGAATTCCATAAAAATATCTACACTAGAAAAATTATTTTATAATACATTTTTATTATGGCAATTTTTTTGCCATAATTTTTATTATAGACAATTTTTTCCGTAATTTTTATTATTAAATTTTTTTTTCTTCATAATTTTAATTATGTAAACAAATTTTTACTATGGAAAATTGTTTTGCTATAATTTTAATTATGGAAATTTTGTTGCTATAATTTTTATTTTAGGCAATTTTTTCCATAATTTTTACTATCGTACATTTTTGTGCTTTATTATAATTATGAATTTTTTTTTATCATAATATTTATTATGAAAACAATTTTGCCATAATTTTAATTATAAAAAAAAAAATTTTTTAATTATTGAAATTTTGTTCCTATAATTTTAATTATGGAAATTTTGTTGCCATAATTTTTATCATAGGCAATTTTGTCCTTAATTTTTACTATCGCACATTTTTGTTCATTATTTTAATTATGAAATTTTTTTACCATAATGTTGATTATAAAAATATTTTTGCCATAATTTTAATTACAAATTATGTAATTCTTAGCGCACCGACAAATAAAGAGCTGTCCGGTTATGTGACTAGCTACCCGTAGATTCGCACTCAGGACCACTGTGCGCGTACTAGACGATGGTGTTTCGAGTGATACTAAGTCATGGTGTAAATTTATTGAAAATTGTTTCTGATAATATTTACTCGTATTTAGAAATGTTCTTTTCCATAATTTTTACGATGCAAAATCTTCCCATAATTTTTACTATGCAAAATTTTTTCCATAATTTTTATCTTTTAAATTTTTTTTGCCATAATTTCAATTAAGGAACATATTTTTAATATGCATAATTTTTTCCATAATTTTTATTATGCAAAATTCTTTCCATAATTTTTATCATGCCAAATTGTTTCCATAATTTTATCATTTAAATTTGTTTTCACATAATTTCAATTAAGGTACATATTTTAATTATGCAACTTTTTTTTTCATAATTTATCTAACCAAAATGTTTTCCATAATTTTTATCACGCAAAATTGTTGCCATAATTTTATCATTTAAATTTGTTTTCACATAATTTCAATTAAGGTACATATTTTTATTATACATAATTTTTATTATTGAAAAAAATTTTCCATAATTTTTATCATGAAATTTTTTATGGTTTAAAAAAATTTAAAAATGCATACGATTAAAATAAAAAAAATTATAAATTAAAAACTTAACTTGAAATTAAAGCTTACAAATAAAATGTTTACTTTCTATTTAAATAATACAAACATAAACCTCACAATTGTTGTGTTTCAAATTATGGTAAATCGTTCAATTTCGGTAAGAATATTTAGTATTATTTTGGAATATTTTTCTCACGTATCATATTTATACTAGTTAAAAATAATTGTTTACATTTAAATGTAATTTTATTTACCGGAAAAAAATATATTCATTATTAGCTCACCTCGATAGAGTTACGAGTATTTTCTCTTTTATAAATAATTTTCCATGGTAAATGAATAATATCCGCTGAGATTTAAACGATGACGAATAATTTTGTTTCATGAATTTGGAAATAATTTTCAGACCTTTTTTCGTCGATGTTTTTTTTCCATAAAAATATATTAAAAAATTGAAAACATTTCCTATGAATTTTTCCCTTAGTCATGAGAGGATTCAAGATTGCAAATCAGTTTGGAATTTGTTGCGTTTTTATTAGTTTTTCTGTCTCGATGGATTTTGTAAAATTGAAAATAGGATTTTTTTTATAGAAAAGTTTCTAAAGGTATTTAGTAGAATTTACATAATATTAAAATGTGATTATATTTTAATATAAAAAAAAGAATTTTGTAACAGATGATAAGTATTTTATAATATGAATGACAAGGTATGAAATTTGGAAACTTAAGTGCTTTGAAGGGAGTGGTTTTCTTGCTTCTCAATTCTATAAAAAATTCAATAAATATCAATTACTTGCTTATTTGAAGAGCTTTTTGATAAGTTAAATTTTAATAGAAAAGAAAAAATGAAAACTTATAAGAAGCTATCCAATATGTAGTTTTGAAAATAAATTTAAATAAAATTTACTTTAAATTCAGAATTTAATAATTTTTATAATTTATTATAATGCTCAAATGTTGTCATAATGAATTCAATTTAAATTTATTTTTAAAAGATAGCATTTAATTGAGGTACCTTTTAATGAGTTTTTGAGATAATTCAAGCTGTAATCTAGCAATTACTTGACGGATGTTGGTTTTTAAATGTTCTAAAATTTGGGGATTGTCTGCATAAATAAAGTCTCTTATTTACTAAATAAGAAATGAGTTTTATTATTTAAAGAAGTTTTTGAAGTTAATATCATGTTAAACCGGTAAACGTGGTTTCGTCCTTATCACATCTTTTGTAGTAGAAAATTTTTATAATTTTTTACCGGTATGTATTAGACAGCTATGAAATAACAGAACCGTATTTTCCGAACCACAAAATGGATAACCCATTTTATGCTTTAAGAACGAAATGCATAAAAATTTTATTTCAGAGCAATTACGACTAAACCCAAAATAATAGTGAACAAAAAATGACGTTTTAGGAAACAAAATTTATTTATGTATGGAAAATCTTGTACTTCTCTATTATTTCCTTGTCCCTCTAGTATTTTTCTCATTCTAACCTAAAAACGAAAATAAAAATTCTCTATTTTATGTTATTGTATATTTTCTCAACCATAAAATTCCAGATAAACTTATTTAATATTTCAAATAAGTAGTAAAAAAATATTCAAAAAAAAAAATAATAAAATCATTTAAAAATAATAAAATCCTTTCAAAATGAAATAAACTAAAAATTAGTCCACTTTAAACCAGCTGGATTTTTTAAGTATAGTGAAGGGGTTTTTGGTTTTTATAAACATTCCATACATTTTTAAACCGTATTAAATTAGTGATGGAAAAAACACACATACTTACACATATTAATAAAAACAAAATTCGAAATAAGTTGCTTTTGGCAAACTACTCAAAATTTTTTGTATGCATACAGTTTAATAGTCCCATCACAATTTAAATAAATCCAGCCTGGGAATAAGACGAAATTAAGAAGAAAAATAAGAATGCCTGGAAAACTGAATTTTTTCTTTGTTTCTTACGAAGCGCATCAAGAAAAAAAACATAAAATGCCCGAAATATGTTTAGGGGGAAATTAAATATTAAAAGAAATACTTAAATTGTTGTTTTTCACAGACCTACACCCATACACACACATATATTCTTAAGTGGTTTATCGCCGTACTGTTAGGCCCATCACCAGCACACTCTACCAGGCGTTATCACGGAGACTTTTCCTTTAGAACTCCGTGTCGGCCATTTTCCTAAATTCGTATTCGCCTTTTTATCCATCTACTATGTTTGGATAAACATGGTAGCATATTAAAATAATTCCCTCACCTCCACCACTCATAAATACAAAAATATTCACATTGCCTATTTGTCTTCATAATATTTTATTAATAAATCGTCCTTGTACGAGTACGAGGTGTGGCAGAAAACTGATTTTTTTTTTTTGGGAAGCCATTTTTATTTTATTTTTATACTTCAGTTTTGTGCTCTTGTCGCAACTTTTGGTAGCAGTTCTGGAAGCCTTCAACTGGAATCGCCATTAGATTCTCGGTTACACTCCTTTGGAACGTTATCGACAGTACAAAGATGACGTCCTTTCAAGTGTTTTTTTTATCTTGTCGACCAGAAAAATGTCACCTATCTGGTGATTAGTAAGGGTGAGAGTTCACAGAATTGATAGGTATGTTTCTGGACATGTAGCGTTGTCATTGGTGGATCATCCACATACCTGCAATATTCGATCTGAAGCGTAAAACCCCTTTTTCTGAGCCTTTCAAGTCACTATTCACCAACTACATTGTTAATCGACGGCCTGACCTAAAAAGAATCCTCACTCGATCTACATTTCTTTAAATTTTCGATGTTGAAGGCCTTCCCCTAAGCGCGGGACGTCTTCCACTTCTTTTTGGTCCAAAAAAAATATTTCAAAATTTGATTTAAAGAACCCTTTTTCTGAAATTTTCAAGAAGGTTCAATGTTAATCGACGGTTTGACCTAAAAAGAATCCTCAGTCGATCCAAATTTCTATTCGTTTTCGATGGTGAAGGCCTTTCTAAGTGTGGGTCGTCTTCCACTTCTTTTTGGTCCTCCAAAAATACTTCAAATAAGATTTGACTCAAAGTATCCTATTTCTGAATATTTCAATAAGCTTCAATATTAATCGACGGTCTGACCTAAAATAAGTACTCACTTGATCCAAATTTCTATTCGTTTTCGATGTTGAAGGCCTTCCTAAGTGAGGATCGTCTTCCACTGCTTCTCGGCCCTCAAAAAATTCTTCAAACGAGATCGGACTTAAAGAACCCTTTTTATGAGTAATTTTAAGTGTTTTCAATGTTAATCGAAGGTCTGACCTAAAAAGAATATTCACACGTTATACTTTTCCATAAATTTTCGATGTTGCAGTCCTCCATTACGCGAGGTTCATCTTCCAATACTTTTTGGTCCTCCAAAAATGCTTGAAATAAGAATCCTTTTTATGAGTCTTTCAAGTACCTTCAATGTTAATCGAGAGTCTGACCTAAAAAGAGTTCTGCGCTCATTTCAAATTGCTATATATTTTCGATGTTACAGTCCTCCGTTAGACGAGGTTCGCCTTCCACGGCTCCTCGGTCCTCCAAAAATGCACCAAATAAGATTTTACTCAAATAACCCTTTTTCCGAACCCTTCAAAAAGTTTCAATATTAATCGACGGTGTGACCTAAAAAGAGTTCTTTACTCGTTCCAAATTTTCATTAGCCTTCCTAAAAGAGGGTCGTTTTCCACTACTTTTTGCTCCTCCAAATATGCTTCAAAAGAAATTTGACTCAAAGAACCCAGTTTTCTGAGTCTTTCAAGTACCTTCAATGTTAATCGAGTGTCTGACCTAAAAAGAATACTCACTCGATCTAAATTGCCATAAATTTTCGATGTTGAAGGCCTCCATAAGGAAGGTTCGTCTTCCATTTTTTTAGGTCCTCCAAAAATGCTTAAAATGAGATTTGACTTAAAAATCCCCTTTTCTGAGTCTCTCAAGTACCTACAAAGTTAATTGACACTCCCACATTTTTATCAGTTTTCTGTGTTTAAGGACTCCTTGACCGCAAATTATCAAGTTTAACATAAAATTTGATGACACATCTTCGCTCCAAATTTCATTGTTCAATTTATCTTAAAGGACTACAAAAAAGGACAACTTCACATCTGCAGTATTCTCAGATCGATTTCAGTATCATTACTTTTCTGCTACACTTCGAATAAGAATTTCGCTAAATATCAAAATAATATCCTTGACAATTATTTAAATAGTTTCTATAGTTTTTTTTGCATAATTTACTCAATCAGTGAGCTTTGGCTTTTTTAAATATTGTCAACATTTTTATCAATAAACACTCATTTTTATCGTCGATTGCGGTTAAATAAACTCAATCAGCACTTAAATATGTGTTAAATTTCAATGTGACAAATATTCTTCAAATATTTTAATTTTTTCCCCTTATTTTGTTAGCATAACCATTTGTGATTGTAATTGGAGATGTTCACTATTTGCTGACAACTCGTTCAATGTCTATACGCTCTTCTACGATTTATTACTTATCAATAGAGTTATGACAGTAAATGTATTGGAAAACTTTGGAATTTCTTTTAACTAAATCCACTTTTAATTTCATTACCTTGGCGAGAGAAAATATAAAGAAAAAAAATAAATTTTTTGGGGTTCAGAATAAAATAAACAAAATATGGGCAAGTATTAAATTTATACCAAACCAAATAAAATATTTGCAATACAAAAAAAAATTGAAATCATGCCTCGTCAGCATATATTTTCGTTAGCTAAGTTGGACAGTATCTAATACGATCAGTGTATTCTGGTCATTAGTCATTTGAAAGGCATTTGGGCCGCAAATATACAAATCCTGACACTAGTTCTTGGACGTAAACACATATGTGCATATATTTGAGTACATTTCGTAATGGAATTCCATCGTAAAATTGCTGGCGATCTAGAGTAAACAACATTTTCGCTATTTGCAAATCAACATTGGATAAGCAGATTGATTCTCTTTTCGCAACCGAGGAGTCAAATGACTACTAACCTCCTCCTGTTCCCCTTTTTCTATATTTTCGTTATCAGTCAATATTGAAACTCTGATGAAAATTTCTTGTATATAAAAATGAAACTATCTATCCCCAGAAGATACTTGTTTTTATCTATTGCGATATTCGGTTTTTTTTTCAAATTCCTCGCCTTCCCATCCAATACTGATTCCATAATATTCCACTATTCGCATCTGTTTCGTATTTATTTATTTATTTTGATAGTTGATCTATTAAATTGAAACTGAAATTTAAAGAAGAAAAAAAACCAATTAAAAATAAAACATTTTCAATTTGACAAGTGCCCAGTTCTCTGTATTCATACACATTTATTTAATATGCAAACTAAAAGCGTCACAATAAATTAAATGGAGGAAAAAAAAAATATCAAAAAGCAAATATTTCAAAATCCCATCAAAATAAATTCATTTTTATGACAAAAAGAAAATTAATTTTTTCTTTTTTAAATTATCAGCACTAGTTTTATTAAATTAGATTTTCTTTTTTAAAATATAAATATTTTTTAAAATTCAAATGTGTAAATTAAGATGATTTTTGAAAACAGATGCTCTTGGTCTTTTAAAAAATATTTTCTAAAAAAAAACAACATATGAACAAAAAATAAGTAAATAATTTTTTGGATAAAAATCCTCATAAAATAGTACTCAAAAATACAACAAAAAAACCGAATTAATATTATTATAAAGCATTATTTTCTGCCCAGTCTGAGTAATATTAACACTAACTGCCCCAATGAAATTAGCCAATATCTTTAATATTGTATTAATTATGAATTAGTTAAATAAAATTCACTTAAATTTATATTTTGATTTATATTATTTTTAATATAATAAAATTTATACTTTATTATATTAGTTAAATCTTGCCTTAGTAAAATTTTTTTTAGGTTATGTTCACCCTCTAGAAGTAAATTTTTTAAGGTTATGTTTTATGATTTTTATCGCACGTTTCGAAATGTATTTTTGATCATTAATTGACGGATGTTGGTTTTTAAATGCACTTAAAATTTTGAGCAATAACATACAGTAAAGTACACTATCTTTTGCATAAACTCATAAGAAAAAGTTTAACGACATTTTTAGTTAAAACCTATTTTATTAAAACCACCACATATGGTCCAAATTATACTCTTAAAAATCAATCTAAAACAAAGTCGGTTATCATCCATGCGGTCATAAAGCGCTCAGAATTGACAGAAAATGTCTATTCTTCTTAATTTTCGTATAAACATGGCCTAATAACAAATTTCAGACTAAAATGTACTTTTCGCAGATTAAATAGATTCTCCACAGTCACATGAGGGTTTTCAGAGCCATCCATATGTATGGCACTTTTCCTTATTGACGTATTTCAACTGAGTACGAAATGAGCCTCATCGATGAAGAAAAAGCACCCAATCAACGTATATTCTGTGCAGTTTTAACAAATTGTTTAGTACTAAAATAATTCTTATTATAAAATGGCATACTTCAAACTAAACAAATATTATCCTGGATAATATAAATGTTTTAAAAAATGTCAAATAATAGAGAGCTGTACTTTCCAGAGCACAAAATGAATAGTCCGCCAGTATTTACTGATTATATTGATTTCAATATTATTGCAATTAGACAAAGCATAAAAAGTTATAA
Organism: Atherix ibis; assembly: GCA_958298945.1. Lineage (NCBI taxonomy): Eukaryota > Metazoa > Arthropoda > Insecta > Diptera > Athericidae > Atherix > Atherix ibis. Next base: position 32,547,920 of record OY282605.1, read on the forward strand.
TTTTTTTTTTTTGGTTTTAAGCAACAACAAAAAATTTATTTTCCTTTAAAAATTTTTTTTGCAAAATGAAACTTTTCATAGAAAAAGTGCACTTAGTTTTGAATAATCCTTTTTTTATAGACGATTTTCAGTAAAAAAATATCTACTATCATCAAAAAGTATTAAATCCCAAAACAAGGCTTAATTAATATTTGTATCTGAACTGTGATCATAATCGATCCGTGAATTGTATAGTGTAGATGAATAGGAAAATTACCGTTTGCCCATAATAGATGCATGGCTATGGCTACATTTAGTTTATAGCAACTATATATGTATCTATGAGATGATTAAAGTATCTATCGTTGCATATATATAACCGTACATTATAGTAAAAATTCCTGCTCCAGTTCTTGTTCATCATGGTGCTCTCCGCATCCATTTATTTTCTACCGTAGAGACTAATGATTAATTGTGGGATTCTAGTACAAATGATTTAGTCGCCCGTAGTGGAGTATCTGTATCCCCAACGCACGTTGATTGATATCTTCTTCATCCCTCGAACAATTGACGGTTTAATTCAACCTTTTTTCTATTCGAATTTCATGGCATATTATTTTTAGGTCAACCAACTCTGATCAAACTCGACGCTGTACAGTCTACAGTATTTATTAGTGATGATGATTTTTCGCCTGGAAAATGTGAAAATTTAAGAGAGAGAGAGAAAATATTTGCAATAAATAAATGCAAAAAAAAAAAACGCATCCAAACTATTTATGATACGTACAAGAAGAAGTACTCTCGTATTTGGATGCGGTCAGATTTGCGGTTAGCACAATCTCTAAAGACCCCCAGACCCAGATTCACAAGTACAGTAGCATTAGCTCATCCAATCAAACGTGTCTCTTTATTATTGCAAAATACCTAATGCTGGGGGGGGGGTCTAGGGGAATTATTATAAAATAATGAAAATGGAAATAGAAATAAAGAAAATTACCGATTTAAAACGGTTTTTAATCTTATTCTCTTTAAATGATTAATTTTTTTCTAGAGAAGACTCTGTTATATTGTAGATCCCCTATTTCTCTTTTTTCAAGTTTGTAATAATCCCCATCATTCATCTTCTATAAGGAAAATCCTATTCCAATATTATCTAAAGATGGAAATTCTTTGGAATCAATCGAATCAGATCATCATCATCATTGGTTAATCGTCTATCGATTCGGTTTCTGTTTAATTGAAACCCGTCAAAACCCGTCGTTTTGCTCTTGTTTATTAAATACGATTTCTCTTATGAGTCTTCCATGACGCTAATACGACTAATTTGATTTTAATAGATAGAAATCATAAAATTAAAATATATAATTAAGAAATTTTTTCCAAACAATTATTTTTATATTCAAAAAATTTTTGAACATACTTTACCCCATTTGCGTTCTGCTTTTATCTCAGATACGACCAGCTATACGACGATCTCTTAGTATTCCTTTGATTTTGACTCCATAAGGGCCATAAAATATTTTTAATTTTCCAATATGGAAATTTTAATTTTCTTTCTTTTTAGAATTAAAAAAAACAAAAATAAATCAAAAACAATTTATAGTAAAGGGAAAATTAAAAAAAAAAAAATCTTTTCTGTTTATCTTCTTTTTTTTTTTAATTATATTTACCATATGGCGAATGAAGAATTATGGCTAAATATTATTAGTGAAAATATATTTTTAATTCTAAAACAATAACATTTCGATTAGTGTGTAGAGTGATTAATGAGATGGAAAAAAAATTAAACAAAATTTTGTTTTAAATCTGTTCAAGTGGGGATTATTTCAGTGGAGGTTATTTTAGATCACGAACGGGTGTGTAGTAATTTGTTGTAGACCTTGAATTTTTATGGCAAAACTGTATACTTTTCTATAAAAAATTCATGAAGTCAAGTTGAAAAAAATACAAATAATAAAAATAGACCATTGAAATAAACGATTTTTCTTTTTTTTTAAATAGGGAAAATAAAATCATTTTTAAAAGAATTATTCCTAATACTATTATAGTATTAAAATGTACTATATTTAATAATAATAAATTTTTACTTCTTAATAAAATTTATGAATTCAAAACAATTTTTTCTTAATTAAATTATAATATTTTTTTCTAAAAAGTATATAATTATAATTATATATAAAAGATGCATATATAATTATAATTTAGGATAATTAGGGAAAAAAAAACTTCACAAATAAATAAAAATGGTAGAAAAATATTCTCCAATAAAAAATTATTATTCAAAAATTTCTATTTTCAGAAAGAAGGAAATGTGCGTACGTGCGCGTAAACATTTTAGTTTGTCCATGTAAGGTTTGCATAATATTCGATTTGAATTCGTGAACAATACAAGTGCGCACACTTTGTATACGAGTAAAGAGAAACGAAATAGTTCTTAGACATTATAGTGAATGAGATAGATATTATATAAGGTAGAAGTAAGATTATTTTATTATAACTAAATTAATCAAAAGAGTAACGAGGATAGAAGAATTATAAGGTAACCTTATCATGATGAAAAACATAATAATTTCTTTATTATAAACGTCTTTTATCATCAACTTTAGGCCATAAGAAGAATATTAACAAATAAACAAGTTATTTTCAATATGTATTATTTAAGCAAAAAAAAAAAGAAAAAAAATATTAGCACGATTTTTAATATACAATTAATAATAATTATTTATTATTGCAATAAACTTTGGAATCCGGTATGGTATGTTTGGAATTTGAACGCGTGCTTGAATGCGGAATTAATATTAATATTAAATAAAAAGAACCTGCTCTGAAAATTATTAACAATAGTTACCCTTGTTTAGATTTTGATCGACGAAATTAGATGAAAGTCAAGTTTTCATCGGTATGCCATCTAGTGTTTTGTTGGAAAAATATCTACAATATTTTTAAAGGAAATTGTAAGGTTTTATTTGTTTAGAAAAATGCTTAGAAAAAGTTATCGAATTTCTGTTTCCGAAAAGTAAAATTAAATAAAATAAAATTTTTATTGTATTATATTTCTTAGACCTTGTTATCATATACGAAATATAACATAAGAAAAATGGCTGCCACAGGATTTCTTGCAGGTCTCGACTTTTGTTGCGTTAATTTATTGTTTTTTTTTGCATATTTTGGAGTGTATTCGACCATTAATTGAAGGATTTGAGGTTTTAAAAGCTCTTAAAATTTTAGGATTATCTGCATAAAAACGAGACACTTGTCCAGTGCTACTAGAAAAAAAACCCACAACAGTGTCCTAGAAACTTTCTATTTAATACCATAAATCTTAAATTTGTGTGGCTTGTGGCGCTGTTTTGTTGCAACCTTATGTGGTTCAGATGGATAAAATTTTTAAATCTTCAAGTTTAGGATGAAAAAACACCGGTTATCTCCTTTCTCATTCTCAAATCAACAATAGCCCCAATAACACCTTCAGAATAAAATTTCTACCAGACAATCACCTTTTTCAGATACAATGGCTTCTCCATAGTTACTTGTTGGTTTTCAGAACCATATATACGACAACTTTATCATATTGGCAAATCTTAAACTAGGCTTTTAAAAATTTTTGACAGCTGTCAAATCATAGGGCTATACTTTAAAAATCACAAAATGGCGAACCCATTATTTGTGGATCCTTTAATAAAAATTAAATCAAATTTTGACATTTAAAAGTTTTTATTATTTTATTAGAAAATTATAATTATTTAACTTATTATAGTAAATCATAGATTATTTATTAGAGTAATTTTATTATTTGTTTTTTTTTTTTTGAAAGAAAAAATAATAAATTAATTGTAAAATATTTCTTAATTTATATCAAATTATCTTTAGTAAAGATTTTAAAAGATTTCTTATTAGAATAATGCTAATAAATAAATTATCTACGAAAATTTTCTTTTTTTGCAGAATTATTATAGCGAATTAAACAATAGAATTTCGAAATGCTAAATTATTCATTTTACCATACTTTCAACCAATTTAAAATGGTTGGAATGCCCTTAATAATTCATATTAATCTACTAGTATGATTTACTACTCCCACTAAAGATAATCTTTTCTCAAGTAGGAATGGGTAAAAATTTCTAGTAATTTGTTTTTCATTCGAATGGACATTTTATGATGCTAGAGATTTGCTCAAGACTACAACTTGTACTTTGAGTAAATATTCGTATTTTCATAGTCGCGCATTTAGATGTGAATAAATTTAAAAAACAAAACTAAACTATGTAAATAAATCGATATCGAATTGTGCTTAATTTGCGTACAAAAAAAAAGAGCTCCATTATTCATTTGCAAATAGTTTCGTGCCACACTGAATAATTAATTGATTATTAAAATATTTCGAATTCTTCAATCTGTTCATGTCGTATTCAAAGCACAAATTCCTTCCGTTGTTGATGCATTCATAGTAAATAGCATCTTCTCGTCCCCAATTTTGATTATTATTCTGATGATTCGATTCTATTGAATTTATTTAATTTTCCACGCAAATTGTGCAATTCATTTTCATTTATTGTATGGACAAACTGAGTTTTAGACTATTCATTCTCGTTCATATACATACGCTAAGGAATTTCATTCAATTCTAGTACTACAATGCTTCTGTTTTTCTCTTAGTACTAAGAAGAAGCATATTGAATAGAATTATTTATAATGTTCGTATTTGTAATGACACCTTAACTTTAGTCTCAAATTATTTACATCCATGGAAAATAAAAAATGATAATAATAATAGTAAATGAACAATAACACAATCGCCGAATCCACAAGTGGTCAATTTTCTGATCTTATCGGGCCAGCAGCACTGTTGCTTTATTATTTTGACGTTAAATTTACGATGGAAACAAACTAATTACCAAAAAAAAAAAAAATGTACACAGGAAATTTATACGAATGGTCAGATAGTTTTCGACTTAATTACTTATTTTTTTTCTTCAAATATTTAATTTATTCATCTTTTATTTATTTAGTAAACACAAATAAAAAATAAAAAAAGGAAATTTGACAATATTTGAAAAAAAAAATACAAATACGCCAAGTAAATTAGTTGTAGAAATAGAGCGCCCCCCGTTGTCAATTAGAATAAGCTCGTGCTTATTAACAAATCCCTTAGCAAAGAGTGAATACTTGAACAAATTAGGTGTGAACTAAATTTGTAATTGGTGTAATTATTTGGTATAATTATAGTATTTAAATGATTATAGTGGAATCTGCTTCAAAAATTCATTGGGGGAAAGATTATTTTCATGGTTTTTCGTATTGTTTTGTAAATGATGATGTCAGTTTATTCTATTTATATCCGTCTCGTCTGGCTACTTTAAGTCCAATTGGTGTTGTAATAGTCCAACTATATACTCGTAGACTTTTTGCATAAATCACAATATATAAATTACAAAATGGTACAGTTCATATTATCAAGGTACACAGAAGTGTGTGTGCTTTTGTAACAATATTCGCCATGATGAATTTTTAATGTCAAAAAGGGCGTGTCAATTTTGTTTTTTATATCTTGTTTTTATTTTTCGTTAACAGATGTCTCTTAAATTATTTGATATATGTGTTAAAGTGCATCAACAAAAAAATATTGTTGTTCTATTATTTATATAAAATTGTCTGCGAAATAACCCAGATTCACTCAAACCATCTCTTGGATTTTCATTCGAATGTGAAAATAAATATAGGGAAAAATTGAAAAAATAATCACATCTCAGCAATTGAAAAAAGATTCGTTTCTGTATTACTGACAAAATATCTTTTCAAATAAGTTGGATTTGATTATATATAATGTGATTCATATGCGTAACCAGTAAATTGTACTAGATTTTCATGAAACTCGGGCATTGAAAATTTTCTTATAGAAATTATTTTATTCGGATCACTGAGTATCCAAAAGAAATGTGGTGTAAAGAATAAATCACTAAATCAAACAACTGGCCCAGTTTTTATATTATATTATATTTGATTATTAGTTTACGTACACCTAAATCCATTTTGATCTAAAAGCATAACGTTTATAGACGATTGGATATTAACTAAATTTCATCTGAATATTTTCTGATTCTTAAGTTACATTGGCATACGTTTCTGACTGGTAAGGCTACTATTATCTCTATTATTGTTATCATTATGATTCGGTTAAATAGAAAAGAAAAAAGCTTTCAAATTTATTATTTCAATTTTCAATTTAACAGTGGCCAAAAAAAAAGAAAGTAAAATTACCACTTACCCATTTGTTAATTGCATACTTTCAGAATAAAAGTAAATGATTTGAAAAGAAAATCAAAGACAAAATGGAAATTGTTTCTTCAATTTGGTTAGGGATATTTCTTTTTTTTTATCCTAACAATTTGGATTTGTACTCAATTGGATTGTTTAATCAAAAGCTTGTCAAGATTTTATTTTATAATTTTTATTTCTTTTTTTCATAATATTTCAAGTTTATAATCTAGTCGTGGTAAAAATTAGAAGAAGAAAAACAAATCCACTTTTGAATAGATTGAAAGCCAGCTCTTTTTTGGGTCATTTGGCTACTGTGTCTATAAATCAAAGAAAATAAATTAATAATCTTGATAAAATTTATAGAGAAAAATTTCTATACTCATATAAGATGGTGGCTAGTACGAGTATTTTAGATAGTTTTTACAATGAAATTGTTACTTAATCATTCATAAAAGATAATGTTTATGATTTGATATTAAAAAACAGTCACTTTTGAAGAATTCCAGTCACACATTCTCTACTCGATTTATTAGAAGAAAAAGAAATTCTTATATTCTTCCATTTATAATTGACTTAATATTGTGAAATTGAAATGAAAACTGAATTTTTTTTGGTACCATTTCTCAATTGAATAAATTTTAACTAAATAAAAAAAAGTTTTTAATTGTTTTAAAATTATTATAGACTGTTATATTTAGGATTTTATTTTTTGGGAATAAAACTATGCTCAACAATATTACCATATGCATTTTTAAAATGATCCTTGAACAGATACATTTTCAGAGTAGTTAAGGGTTATCCATTTTGTAATTCGGAAAGTATAGCATATAATGAGTTGACAGCTGTCAAATGTTTATATTATTTAAGTTAATAGTTGTTTAGTTTAAGGTACGCCATTTTATATTTAATTTTTTTTGTAACAAATAAAATTGTTGTGCTTTTTTTAATTAAAAATCTCTAATAAGTTATTCATTTTATGATTCGGAAAGTACAGTTCTATCATGCAATAGGTTTTTAATAAATGTGATATATTTAAAATAAAATTTCTTAAGTTTAAAATTTGCCATTTTATATTATGGATTATTTAACTATTAAACAATACGCTAAAATTGCTTGAAAGATACGCTAAACATATGCTGTAACAACAGGCTTTGACTGCTGATTTTTCGATGAAAATTTTCTTTAGCGATGAGGCTTATTTATCACTAGATGGATACGTTACTAAGTATAATTATCCTATATGGGGCTCTGAAAATCCGCAAGTGAATGTGGGAAGCCATTGTATCCGTAAAAAGTGACTGTCTAGTGTGCATTTAGGTCTGAAAGTTATCGTTCGACAGTATTTCTTTGAAAATGAAGAAGAAAAGATCGTTGATATCAGTATTATACTATGACCATATTTAAAAACTAACATCCTTTAAATAATGGATAAATTACTTCCCGAAATTTGCAAAAAAGTCGTCAAAAATTACCTTTAAAAAAAATGCGTTGATTTACTCTCAAAAATCGACCTTTTTTGAAAGGCTATTTAATTGATTATATCTTCTGTTCATAATGGCAACATTTATTTAATTGAATAATATAAAAACTTTATGCAAATCTAAATCAAAAATATATTTTATTTAACTTTATTTTCCAAAGAATAAATTGGATAATTTTATTGATAATTATAATTAACATAAAAAGTGTTAAAATATTTATAGTTTACTACTTATTTTTAGAAATTTTTACTTTAAGATACAACATAGAACTAATTTTTTATTATAATGCAAAAAGAAAATTACAAATAATAATTACTATCTATAAAAAAAAGAAAATAAAAAAAAGAGAGACTAGAGAAAGCAATGTTCAATAGAAGAAATACTAATGATCTTTCGTTTTTCCGGTATTTACTCTCAAGGGTTTCGAGCTTTATTTACGATTTAATAGTAAAAATATATTTTTTATTATTGCCTTTTTATGATCACGAATAGAAAATATTTTCTTGTAAAATATTGTACAATCTCATAGTAAACGTAAACATGCAATCGAAATTAGAAGAAAAAAAATAAACGTCGAACAAGTGAAGTTGAGAAAGGATAGCCGCAGAGAAACATAAAAAAATCATTACAAATTTATGCATTAATTTTTATTGCATTTCTAGCTAATATATCAAAATAAGAACGCTAAACAAACTTTTTATATAAAAAAATACACCTTCGAAATTTACTCATTCTTGTAATATTTCTCGAAAAGCTTAAAAATGTTACCCCATTAAATAAAAATAGATTTTGCTATATTTTTTTTTATTATCAATATAAAATTATTAAAATGTAATAAAATATCGAAAATTGATCATTCGATAAAATCTATAAAAGCATTCAAGAAAAATACAAATAAAAAAATGAAATTAATTTCATCTTTTTCCAATGTACCGCACCCATAAATCAACAGATACCAATCCATTCCCCCACTCCAACACCCCTCCACCACCTGGGAGGATAGAAGGGGAAAAAATCATTTATGGCATGGCATTAAGTTAGAAGCAAATATTAAATACCGTTGAAAATGGAAAAAATTTCATCAGAAAGTTTTCTGATACCTCATATAAGGACGAAAAATCCTTTTTCTAAATTTAGAATTTTCAATAAGACCTATCGAAGCCAATCCCATTAAGTGGTGGGGGACGTAGACAAGCTCCGATGCGAATTGGTGATTCTGTAATAACTGCTATTCCCAGAGAGAGAGAGAGAGAGAGAGTTAGTGAAGTTTGACAGAGGGATGGGAGGGGGGGTGGTGGTGGTGTGTGGAGAAGTTATGTACAAGTGGATTTACATTATTTCAACATTCATAATCCACTGCTGACAACAACAGCAAGAACAACAATAAAAATCACCATCCGATGACATGTTTTCATAGTGAAGAGAACAACAGGATGGAAAATAAAAGTCCTGATTCGATTTGCAATACAACGAATATGCGCGCAGGTGAAGAGCCAAACCGAAGCCATTTCGATATTTGAACAAGTTGAGAAGCTTTTACGTCATGAAGAGTTCATTTTCATTTGTCAGTTTTCCCTTTTGCCTACGCCTCTCTAGTCTATTCCTCCTACTCCTAGTTGATTGAAGTTATTCCTTTCTCCTCCCCTGACGCTTTATTCTCATGAGAGTGGTTGCGATTCGTTTCATCTATTTCTACAGCTTCACACTGACACATCCATTATAGCGAATCCAATATAAATTCAAAAGTTCAAATTTTCACTAAACCAAATAAAAAAAAAACAAGTCAACCTACACACAACACCACAATTCGTAGAAGAGGATCTTTTTTTCGATTTTGCTCCTGCTGTGAGTCCATATCGTTTGACAGTCGATTCCTTTCTAATGGGTAATGGGAAAATTCTAGTCTTCTTATAGAATACGACACCTCCATTCGGATGGGAAACCTTTTCGTATAACTTGAACATTAAGCATCCTCCATTATAAAAAGGCTCAACGGCTCTATCGTGTCAACGTCGCACCACAGCCTCAACGCACCATTATTCTGAAGTGTTTAACATCGATCGGCGGTAGGGTCGATGTTAATAATGACGCTATCAAAAGGGTTAATTCGATTTATTTTGTCATGAATACTGCAGGAACACGCTTATAAATTTAAACACAAAATCGAATATACTCTATGTGCTATGGTTTTTAAGGTCGGGTCAGGCAATATTCGCTTCATGCCTTCAGGGTGAGAAAAGCCTTTTCTTAAAATAAGGGCGCATGTGAATAATTGCGAATGCATGCACGGCTACAACAAAATATAAAAGGACTTTGCGGATCTGCCATACGTTATTTAGTATGAATTTCTACACGAAAAACAAATTCTTTAAAGCCTGAGGCGTAATTTATTGCAGAAAAAAAAATTTCGTTACTGCCTTGTTTGTGGATGGTGCGAAAACAGTGTGAAAGTTCGCATTCTGTTTAAGGACATGTACGAGCTGTGTGCTCGTGTATAAAGAAGGACACAATAGAGACTAGAATCAGGCAAATGATTTCAATAAAATTATGGTTCTATGCGTGTATATGAATGTATGTAATTGAAAAATGGAACAATCGAATATTTTTGCACCCCTCCTTAATAGAAGGATTTTTTGTTTGTTTAAATTTATTTACTTTTTTCGTGGACATTTTTTTTTAAAGTTTTCTTGGAATTTTTTTTTTTGGTTTGGTTTTTTTTAATACAGTTGGATTAATTTAAAAAAAATAAAAAAAATAGCACTTTTTTTCTATTCCAAGGGAAAAGTCCTTTTGCCTCGATGTATTAAATTTTTCGTTAGAAAAAAATTTGAAAATAATTTATAACAATTTTTGTTTGTTTAATTATTTTTTTTGGTTAATAATTTTATTATTTTGGACTGGAAATGAATTTTACAATTTAAATAAAGACCATTTGTACCCTACGATACATGTTCTTTTCAAAGGGTCATCCATCTAAGTCCTAACAGCACCCAATCCTGCTTAACTTCGGTAATCGAACGGGAAATGGTGAATTAAAGACAGGCTCGGTTTGAGTTTTAAATTGATTTTCTTTTTTAATTTAAATGTGATTGGATAAATTTTTAAAATTCATAACAGAAAATTTTCAAACAAAGTCCTTTTTTCCAATAAAACGTTGATTTTATTATTTTACACTAGAACTGAAATTTTATAAGTTTTGTATTTAAGAAAAATGCTTTAAAAATTTTTTTTTACTTTTTATGTAACCAATTTTTTTATTTTGTTTTAAAAATAATTTTTTAAAAATAGTTGAATAAATTTTGAAAATTCAGAATAGAAAATGTTCAAAAAATGTTCCTTTTTTCTGGTTATTGATTTTATTATTTTGCAAAAATAATTTTAACAATTTTTTTTTTGATAAAATTTACGTCAAAAAAAATTGGTTTTGGAAAATTTTTGGTTTAATTGCGTTTTTTTTCATGGTTATTTTTTAATTTATTTCTAATTTGAAAAATTTTTAAAACGAGGAATGGAAACTTTAAAAAAATGGTCATTATTTTGGGCGTCACCATCATTATTTTGTATTAAAAATTAATTTCAACAATTCTTGTTTTTAATAAAATTTACATAAAAAAATTGATTTCTAAATTTTTTATATTGATTAGGTTTTTTTTGCTTTGTTTTTAAATTTTTTATTGTTATTGAATAAATATTAAAAAGGAGAAATAAAAATTTTTCAATAAGGTCCTTTTTCATGGACGTCAGCTTTATTATTTTGCACTGGAAATGAATTTTACCAATTTTTTTTCCAAAAAATTTGCGTCAAAAATAAATTTATTTGTCAATATTTTGGTTTGATTACGTTTTTTTTTGCTCCGTTTTTTAATTTTTTCTAATTTGATAAATTTTTAAAAGAAAAAATAGAAAATTTTTAAAAAAGGTCCTTTTTTGGGCGCAGCTTTATTATTTTGCACTAGAAATAAATTTGAACAATTTTTTTTTTTTTGATAAAATTTACGCCAAAAAAAATTGATTTTTGTATATTTTTTGGTTTAATTGGTTTTTTTTTGCTCTTTTTAATTTTCTTTTGTAATTGAATAAATATTGAAAAGGAGATATAGAAAATGTTCAATAAGTTCCTTTTTCGTTTACGTCAGCTGCATTATTTTGTAATAGAATTAAATTAAAGCAATTTTTTTTAAAAAATTTGCGTCCAAACATTTTTTTAAGAATTTTTTTGTGGTTTAATTCTTGTTTTTTAATTATTTTTATTTCCAAGTACTTGGATAAATTTCCAAAATTTAGGATAGAAATTTTTCAATAAGATCCTTTTTTTCCGATTATTAAAATTAAAATATTATAGAAAATTTTCAATATGGTCCTTTTTCTTAATAAATAAATATTTATTTATACTGGATATAAATTTAAACAATATAAATATGAAAATAAAGGACAATATATTCATTCTTCTATTACACATTAAAAAAATGTCCTTACAAAAATATTCTTTTTAAACTGAATCGAGTATTTCTTAAAATAAATTAATAAATTGCCACGTGTTTTCTGTAAAAAAATTTTAATATTTTACAAAAAATTAACGTTTAATAAAAAAATATTTATTAATTCAAAAATATTGTAAGAAAATCTATGAAAAAGATTAAAGCATTTTTAAAAAATAAAAACCAATTAATATAATTTTAGATTTAAAAAAAAAATTTTTTTTTGTCATTAAATCCTTTTTTCAAAAAAAAAGAACGACATAAATTTTGAAAAAATAAAAATCCCCTTTTTGCATTTGCAATTTTTTTTCTCAAATTTTGTTATTTCAATATTTTCACTCCAGGAATTGCTTGAGCAAACAATTTTCCCACGCGATTCTTACTCTCAGTAAATTCTAAAATGGCGCATGTGCTAAGAAGTTTTTCTCTTATTGGCAGCCATATTTGCCAGAGTCCCAGCCATTTATGTGTTTGATAACCTTTTCCTTATTATATCCCGGGGAAAAAGTAATAAATAAAGCAAAAAGGAACAAAAAATAATAATAAAAACAGAAAAATCCAGTGGAAAATGATGAATAATATACGAAAATAAGTAAGAATATTTTTTGGGTCCTTTTTTGTAGGGGTGGGTGGGAGGTTTTTGTTTGTATCAGTAATTTGATTTGACGAGTTATGCGAATATATAATATCTATTTATGTATGTAATTTGTGCATATATACATCCTTAAGTCGTCCTTACCTAGAAACAGAAAAACAGACACAATCATACAAAATAAATACGTACAAAAGGAGGAGATCTGCCAAAACGCATTAGGATAAAAATAGAATTATTGCCCTTGTTTTTGTGCAAATGATAAAAAAAAAAATTGCAAAAATGTTTTTCTTTTTGCCAGTTTCCCGGTTGTTCCCCTTTTTTAGATGTCGGGTAATAATCGGTATAAAAACACGTAAATATACGCAAATGCAAATAATTTTCCTTTATAATTTAATATCGTTGAAGAAAAGGGACGAAGAGAAGGGAATTATGGCAATTTCTTTTTTTTTTTAAATCTGTGTGAGTGTCTAGTGCGCGGCGAAGATATTCGTCTGCAATATACATATAACAATTCCCCAGGATGTGTGTGCATGAATGTGTATGTATGTAGATAAATATACGAATATATCGCAGGAGCGCACGCCACCGAAAGTGAATCAATAAAACCGATGTACATAAGATTTTTTGTTAAATTTAGTCGTCCTTTTCGTGTGCCGTCCATATAGAAAACTAGGTGTGTACATATTTGTATTTATTTATTGGTAAAGATGGACAGAAATTTATGGCAAGAGATTGTCTCATTCTAATGCTGCTAGAGCTCGTACGTGTAAGGATCTACTCGTAAAATGTAGAAATGCGTCACGTAAGAACTTAATTTGTAAATAGATTCGTTGGCAGTCCTTGTTCTGTTCTTCTGTTCTTTAGGGTTTTTTGGTCGTCGATTGGCTACCATCCCCCGCCCCCATCTGAGAGCTTATCCATTTCCATACCACCCTGTACCATCCTTTTTCCTGCAACAGATTTTATTCAAATGGCTTCATTCCAGTACGTAATGAGATTTTAATATATTTTTACCGAAACTGGAAACGTATTCACACCAAGAAGAATTATCATCAGACGATGTTTAAGAATACCCACAATTCCCTCTCTGATTGTATAGAATTTTTGGAATGGTGAAAACTTTAAGAATGACGTCATTAAGGGCTTTGGTTTTTAAATTACACTCACCTTAGTGGTGGAGGAAAAAAAGGTAACTTTCTTTATCTCAGACACGGTCAATGATTTGAGAAACGGTGTTAGTTTATTATTTATTTTTATAGAAGACACAATAATTTATTAAAAAGTTTTCCCAGAATTTATAAACTGTTCTTCTTGTCTAAAAGTTCTCTCGTTATATGTTATTCGTACAATTTTATCCCCCTTTTTAAATCATGACAAACTGTTGTACCCTTTTTTGACATCATCCTGAAAGTGGCCATGTTCAGTCAAGGGTAAAGGTTATTCACTTTGATATTAATCGAATAGGATTCTTATTACAAAATGTAGAAATTAATACGATTGTCAATTTATGAATTTGAGTCGAAAGTACATCATACGTCTTTGATAAGAAAAAATTTTGGAAAAGGATATCATTTTGTTAAAAGTGAACATCAGATTAATTTTGAATTTTTTAAGTTTTATTATAAACTACAAAAAGTCTAATATAATGGGAAAAAAAATTAAATTTTTTTTAATAGGAGATGTTTTTTGATTAATTTTTTTCATTTTCTAAGAATTTCCTTCATTTTCCCATTAAGAGAAATTATTCATTTTATAGTTGAGAAAATACAGTACTGTTATTTGATAAACAGTCAAAAATTAATATTAATTAAAATAATAATTATTTAGCTTAAAGTCTGCCATTTTAAAATTTAATAATATTAATTTATCAATTATTGGTTTAAATATGGAAAAACTTTCTATAAAACTACTTGTTACAATTGTAAAAACTTTTTATACTTTGTACTTTAAGCAACAAGATTTTCTTCAGTGATGAAGGCAGGATATGTCTATAAGCACAAAATTACCTCAGTAAAAAACTTCTTAGTGATATTAAAAAATAGCCATTGCATCTGCAAAAAGTGCATTTTAGTCTAAAAATGTCTAAGGCCCGTATTTCTTTGAAAATGAAAAAAGGATAGTCGCTATGATAACCGACATTTTTTTAGTCTGAACTTGAAAATTGTAATATGAATCATATTTGTTTTTAAAAATACGGTACGAAAAACCATACAAGATAGCAAATTTTAACTTTATTGCCCGAAAAGTTCCCAGAATGCATAATTTGATGTCGTTTGACCTCAAAGATCGTGCGATTTGACGCCGTTGGACTTTTTCGTTTTTTTTTTTTTAAATTTTCTACTATCTTTTTTGAAAATTTTTTTAAATTCTAATATTTAAATTTTAGAGCAATTAAAAAATCAATATCCGTCAAAAAATGACCAAATTACTTGACCCGAATTGTGCGAAAAATCATTAAAAATTACCTCAAAAAGATCTAATCCTGAAAAAAGAATTATTTCATTAATATTATATTTTAAATATAATGGCAAATTTTTAAAAAAATAACAAAATAATAATCTTTTTAATTTTCATAATTGAAAAGCTATATTTTTTAATTATACTTTCCGAACTTCAAATTGGATTTATTATTAAAAAAAAAAAATTAAAACATTTTTATATATTTTACTTTTTATTTGAATATTATTTATCATAGTTTTAATTGCTACAATAAATTTACGAGCATATTTCCATTTTTTTTTTTAAATAATAATAATAAAACGTTTTCACTTTAAATTAATCGCTTCCAGTTGAACTTGGTTTGTGACTAGTTTCACGTATCCTTAACTGATAAGATAAGACCATATTGACATGCACACCCTGGTTAATGGTTGATCACATTTGCCATGTAAACTCTTATCATGAGACAAAAAGTAGTCGATACCGAAACCGTGAGGCGCCAATGTTTCCTTTTATTGTGTGGCTATGATTGTATCAGACAAACCCTGTTTTTCTGACACCATAGAAACCTTGTGTCTATCGTCCTTAAAATGTGTAGTATTTTCCCTTCACTGGCGGCACGAGTAAATAATTTTTTTTTATTCCTTCCTTGAAAAAGAAAAAAGGAAAAAAGAAAACTCAGCAAAAAAGAATAGAGGAAGCCTCTAAAAATAAAGCTTTTGTTTTTAATTGTTGACCAAAGAAAAAATTGAAAAGGATTGCAAAAATTTGAGGTGCACTTTTATTCGTTGGACAAAAATAAAAACCCCATTTTTTTTCTGTTATAACAAAAATGTAATAGATTTTATTGTAGATTAATGTCCTAATGATAGGAATTGGATAGGAAGGAGTACTCTAGCAGCAATTGAATTGGTTTAGTTGTTTAGTTCTTGCTTTCTCCCCCATTTGACATGAACGTACGTATGGCATCACGGAATGTATTGTTTTTTTCTATTTCTGCTTTTGGTGCAAGGCGGTAGTAGGGTCATGTCGTCTATTTGGCGATTCGATGTTGGCCACTATTTACCTGTTTGCATTTGGGGCCAATTGCACTTAGCCTGTTGTCATAATCATCGTTAACCGGAGCCGATACAGACTTGATGACTCCGCACGCAACGCCTTTTAACATTTTCCAAATACTAGTACAACTACAAACACAATTGTTACCAGTTCTGGTCTGTAGTAATCTTCACCTTTATTATTATTTTTATGTTTATGGTTCATGGTTAAGGACTGTTGTTTCCTTTCCCTTTCCGTATTGTATTCTTTTAATGTTTTCCTATTTAACGTTTTTGTTTTCCCTTTTTCTATATAATATTTATATATGCGTGTGTGTATGCATATCTCGGTGGTATTTATTTCAATATCAAAAAATATCAAAATGCCGCTAAATGTCGCCTGTTAGTCGAGACTTTTGACGCTGACGCGCGTGCTAACCATTTACGTGGAGCCGAAAAACCATAGTGACATTCTTGTGTACAAATGCAAATTATCATAATTGTTTCCTGTTGAAAGCGTACTCGTTACTCCTCCTTCCAAGGATCAATATATCATAATATCTAGTATAGTTAATGTATTAATTATGGACATTTGATGTGTGTGTATGCGTATCATCGGTATCCTTTCTTTCTTTATAGAAGTGGATAAAAAAGCTTCGCTATTGCAAATTATTATCGTGATTAGTTGATATTAAGCTTTAAATAGAAAATTCTCTTAGAAAAAACAAAGTATTTCCCTATTAATATTGGCGCCAACTATTCACTATTATTCAATTAGGGAGATTTTGTTAAAGTGGATGGGTGCAGGGTGAAGGGGTGGATTTATTTTTATTATAAAAGTTAAGTAAAATTTCTCTCTATCGGTAAATATTTATTTTGAAATCGTAATTTCTTTTTCCGTAAATTTTAGTTTAAGTCCTTTTTATGTGAGTGTATAATAATTACTGTTTATTTCTAAATTTGTCTTTTTCTTCTTTTTTTTTCTTATTGATAAGAATCTATTTTTGAAAATAGCAAAATTTCGTTTTTATTACAAAATTTAAATTGTTAGAATAACCTAAAAATAATATCTATAATCTTATAAGCTGAAAATCTTGTTAATTATTTAAAAAAAAAAAAAGTTAATTTTTATCTTGATTATAAATTATGAACGTAGGACGCAAAATAATAAAAACAGAAACAATTAAAAAATAATCAAAAGGATGCTAGCTCAGGGTGTTTTTTTTTTTTTTTTGGGAAAAAAAATTTTGTTTCTTACCTAAAAGTAAATCCTTCTAATTAATGGGATCATTTAAGCAAATTCTAATCCTTATGGCCTATATTAATTAAATAATCGTGGGACCGGATAAATGTAGGAAGTGCTTTAAAAATGTAGAGTGGGACTGATTTTTTTGTTGTTGCAACAATTTTATTTTATTTTTATAGACATCAATGTTATCCTTTTGAAAGTAGTTCCTTTAGCGCTAGGAGCTATTTTCAAAAAGGGTGGGGGAAGGATGTTATCGACAGTACCAAACTGACGTCATTTCAAGTGTTCTTTTCCCTCATCTTTGGGAACAATAAAAAAATTAACACAAACTTAGATCAAATGAATTGGATGGACTAGAAAGCTATAGGGAATTATTTTTCCTGTAAGAAATCGTTAATGGTAATGGCCGTGTGAAAGGATTTTCAATGTTAACTGACAGTCTCACTTTGTTCTACGTTTTCATCAGTTTTTAATGTTAAAAGCTCCTTCTTCTCAGCACTCTTGATTGACGAATTCCTGACTAAAAAAAACACAACTTCACTCTATAAGGTTGCGTACTTACCGGAAGAGGTTGAAACTTTTTTGCCAAATTGCTCTTCGTAATGCTAGTTACATCACTTTTTTGTTATATTTCGTATTGAAATAAGAAAAAAATAAAGGACAGGTAATTAAGTGTATCCAAAGTCCTTGAAATTTTACATTTTTAGAATCTTTTATTTTTGAGTGAAGGTATTTCTGACTTAAAAAACACAAGTTCACTTTATAGGATCACGTAGTTACCCAAAAAGGTTGAATTTTGTATTGCATCATCTTGGAAGCACTAACATACGACCTATGTATATGAAGGGAAAGTTTGCAGTGTTGCCAAATTACTCTCAGTAATGGCAGTCAAATCATTTTCCTGCCACATCTCTTATTGAAACAAGAAAAAAAAAAGAATGAAAGTTAATTAAGTGTGTCTAAAGTCCTTGAAATTTTATATTTTTCGAACCAATTTTTGTTTGTTTTTGATATTGATTTGGATATTATTGATTGGTGTGGTCTCGGCTTGGGTTGTCAGTTGGAAATAGAATTTTTTCGGAGGACGAATTTCTTGTGTACTTAATGAATTGAAAATTATTTATTCTGACGATGACATTTTCTAAAAATACTTTTTGTATTTATTTTTAATTAATTTTTTTTTTAATGAATATTTTCCTATCATTTACATACAATAACCTCTCAAATACTCATTCACGTGTAGACGCTTGATTTTTGTTCAGGCTGTTCAAATTCAAAAAATTAATTTTTTCCTGTGTACGCAAATCGTCATAAACAAAATAGAATTTCTCGTAGACAATAATTACTTGTATATAAATTTATCTTTTTTTACAATTTTCTAATTTTGTTTTTTTTTCGAAATTTATTTGGTATTTGATAGAATTGTTTTCTTGTATTTCTTGTTGAATCATAAACCTTTTTATAGAGATTATTTTAAATTTGGCAGGACTCTTCTAATATTGATGTGAATGAACATAAATAAATTGTCGATAATTTTTCTCTTTAGAAACAACAACAAAAAATAATAGGTAAAAAGAGCAGAAAAAATCTAACTTTTTTTGAGGTTATAATTTTTTTTGAACAAAAAAAAACAGATCCTTTTTCAATGGGAGGATTAAATTTAATTGTAAAAGTTATCAAATCGACTACTACCAAACTTATATTTACCCAAAAACCATCTCCCCCTGCAACAATATGGCGACTATATTTAGTCTTACCAAAAAGGGCGTGCCCTCGTCCTATGAGTTAACCGAGTCTAATAAAACAATTTCATCTAATTCAAGGATCTGCTTGTTTATAATAAATTGAACAGTTGTGAAATTCAACCGAAATTAAACAATTTCCGAAACAATTTTTCTTTTGATTCTATTTGAGACTATTTTAGCAGTTCTAGCATATTTCTTGTAGGATGAGGCCATCTTTGGCATGTACGCCTCCATCTTTATTAATTGTTGTGATCGATTTCGGTTTGAATTCATTTCAAAATTTTCATCTTAAACACCATTGCTCCCTTGCCCTTTTTCTTCTTCTTCTTCTTCTTCTTCTTCTTCTTCTTCTATTCTTGTCCCATTTCGATAATCGAATTTGTCTAACTTATGTGGTGAAAATCGAATTAACAAAAGTTTTACAATTAACAAATTAACGTATTTTGTTTGTTGTCTATTTTTGCTCTGGGGGATGATATACTCTTCCGGAAATAAATTTTATTCCACTTATCAAGAGCAGAGGATATTTATGTTAAATGTGTGACAATATATTTACTATATATAAAAGATGTAAACATATACAGATAAGTTTAGATTATTAAAAAAAAAATTGTTTGTTGTTGACAAGTTTGGTCTTCTCTTCATGGAAATGTTCTTAAAATGAATATAAATTGGGGCTGGCATATCGTTATTTTGTTGTGAATTTCAAGTATATAATCAAATAAGGATATTTACACATTAATGAGTTATGAAATTTAAGATACTTTGTACATTTACTCATGACCATAGGATACCATTTTAGGATAGTTAAATATTTAGATATTTATTATTTACTTTGTCTCTTTCTCTGTTTGACCTTTCGAGAATGGGTAAAAAGGATCTTCTATTTATTTCGAATTATATTAATTCACTTAACTATGATAAATTTCATTATAAAGATTGTTTCAAAGTTTATAAGAATTATGGTTTGTGGTATAAAAGTTCTATAATCAAATTTTGAATAAATTTTTCTTAAATATAAAATAAAAATTATTTCATTATTGTTATCCGTTTTGGATAAATATTTCATAAATTTTCTAATTCACTTTAAATTCACCCAATAATAGGAAGGCATTTATGATTAAAATTGATATTGTCATGTTAATATCGTATATGATTAATGAATGAATTTAATGTCAAAAATCATATTATTTATTTTATTCTAATCGATTTGTTTCCATTAAATTTTTCAGTTCGAAATAGTCTTCAGGAAATATTGTACTAACAGAAAAGAAAAAACCACATAAATTACCATGAAAACTTTAGGGCTTAATAAAAAATAAATAATTTTATTTATTATTATTTTAATCAATCACATTTAAAAACTACTGGTTTTTTGTTAAATTTTTTTTTTTGGGGGTTTTTTCTACCGTGAAGAAGAACACTTTTTTTTATTGTAAAAATACTAAAATGAAATTTATCCGTTGTCATTGTCAAAATGGCAAAAGATAAAACGGAAAGGAATCTATCTAATACGCGGAATGAATACAGAAGTAGATGGTAAAGCATTTCCTAGTTGATTTTCTTTTCGGCTTGTCTTCTTCTTCTTCTTCTTCTTCTTCTTCTTCTTCTTCTTCTCAAGTAAAATATATAACTTTCCAAAGAAAAGTTGATTCTACAAAAACATTTTATCGTCATGTACAGGACTTTCTTCCCCTTTGCCTATATGAATAAAAGATAATATCCTGAATAATAAAACAATTACGTCTAAATCTATAAAATTAATGATGCCAACGCAACATAATAAGATAAGGTCCATGAAATAAGTGAATAATAAAAAAAATAAATTCAAATATTTATTTCTAAGGGCTAAAAAAAATCATTGTGTTGTCCTTTTTTCTTTTCTTTTTTTTTTAAAAAAAGGAAAAAAAATCTTTTTTAATCTTGCATCGGTGTTTTTTTTTCTTCTATTTTTATTCTGAGTTACCATTGATAAAAAAAATGAGACAAATTATGGTTCGTATTTTTTTTCTTTCTCATTTTATAAATATTAAAGACTCCTGTTAGGGGGGATGCGATGCACAGTTCCGGAAGATGTGAGAACTTATAAGAACTTAGATTGTATCATTAAATGAATGTTTTCTCGTAGAAAGTCAAAGATTCGTTCCGTTAGACTAATCCGAATCAGAAATCCTCTCTCCTTGCCCCTTTACCTCTTGCCCATTTTTCCCTTGCCCACTCTCCCTCCCAGTAATCATGAATAAAAATCTAAAAGTTTAAACTCAAATAGTCTTAAATACTGGAAAATTAAAGAAAGAAAACATTAATCTTTTCTGATCCTTATTTTCGTTTCGTATCCTTACAAGCAACAGGACATACTATGTTGTGGTATGGTTCTCGTTTTTCTCTTAGCTGATACTAACGCCACCGGCCACTCTCAATATGTGTTCTTGCTGTTACGTCAACCGATGCCATGTTCATCTTGTTTCCGGTTTTTTTTGCTAACATTAACAAATGGTTTTTTCTTCTTCATATAATCCCATAAAATTATAGCAAAAATTAAATTAATTTTATTGAATTTTTTCCCCTAATAGAAGAAAATATTTGCCTTGATAATATACAAAAATATCGTTTGTCACATTTGTTACGAACGTCACCTCGTAGTGCAGTGTTACAAATGGTGTTGATCTTTTGACATTTTCTCAATGTTCAAAATGAGACGATGTCTCCTGTATAATCCTTTTAGTATTAAAAATAAAAATAAAAACTATTTGACTTTTATTAATGGACGAAAAAAATTTTCTCTTTTCAGAATGTTGATCACAAGATGAAATTCCGTTCGAAAAAGGGACAACTACCATTTGTTGAGTTAAATGGCCAAGAGATTGCTGACTCGGCCATAATCATCAAGGAATTGACAACAAAATTCGACAAGGATTTGGACGCCTCCTTAACACAGGAGCAGAGAAATATTGCTCATGCAACAATCTCGATGATTGAGAACCATTTGGTGTGGATTATTTTCTGGTGGCGCACCAAATATCCAGATCTTGTTCTGAAGGGCTACAAAGTTAATATGCAACACACTCTTGGTAGCCGTGTACCAAATGGAGTCTTAAACTTCTTCTTCAAATTGTTCTATGGCAGAAAGGTTTGTAGTATTAATGCTTTTTTAAATTTATTATTTTTTTTTGTTACGTTATTTTTTCCCCCTTCTTTATTTTTGTGCTATTATTATTATTTTATATTTTTGGTTTTTTTTAAAAAAAAAAATTATTTTTATGCTATTTTTTTTGAATTTTTGCTAATTTTATTCATCAGCTCATAAAAATAGGGGAACAATTTTTTTTTTTTGCTAATAAAATTGAATTAATACGAAGAGAAATATGATATATTTAATGTGAATTAATAGATAAGAAAAATAATGGATGGTTTAAAATATTTTTTTTTTTGGATGCTTTTTGGGGTAAAAAGGTAATGTGGGTAGGTGATTTAACTGCACGAGTTTTATTGTTTAGATTATCAAAAAAGATCAAAAAAGTAATCACATTTCAGTTTTTGCTATACGATAACAGATGTCGCTTTAAGCAATAGAGTGCTATTCAAGTTGTTCCTTGGAAAGTAAAATTCAATAAAACTTACTGAAAATTTAGATTTCAATAAAACTTTTTGTGTTATTTTATGGCATAAATTTTGTCATTATACATAAAATATTTAGATAGCAATCAAAATAAATACCAAACAGTTATTTTTTGCGGACACAGTAGCGTAGTCATAGTTTATTGTGGGTTTTTGTTGTGTCATTAATGATAGATTATTGATGTAAATTTTGTTTAAAAAAAACTACCATGGCTTTCGCAAATTAAATAGTCATTTTTTAGATTTTAAAAGAAAATGGCAAATTTTCAGGTAAATAAAATTTATCTTGGATTATATATATTTTTAACGGCTGTACAAGAACAGAATTAAACTTTCCGATGCTTAAAATGGATAATTTTTTTCCTATCAATTTTTCCATAGTTAACACTTCATTTTATTTAAGAAAAAAAATTTTAATTCTACTAACATAAAGTTTGATTATAAATATACTATAATATTAAATCATTCTTAATTTCATTGTACTCGGACTACTGGTTTTTAACCTTGTAATCAGGAAAGAAGGGCTAATCAAATTCAAACTTTATTAGTGGATTTATTGTTTATAATTTTTTCTCTTTATTTTAAGTATTCTAATTAAAATTATATCATGAAATTTTTGATGAAAATCAAAACAATATGCTTCATATATGAGTTTTTAAATAAAACGGGGGAGAAAAAACCACAAATATTTACATCCGCCTTTTTCTAACTACGCATCGTTACCTTTTGGAAGATTCATAAAGATCTCATATCTGCGCAATGTGTTAAGTAACTGAGAAAATTCAATAAAAAAAATCAAACTAAAATATAATTATTTTTTGAGATAAATTTAGAAAAATTAAAGAAAAATTGTTTTTCACGTTCTCTTAATTTTTGTTTTTTTTTTTGAATATTTTACTAGACATCCGGTAGTAAATCAAATTCATAAGAATTATTTAATATTCCTTCGAATTTTTTTTTCTACGAATTTGAATTTTTCTCAACATAAATTTTAATTAAAATAATTTTTAATATCCTTGTATTGTTTAAAACAATAAGTTGGCCGGGTAGAAAAAAAAAAACGTTTTCTTCAGAAAAAAATGCACACTTGCATTAGCCTCCAGTAGTCTGTACATATTTTTAAAATATTTCAATAATTATTTATTAAAAAGCATAATCATTGTAATTATATATTTTTTTCAAAGAAATATGTACATTTTTATATTTCTTCTATTTATATAAAAAAATATTTTTAAAAAAACACAAGAAAATAAGTATAAAGGAAGGAAAAATAGCAGAGAGTTCTTATATCCTTAAAAAATATTTTTCTCGAAATTACTGAATACCAAATCTAATCTTCGAAAAATTTCATTTTAAAATGATAAAATATTATTTATATAAAATTTAAGAATTTTATAATTAAAAAAAATTACATTTTATCTGAAGTATCTTTTTTTTGTGTTAGCTTCAAGTTCGTATCTGATCAAATGACTAAATACTCTGGAGTCGATTCGGCCTAAGATGCTATTGTATCATGAATTCTACAATAATTTATTTAAAAGAAATTTAGTTACTCTCTTTTATACATTACTATGGTAAGATGCATCTACAAATATTTGTGTACATTTCTACTAACTTTCCGAGCCATCAATGTCTCTGAGCGATTGGATCTTTTTCAATTCCTTCAAAAGTCATTAATCAAATTCTTGTTGATTCAGGCCATCACTTAACTAAAATGTACAACCTAAAATCTACTAAAGTATTTTTTTTTTTTGTTAAGTCACATTCAATAAATTTTCTCTCTTAATCTTATTCCAATAATTTCTCTATAGATTTGTTGAATTATTTAACATTTCTAATTTCTTTGGACTCGTAACGTCATGAAAGGTACTTTCTTACGAGAACAAAGAAAAAAAATAACTTCGCACACGTGTATCATCGAAAATTCTCCATTTAAATTTAATTGGATTATTTTCCCAAATAATCTAGTATCACCTTTCTACATCGTCTACAAAAAAAAAGGAAAGAAAAAATATCTACCTTTAAGTTCAAAAAAAACAATATAACAAGAAATTAATCCGTTCTGATTAGAACCAACAAAAAAAAAAAAGAAAGCCGATATAATCTTTCACACGATTGGATCTGACATGCACACGCATTTTCTCACCCCCAAATAAATATATCAGATAAAATTAAGATAAAAATGTTCGATAATTCATTAAAAAGACGATTAAATTACATAGATTTTTTTTTCTTATTGTCGAATTAACTTTCTTCTATGTAATTAATTTTGGTCAGATGTTTTTGTGAAATGTTAAAAGAGTAAAAATGCATTTTCCTATTTTTGAGTAGACAATCTCCCCAACCCACCCTCTAAAATTTCTTTGTCCTCTTTAGTTAGTATTGAATTTAAATATGAATAAAAAAAAAACTCATAAAAATATTTCTTATTCAATAATTTTTTAAATATTCCATGAATGTTGCTATAAACAATGTGTCGCAACATATTGCATTATCCATTTTATGATTCGGAGAGTAGAGCCTTGTCATTAGATAATTGTCAAATATATATATATATTATTTAAGATAATATTTAATTAGATAAAAGTTTGTCATTTTATATTATACAATAGATTTTTAAACTAAGTGTTAAATTTGTTTAGGAAAATACACGTATTCCAATTGGGTTTTAGATGCAGATTTTTTCAAAATAAAAAACTTGAAAAACGTCAATAAGCAAAATTATAATATATGAGGTTCTAAATATCAATAAGTGACTGTAAAGAAGCCATTATATCGGCAAAAAGTGATTTTTTGGTATGAATTTTGATTTGAAGATATTTTTAGTCCGTATTTCTTACAAAATAAAGAAGGAGCGACCGTTACGGTTAATTCTAAATAACCAATTTTTTTTTATCCTGAATATGAGGATTTTTATCTGATCGTATATAGTTTCAACAAAAACATTACCTCAAGTTACATAAAATGACAAATTCTGGCTTTATTTCGCATTTAAAAACTAACATCCGTCAAAGTAATGGCCGAATTATAGTCCAAAATGTGCGAAAAAGTCATCAAAAGGATCGAGTCCTACAAAAATCTCATGCCGGCTATTTGAGGTATTTTATATTTTTATATATAATGGCAAGATCTAAAAAATATTATAAAATGAAAATTTTATGAAAATCTGAATATTTAAATATATTTTTAAAAATTCAGATTTTGATAAAATTTTTATTTTATAATAAAAACTTTATTATCCGAAGCCAAAATTTGATTAAATTTTATTTTCAATTTTAAATCCACTGAACTTCATTAATATTATTAAATTAATATTATGTATTCTATTTTATGATAAATATCTTTTTTTTTAAATTAATCTGAAATTCTTTATAATCAAATAGTCAGAAAATCATGTTGGTATAAACATTAAGGAATTCCTAACCTCAATCTGGTGATGCTATTTGCCAAATTATTAACTAACAAAAAAAATCTCCCAAACACAATAAATAATTTTTAAGACGCTATGAAACTTATAAGACGCTATGACACATTTTTATTTGAACATAATAATTTTAATAAATAATTGCATAAATTACTGATCATCAAAGCGTATTTCCTTTAACAACAAAAATTAATTGCAAAAAAAAACCGTTAATTTTATTTTTAAAAAAATTCTCTTTTGTATAAAAATGCATTAGTAAAAGTTGAAAATTTTATCATGCATGCAATAAAATTTTGTTATTCAAACGTTTTCGAAATGACCTATGCTGCTGTTGAGGTGTGTGATTTGCATAGTTTATAAAATATGCTAAAAACGATTTGTTTTTTTTTAAAAATGAGCATATTCTAAGTAGCTGCTTACCTAATTATGAATGGGTGCCTGGTTAGCAGCTAGAAAGTATATAATTTCGAATATTTCCATAAGAAAGCCAAAAAATAAATATTTGATTTATTAATTTTATACGAAATTTCTTTTCTAACGGTTTTGATAATTCTACTGTTTTTTTTTGTTCCTCATAAAAATAATTATACCATCCGTGAGGAAAAAAGAAAAAAAAAAACAAGAAAAATGGCCGAAAGTTTTGTTTTTGATTGCAATTTTAGAATGTTGGTCACAATGGAAAAAATCGAATAACGCCCAAAAAAAATTATTTCTATTTGACTTTCTTTTCAAGCCAAATCTCTTCACTGTTTTTATAGCAAAAACAACAAAAAAAAGATATAAATAAATAGAAGAAATGATTTTATAATGAGAAATATCATAATTTTCATGATTTCGATTTTTCTCATTTTGTCGGTTGAAATGAAAAATGAGACTCAGCCTGTGGTCATAATTGCTGCGGGTAAAGATCTTTTTATCCGTGTAACTTCAGCACCTTCGTTAACCAATGAGGGTTTTTTTTCCATGTGCCAAAATAAACAATTTCTTCTGCTTTGTTCTGGCCATTAAGAAAGCAATACAGTATTTGATGGTAAAGGGGCAGACAACTTTCATGTTCTTTTCATGCATTCAGAGATTATTTCTAACTGGACGCCCTACTTCCACGACCGATGGTACGAGTAGATTTCTCTTTGACGTGCTATTCTGTAACTCATTTTCTCGATGATTATTGATTGCAATTTGAAACAGCGAAACATTAGAAGAAGTCTTTTTTCAACATTTTCTCTTCTTCAATCATCCACCTTTTTTATACCAAGACTTATTATTTACTTCTATCTATTATGGCACACATATTTTTATTTTTCAAAATTTCATCTTCAATACTATCGGCATTTTTAATGAATTAAACAATTTAGAAAGAAAATTTTATTTGTTCACCTCAATTAATTGTACAAAAAGTGCATTTTTTTTAAAATTTAACCTTAAAAAAATCTTTTAAAGTTTTTATAAAAATTTCTGATAGTCCATTTTTTTATTCGTTTTTGACCTTTTTAAGTTTTGCAGAAAACGATAAAAACTTAATTTTGACAATATAAAACAGAGGGCGTAACTGAAGTTTGATAGAATTTGATGAAGGAGAAAAAAATCTTTAAATTATTAAGATTTCTGATAGAAAAATCCATTAAAACTTCAATTTTTTTTTTTTTTTGAAAATAAAAATACTAATAAGAAAAGTAGAGACTTTCAAAATTTCTTTTTTTTTAAAAAAAAAAACCAAATAATATTAATAAATAAATATGTCAACCACAGATGTACATATGTCAATTAGGACAATTATTGATTGACAGAAGTTATAATTTGAAAGGAAATTTTGAAAAAAATACAACCCAAAAGAAAAAGAAAAAACTGAAACTTTCAAAATGTCAGATCTTTTTTGATATAAGGTAATAAGTGAACATATTATCTATTATGTTATTGATTGTGACAATTTTGAATATCAAAAAAAAAAGTTGTAGTAGATCAATAGAACGTTGTTGTACTAAATTTGAATTTAAATAGGAAATTTTGTTAAAACAAGATTATCCAATTTGTGCTTTAGAAAGTAAACTTCAATTAAATTGATTTAAAATTGAAATTTTGCTAAAATATTTATTCTATTACTTTCTTTAAATCGAGTATGTACGAAATATAATATAATTTAAATGACTGCCATGTGATTTCTTGAAGGAAAAGATGATTTTATGGTAATTTTCGATGATTTTTTTTGCACATTTAGTGTTGTAATTTGGGCATTATTTGACAGATGTTGGTTTTTAAATGCTGTAAATTTGAAGAGAAAAAATTGATAAGAAACTTGATCTTTTCCATTGTCCATTAAGTAGAAGTCTAACTGCATCAAATCGCACGATCTAATTAACAACACCAAATCTCGAAGTTATGCGGCCTGGGAACTTTTCACGCAATAAACTTAATATTTGGCTGGTTACATAGCTGTAACCATGAAGAAAAAAAATCTTAACCGAAAAAAATGTGTTATCAAGCGACTTAAGCGCTAAAAATTTACGGTAATGGTCTCTCCTTCTTTATTTTCAAAGAAATATGGGACAATGCCACTTTCAGATCAGAAATGCACACTACACCGCCATTTTTTCACAAATACAATGGCTTCTCCTAAATTATATGTGAAGTTTTTAGAGCCCCAAATAAGGCGTCTTTGCAACTATTGTAGAAAATTTTCCACCGAGCGAGAAATTAATCTTCTTAAATAAATAAAACAAGTTGCTTTGTAGTTAAACATATCATAATACAAAATGGCAAACTTTAAAGTAAATCTCTATTATTCTAAATGACAAACACATTTAACAGCTATCAAAAAGGGAATCCCGTAATGAATAAGCCCTTAAAACTTTTCTGCACAAATATTCTGTCCGCTTATTTCAAAAACACATTTGCAAAACTGTACACTTTTGTTAAATTAAAGAGTTTTTTTTGTTGAATAAGTGGATACCTTTCAAAAATTTC
Source organism: Atherix ibis (assembly GCA_958298945.1). NCBI lineage: Eukaryota > Metazoa > Arthropoda > Insecta > Diptera > Athericidae > Atherix > Atherix ibis. Next base: position 32,577,184 of record OY282605.1, read on the forward strand.
ATTTCTTTAAAAGTAACTGAAATATTTCAATTATAGACAAAATTTTCAATATGCACGTAGTTCGATATCCGACCACTTCGTGAAAAAATGGTGGCGCTGCAATAAAACGTGGTAAATGGCGGCTTATATGTGCAAATCTATAGAAAATCTAATTGGAAGAAAAATAAACTACCAATGAGAAAATGGCGCATGCTTTAAGTACTAGAATATTATTGCATTATCGTACTAGAATGAGAATTTTTCTTGTATTCCTTTTCGGATGAAAATTATTTTACAAAAAATATTCCATTTTTACAAAATTACTGTTAAATCACTTATCTTAAAAGCCTGAATATAATGGGGAACAAAACAAAATTGTAGCTTATTACAATAAATTGTAAAATTCATTCTTTTGGAAGCGATAAAAAAAATGGTATTGTAAATAAGAAAGGCAATGAAAAGAAGTCGGGGGAAATTTTACTTTATGCATTAGGGGACCGAATGAATAGTAATAATTAGTAACTAATTATACTGGATAAGTGCAGACATAATTGCAAATTTATTTCGAATGTTAGATCCACCACTTTAGACACGACTCTTGTTCCTCTTCTATTTCAATTCAATTCACAGCTAATTACAATTTGGAAGTGGTCAATGAGTACAAATTTTTCTTTTCAAACCTTTTAATCACTATTTACTTTTTGCATATACGAATGTGTGTGTATGAAAAAGCTTTCTCTTGCATTTTATATTGATTATTATGTTACTCTAGAGCATCGGCGATTGCTTGCTTTCAAATCAATTAGTTTTAAAAACAAAAATTGCATCAATGATTCGTTTTCAACAATTGGAAAATCAAATCAATAATCGACATCAAATGATTAACCATTAAATTGACTTTCTTTTTCTTTGAACAGTTTGTGAACAATATATTTAGATATGTTTTTGGTGCAGTCGATATTTTTCAAAATTTCCTTTTAACTCTTCTCAATTTAAGTCGTCTGCTTTCGCCATTAAATAATCGTAATTGTTTTTAAATGTGGAATTTTAGAAAGACAAATCAAAATCTCAAATTATTTATTCATCTTATATTATTATTATTATTTATTAAATTAATAAATATGAATAAAACAGGAAATAGGCATCATCCAAAGTTTTTCTTATTGTATTATGTCAAATTTGCGAATAAATCTTTTTTTTTTTTTTGGAATATCTTGCACATGACACGCTTCAATATAGAATATATATTTATTTTTTTATTTAATTAAGATTTAATAATTTATTATTTATATTAATACACTGCAGTAGGGGCAACAAAAAAAATAATTACTTATAATATTAAAACAAATATTTTTACAAAAAATACTAGTACTTTTAGAAAACATTGAAAAAAATAGCAAAAAAAAACCAAAAAAAGAAAAACAAAAACAAAAAACACATTTCTTTTTTAATTGAATCAAAGAAAAAAAGAGAGAAAAAACACATAAGATGATTTATTGAAAAGAGAAAGAGAGAGAGAGAGATAAATAGAATAAATACACACTATTCTTTTTTATTACGAGCTAATCTCGCTATTAGAATGATGTGAATTGATGTGCAATGATAATTTAAAGAATTTGAATTGTTAAAAAAATTATGAAGAAAATACCAGAATTTTTTAAATTATTTATAAAAATTAAAAATTTTAAATTAAAGTAAAATGTTTGAAAATAAAAAAAAATAAAAAACAACCTAAAGACACAATATAGAAGAAGAGTAAAAACTCATTTAAAGCATTAAATCATCGATTTTTGTTTTTCATTTTTTTTTTCTTTTCGTTTGATTTGAAAAATCCCTTCTCATGTGCAGTGGTTCCAGGGTGCTAAAAAAGTGAAGGCTCAGGGTATCGGTGTCCATAAACCAGAGGAAATCGAAGAGTTCGGAAAGCATGACCTTAAGGTGCTGAGCGATATGTTGGCCGATAAGCCATTCTTCTTTGGAGATGAGCCCACCACCCTTGATGTTGTCTCGTTTGCAGTGCTATCCCAATTGCACTTCATCACGAAAGAGGCCAACTATACATTGCATGACTTCATGTCTGAGACATGCCCAAATCTTGTTGGACACGTTTCCAGAATGAAGGAGCGATGCTTCCCAGATTGGGATGATATCTGCACCAAATTGGACTTGAACGCACATTTACCAAAACCAGAGTGAGTAGTTTTAAAAAAAAAACTTTTCTATTAATTTTTTTCCTCTTATTTTCAATAATAAAACTTTTATTTTTTTTTTATTAAAAAAAAAAACAAAACAGACCGGACGCAAAAGAAGGCAAGGAAGGTGAACCAGAAAAATCTGCTGAACAAGATAATGAAACAGAAAAAATTGAAAAGGAATTAGAAAAAGATAAGGTAAGAAAAAAATATTTTATTTAATAAAATTAGTTTTTTGTTTCAATTATTTTTTTTTAAATTTGTTTTTATTTTCAATTAATTATTAAATTTTTTTTTAAATAATATTACCGGTGGCTCGAACTAATAATAATAGAAGGACCACTACGCCGGATTAGATCTTTTGTGGTGAATAAGCCTAACTCAGATAATAGTAATATTGAGGCTTTTAGCGAGCCTCAATATCGTTTTGGTTGGTAGCCCGGAAATCTCATAGGAATCAGGGAATCCCAAACCAAAATGCCGAAGTCTCTTGCGCGCAATGCCATAACAATCGCAGAGACCTTAGATCTGGTTTGTTCAGTTTCAGGATCTCTGCTGCCATTTTTTTAAAAAAAGGCGATGAATTTTTTTAGAGTGTATCATGCCCGGTGAATTACTCCAACGTAAGTTTTTAACACCGCCTTCCCAAGACTCTATAATGGACCCCAGGTGGCCCTTTGGATATTAACAGAAGGGTTCTGGTCGAATTAATAGAGTATTTGCTCCGCTTTTTGGCAACTTTGTCTGCTAGTTCGTTACCCTCAATACCCTCATAACTTGGCACCCACAACAAAGTTACTTTTTTCTATCCAGCCAGTTGATTAAGGACCTTAAGCAAGAGCTTTCAATGCAGCTTGGCTCTCTGAGATGATGTAGATCTTTGCGTTACGTAGGTTCCTTCTGATACCCTTTCTAGCGCAAAGCTCTATGACATGTATTTCTGCCTGATAAAATTGATGGGTATATACCAAAGGTAATAAGGTTCGGACTGTGTAAAAGATAAGGGCCCCTTTTTCGAGTGATAGACCCCTATCCTTCTAAGTTAAGCGATCCGTTAAGGATTCCTCGGCATTGCGTGCGAGACATAGTTGGCTTCCTGGAATTCTTTTAGGTCCAATATAACGTTAAGATATCCAAACAGGTCGCATGGTTTAAAGGTTTTAAGAAAGTCCTTACCTGAGGGCCGTTTAGACGCTTCCATTTTAATATGCAATTGCAAAGGTAGCAGGTCCAAAAAAGCTTTAACAGCTGTTGTCGGACATGTTCTTAGGCCAACTGTAATACCCAAGCATGCCTTGCTTGGTCTTTGAACTTTGCGAAGGCTTCTTTGGGTAGTACATTGTTTAGCCTTAGGTCACCAAACGAGAGCCGCATAGGTGATGGTAGGTCTCCCTTTTGCCAGATATGACCACAGTGTCATTTTTGGTTGCACACCCCATTTTTTACCCAAGAACATATGATAACCCCAAATGGCTCTAGTTGCTTTACCAATAACACTGGTAAGGTGTGAGTTCCAAGACCTCAATAGATAACTCAAGATCAGTTCCATTAATCTTGACCTTGGTGAGGTACAAATTATGCTTCTTAGTGAATGGAACTAAGGTCAGTTTATGAGCATTTATATTCACATCTGCATCTTGGCATCAAGTGTGCACTAGGTTTAGGCACCGAGTGTGCACTAGGCCCAAAATTGTTTGTTAATATTTCCCCCTTATCATCACGATCACCAGGTCATCAGCATAACCTTAAATTTCAAAGCCAGCGGCAAATAATTTGACGAGAAGGTCACCCCAAATAATGGACAAGTGACCAAAGTAGGATTGATAGTACCTGCCCCCCCTCCCTCCCCCCTTTCCTTGTGGACAATCCTTAACGACTCCAACATTCACTGAACTATTTCCCAGTTTAGCGGTAATATTGTGACTAAAAAGCATATCCCTAATCTAGGCCAAAAAACTAACTCCCCTTATCCAAAATCTCCATAAAATTTATTCTGTCAAACATTTGAAGTTTTATTTTGTTTTTTATTTTATTTTTTGTTTTTATTTTATTTTCAAAAAGTTTTCATAAAAACTAGTGTTTTTTTTTGGTCCACATATTATATTTAAAATTAATAATATGATTTTTTTTTGATAGTTAAATATAGAAAAAATATGAAATTTGTTTTTTTCAAATATTATTTATTTATTCATGAATATCTATTTTGCCCCCTTCAAAGTAATCCCCACCAGATATTATACACTTGTGCCAACTTTTTTTCCAATCCTCGAAGCACTTCAAAAAATCAAATTTTTTGTGATCTTGTTCAGCTTCACCTTCGATGCCGTCTTTATCTTCTCAACCGTAGCGTAGCGTCGTCCTTTCATGGGGCTCTTCAGTTTCGAGAACAAGAAAAAGTCACAGGGGGCAAAAGCCAAATTTTTGTTATCCCACAAATTCGGGTGTTTCTGGCGGATTGCTTCTCGCAACTTGCTCATAACTTGCAGGTAATATTCCTTATTGACCGTTCTACCCTGTGGCAAGAACTCATGATTGAAAAAATCAATATTTTTGTCTGTTGTTGACGTGCTCGGGCGTCCAGCACGCTTATCGCGGTTCAAATCTTCTCGGCCCTCTGAGAACATTTTGTATCACCGATAAACGTGGGTTCGGTCAAAGGTAGGTTCACCATATACCACAGTCAACATTCGGAATGCGTCCGCGCAATTAATTTTGTTTTTTCACACAAATTTTGATACAAATTCTTCGATCCATTTTTTAGAATGGGCAAAAATTAAAGACGAGCCATAACACGTGCAAACAAAGCAACTATCAAAAATTAAAACTGAAGATTCAAAATAGCCGAACTTGTCGGCATAAGTGAGAGATTTAAAATAGTCGGCATGAGTACCAACATAACGGCACAAAAAATCGAAAATCGAATATACATAACCCGGGGAAATTCAAAATTTACGATACTTTTTGAACAGACTTCGTATTTGTTTTCGATAACAATTGTAAGGTTCGGAATTTTTTTTACTAGCCAAAATGGCCTGTGCTGTTTATTCATTTGTCGTATTCTAACTTTTAACTATAAAATTGAAAATAATTTATTATTATTATTATTATTTTAAAATAATCTATATAATATATAAATTACAAATAATCTATTGTTTAATTAATAATATATTTTTGTTGTTTTTTTTTCTCTTCAATTCTATTTTAGTCCGACGAAAAGGAAAAAAGCGAAGAGAACAAGGAAAAAGAAGAAACAAAGTAAAAAAAAAAATGAAAATTCTACGTTAAAATCTATATTATATATATATATATATATATATATATAAATATATATATATATATATATATATATATATGAATATATAAATATATAAATATAAATAAATAAATAATTAAATAAATAAAAGTAAAATAAATAAATAAATATAATTTACTAACGATTTAAAATAAAGATTATTGAAAAATGAAAAGATATGAAGAAAAAAAGAAAAACGCAAAAGGGATAAATGTAAGGTTTATTAAAAAGAAATTGAGAAAAATTTATATAAATTAGGAGAAACGTATTCAACTGAAAGAAGAAGAAAAAAGAGAGATATGACAAAAGTATGATGACATATTTATAATTTATAAGAACTAAAGTTAAATCTCAAGTTAAAATTGAACTTGAAGATGGAAAATTTCATTATTTTGACGAATTACATACATTAATATGTGTACCAAAAGGATAGAAATTTAGATATTTACCAACAAATATGAAGAGAAAAAAATAAAAAATTATTATTAATAACAATGACGCTGATGAGTAACTTTTTGAAATTAAAAATAAAAATTTATAAACAACAGCATACAAATAATAATAAAAAGAAAAATGTTAAAATAATAATAACAACAACAAAAAAAACGAGAACAACATCCAGCAACACAAAAATAAATATTAAAATAAAAATTTTCTCAAGTTTTTTATATTTATATCAGTAAATAAATAAAAATAAGAAAAAAAAATACAATAAAAAAAAACAAAACAAAACAAAACATTAATATTATTATTATTATCATTAAATAAGTAAAAAAAAAATTAAAAAAATAAAAATACATGTATGAAAAAGCATATACCATAAGCGCATATATTTGAAAAAATAAGAAGAAATCAAATCAAAAAAAAATAAAAATAAAATAAAAATAATAAGCATATACATACATATATAAATATTTAAAAAAAAAGAAAAAGATAAAAACAAAAGTATATAAGAACGTAACTTATTATAAATCAAAATAAATATGAACTAATTCCATTTCTCTCTATAATATATTTAAAAAAGAAAATGTTTTTTTCCCAATTTGATTTATGTATTATTGTTTCTGTTTGCATTAAATTTAGATAAAAAAAAAATAAAACCACGTTTTTAATTAAAAATAAAAATAAAATAAAAACAAAGATTTTTTTTTTTTTACATATTATAAAAATTTATATTTTTATGTAATTTTTTAAAACTATATATTTTTCTTTTCTTTTCTTCTTCTTTTTATATGTAATGACGAAATATGATAAAATTAAATTTATTATTCATTATTAATTCATACGATACGATATATTTAACATTAAATAGTAAATAAAAAAATTTTATAAAATATTATAAGAAAAAGAAAAAATCTGCTTTCAAAAAAAAAAAAAAACAACAAAAAATTCATTATAAAAACATAATTCCATTGAGGATAATAAAAATTGTCCAACCCAATTTTTTTTTCAATCTCTTTAAAAAAACACACACAAATAACTATTACTTAATTTAAAAAAGATTTTTCCAATAAAAAAAAAATCCTTCAATATTCGGCAAACGCAATATATTGTACAACCCACAATAAAGAACAGCAACACAGCCAACAGCAAACAACAACAACAACAATAAGGAAGAAGAAGAAAAAAGGATATAATCAAATAAACCTAATAAAGTTAATTGAAAATATTCAACAACAACAACAAAAAAATGTTTATTAAAAATTATTTAAAAATGGAAATGTGTAATAATTAATAAGTAAATATTAAATAATAGTAATAAAAATTAAAATAAAATAATCAAAAATATCTATAAAAACAAAAAAAAAGGAAAAAAATAAAAAAAAAGCCAAAAAAATTTTTATAATAAATAAAAAAAAACAGTAAATTCAAAATATATTTTCTTTTTATTTGATTTTAGTCCTTTGATTTTATTTTTAACCACCCCGTTCTCCCCCTCTCTCTCCTCCCCAATCCCCCCCCCTTAAACTTTTCTGTTTTATGTTTTTATAAACTTTTCTGTTTTATGTTTTTTTTTTTTTTTTTTTTTTACCATTTACATTTGGTATAAAATAATTTCATAAAAAGCCTTTATTTTTTTTGCTCTCATTAGTCCTTGTTGATTATAAACCGTCATTTTAGATATAATTTTTAAAAAAAAAATACCATTTTGAACGTAATAAATTTACTATTTAAAGAGAGAAAAAAATTAATACAACAAAACAACAAAAAATTAAAGAAATAGTTTTATTAACCCTTTTTGCTATTATGTATTTTAATTAAATAATAGATATTAAAGAGAACAAAAAATTTAGCTAAATATGCAGGAAATGGAATATGGTGTATAGGAAAAAATGAGAATCGAAAAGAAATTCTTTAAGATAAGACCAACCAAACAGTAAGAAGAATATTTATTGTAAAGGATTTGTTGATGGAATATAGAAAATTAATGCTGGCAAAGGATAACTATTTTTCTTTGATTTGTTAAATGTTTGGAAAAGAAACAATAAATTTCAAAAATTCAATTGAAAATAGAACTAATTTTTGCTGAATAAAAATTTGCTTACTTATAATTAGGAGAGGTAAATTTACATTCGACCTGGAATGAACCGAAAAAAAATGGAAAATATTGTAATCCAAAATAAGAATAATGAAATAAATAAAAAAATTGTTCAATTGAACAAAACTAAGAAAAAAAGGATAAAAATGTCTTTGTTTTTATTATTTCTCAATTGTAATTTAAAGATATCGACAAAAAAATAATAAGATCGTTTTTTATAGAATAGCCTAGTTAATAAAATCTTTTCTTACAGAAAAAAAAATAAATAACTCACAAAATCGTTATAGTTAATTATAATAAATATTGATAGAAATATTTTCCATAAATAAATATTGATAGAAATCAATTTGAAACCATCGAAAAAAAAATTATCATCATTTTTGCGTCATTATAATTTCCATGTTGTTTTTTTTTCATTTTTTTTTTTTTTTTTGGATAAATAGAAAACTTTTTATACGAATAAGAATTTAGAAAAAAAATATTTAGACATAAAAAAATTATACGGGAAAAAAAAATAACAATTTTTTTTTTCATACAAACCACCCACCATAATTAATAACTCATAACTCATAAATACGATAAATAATCTTCAATATTCATTATACATATACATACATGATGCATACCTTTGTAAATAATACATACCTATATGTATTAAAAAAAAATAATAAAACAATATTTTTGAGAAAAAAAAATCTAATCGAAACCATCTCATCTCATCTATCATCAAATCATTGACCAAAAATTTTCTAAACAGCTTCAAATTACCCAAAAAAGTAAAGGGGACAATTGCACAACACACACACACACAAAATTAGTTTATGATAACAGTTTTAAGGTAACAAAAATCAACAAAAAAACAAAAAAAGAACAGTTCAGATTTTTCTTTAAACGGAAAATTTTCAAAGTTTTCATTGAAAATATTTATTAAAAAATTATTCAGGATATTTACTATAGGTAAAATTTGACTCAATATGTATTAGTAATAATAATAATAATAATAATAATAATAAAACAGGGATGCAAAGGCTATGATGAAAAGGATAGAAAAAATATAAGATCTGAGAAACTCTAAAAAAAATAGATAATAGTTTCGGAATGGAAAACGTTTGAAAGGTTAAATATTCGGGAATGGCTAAATCCTGATAACAGTCGGTAGAAAAGTACGAGTAAAAAAGAATATTAGAAATTATGTCAAATCAGAATCGAATAGAAATAATGGTAGACATTTTTAAGCAAAAAAGAAAAACTTAAAAAACTTAGACATTAAAACTTTATTATTCAGACAGAAAAAAGCAAAAAGTAAAATTAAAAATTTAAAAAAAAAAAACAATAAATATAAAAGGATGAATGGAAAATAATAATAATAATAATAATAATAATAATAGTAATAGTATTATTATTATTATAAATTTAATATACACATACACATACATACTACATACATAGATATGAGAAAAATTTTTATACACATTTTTTGAATAAAATGATGGATGATAAATGAATGTAAAAAAAATAAACTTATATAGAAATATATAAAAAAAAATAATAAAATACAAATAAAAAAATTAAAAATTTTAAAAAAATCTAATAAATTAATTAAGAAAAATATTTACAATAAATGAGAAAACTCAAAAAAATCATATTAAATAATTTCAAGAATAAAATGTAAATCCTCAAATTTATAAAAAAAAATACTAAATATATAAATTAAATAAATGGATGATGATGATAAGAGAAAAAAAGGACAATTTTACCATAAACAAGTAATAATAAAATAGAAAATAAAAAATTTGCAAAAAAAAAAAAACTAAATAATATAAAACTTCTAATAATAAAAATAATAAATAAATAAATTAATTAAAAAAAATATAAATATATACTCGTATATATAAATAGAATTAATTTGATTAATAAATAGTTTTTTTTTTTTAATTATAAAAAAATAAATAATTATGGTAACAAAAAAGAAAAAACAAAAAAAAACCTAAAACAAAATACATTTTAAATGTTTAAAAAAAAAAGTTAAAATTAATTAACAAAAAAAAAAATAACGACTATTTTAATAAATAAGTTAAATTAAAATAAAATAAAACTAAAAAAAAAAAAACATTTTCATTTTCATTTTTAATTTAAAAAAAAGTAAAGAAAAAAAAAACTCATAAAAATTGTAATAAACTTCAATGTCAACTTGTCGTTCTTTGTAGTTCGAATATATTAAATTATAAGAAAAATTATAAATTTAAAAAAAAAGGGGCAAAAAGAATTAATATATGCTAACAAGAATAAATTTAATCAGTTATAATTGAATGGAGAATAAAATGGTAAATTAGTTAAAAGAAAATACAAATCAATTTATAATATTCAATGTAAAAAATAACATTTAATTAATCAATACTATAAATTTTACTTTTATTTCTATAAAAAATTACAAACACACAAACACACATAGGCAGAATATTATCTCCTTAAATACATGAATACTAATTTTGGAAAATAGTAAATTTATAATCACAATAAATGTGGACATCAGAACAAGAGCCAAAAACTATTACAAAAAATCTACTACACACAACCCCAGTAACACGTTACGATACATTTAATTAAATTCCACTTATGGAGAGTAAAAATAAATAATAGCATTTTTTTTTTATAACTACAAAAAAATATACATTCAAAATAAAAATGACGAAAGAAAATTCAAAAAATTCAAATCCTGTGAAAATAGAAAATCAAAACGAGTCCAAGAAATTAATCAGAAAATATAACTGAACGAAGGAAAATTTTCAAACGAAAAATCAAAAGCAACAAACAAATCCAATTTAATCAAATTTTAAAATATATTTAATCTATTGTTAAAAAAAAATAATAAAACAAATTCCAAATTCCACAAAAATAAAAATAAAAACTAAATATTTAAATACATCAAAATTTAATAATTTTCATTAGTTTTAAAGAATATGAAAATAAAACAAAAACAGAACGACAAAAAAAGAACAAACACACATATATGAAAATATAAAGAAAAAAAATATTGATGGAATATATACAATAAAAATATATATACATACATGCAGATATAATTGCTTTGAGGGAAAAAAGAGATAAAAAAATAAGATATTGGTTTTTTTCGTCAATCATTTCTAATCTACATATTTGGTGGAGGGGGAGGGGACTATTGAGTTAAAAGGACTGAAATAAATCGAAAAGAGAGTGGATTGTAGACTTAATAGATAGATAGATGGCGCTAAAAGAGTTATGTCTCTATTCCTGTTTGAATAATGAAAATATCGGAAAAACGGATTATTTTTGAGTCAACTTCTTAATTGTTAATTAATTGTTTGTTGTGCAAAAAAATGGCTGCGATTGTATGATTTGCAAATGGGTATGCTGGATGGACTTCCAAAATGGCTGCTATTAGTGAATTTTTTTATAGCTGCGCTTCCAAAATGGATTCTGGACTTCCAAAATGGATTCTGGAATTTGTTAATGACTGCGGTTGCTTGATTTGCAAATGGCTGCGCTTAATGGACTTGTAAAATGGCTGCTAATATTAAATTTATTCATGGCTGCACCCTATGGAATTACAAAATGGCTGCGATTATTTCATTTGATAATCACTGCATTCGATGGACTTCCATTAAATGGTTGTTATTATTAAATTTGTTAATTGCTGCGTTGGATGAACTTACAAAATGGCTGCTATTATTGAATTTGTTTATTGCTGCGCTTGTTAGACTTCCAAAATGGCTGCTTTTATTGAATTTGTTTATGACCTCGCTTGTTGGAATTACAAAATGGCTGCACTCGTTAAAATTACAAAACAGCTGCGATTATGGAATTTGTTAATGGCTGCGCTTGCTTGATTTGCTAATGGCTGTACTCGGTGTACTTCTAAAATGGCTTCTAATATTTAATTTATTAATGGCTGCGCTCTTTGGAATTACAAAATGGTTGATATTATTTCATTAGTTAATGGCTGCGTTCGATCGTTTTCCAAAATGGCTGCTATTAGTAAATTTGTTCATGGCTGCGCACTGTGGAATTACAAAATGGCTGCGATTATTTGATTTGGTAAAAACACCGATTGTTCAGTTTAACAATTGCTTCGCTCGTTAAAATTACAAAACAGTTGCGATTATGGAATATTCTAATAGCTGCGGTTGCTAGATTTTTTGGAAATGGCTGCGCTCGATGGGCCTCTAAAAATGGCTGGTTTTATTGAATTTGATAATAGCTGTACTCGGTAGACGTAAAAAATGGTTGCGATTATTTAATTAATTTGTTAATGGCTGCGATAGTTCAGTTTAAAAATGGCTGCGCTCATTGAAATTATGAAATGGCTGCGGTTGCTTGTTTTGTAAATGGCTGCACTCAATGAATTTCCAAAATGGCTGAGATTATTTGATTTGTTAATGGCTGCGATAGTTCAGTTTAAAAATGGCTGCGCTCGTTGAAATTATAAAATGGCTGCGGTTGCTTGTTTTGCAAATGGCTGCACTCGATGAATTTCCAAAATGGCTGAGATTATTTGATTTGTTAATGGCTGCCATAGTTCAGTTAAAAAATGGCTGCGCTCGTTGAAATTATAAAATGGCTGCCGTTGCTTGTTTTGCAAATGGCTGCACTCGTTAAATTTCCGAAATGGCTGAGATTATTTGATTTGCAAATAGGGTGCGACTGTTCAATTTTTAAATTGATTAAAAAAAATGGTAAATAGTTGTGATTTATTTTTTGAACGGTAATAAGTTAGTAATTTCAGCCGCAAAAAAAAATTCAAACAAAATTGACGTAAAAGATACTAAAATAAATGAATTTAACTTAAAAGAATCTAAAATAAATGAATCTGACCAAAGAGTATCTACAATGTGCGTTATTTTATTAGTGCAGAATTTTTTAAAGATTATCGTTTATTATTTTCAAAAATTACAATGACAAATTTTACATATGTGTATATTCTGAGACGATGGAAAAAAAGATTGATTTTTTTTAAAAATATTAGATTTTACCCATTCTGTTTTTACATAAAAATCAATGAAGAAAGATTCTTTTTCCATGCCGTGACAGAAAAAATTATTATTGAAAAAAATGGCTGGTAAATTGAATATTAATTAAAAGTTCTTGTTTATATTCATCGAAGCGTATTTAATATTATTTTTTAGTGCAAACTATTTCAAATATTCATTATATTCTTCAGTGTTAATTAGCTTTAAATATTATTTTGAAACTAAAAAAGAAAACATCATAATTACGAGTACTACAATTTATTATTACACATTTCAACATTTTTTAAAATTTAAACTGACTACAGTTTTTGGTTTTATTAGAAAATTAATAAAAATTTCAACAAAAAAAACAATTATTTTTTTAAAGTGTTTTAAAATTTGCTTTTTTTTAAATAAAAACTTTGTAAAATTTTGAAGAAAATAAATGGAATTATTCAATTTGAAAATTGATTTAATAATTATTTCTATTTTATTATCAATAAATCTAAAATTGAATAAATAATATTGAAAAGACAACAAAATATTCTATATTGTTTTTACAGAAAAAAACTAAAAATAAATAATAATTGTAAAATAAAAAATATTTTAAATTTTAATACAATAAAAAATTAAAAGCTTCGAAAAATTTACAATTTTTTATTAAAAAGTTGCTTTTTTATATAATTTAAATATTGAGTTAAAAATGAAATGTAGTAAAAAAAATTTTTAATAAATTATAAACGATTACTTTTAATATTATTATTACTATTTAATCGATAAAAACTATAAAAAAAATTTATTAATTATGCTAATTGTAATATAAAAATAAAAGAATATGTAAGAAAATAAAAAAAAAAAACAAAATGAAACTAGCTTTTATTTTTTCTGTTTTTTTCTCTTCTTTTTTTGATATTTTTATTGGTTTTTCCCCTCAAATTTTTCATATTTTACCCGATTTTTTTAAAGTTATTTTTAATAATATTTTCATAAGTAAATTCTTTGTTGATAGTTAGTTTATTTTCATTAATAATTTAATATTTCTTACAACGATTATACGTGAAATAAATATTTAAAAAAAAGTATTTTTTTCATCCTATTTGCTTATTAATAAAAATTTATGTCTACTTGTTATTGTGCGTACAAAATTCAATTTATACTCTTTTCATACATTGCTAAAAATAAATAAATTGCTTATAAATAAATTAGAATTATTTAATTTATAAAAAAAATTCAAAACAAAAATGATGAATAATATATGGTATGAAAAAAAATTTGCCTATTTACAACATAAAAAAGAATGAAAGGTGGTGGTGGTATGTACTATAGATAATAAGAAAGTATTAGTAAAAGAAAATGTATATTGTGGATTATCAAATAAACGATATAAAAGTAAATTTTAAAAAGATATAATTAATTAAATGTATTTATTATTATTATTATTATTACGAACATAAAAGAGTAAATAAAAAGAGAAGAAATATTTCAAAAAATTAACTCCTAAATTTCTATGGGAAAAAATTAACAAAATTATAAAAAGCGAAAATAATATCTTAATAAAAAGATAAAATAACATGGAAATAAAAATAATAATTGATAACAATCGGAAATTTGTTTTTATTTCATTTAAGTTTTAGATTATTAGCATTTTTGAATTTTTTTCTTCTAATTTTTACGATGTTTTAAAAGGCTATCTCAAAAGAAATTTTATAGTTTTCAATGAGTAATTTAGGGAGATTTTTTTTGCTGTTACCAAAATTTTGGAGAAAAAAAAACGGAAACTTGTCCAATAATTTTCCTCTAGTTTTTTTTTATAAAATTATGCACTATTTCTTTATATTAATACACAAATTGCTAGTGTATATAGTTGAAATTCTGCCAAATTCATAATAAAATCGTAATGAACTCGTAAATAATTCTTGAAAGAAATCATCTTCGGAAACATTTCATTTGAATGGTTTAATATAATTAAACCAACCAGAGAAATTCAATCAATTCCGTTATTAAGAAATTACAATTTCGATTAATATAAAAAATTTAAATAAAATATTTTACTTATTTTTTATGTTTGAAAAATATATCAAAAATAGTTGAAATTAATTTCGCTTTGGTAAATTATTTGAATACTTTGACACTTTGACTGTTGTAAGGTTTTTACAGAATTATACGTAATTTTTACTTCTAAAAGCATTTCAAAAGAAATTTTATAGTTTTCAGTAAGTACTATAGGGGGATTTTTTTGCTGTTATCAAAATTTTGGAAAAAAACGGAAACTTGTACAATAATTTTCCTCTAGTTTTTTTAAAACAAATTATGCACTATTTTCTATTAATAATACACAAATTGCTAGTTAACATTGCTGAAATTCTGCCGAATTTATTATAAATTCTTAATAAACTCGTAAATAATTCTTGAAAGAAATCATCTTCGAAAACATAACATTTGAATAGATTATTCAACTTAAACCAATAAGAGAAATTCAATAATTTTTAAAATAAAATAAAAAGATAAAAAATTTAAATAAAATATTTTACTTATTTTTTATGTTTGAAAAATATATCAAAAATAGGTGAAATTAATTTCGCTTTGGTAAATTATTTGAATACTTTGACACTTTGACTGTTGTAAGGTTTTTACAGAATTATTCCTAATCAAAACGATATGTTCACTTTCATATAAAATATAATGTTTACTTCTAAAACCATTTCAAAAGAAATTTTATAGTTTTCAGTAAGTACTTTAAGGGAGATTTTTTTGCTGTTATCAAAATTTTGGAAAAAAAACGGAAACTTGTACAATAATTTTTCTCTGGTTTTTTTAAAACAAATTATGCACTATTTTCTATTAATAATACACAAATTGCTAGTGAACATTGCTGAAATTCTGCCGAATTTATTATAAATTCTTAATAAACTCGTAAATAATTCTTGAAAGAAATCATCTTCGAAAACATAACATTTGAATAGATTATTCTACTTAAACCAACAAGAGAAATTCCATATTTCTGAAAATAAAATAAAAAGATAAAAAATTTAAATAAAATATTTTACTTATTTTTTATTTTCAAAAAAAAATATCAAAAATAGTTGAAATTAATTTCGCTTTGGCAAATTATTTCATTACTTTGGCTGTTGTAAGGTTTTAACAGAACTATTCGTAATAAAAACGATATGTTCACTTTCATATAAAATAAAATTTTTACATCTAAAAATATTATTAAACGTATATTATTCTCTCTTTTAAAATTATTTTTTTTTTTTTGTAATTTCCTTTCGAATTAGTTAAAATTAAAGAAAAAAACAGAAAAATAACTTGTTCTTGAAAAACATTAGTCTACTACTCAATAGATGGCGCCACTAAAGAATAGTAGCTTTCCCTATTAACCGATAGTAATGAAATTGACGAAAAACTCTCAGGCAATACTATATAAAGAACGAAAGTATCTAAGAAAAATTGTGCCGCCTCTGTTGCCAAACCCGTCCAGTCATTTGGTAAAGGCAGCGTTGCCCAACTTTGAATTTTCTCTTGGTTTGTGCTACCTTCGCTCGCCCGGTGACTAAACGCAATCGGCTGTAAGCCAGCGAGCGAGTAGAACGTTTATAAATTACAGGTGACATTATCGTTGAAACTGAATCATCAACAAGAAAGGAAAAAGGTGCAACAAAGAAGTTATTAGTAATTTTCTGGTGGGATTTACAGTGCGGACAAAATCGAAATATTACCGAAAATGACTTGATTTTGCGGTGAGAGCTGTCTCGATAGCAGAAAATCTACCGCGCGACAGATAAGAACGGGCGCACATCCAAGAAAACATCAAAAAAATTCAGACGGGTGTCTGGCGAATCCATTAAATTAGAAGTTTTGTTTTTTTTCCCCCTCACAGTGAATTAAAAACCACCCAACAGATTCCGGCAATTAGACAAATCGTGAAAGTGTTGTTATCGGTCCGGATTTGGTTAATCAGTTCCTGTCGCGGAAATCTAAAAAACGGCTCTACTGTCATTTTGATTGGCCGTTCCGTGTTTATCCGTGTTTCGTATTACCCTCCCCCCTCCCTCTGTGTCTAGAGTGTAACACCACTGGAATCATCAAAATTTGTTGCAATTTTGAAAATCCGCAAATAGTTTCTTCTGAAAATTCAATAACAACAACAACAACAAAAAAGTCAAATCAAATCAAATGCACAAAAATAAATAATAGCCTTTTGCCTATGTTTTTTTCATCTTTCATGAACGAAAGAAAAAAAAACCATCAAAAACGATAGTACTTAGTTAAAAAAAATACTAATTTTATAATTGTTGTAATAGTAAAAAAAAAAGCGCACACAATAAATCCATTTTCTTTCCAATATGAAGTCGATCAAATTCATTTTTTCCTTTTAGCGAAATACACCGAATTTAAGGGAAAAACCCAAATCAGGATTCTCTCTCTATCCGGTCGCCAATTATATTATCGATACAAACGTTCTGTAGTACTAAATCAATTTCGAAATATTTTTAATTAAAAAGTAAAAAAAAAATCGCAAGTGGTTTTGTTTGTTTGTTGTTTTTTTTTTTATTGTGCTTTAGTGAAAATCTATGCTAAATTGAGATAAGAGAAAAACTGTGAAAAAGTGAACACAAAAAACGGAAAAAAAGGAATAGAATAAATTTGAGTAAGAGAGTTTAAGAAAAAAGGGCGAAGAGAAAAAGGTGCGAGAGTGAAAAGTGCGAATTACGAATGCAAGTGCAAGGCGGCCAAAGTCAAAGTCGTATCGTCGTCGTCGTCGTCGTCGTCGGAGACTGACGGTTTCGGTTTTTGTTTTTTTCCCCCCCTTGCTTTTCTTTAGTGCAAAAAAAGAAGAGAGAGAGAGAGAGAGAAGAAAAAAAAATTCTCGAAAAATATGTGCACGACTAACGAGAGTGCATTGAATTCTTTAAGAATTTCTCTATTCAAATTAACTAAATATTATTATTTATCATTCGAATAGTGTGAGTGCAATAATAAATGATTCAATTGAGAAAAAAAAATTAAAAGAGAAATTGCAACAACAAAAAAAATATATAAGTTAAAATTTTTTTTTGAAGAGAATAAGAGTATAAAAAAAAAAAAAAAAAAACCGGGGCGTACACAGTTCATATCTATCCATACATACATACGCATACAATCTTGCGCACAACAAATACATATATATACAACACAAATCCCTTCTTTATTAATTGATATCCGTACACCCATACGCATATCCTATACACGTGCTACTCAGGCGCACACACACACACACAAGTATACCGGGTCAGTCTCACGGATCTATTACGAAAAATTTCGCTCTAGAATTAATTCTGATAAACCAACTACTACTACAACTACTACTACTGTAAAGATACCCGATAAAAATGTCCGAATTACTTGATATTGGCAGCCTGCCCGAGGATGTTCGAGAGAAATTAGCCGAACTGGAATTAGAATTATCAGAAGGTAAGTTTTCCACTCGAAATAAATAAATAAAAAATAATAATATGTGAAATAAAAACGAGTTTATCAAAAACAACAACAAAAAAAAAAAGAGAAAGAATTACAATGAAGAGGGAGGACTGAGTGTAATAAGGGTGGTTACAGATTTGGATACATACTGTTCGGTATCATTATTAAAAGACAGCAATTATTACATATTTACTTTTACTTACGGAAATGCCACTTTATCAGTTCGTGGTGAGATAATATACCATATATTGAGTGAGTACTCATCGATATATTGACAAGAAAACCAATTGACCGATGATATCATTTATGGGGAAGAGGGGGGGGGGGAGGAGAGGGTGCAGCAAGATTGTAAACAAAATGAATAAAAGCTGCAAAGATAAATGAATAAATAAATATATAAAGATAGCGTCATTTGAATATTATTAGAAGCGGGGAGTTTGGGGGCGAAGATGTGTCAGTCAGTTTTCGTATGTGATTTATGATTTGTCAGTGTTTTTATTCTGTTGTTGGTTTTTTTTTTTTGGGTTTATTTTGTGTATTTGAAATTATGTTTTAGACCTGATTGGATACGGATTGGCGGTTATAAGTATCCTTAATGTAGAAAAAAGGGAAAAATTTATAGAATAGATAAAGGATCCTACCATCTGCGGCAATTCATTATTTTTTCGCTAGATGGCTGTAGTTTTTTTACATATACAATTAAACTTTTTTTTTTTAGATTTGTATTATTTATTTAATCAATTATATAATTTCCATCCGTTCTTGTAACCTTCTCCCATCTTTCTATATCAACTTATTAATACCATTAGTATAATATTCCGTGGATTTTGATGCGAAAAATGTAGTAAAGGATGTTTTTACCTGCTCTATTGTATCAAATTTTTTATCATTTAAAAAATTTTGCAGTGATTGGAATAAATGAAAATCGGAAGAAGGAACAAGATCTGGAGAATACGTTGGATGCTTGATAACATCCCAATTCAACTCATTTAGCTTGTGTTGGGTCATCATAGCCACATATGGTCGCGCGTTGTCGTGATGAAACACTACCCCTTTTCTGTTTAGCAATTCTGGTCTATCCTTTTGAAGGGAGATGTTCAATTTGGATGATTACTGACAATATCGTTCTGCTGTAATTGTCTGATTGCGTTCCAAGAGTTCAAAATACACAATACCCTTACAATCCCACCAAACACAAAGCATAATTTTTTTTTGATGTATTTCGGCTTTCGAAGTTGTTAATGGGGCTTGTCCAGGTATAGTCCAATGTCTTTTTCTTGTCACGTTGTTGTACACGACCCATTTCTCATCTCCCATTACCAAACGATGCAAAAAACCGTTACCAAACCGGGCGGCCATTGAACTCTGATGACTTTTAACTTGTCGTCATCAGACTTCAATGGCCGCCCGGTATGTGGTTTATCAATTAGTGAAAAATCCCTAGATCGAAATTTTGTAAACCATCTTCGTACCTGTCGAACTTTGATGACATCTGCTCCATACACTTCGCAAATGTTTTTGGTTGCCACACTCGCGGTATTGTCTTTACAGAATTCATAAAGTAAACAATGACGTAAATGCACTATATCGACCGACATTTTGAAAAAATACAAGGGCTCTTCACTGTACTCTGGCCAGGCCAAAACTGAATAGAAAGTAGAGGGAAAGCATCATTTATACAATGGAATCATTTAAAAGAAGATACTATTCATCATTTCTGAAGAAAAAATTTTCTTTACCTAAGATCATAAAAATCTTTTGCATCAACCCAATATCTCGTAAAGGCTTGATTAAATAAATTCAGACTTGTGCTCTCGTTCGAAAAGTAACATTCCGTACTAATATAATTTTTTTTTATTTAACCACAAAACAGTGGATTTAAAAAGAAGCTCCACTGTCACACGTATTGACGCAAATTAATTATAATGGATCGAATTTCTATTTGCAAGACCTTGGGCCAAACAGAACAAAATCGACCCTTTTCTTAAGTGGATGGTGACTGGGGATGAGAAGTGGGTCACATACGATAATATTGTGCGAAAACGATTATGGTCAAAGCGTGGTGAAGGGGCTCAAACGGTGGCCAAACCAGGACTAACGGTCGTATAGCTAAACACTAAATTCGGCCCTCTATTGTCACCAATTGGACCGTTTGAAGTTAGCGATTGAGCAGAAGCGGCCAAAATCCGGGAGCTTGGTTGGGAAGTTTTGATGCATCCATCTTATAGTCCGGGGATCTGGCACCATACAATTACCATCTTTTTTTATTATTGCCAAACTTCCTTAGTGATAAGAAATTGGCATCAAGAGAAGATTTTGAAAATCGCTTAGTCAAGTTTTTCGCCAATAGGGACCAGGGCTTCTATGAGAGAGAGGCCTTATGTTAAATAATCCCAACCATCTTAAATAAAGTCTAAAAATAAAAGCTAAAATATTAAATTTCTTTTTCCCCAAACTAATATTATTAGCTTTTCTATCAAATGTACGGCGTTTTGAACTTAGAATTTGCGACAACACAAAATTGCCTTCTTATGCTGCCCCCCCCCCTCCTTCACCCCTGCACCATATTGTAATAAAATTAAAAAAAAAAATTTATTAGATATTGAGCACATTTTAATTAAAAAGTAAAAAAAAATCTAATATTTGAAGTGCGAAATAAATAAAAATTGAAAATAAAAATAAGTTAGGTTAGGTTAGTTTAGGGTGGTTGTCCGCTATTTTCAGTCGGACACACTTACACTAAATTTCTTAGATTATGGATTATAAGGTTAGACAATTAAAGCGCCAATTTGAAGTTAAAAAAACGGAATTCAATCTTAAAGCTACTCTCAAATACTGCTCTCAAAGGCATCACTTTCCGATGGGAACAGTTTTATATTTGTACATATTGCTTTGTGGCGCGCATTTTTAAAATAATAGTCGAAGTTATTTAAATTAATTAAATAACTGCGATGGTTTTTTAATTTAGTAAACTTAGAATTAGAAACTAAATAGAACAATTTCTTTTTGCTATGAGAAAAAAAATATTTTATTTAATTTCTAATTCTTCCAACGCACCATATACAGAATTATATTTTTACATAATTAAAAATTGCACATTAAAAGGTACAATTTAAGACTATATGAAAATATAAAACCAATAAAACCCCCATCATAAAGTAATTAGGCTAATCTTCTAATTATGATCGCAACTAATCTTCTGTTTACATTCAATATTGCACAAGAATTATTTTAGTTCTTAACAACTTAGTGCACTAGAAATCTAATTGAAATTTGTTGAATAATAGGCAACTATGACCTTTATTCAAATATAAATAATTATTTTTTTACCGATAATTCACCTGAAAAAATCGGAAATATTTAGTTTTTAATTCTACATTTGTCTGTGTGCGATTGTCTATCCTTATACTCTATAATCTGACCGAAAATGAGATCCGTTGTTACACAAGGTATCCGTTGTTAATCCACACACGCACTATCGCTCAAATCATTCAAGAAAAAATCTTGCGAAAGCTAAGCATTTACAGAGAAGGTGAGAAATTGTCTCCTTGTCGTCCTGGTCTTTACAGCTACGACGGAAGTCATTTGCAGGGATACCTAGCTGTTTAACGTCTCTCCTTAATATGCGATGACCTAGAACGATACCGGTCAACATGCTAATGTGTACCCTACCTGTCCTCAGTAGGCTTTCTGTTCTCTTCTGATCTTGCGTAGGCCATTATTGTAATGTTATTTATCGTGGCATACCTATTCGCCAGCTGAGCTCACTAGATCCCTGTGGTTACCCTAGCTCACTAACCAAAGCTTTATCACCCAGCTCGCTTAAATTCAACGCATTCTTCTTTGATCGCTTGCTTGGTCCACTTCAAGGATGGAACATTTTCTCAGGTTTCCATCTTATTCTTATTCATCTTCTTAATCTTCTTTTGGTCTTCTTAACCATGCATAAAGCAGGCAAACATTCAGTCTTTTGTCAACTCCTGCGGTAAGCGGTCTCAACTAGCAGATGGCTCCCTCATTACTCTACGCACATTTGTGCAACCAGCTGGTGCTACCTCATTTGCTAACAGTCAATAACCACTTACAAGCTTGTGACCTAATTGTTGGTAGCAAGGCCTTCCTAAACCTCTACTATCGTCTGCAGTGATACCGCCCGGGATCCTGTCATCCCTCAGCTCCAGTCCTAAAATTGTACCTGCGATATAGGTGACAACCACAGCCACCACTTTTCAGCCAAAGCCTCCTCACCTCAGCCGGGCACGGCGGACGAACCTACGTGGGGCACCCGACCCCGTGGTACCAGTCAATTTTGCTTTTAAGAGTACCTGGTGAGTACTCTTCACTCAAAGAGAAACTTGTAATTTCCTGGCACAGATCTTGTAGTTGGATCATTTACCCAAAAGTGAGCCCCTTGTTGGATATTCTAGAGATGTGACACAAGTCAAGATTGATCCACCTCTCGTTCGCCTGCTTGATTGAACTCAGCCAAATGAGGTGTGGCACGATCTTGAAAGCCAGTTGACATCACCAAATCTCGATGGAATTTCGTCTTTTGCAAAAAAAATATATTACCACATTTTTGGTAATAGAACAAAAATTTATCGTAATGTATGAATTTTGAGGCTGTCTTGTAAAAACCGCTTTAGGCCAGGTTGAAACCTTTGAGTTCAGACAAAAAAAAGTACTGATAATTGACAAAAACGGTTTTTCCTTCATTTTCAAAAAAAAACCACCCTCAAACCAAAAAGCACACCATATCGTCATTTTTCGCGGATACAATGGCTTGTCAACAGTCACTTGTGGGTTTTTAGAGCCCCATATTTAGAAATATTCATTATTGACGTATTCACCGAACAAAAAAAAGACCCTTATCGATGAAGAATTTTTTGTCCTCGAAAAATCAGCATTAAAAACCCGTGGTTCTAGCACCTAATCGATGTGGCCTATCTCGAGTGCAATTTTCACGCATTTCATGTTTGTGAGACAATAAATAATGCAAAATGGCATATCTAAACAAATGTCACTTTCGACGACATAATACGTTTGACAGCTGTCAAATGACAGGTCTGTATTTTCCTATTCGCGAAATGTATAAACATTTATTAGAGGAAATATCAAAGACCCTTTGTTTTTTGTATTCAATTTCCAGGCGGTTATTTTTAACAAAATGTTCAAATCTAAACTTAATACTAAACATAATAATAGATGTTATTAAAAAAAATGTTTTAAACAATACTTTTTTCTAATTTTTGTCTTTGTGGAGATTTATTAAAATATTTTGTATAAAATGTATCGGTATACCTAAGAAAAAGGGGACACTTTCTTGAATTCAAAGATTTTTTTATGGAAATCATGATCAATATATGTTTTATGATCATTTTTTTTTTTGAATTATTGACGGAAAATAAAAATCTAATTTTGAACAGCAATAACTGAAAAATAGCCTTTTTTTAAATATTTCCTTTAAAATATCCTAAATAACCGTTTGTTTGAAATAAGGGGTCTTTTTTTTAAATATTTTCTATTTCAACATCCAAACTAACCGTATATTAATCACCTATCAAACGAATCCATATTTATTTGGTTTGATATACAACTTAGAAGGGATAATTTTTTATTTGCTTAAAAATATCATGTTGTAAATAATTTTGAAAACAGCTGGTACCTCTCCGAAGGGCTGAAAATAGATAACCTTCTTTCAACAAAACAAATTTTTAGACGATTTAAACCCCTGTTGAATTTTTTTTTTGACGGATATTAGTAAACGAAACATTTACCTGAATATCAATTCCATTTGAAATGATCCTTAATTTTTTTTTAAATTAACAATCGAACGTCTCTATTTGGCGTCAATAATAATAAAAAAAATATTTCAATAAATTTTAAGGATTAGTTTTTTTTTTAAATTTATTTTTATAGTCATTTATAGTCTACAGGAAAACTCAGGACATTTACCAACAATTGAAAGCGCTACCCTAGCTATCTCACTAGCTGAGTTCGAACTTAAAACCACTGCGTACTAGTAAGCCACAGACATCCATGGTACCAGAAACCAAATGATCCACAAGAAATGTTCCATTACAATTATAAATCTGCATTTAAAAAAAATTTCCTCTAATAACTAGACTAAATATTTGATTTTATATTTTATATATAAAAATTTTATTTAAATGCGAAATTATTACCAAATTTTCTAATAAATATTTTTATCTATAAATTAAAATTATCCAAAAAATATTTTCTGATGAATGAAATGAAGTTGAGGTGTGGGGCTCTGTCGCTGCCGCTGGGATTTAATTCAATGTCAGTCGGTAAATGACGTGATAATTACCTTCACCTCCACCTGATATTGAAATTTTAGCAAAAATTAAAAGCAGACATTTACGAATAGACAATTTTCTATGGAAAGAATTGAGTATTGGATTGTGTAAATATTTTGCTGTGAAATTAATTTTAAAAATAATTCGTTGTTTTTATTGTATTTAAAAAAAAATGTCTCCATTAACTGATAGAGGTGATGTTCTCTTATATTTAGTGACTGACTAACTAGATTCTATAATATAATTTTATTTGCCTTTTATTTAAAAAACCCAATAGACCTTATCAGATAAGTAGTTGGGGCTACTCTCATCTCTTGAAGTATGTACTCACAAATAACTTAAAGGCAATTAATCTTAACTAATTACCATATTAAAAATAAAGTTTTCCTGTCACGATTAATACTATTTAAGATGGAGTAATACTATTAGTAATAGGGGGAATTTTTCTTATTAATTTAATTCATACTATTCAACAACAAAAAAGAAGGTTAGTAACCTATTTCGTGTACAAGTGTGCTTATTTAAATTTATTAGAAAGGAAAGTTATTTTTTTTTTAAATTTTTTTATATACTTTCAACAACAGAAATATTCTATCAAGCAGATATTATGACAAAAATACTATAATAACAGGTAAAAAACTATTAATAATGAAAAATATTCCAATTTCCTCTCACTATAAAAAGTTTCATCCAGTATTTTTCTAGTAAATGCGACATTTTAATGTTATTTTAGACGAGTGCTTATGGGATAGATAACAGAAGAGAGGATAATAATGAAACTTTTTATAACGAGAAGAAATTGTAATATTGAAATAAAGTGTAGTACAAATTTCTACTCTGTTCGGTAATTTTATAACGAGAGGAAATTGAATTTAGTCCCTCCTTAAAGTGCAGTACAAGTTTCTACTCTGTTCGGTAATTACACGACCCTATAGAGTGTAATAAGGGTAATTACACGACCCTATAGAGTGTAATAAGTAAAGCTGTTCTTTTGTAGTGCGTTATGAAAAATGGAACAGCGCAATTTGCAGCCATAAATTTTTTGTTAGGTTTGGTGAATCTAAGGATTGGACTTACGAAACGTTCCAACGAGCCTGTGGGGAACATTCCTTATAAAGAGTATAAGTTTTTGGATGTTTTAAGAAGAGTGGTATGTTTTTTATTTTGTTGAAATAAAACAAAAAAGAAATGTGACAAAATAAAATTGATTATTTTATTTTGTAGTATAATCAATGGAATTATGTTCTGAAAATAGCATTAATCAAATCCAAACAGATAGTTCCAATTTTCGACCCTATTGTCCGGTCTTAAATTCACGTATTTGACGTTCAATATTCAATATTGACTTAGACCAATAACTTTAAATAACCTCACAAGAAGAAGTCCAAAGGTTTTAAATCGCAACTTCTTGGAGGCCATTGCACATCTGTATTTCTTCAAATTGCAATTAATTGATTGTGGCATGGGCTGTGTGGCTTATTAAAGCCCACATATTTGTTAAATGAATATCTTCCAATCGAGGTTATCATCGATCTGCACCACTCACCATTAACAGTAACGGTAAATCCTTTCTTATTTTTAAAATTAATAAGGACCGATGATGCCACCATGCCATAAAAGACACCAAACGGTCGCTTTTTCGGAATAAAAACTGTCTTTTTGTTGTGGATTAGCTTCAACCCAATAACGAAGATTTTGTTTATTCGCCGATCTAGAGAGATGAAAATACACCTCATCTGACGAGATGATTTGTTTTGGAAATATCAGCTTTATTTTCAAGTTGTTCCAGAGCAAAATCAGTAAATTCACAACTTTGGCGATGGTCCAACGGCTTAAATTCCATCCTTAAGCCGTTGGACCATCGCCAAAGTAAGCCCAAATCTAACCGCCAAAGTAAGCGCAAATCTAACAGTAAAATACGCCACGTTGTTGTGAAATGTTGAGAACGCCTTGAAATTGATAAATTTGGTGATCGGCATCAATATTCTCGGTACTTCGACCGGACCTTTGTCTTAATAGCATGCGAACATTGTGTAAAGAAAGATTGCGTTCAAAACTTTTCACTATAATTGCAACATATCTTGCATTGGAAGAAGTGCACGATAAGTTGCAATAAAAGAACGATAATTTTGGTACAAAAACAAAATGAATAATTTCCAAGCGTCGTGGAGGCGTGTTTTGTTTTGCAGAAATAAATTTCAAACCTTAATAAATATTGTACAAGTGACAGTGACAGAAGATTTTGACAATTCATATATGGTCACACGGTCTATTTCAAAAAAAAGATCACCTTTATTGAAAAATCTCTTATTTTTGAAGGTCTGAGAAGCAGTGGAAAACAAATTTAGCTCAGAAAGGTTTCCAACATCGAAAACTGGTGAAAATGTGTAATTTTCAAGGAATTATTTATAAAAAAGATTTCTTTTTATAAATAGGATCTTGGAAAGCTCAGAAAAAGTATTTTTCCTTACAGATCAGACATTGTAGACAATTAGATACTCCACGGAAAGGGAATCTTGTTGGTTTTATTATCCTCGTTAGACAATATCACAAAATATATAAGTAAAAAAAAATGTATATCCTTCCGAGGACAATATTTCTTAAGCAAAAAATTCTGAAACTGCCATTTTAATTGGTGACCACATAATTAATAAAAAAATTGTCTGCTCTACATTTTCCGAAAAAAAAATTTTTGAATGTTTTTTATTTTAAATTTTTAATAATTTTAACCATAATTAATTAATAAAAAAGTTTTTCTTAGATTTAAATTTATTCTCAATAATTTTTTAATGTCATAAATGATAAAGGATTTCAGAAAAATATATTTTTAAAATTCTTAAAATGCAACTTTTACTGAAGATAAAGTAAGAACTATTTTTGAAATAAAATGTTATGAATAAAAAACACGATTTGTTGAATATTCTTTGCATGAGGTCAATTTGCAGATTATTCACAATTGTTGCGGTCGTACGCAAATTAAGTAAAAGTCAAGAAACGAATAACTACGAGCACTTTCGAAGTAGTATCCCACTTTACAGATACTATCACCACTCTTTTTTTGTTGTTACTATTTTAATTCAGTTTAATTTAGGCTCAAAGGAACTATCATCCGATGAAGATGCCAGAGCAGTCATTGAAGTCGTCGTCTGACACAATGTCAAACCGTATAATATCAAAGCGGAGACGATTGGAGTCTTCTTTCTCCGAAAGGCCTTTCTACTTTCACAGTGTAGGCACTCGCAGCAACAACAAAAAAACAAGCTCTAAGAATCCCTTGTTGGCTGACTCTCAAGCGCTAAGAAGCAAATAAAGATAAGGCGACGATGCAATTCAATGCACTGCCAATGATTTGTTATCTTGTAGAAAATAAAAGTTAATCGACTAGAGTTTCATGGTCTTTTCGTGTCGATGCATAAGAATTTTCTTTTTTCTTTTTTTTTTTTTTTGGTGGCGGGGGGTTGGTACATACAATTTACCAACAGCGCACACCCAATTCCCTGGATCTGAGGTCTACCAATCGACTTGTGACTCCACAATAAATTCGCGCTGATGATTATGAATAGAAAAATTCAAATTCATATTAAAACTATTCCTATTAGCAATCACCTACAACCCCTCTTCCCCCCCCACTCACACCCCTTCGCTTTACAACCCCCACTTGCGTATTTTTTTTTGGTTTCTTTAATATTTTCTGTACGCAGACTTCTTTTATCAATCAATTCTTGTCAATTAATTTGCACCAAGATCAAAGTTTCGGAATCCATGCAGCTTTACTCAAATGCATAAAGGGGGGGGGGGGGAAGTTGGAAAGAGAAGACTTTGGAGTAGATGATCTCTGAAACTAAATTGAAGAGCCAACTTTGTTCTATCGTCGAACTTTCAATGTTCAATGACCTACGAATGACTGACTAACATCATGCCTAAACTATTGTGATTGGATTTGCAATTTATTGCATTTGAGCAGCATCAGTGCAATTGTCTGAACAAATGAAAAATCCCAAAGAACTTTTGAATCTTCGTGCTTTCTTTATACTCAAAGAGGGGGGGAAGATGGTAATTTCCAACTTTTTGTCTTTTCTTCATTTTTTTTTTATCTACAAAAACATTTCTACCAGAAAATCTCATACAATTTATTTTACACTGCAATGTTTTTGCTCAAGAGCAATCTCAAGGAATCAAGATTCCATGAAGAAGAAAAAAAATCTGCTCCATTTCTACAATAGATGGGAAAAAAAAATTCCAGAAGATTTAATCAAATTCAGTTTTTTGATTTTTATTTCTTACGAATATATAGAAATGATGGCAAGAAGATAAACTTTTCCCATTTGATATTGGATGATTTTGTTTATTGTGCAATCATATATAAAAATATATATTTTAATCTGTAGACACCCCCCCCCCTCTCCTACTGCAATTTTTTTAAAATAAAGATACTTGCAAATCGAAAAGTTTGAAATAATATGCAAAAAAAATAAATTACTTTGTATGTAAAAAAAGAGATTAATCTGAATTTTCACTGCTTAACAAATTTCCTCATCTTGTGGGGGGGAATTTGCCAAAAAAAAAGTTCTTATCACAAATCAAAAATGCCAAAAATACACACACAAATGTCTACCTATAATAATGATAAGAAAAATGATAAATCGAGTAAAAGTGTATATTGCTTCAGGATAAAATTGATTTTTGCTTACGAACAATAAATATTAGTGGAGGTCCAGGGTAGTTGGGCATTTTTCATTTAGGGAGTCATATACTTTTGCTTTTATTTAAACGGTAGCAAAATAAAAGTATTCGTTTTTCTTATATAGTTTGAGTAACCACTAAACGAATACTTTCGTACAAAAGAACATCACACCCACTGTAACAAAATGACGATAACTGGGCAAAAACAGACAAAGAAAAAGCTGAAGTATTTGCTAAACATTTCGTAAATACTTTTGCTCCACATGATGATATAGAAGACAAATCGCATACTTACAAAATTATCGAAGAACTAATGTTTCCAGTCCCTATGAGTCTTCCTCCCAAAAAAATTTAAACCCTCGGAAATTAAATCTACTATTCTGTATCTTCCCAATAAAAAAGCTCCTGTTTATGATCTAATAACAGCTACTATTCTGAAGCAAATTTTCCGAAAAGCTTTCGTTTTAATTATATACATTTTTAATAGTATCCTGCGCACAATCTATTTTCCTTTACTCTGGAAATTTTAGTGTCATTAAAACCAAATAAACCCATTAATTCTCCTTACTCTTATAGACCTATCAGCCTCTTACCAATCCTTGGTAAGATTTTTGAAAAACTCCTACCAGTCCTAGATAATGAAAAAATTATTATTGATCACCAATTTGGTTTCCCATATGAATACTCCACTATGATCGTGTGTAGCATCCTGGACTTCTCTGGAAACTCAAGAGCTTTCTTCCTTCAACATACTGCCTTATCATAACTCTCCCAACCTCATTTTCAAATTGCATTTAACTCAGAATCGTCGCAAATATATCCTATTTTAGCCGGAGTCCCAAAAGGTAGTATCCTCGGTCCTATTTTATATAATATTTATACCCATGACATCTCATCTGATCATTGCTACTTATAATTTTTCAAAAAAACAATTTATCTTCTCTGATATAATCCTTAATTTCGAAAAATAATTTAGCAAAATTTGAAGTAGATAAGTTTTTTTTTTGTGTAAGATCCCTGAGACAAGAGCTAGAGGTTATTCTATAGTGCCACGATAATGCGACCATTTAGCGACTTTAGAAAAAGTTTAATTAAATATCAGGGTGTCCTAAAGAGTACTCAAGATTTGAATTTGACGCCGTTTTCAATTTTGAATTTGGCGCCAACAGCTGACAGTTCAAGGTTATTAAAAATTGAGCGCGTTTTCAATGTTGAGCAATATTTTGAAAAATAATAAAGGTTTGGCAACTATATTTCAACATTTTCGTACATAATATGGTTGGAATAGTGATTAAACTTCATTAAATTAGCGATCTTAACCACTCTGGAATACCCATGACATCCCATTTGATCGTAATACTATCTTTGCTACTTATGCAGACAATACGGCCGTACTTGATATCCATACAAACCCTGACAAAGCTTCTAACAATTTACAATTCCATATCCACAACCTTCAATTCTGGTTTAAGAGATGGAGAGTGTGAGGGTTAATGAACAGAAGAGTGCTCACATTACTTTCACACTTTGTCAAGGAAAACTTACCCTTTTACTAGGAGTATAAGCTTTAATCCGCTGTTTGATCATATTTTTTTTTATGGGTTTGATTGACATCTGTCAACATTAATCAGTGCACATTGTCAGCGATTTCCTTAAACAACATACATTTTTCCTTTGGTAATCATGTCTAGTTTTGTGCCAGAAAAAGAGCATATGTGGGAAGCTCTGCTTTTCTGCTTCAATTTGAAGAAGTCGGCTGCCTAATCGCATCGAATGCTTATGAAGGCCTATGGTGACAGTCCTTTATCGGAAACAACGTACCGAGATTGGTTTCGTCGGTTCAAAGACGGCAATTTTGACTTGTGGGACAAGAAGCGTGAAAATCGGCCTAGAAAGGTTGAGGACCATCAATTGCAGGTTCTTTTGGACGAAGACGATACCCAATCTCAAAAAATGCTCGCGGAGCAATTGGGTGTTACTCAACGAGCCATTTCCATGCGTCTGCGTACCATGGGGAAGATTGAAAAGATCGGAAAATGGGTGCCGCATGAATTGAACGATAGGTAGATGGAGCGACGCCAAAACACATACGAAATCTTGCTCACCAAACAAAAAGAAAGTCATTCCTGCATCGGATTGTGACAGGCGATAAAAAGTGGATATATTTCGAGAATCCTAAACTTAAGAAATCGTGGGTTGATTCCGGCCAACCATCAACATCTTCCCCAAGACCAAATCGCTTCGGACGGAAGACGATGCTGTGCAGTTGGTGGGATCAGCAGGGTATCGTCTAGATGTTGAAACATGGTGAAACTGTCAATACCCATCGAAAAAAGGGCGGATTATGAGCAAAGACATGACAAGCTGATTTTCCTTCACGACAACGCACCAGCGCACACGTCAAAAATGGTCCGAAACTACTTGGAGACACTCAACTGGGAGGTGCTACCCCACCTCGCTTATTCACCAGACCTGGCCCCTTCCGACTACCATCTGTTTTCGTCGATGCGCCACGCGCTCGCTGAGCAGCACTTCGATTGTTACGAAGACGTCCGAAAATGGTTTAATGAGTGGTTTGCCTCGAAAGAGAAGAAATTTTTTTGGCGTGGTATCCACAAATTGCCCGAGAGATGAGAAAAATGTGTAGCTGGCGAGGGCAAGTACTTTGAATAAATTTGTTTTTGCTTCTTATGAAAAAAACATGTTTTTTTGACTAAAAAACAGCGGATTTAAGCTTATACACACTTAAATGATTCCACAATATGATAAAGTATATTATTTGGGACTTTACCTGAACAATCTATTAACATGGAACCCACATATGTGTATTCGACTAAAAAGAGATGAAGCTAACAGACACTTCTTAGACTACTGGACAAACGCTCGAAACTAACAATCAAAAGTAAACTTTTGATATACAATATAATTATAAAACCTATTTGGACTTATGGTATTGAACTTTGGGGTTTAACGAAACGTTCCAATTCCTCCTATCGTGTCCAGACCTAACAATCCAAGATCCTGCGTAAAATTGTTGATGTTCGTAACAACGTAATATATCGTGATCTAAATGTTCCCTTTATTCAGGACCCGCTATCAAAAATTTCACTCCCGTTTATCCTATCATCATAATCCACTTATGAGAGAATTGTCCTGTACTGCCCTCCTCCGAAACACTCATTGGAGACTTAAGAGACAATGTCCTAGAGATTTTCTAGAGGAATCTAACTTCCGTTCCGTTAGTTGGAGAAACGCCGACGGGTGTTTACTCCTACTTCATAATGCACAAGATTGTAAATTAAATCTACTTGTTACAATACAATTGTAGTTGCAGATAAAAAAAAAATATAGTCTGAGTAACCAAAAAAAAATTGATTTTTGTAAAAAAAAGGAGATTAATTTTATTTTTGGTAGGAAAAATTCTTTTTGTTTTGGATAGTTTGGGTTTATCTCAGGTGTGTAGGCCATATTTTGTTTGTTTGTGTGTGTTTGTCAGGTGTCTGAAACGAGACCCAGAGGCTATTGTGTATTGTCTCGACTATGAGGTCAGTTGGTGACTTCATATTTCGTGTAGGTTGGCATTGTCAGCTTTCCTAAAAAAAAAATTAGTTTAAGGGAACAGTCGGGCATTGTTAAATTTTGCAAAGCATATTAATATGCTTAAGACGGTTAAAAAAAGGGGATTTGAAAAAAATGGCGTTTGATCTTGGATTAGCACAATGTAAGGAGTCATACTCAAAAAGAAATATGGAAAATTGCGAGTTGAATGGCATGAAGAAAGAGGAGAAAGAAACATCCGAATTCTGAGAAGATTCCCTTTGCTGGTTTTCGGTAAAAAGATGTAGAAAAAAAATCTTTCACTGTTGACCCACTCTAATAGCCTACGAATGCCAAAAGATGTTAAATGCTATTTGGTTATAAGATGCACTAAATTCAGACTTACACTAAGAGCCTACCCCGCTAGTTGATCAGCCCACTCATTACCAAGGATACCAGCATAACCAACATAACCTGGAACCCAACGCATTTCAATTATTTGGTCGCTTAGCAAGTGAGGAGCCATTTTTTTCTGAATTTTTTACTCTTTAACGTTGAGAGGAAGATGTGGTGGGGTGTGTGTGCATAAATTACCATTTAGTTTTTAATAAGGGAGGAAAATTAAAATAGTCTTAATTATGCCTTGAAAAACATTTCCAAAGAAAACTTTCAAGAATTCACATTTTGTGAATCTTTTCAACCACAACGCGACAATGTCTGATTTACAAACAATGTGTGGGAATTTAAATCGACAAAACGAATCCATTAAGTTTATTGGTCACATGGAGTCGTTACATGGAATCTTGTGGAATTCAGATACATCTAGTCGCTGGTGGTAGGACGATGCAATGATGTAATCCGGCGATAATTGCGGGGAAATATTTTTGGTTACAAAGGAATTAGTAGAAGTTGGACTTGCAGCAATCTAAAAGGGTAGTTGCGAAGCGATTCAATTCGAAATGTATTTTTAATCGAAAGTAAAAATTCCTGTTTATGGCTTGAGAGAAGAAAGAAAATATTGGGTTGTCCGGAAAGTAATTTCGTTTTTTCCCAACAGAAGTCTTAATTGTATTTTTTCAGTACCAACTTCACACTTAAGCCGCATAATCATATGTATTTTGAGTTGCTTCGATGGGATATACTGCCACAGCCACTATACTCTCCAAACGTAGCACCTTCCGATTATCATTTGTTCCGGTGTCTACAAAATTTTTTAGACGGTAAAACGTTTAATTCAAATGAGGATGTTAAAAATCACTTGTATCAGTTTTTTACCATTAAAGAAAAAAAATTTTATGAGCGTGGAATCATGCTACTGCCAGAAAGATGGCAAAGGGGTATTGGATCAGATTGGACAATATTTAATTGAATAAAGAATTAATTCACTATAAAAAAAATCGTCTTTCATTTTTATAAAAAAAAAAACGAAATTACTTTCGGGACAACCCAATAATTCCCTTCGATATCCTTGCCACTTCGATGATAGTGTGTACACACATTGGCAACGCGTCTGGGCTATTCCGCAATACGTACTGATCCCTTTAAATATTTTTTAATAACTGATCCGAAAAATTAATTATCTCTAAATAAATTAAGACAATTTTTTAAAAATAATTTTACCTGAAGCTGGTACAACTGTTCACCCCCAAATCCGTTGACTGTAAATAATTTTTGATAGAAAATCATCAAATCTGCCTTTTCGGACCTGTACTCGTACTCGTGCTCGTGTTAATGTGAAATTTTTCATCTTCAAGTATTTTGTTAGCCAAACTCTTGCCGTTGGAGATTATGACTTTTGACCGTATGAGTTTAACAATCCCCTTGTATACCCTCTTCATCCTGTCGGAGTATGTCATCGTATTTAAAACCTTATGTCTGTATGTATGTAGGTCGATATCCTCACTTTTTGGCTTACCAAACCAAAGACGCTTGAGGGAGGGTTGTGATTTTGGAGCTGTTCTGGAATGGAAATTTTTGTTGGTGGAATTTTTCTCCTTCTTTGATTTTTGTTTTGTTTTTTTTTTTAGTTTTCTTTGGGATTTGTCTCGACCTGTCGCTTGGTAGACACACACGAGTGCTCAAACAACGGACTGTTAAAAACTAATTTATAACCGTTTTGCTTGTTTTAGGAGGTTTTCCCTTCTCAATTTTTAATTGCACAGCCCCACAGGCGAATAGTGTACTCTCGTACTTACTCGTATTGGCTGGCTTCTGTTTCTGTTTCTGTTTCGGCACAATGCGTTAGATACCACGTAATATGAGTATTACCGGTGCCAACTTGGAGTACGGTACGGCTACATGAACGTTTATGGGGATTTGGGATACAAAATTTGCACCACTACAACAAATATTGAACAGTCGTCGTGTTCTTATAAAAATATGCATGCAATTTTCCAGTTGATCGTGTTCAGTTATGCGCTATTCAAAAATACGAATACATACGAACAGGCTGGTGAGCTGTTGGCCCCAACTTCGTGTATTTATTTAGCACTTAACTTCACCAAAGTTTATATTATTTGATGAAATTCTTAACAGAAGAAAAGCATCATCAGCTAGCAAAGATTTTGTTTGTCGAAGTTTTTGTATTTTTGTTTATGTTTAATGGCCTTTTTTTTCTTTTTGTTGCGAAAAAACTGTTGGGCTAATGACGATGGTTCTACTGAGGAGAATGTTGAATTAAAAATTCATAATGCCACCGTGTTTCAATATAAAATCCAGAGTCTCCAGTGACTAGAAGGAGATTTTCTTCTTCTAATTTGGTTTCGTAACTATTGAAAATTAGCTGTTGTTGTCATTTGCTTGGCAAATCCTTACCAAAAATGAATCTCCCTTACTATGTATTCTTGTTTGTTAAACAGATTTGCTTCGTTAAATTTATCATCTCTAGGCATAGTTTGTTCTTATTTAATTTGTATTTATCTTCATTTGTAGCTAAGAAAATTTACCATCTGGTTTTTTAATAAGTATTTTCTTTTATTATAAAATATACTATAAAAATTGGGACGCTGTTTGTAATAGTTTTCTTTATTCACAATAAAAAAAAAACTACAATAAGAGTTATATTAATTTGGTAAAAATTACATAATTGAAAGTAAAGAGTTATCCAATTTGTGTTGCAGAAAGAAAAACTAAATAAACCACACTTTAAATTCAGATTTTAGCTTCGAAGTTTGAGGATTGTCTGTGTAAATGATTTGTATCAAATCAAATCGTGTCAAATAGTACGATCTTGGCGGCAGTTGAACAC
The DNA here is from genome assembly GCA_958298945.1 of Atherix ibis. NCBI lineage: Eukaryota > Metazoa > Arthropoda > Insecta > Diptera > Athericidae > Atherix > Atherix ibis. The sequence continues at coordinate 32,613,418 of OY282605.1, forward strand.
AACAAATCTCGAAATAATGCACCATGGGAACTTTTCGCGTAATAAAGCCAGAATTTTTTGCCGTTTTGTTGAAACCATATATAGTCTAGATTAAAATCTGCAATTTCAAGTCAAAAAAAAAACGTTTCGGTTATTATGTTACTTGGCAAATGTTGTCTTTTAAATACTTGTGAAGTTTGAGGATTATCTGTATAAATACAATGTTTTGCATGGTTTCAGAAGAAAATACCCAACAACGTCAAATCGCACGATCTTGGCGGCAAATTGAACACAACAAATCTCGAAATTACGCACCATGGGAATTTTTCGCCGTTTTGTTCAAACGGTCCCTCGTTGTTCGTTCTCAAAGAAATACGAGCCAATGACACCCTCAGATCAAAATACACACCAGACAGTTTTTCGTAGAAACTAAAACTAAATTAAACACGCTTTAAATTCAGATTTTCATAAAAATTTTATTTAGTTATATTGGCATTATTCACAAACATTATTGAAATATGATAGTTACCAAAAAACTCCTTGCAGGGCTCGATCCATTTTAGGTAATTTTTGATGAGTTTTTCGCACATTTCAGGCTGTAATTCGGTCATAACTTAATGAATGTTATTTTTTAAATGCTTATGAAGTTTGAGGATTATCTGTATAAATACAATATTTTACGTCAAATCGCACGATCTTGGCGGCAAATTGACCACAACAATTGTCGAAATTACGCATCATGGGAATTTTTCACCATTTTGATGAAACCAAATGCATCATGGGAATTTTTCATATGTTATAGTCTAGATTAAAATCTGCAAGTTTAGATCCAAAAAAAACAATTGATTATTAAAGAAATACGAACCAACGATACCTTCAGACCAAAATACACACCAGACATTAGTTTTTCGTAGATGCATTAACTTTTCCACAGTCACTTGAGGTTTTTAAGAGCCCCATTATACATTGACATTTCTACCGAGCAGAAATAACCCTTATCGTTGAAGAAAATTCCAATAATGTAAAATGCCAATACTTAAGCAGTCAAATGATAGGGTCGTACCTACCGAACCACGATATGGATTACCCGTTATTTTCACTTTAACAATATTTTGAAATTTTATTTTTAGTTGTTTTGAAGAAAAGAATAAAAAATTACTTAATAGCAAAATAAGAAATTTCTTAATGCTATAAATAATAAATTACACCATTTGGTATTGGGATACGCAACGTTTGAGTGTGTTCCAAATTTGACCACACGAGGGGAAAGTGTCTCGAAAGGCTATAATTTTAGTTATTTGAAGGGGATGTATTTGAACGAAAATTATACTATAAAATTTTTGAATAGGGGCCAGGTGGGTAATTTGTAGTGCATTGACAACAGTTGTCATTTCTTTTGCTTTTATTTAAAATCTACAATATTACATAAAATGAGGCTACATTAAATCAAATAAAAAACACAGGTTTTATTTTGGTGGGGTGAGGGGAGGTAATGCATTTAAAAATATTGTTATCTAAGGTAATTTTTTAATTTCCTGACTGTTTGTGAATTTTCCTGCTCAGAATGTTGTAACTTGGATTTTTTAAAGAGATACTGTGCAAAAAAGATTTTTTGTAGGAAAAACAACTGCTCAAACCAGCAATATACGAGTATGTTCTAAACCCTAATGTAGCACCAAAAACAATTCCGTTCTCTAATAAAACTAATAGTTTTAATTTATTTACCAATCAATAATGTCTTATTTAACATTCTTATAAATGTAAAAGCAACATTTCCATAAGATTTTACAGAGAATTGTGATAATTTTTAGATAAATTCGGAAAATTTCATCATAAATTGACTCGTGCGCCTGTCTGCCTGCCATGAGATGAAAAACTATTTTTAAAACTACATTTTTTATGCTGTATTATTGTTGTTCTCTCTTAAGCTACCTTGTTTTTTTTTCTTTACCTTCTTAAATCTTGTGAATCTGAATCTACTTACCCGATTGAGTTGTACTAATACAATGACTATTATTATGTTATGTACTATGAACGTGAATGAATTTTGTTGGTGTTTTTAATCTTTTATTTCTTATAATTTCCCTTTCAGTTCGGGTAGGTCAAGGTGTTTATGTTTCACAAGAAAATTGAAAATGAAGTCTCTGTACAAGTTGATTATATTCATTTGTGAGCATTAATTACAAGATGTTTCGTAAATTGTAATTGAAAATATATAAAAGACTAACAGCATTCTGGGGGTAATTAAGTATTTGTATAAGCTTTCTGGAGTCAATAGTGAATATCGAGAAAAATCTTTTTTTTCCGATTATTTAATAAAAATCATACAATATTTTTTTTCAAAAACAAAAATAAAATATAATTACGGAAATACAGGGTTATCCAGTTTGTGGTCCGGAAAGTACAGTGCTGTCATTTGACAGTTAATTAACTAATCTATCATCCAAGGTGGCATTTAGTTAGTTTAATATTTGCCATTAGACAATATAGATCACTTAACCTCTAAACAATTTTAGACTTAAAATAAAAAAACTTTCTACAAAAGTAATCATTACTTTAAGAGGAGAGATTATAATTAACTGTAGAAAAGTCACAGCATCCACGCAAAGTGACTGTCTTCTGTGCTTTTTAGTTTGAAGTTGTCATTAGCTCATATTTCTTTGAACCGTCAATTCTGAGCGGTCTGATAATCGACCTATTTTGGACTAAACTTGAAAATTATATAAGGTTCTAATAAAACGGCGCCAAGTTTTGACTTTATTGGGCACAAAAAGCGCTCTGATAATCGAGATTATGGTAATCAGTAATTAGGGCTCATAAGTGACTGTAGAAAAGTCACAGCATCCACGTAAAGTGACTGCCTGCTGTGCTTTTTAGTCTGAAGTTGTTATTGGCCCATATTTCTTTGAACCGTCAATTCTGAGCGCTCTGATAATCGACATATTTTGGACTAAACTTGAAAATTATATGTGGTTCTAATAAAATGGCCCTAAATTTTGACTTTATTGGACACAAAAAGCTCTCTGATAATTGAGATTATAGTAATCAGTAATTAGGGTCATAAGTGACTGTAGAAAATCCACGTAAAGTGACTGTCTGCTGTGCTTTATGGTCTGACTGTGTCATTGGCCCATATTTCTTTGAACCGTCAATTCTGAGCGCTCTGATAATCAACGTTTTTTGGATTAAACTTGAAAATAATACGTGGTTGTAATAAAACAGTGGCAAATTTTAACTTTATTGGACGCAAAAAGCGCAATGATAATCGAAATTATGGTAATCAGTAATTAGGGTTCATAAGTGACTGTAGAAAAGTCACAGCATCCACGCAAAGTGACTGTCTTCTGTGCTTTTTAGTTTGAAGTTGTCATTAGCTCATATTTCTTTGAACCGTCAATTCTGAGCGGTCTGATAATCGACCTATTTTGGACTAAACTTGAAAATTATATAAGGTTCTAATAAAACGGCGCCAAGTTTTGACTTTATTGGGCACAAAAAGCGCTCTGATAATCGAGATTATGGTAATCAGTAATTAGGGCTCATAAGTGACTGTAGAAAAGTCACAGCATCCACGTAAAGTGACTGCCTGCTGTGCTTTTTAGTCTGAAGTTGTTATTGGCCCATATTTCTTTGAACCGTCAATTCTGAGCGCTCTGATAATCGACATATTTTGGACTAAACTTGAAAATTATATGTGGTTCTAATAAAATGGCCCTAAATTTTGACTTTATTGGACACAAAAAGCTCTCTGATAATTGAGATTATAGTAATCAGTAATTAGGGTCATAAGTGACTGTAGAAAATCCACGTAAAGTGACTGTCTGCTGTGCTTTATGGTCTGACTGTGTCATTGGCCCATATTTCTTTGAACCGTCAATTCTGAGCGCTCTGATAATCAACGTTTTTTGGATTAAACTTGAAAATAATACGTGGTTGTAATAAAACAGTGGCAAATTTTAACTTTATTGGACGCAAAAAGCGCAATGATAATCGAAATTATGGTAATCAGTAATTAGGGTTCATAAGTGACTGTAGAAAAGTCACAACATCCACGTAAAGTGACTATCTGTTGCGCTTTTTGGTCTAAAGGTGTCATTGGTCCATATTTCTTTGAACCGGCAATTTTGAGTGCTCTGATAATCGACCTTTTTTAAACTAAACTTGAAAATTTTAATCTGGACCATATGTGGTTCTAATAAAACGCAAGCCAAATTTTGACTTTATTCTAAACAATTTGATGATGTAACTTAGCCTCCAAGATCATGCATTTTGACGTTATTGGACATTTACTTTTCAAGCTACGCGGAAGATCATGTTTACGCAGATAATCCTCAAACTTTAGACCATTAAAAAGGCAAACGAATTTTAGTCAAGTAATTCAAATAATGGCCGAATTTTAGTCAAAAATATGCCAAAAAATCATCAAAAATTACCCACTAAGAATAGAGTCCTGCAAAAAGTCTTCCGGCAGCCATTTTAATAATGATATATTCCGTATATACTCCAAGCAATATAATATAATAAATATAAATTTATAACAAATGTAAATTTTAAGTATGATTTATTGCCATTTAATTTTCCGAAGAACAAGTTAGATATTCCCCTCGTTATTAATTTAGTTGAAAATTATAAATGAATTTTTCAAAAAATTCTTCAAAAGCAATATTACATCAATGAAGAACAATATAAATTGAAAACCACTGCATAAACTGTCAAATAATGCGCAGCTTCGATCTATAACGACATCTGTTAGCACAAAAGAGTACTTGTATCTCGACCATTTGCAGCAAATAATTTTTGAAATACTAAAAAAAATAAAGTATATTGGACAATTAAAAATTATAATAATATAAGTTATTATAATTTTTAATTGTCCAATATACTTGTATTTTGTATGCAAATACAATAATTAAGAATACAAATATATATATGAAGTAGTGGGCAATTTTTAAAACAAAGCGAACCTTTTTATTTTGTATAAAATTATTCCGCCCCCTTAAAAGTTCAAATTTAAAAACAATATTGAAATTTTTAATAATGTCTTAATCAAAATCTATTAAAGTTGATGATGATTGAGGTTTTTCTTTTCATAATTGTTCAAAATAAATAAAAAGGAAATTTTCATTGATTGTTTTCGTTTTGTTTGTTTGAGAATAAGTGAAGATGATTTGCACAGTGATTGAACCCCACGCATAAAATTACATTTTTCTTACGCCAATGCATCAGACAGCACCACCACCGGCGGCAACAGCGGAGGTCAGCACCAGCAGCGAAGACACTTCCTCTTCGATGGAATTTTCCAACATTTTACCCACTCCGCCACGTCTGCGGTGCACATTCGACAACTTTGTGTTTTGGTACTGACATTTGGAGCCGCTCCTAATTGCAGTCTCGTCTATGTGCGTGTTAATTACGCTTGCATAATCCGCTGCAGTCTTATGCACATTGATTCAGCATTGCCGGTTGCTGAGATACGGCGTGGTGTATTTGGATACGCAATCTTTGCTGAGATGTGTTGAATGTGATGTGGTGAACGGGGTGAATAGGAGGACGTTAGTTGCCTTCGATATGGCGTGGTGTGTTCTATTTGCGTACGCATACGCAATTTTCCAGGCACTCATTTTGTACCAACCATAAAATAATAGCAATGAAAATAAACAAATTCCTTTAATTTGAAATAATAATGAATTGTTTTAAACTTTATGCGCCCCATCTATTTATAATGTATATAATATTTAGCCTAGCCTCTCTTTTCCCTTCTCTCGGGAGAATAATTTATTATATAAAAGTTAAAGAACTGTCAGAATTTATGGGGCAAAATGGTGATATTGTAGGAGGTGGCATTGTTGGCATTTGTTTGTGTTGCTATTTTAGACAAATTTTATGCTAGAAACTATTATAAATAGTGTGGGTTTTCGACTTTTGAGATTTTTTTTCTTCCCAAATTGAATAAAATAAATTAAGGTAGGTACGTGGCTATTATTAGAAAATATTATTTAGTACTGAAAACAAAGTCAACAACATTTGTTCCACTTTAGGGACTTGAAATACTGGGGAAGAATGTCTGGTTAACGACTGTTAGCATTCCAATTTAACTTGAATAATAATTTTTCAAATAAAAATAATGTAAACATGAGCTTAAAAGAAGAAGAAAAAAGTAAAAATTACACCAAATCCTCCTGGGCACATTGCGCATAGACTGCAATTACCTTTTAGGCTGATTCAAGCTACCAATAAACCCAAAGTAGAACTAACGAATTCTTTTGGCAGAATCTTTTCAATACTATTCATAGCTAGACTAGAAGCCTCTTACAGTTAGTCTGGTTGTTAATATTTTCCATAGCATGAATCTTCGCTAGCCATGACGGGCAGCTCCTCCATGCGTTATTGAGCAGTTACGCCTTGTTGGGATTTTCACCGGCTCAGGTCTAATCGCATCCATTCACTTTAGCGAAAAAACAGCAATCTGTTCGGACGATTATATGAGACGACCAGCACCATACACATACATAGTATGTCCACACATACAAATATGTATAAGAACTTGTACTTTGGATGAATTTTAGTAAAAATAGCCGGAATTAATCTTAATGGCTAAACCGAATAAATTTCCAAAAAAAAAGATTTTTTTCATAAATTTTTCCTACTTTTTTAATGTCACGGGATAAAATTGTATTAAAAACTATTTTTTTAAAGTTTACTTTTCACAGTTTATTTGTTTGTTTGTTTGTTTGTTTGTTGTAAGAACTGCCAGAGCCCATTATGTAGCGCCACAACCATAAGACCATTTGCAAAGTTTTTAATAAAATTATTCATAAATATCTGATGAGTTGATTTATTAAAAAAAAAAAAATTTAAGTTCCACTAGAATTAAATGTACTATTAAAAATAATTTCGGTATTTTTTTGTGTAAATTTTTTTTAAATTTTAATCTTAAATAACGCGGGTCATAAATTTCGTGATTCGGAAAACGAAAATATTTTGTATCAATGCATAAAAGATTTTCCTGGCAGTATACGCAGTAGCTACATCCTTTTGGAACCATACTTCCCGATTATCTTCGACTTCTGATCTTTAAAAAGTTCTCAAACATTATCCTATATAAGGCTCCATTGATTGTTTTTGGCTGACCTTCTTCATCTTTAAAGAACAGCCGTTAGGGTCGTGGGTTCGAATCCCACTAAGGCATGGTCATAAGCTAATTCCCAAAACCACTTAACATTCCATTCTACTTTAATTTTCTTATCCAGGTTTTTTTTTAAAACACCTTAAAAAGCCACCAGCATTCAGAAACATGGAAATATCAAAACTAGCTTTCAGAACGGAAAATAAAAATCGTAGATAAACACTCATATTGGTCAAACACAATAACCTGAAATGACATAATGGTCGCGCCACCTACTGGACGAAAGCATGGCAAATTTTTAACATCAGAAAATACACAGGTCGTTGAAATACACAGGCAACACTAAGACCGCGATAAATTTATTACGAAGATAAAAGGGGTCATTAACAATTTGATACAAAGATAAAAAAGGGCCCTCGAGAAACTATGTACAAAGTGTATAAAATGTAATGGAGACTGTGTTAAAAAAATCAAAAGAAAAATTTAAAAAAAATGTTCTGGTTTTATTTTTTAAGTGACTTATTTTTGAATTTTGCACCATTTATGCGTTAAGGTGTTGCCAACGGAAAAAAGATAGTGTGACAGCTGACAGTTTAGGGTTATTAAAAATGGAGCAGAACAAAAAAAAATTTCGAACAAAAATTTTCTTTAGCGGTGAGGTTAATATATTGCTCGGTGGATATTGCTCGGTGGACACACAAGTGAGTGTGAAGGAGCCATTGTATTCGCGAAAAGTGAATGTCTGCTGTGAATTTTGGTCTAAAGGAGAATTCGTACGGTCAATTCTGTGTTCTATGGTCGTATGGTAACCGACAATTTTTGGGCTGAGCTTGAATATTTCAATCTGGGCCATGCGTGGTTTTAACAAAACCAAGCTATAGGCCCAAATTGTGGATTTGTTATGCGAAACAAATTCCTGTGCGCGTAATTTCGAGATTTGGTGATGTTAATTAGCGTCCAAGATCGTGTGATTTCACATATTTGAAAACTACATAAAACATTGTTTTTATACAGATGATCCTAAAAACTTTAGAGTACAATTCTCGTTTTATGCGTTTTTTTTTATGCAATTTTAAAATAATGGGGTGAAACAAAACAATTTTTTTAAATAATTTTAGTGCTTAATTGTGGATTCACAAAATTTTGTTTAAATTTTAGTGCGTAATTGATATGCATTCAATTTGTCATATTGTTCTATTACGCATTATGTACCTTTTTATTACTTAGTAGAAAACAAAACTCTGTGAAAGAAGGTTACTACTGGAAGATAAGTTTTTTCTATTGTATAATTTTTTTACTCCTTTTAAGCAAAATGTGTGATAATAATAATAAAAAATAAAAACAGAAAAGGAGTGCAATTTCACTAGAAACCAAAATTATTATTCTAGATCGCTTGGCGAAAGGAGAATCATCTACATAGGTAAACATTGTATTTTGGGCGAATCTACTATTAGAGCAATAAAAAAAATTATAGTGAACCGGAAGAAGAACCTGTTCCACTCGACGCAAAATTAATTCTGGAAGGCCATTAACTCTCCAGTAAATTGGAAAATTTGTTCCTTGTAAATGATAATGATTCAGGATGCGCCTTGAATTTCCAACGTGATCTGAAATTTTGCATGTCTGGCTACCAAGAGCTTTACAAAGAATTTGTCAAGCCATCACCGTTTTTGATTACTGACTACCTTGTCAAAGGTAGTCAGTGAAATTTCTGACTAGGCATTACCATGCAGATCTAATGAGGTGACTATATCTTCTAGTGATGAAAGTGATTTCGCACCAATCCACAAACGAATTCGTACATTATCAGACAGCGACCAATGATAAAAAAAATTTTTTAATGTTATTTCAAATGAAGTTTTGCTTATGTTATTTGTTTTCAATTAAATACGATTTTTGGTGCATTTTAAAACATTTAGATTTTATGTGATTTTTTAAGTGAATAATTTTGCATATAAATGCAAAATACACTATGTCTTTTTTTGTGCGAATTTTTATGTGCGGATATCTATGGAACGCTTCTACTGCATAAAACGAGAATGGAGTGTATTTAAAAATCGAATACACCGGATGTTGATCCGCCAAGTAAAGACCGAATTAGAGTCGGAAATTTGCTAAAAAGTCTACAAAAAATTACATCAAAAATTATCAAGTCCTGCAAAGTTATTTAAAATGAAAAATTGGATAACCCTGATGGGCTTTAAAAAAATAAAATAATTAAAAGAATGGCCAAGTTTCATTAAATGGATTTGCTTTTGCTGCTGGACAATATTTAAAATAAAAATCTTTTTTAACAATGAACTTACCAGCCACCACTCAAAATACGAAATTTACAGGATACTGATTTTCTGTCACATCCCATTTTACGGACTTTTTTCACATGTTAATAATTTTTTCTTTAATCTGGAAAGTTTAGCTTATTACCAATAGGTTTCCGGAATTCCTTCAAAAATATCACGGATGACAGTATATTTATTACAATATCTTAAAATGCTCTTTTTCAGTGCTGTTCCATTTCTTTTCATTTTCTTAATGTAGATGAGAATAGTTCCTTTTTAATTGAATTTTATTTTTTAAATTTTTCATCTGAAAAAGGATTAATTTATTTCCTGTAAGATAAAATGGGAAATTGGAATGTAAGATACAAACCACAGTTAGAAACGAATTGAGTTCGTAAGTCCAGTTACCACTACTCTAAAAAAAAATTGCTGGTTAAAATGCACTCAGTTTTATTTAAAATAAATCTAAATTTTCTTAAGATCAAAAATAATTAAGAACAATTTTTTTAAAATATTTTCCAAGGATAACGTTCTCACTAGCAAAACTAGATCAATTTTCTTGAGCCATAAAAATTTCGTTCAAATTTACATTTAAACACAAAACAAACCCGAAATTTAGATACCCACCTTTCTTGTGTACTGTTGGAAATAGTGCCTGAAAATATGTAGTAAGTCATTTGGGAAACTCTTATTTAAAAAAATAAAAAAACTCGGTTTCCTTAATTATTTTATCGTGTCAAATTGATTGGAACATTTGGACAAAATGAGACTCTGAACATTTTAGTGATTTGTACAAGAATGCAATTTTGGGAACCGGAGCATGTGTACTTGGCGATTTTTATCACAGTCAATAATTGTTTCACATAAGTAAGCATGTAACATGATTGGTTGTCTTAATTTTCCGACTAGCTTGCGAAATTATTGTCCGCCTTGGCCGCCACGGCAACATTAAACAGAAACAATCGAGGAACACGTAATCTGTCAATGCCATTGCGGTATGTGATTTTCCATTTACTTTCACTTTGAACTACAAAATGTGGTTGGGGGAGTTAGTTTTGGGAATGAATGCTTTGGAAGATGGGTGGGGTAAGTGGGTGGTAGATGGTCGATGGTGTTTAATAGTTGGTAGGTAATGTGTGGTAAGTTTTAGATGAAATGGAATACGTTTTTTTTTTTTTTTTTTTTTTTATTTTAAATGATATCTACAACTACTTATGCTAGTAACAAGCAGATTTTTTACGGGAATATACAAGGACATGAAGACATGTGGAGGAAAACACCCATCGATGTTACCTCAGAACAGGGTAATTTTATTTTATCATTTTAAATAATCTCTCGGCCATCGCCGTTTTAAACGTCGATGGGTGTATACTGGAAGGGTGGGAGTGAAAAGTTCCCTTCCTAAAGGATTAGGGTGGAAGGATAGGTGCGAATGGAATTTTTTATATCGGGAGATGCATAGTTCACGAACAAATGGAACATTTAGGTCACGGTGGATAACAGTGTTTCGCACATAAAAGGGGGCATTGACAATTTTACGAAGGATTCGGGATTGTAGGGATTGGATTGGAAGGGAGTTGGAATGCTTAGTCGAACCCCAAAGTTCTAGACCATATGTCCATATTGGTTTCAGAACCGTATTGTACAGTAATAGTTTACTTGGTGTTGTAAGTTTCGATTTGCTGTCTAGGAGACGTAAGAATTGTTTGTATCGTCCGTTAAGTTCACGTCTTTTAGTTTTCGTATGAAGGTTCCAGGTTAACCGTTTGTCGAATATAAGTCCAAGGTAACGTACGCTATTTTTTTGTGGAATAATACTGCCGTTAGGGTTATGTCGGGAATTTGTTCTCGGCAGAGTGTGAAAGTTACATGAGCAGATTTTTGCTCATTTACCTTCACTCTCCACCTTTTGAACCAAGTTTCTAAGGAGTGGATGTGGTTCTGAAGGATACTAATGGCTGTGGAAGGATCTTTGTGATGTGTCAGGATGGCTGTATCGTCAGCATATGTTGCGGTTAGGATGTTGTTGTGGCAAGGAATGTCATGGGTATAAATGTTATATAGGATAGGACCTAGGATACTTCCTTGAGGGACACCGGCGGAAATTGGATAAATGTCAGAGTACTCCATATTTTCAGCTACCTGAAAATATCGGTCTGAGAGATAAGATTTAAGGATGTGGAAATAACTCGAGGGTAGGACTCGCTGCAACTTCCAAAGCAATCCAGGGTGCCATACACGGTCGAAAGCATGCGAAATGTCAAGAAACACTCCTGGGCAGTATTCCTTTCGCTCTAGCGAACACGCTATGTAGTCGACTACGCGATGACACTGCTGGATAGTGGAATGCTCAGGTCGAAATCCAAACTGATGCTGAGGAATGACACCCTCGGTTTCAAAAATGGGATAAAGGCGTTTTAGGATTAATTTTTCTAGGATTTTTGATAACATGGGAAGGAGGCTTATAGGTCTATATGAGGTGGGAAGGTTTTTGGGCTTATTGGGTTTTGGGATCATCTTAATTATGGAAAACTTCCACAGGGAAGGAAAAAATGATGTGCGGAGGATACTATTATAAATATAGGTTATAAGGACGAGGGTTTTTTTGGAAATTTGTTTCAGGATTTCTGAAGTTATTAAGTCATATCCTGGGGCTTTTCTATTGGAAAGGTGTTCTATTGTGAATTTAACTTCGGAAGGAGTGAAAAACTTAGGAGGTGGACTTATGGGCAACTGAGTTGATATTTGTCGGAATATTTGTTCGTCATGCAGAATGTCTTGGACATCTTCGTGAGGCTTAAAGATGTTTTCTAAGTGTTTGCCGAAGATGTCGGCTTTCTGTTTATCTGTTTTTGCCCAGGTTCCGTCGGTATTCCGGAGCGGGTGTGTAGCTGTTTTGTATTTGAGAATTCGTCGGGTAGCTGTCCAGAGTGACTTATTAGTTGTCAGTGATTCTGTGTATTCAGTAAATCGTTCGTTGTTATAATTAATTATTTCTTGTTTCAGTTCTCGTTGTAGTTGGTTTAGTCTTTTCTTCTCATTTGGCATTCTTGAACGTTGCCACTGGGCCCTGGCTCGACGTTTCTCGCTTATCAAGCTGCGAATTTTTTGAGGAAGATTATAGTCATGTTCTCGTATGGTTGGTTTCTTATGAGTTATGTGGGCGTTAGTGATTGAGTTCTGTATGCAAACAGTTAACTCGTTTACGGCATCGTCTATTTCTTGTACGTTCTTAAGGCTTTGTTGTAAATGAATCTGTTGGTCTAAGTTTTGTCTAAAAATGTCCCAATCAACTTTCCCATTTACAAGTTTGGCAGGATAGGATTTTAAGGAAGGAGAAGTGTCTAGTGTTAGGAGAACAGGGGAATGGTCGGAATTCAGGTCAAGGAGTGTATCTATGGAAGTATTAATGGAATGTATGGGTGTGGTTATGAAATAATCTAGAATATCGGGAAGGTTTCTGACACTGGTCGGCCAATATGTGGGCGTGGGAGGAGATAGGACCTCAAGAGTGGTATGGGAGAGGAGTTTTTGGAGAATCTTTCCTCGGGGATTCGAAACACGGCATCCCCATTTAGGGTGCTTGGCATTATAATCTCCTCCCGCGATGAAGGATTTTCCAATTGATTTGAAGAAGGAATCAAATTGTATGGGAGTTAATTTTTTATTTGGAGGACAATAAACAGATGCAACGTTAAAGGTAAAGGATTTACATTGAAGGGTAATAACTATTGACTGAAGGGATTCGGTGGCAGTTTGTGAGTGGAAGGAATGATTTAAGGAATTTCTAATAAGGATGGCAGTTCCACCGTGTGCTTTGTTGTCTGGATGGTCAGTTCTGTATGTTTTGTAGTCACGTATAGCAAAAAACGACCTGGACGTAAAGTGAGTTTCTGTAATCAGTGCAACGTCTATGCGTTTGTTATGTAAGAGAATGTCTAGTTCTTGTCGGTGTAAAGTCAGTCCGTTAGCATTCCAGAGAAGGATGGATAGGGATTTATCGGTTGACGAGAACATTTATTTATTCATATTGCTTGTTAGTGAGGAAATGGCGGTTGTTAAAGCAGTTAACAGAGGAGTGAGAAGAAGAGTAATTTCTTGAATTAATTTGTTGGTTATTGTGGAAAGAAGTGTTGTTAGGTCTGAGGAGGAGGATAATGGGGGAGGAATAGGAACATGACTACCATTTTTCTGCTGTTGTTGTTGTTGCTGCTGTTCCTGGTGTTGGTGATGTTGCTGGCGCTGTTGTTGGTGCTGCTGCTTATGTTGTGGTTGCTGTTGTTGTTGATGAGGAGGTTGATGTGGATGGTTTTGTTGTTGAGGTTGTTGTTGCTGCTGTTGATGTTGTTTCTGCCCAGATGCAATCTCAGCAAATGTCAGGTTTCGTCGCACTGGCAATGATGTTAGTCCCGTCCTATTTGTGGATGTATTATTATTTGGGCGTATTTTTGTCTGCAGCATTTTATATGTGGAGCAGCCTTTGTAGTTTGCCGGGTGGCTTCCAGCACAAAGTACACACCTTGCTGGATTGTCTCGCGTTTTAATGCATTCTGCGGTCAGGTGTTCCCCCGCACATTTTACGCATTTTGGCGTGTGCCGACAGTATGATTTGGTGTGGCCGTACTGTTGACATCTGTGGCATTGAACTATGTACTTAGTGGGATAAGGCTCCTCCACTTTGATTCTTGTATAGACAAGCGTTGGAATACGTTGTGCAATTTTTTCATTTTTCTCCATCATTAGATCCAGAACGAGTTGTTGGGCATTGTGGACCCCAAAAAATGGGTGGGTGATTTTTCTTTTCATAGCTCAGCCATGAATTTAAAAAGATTAAATTCAGCTAAGGAAATTGTTCTCCTTTAAGGATAATGTCTTTTATTCGTATTTTTTTTTCTATTTTATTTGAAATAATTTTTTCTCTAATTTCGTATTTTTTTTTATAACTAAAAATATTCTTATTTTTCTGCTTTTGTAAAAGTTTTATTGAAATTAACAGGAATATTTTCTTAGATTTCATCGAAAATTCCTTCAAACTCTTCGATTTCGCTTCGATAAGAATTTAAGTTTTTGAAAAATGAACAAATTTTGTCAGATAAAAAAAATTAATTTAAAAAGTTTTGTTTTTCATTTATTTTTATCGATATTGACAACTATGAATACAGGATGGCACCTTAGAAGACTAAATGATATAAAACAAAAATAACTTTTACAAACACAAGTTTTTCAGTAATTTTTTATTACAATATTTTTTTTTGTGTGAAATATAATTAATGAATTTGGCCTTTCCCATCACCGTCGACGGTCGACTCCACTCGCCTTCCCTTCGTTAAGCTCCTTAAAGTTTTTTTTGTCTTCCCAATTTTAACACCTTCCTAGCCATTCCCAACCTCTCACCTCCCTCTTATTAGCTTGAAGTTTTTCCTTTCTACCTTAATATTTTTTTTTTAAAATAATTTTTAATTTAACCTCATTATTTTTCTGAGATTTTTTGCGTCTCTCTCTTTTCCACATCCATGCAGAAATTAATACTTTTAGGTGTCTCCCTTTATTCCTAAGTGTCCAGACATGACTTCTTTTTGTTCTGGTTGATGTGAGAGCACATCCACCCCCCAATCTATGCATAAAATTAGCAAATCAAGGCATTCTCTGAGTATGGTCGTCGCTGGCCATATTTCTGCTGAAGTTCGGTTTTTTAAAATTCCCTATTTTTATCACATATTCAGAAGATATTAAACCATTTTCCATGACCGTACGCATTGTCTCAGGTCCTTAATGTCAGAATTGGAAGAGAATGTTCTCCTGAAGTTCTTGAAATGTTCGAGGGTTATTTACGTAAATCCTTGCTTTCAAGTAGAACCACAAAAAGGAGTTTGGTGACGTCAAATCAGGTAAACGCGGAGGCCAAATGAATTCAGAATTTTTTTAAATTAATAGTTCACCAAAAATTTTCTCGGATGAGGTTAATCGATGCCCTGGTAGTAAACGCACTAGCTCCATATTGTTGGAACCATACTTCCTGATTATCTCCGACTGCTGATTTAAAAAAAAAAACTGTTTTGGCTGACCTTCCTCATCTTTAAAGAAATAATACAGTCGTTAGGGTCCCACTTAGGCATGGTCCTACGCTAATTCCCAAAACCACTTAATATTCCATTCTACTTTAATTTCCTTATCCAGCGTTTTTTTTAAAAAACTCCTTAAAAAGACACCAGCATTCAGAAACATGGAAATACAAACACCAGTTTTCAGAACCGAAAATCCAATCGTAGATAAACACCCATATTGATCAAAGACAACAACCCAAAACAGGACGAAAGCATAGCATCGCTTTATAAAAACGACAATCGAGAATGACATTTTTAACAACAGAAAATACACAGGTTGTGAAACAAAGCGAATACAAAGATCGCGATGTATTACAAACTATCAGAAAAAGTAATTAAAAAATCACAAACAAATTTTTTTAGGTGACTTATTTTTGAATAATGATTTGAATTTTGCGCCATTTAGACGGTAAAGTGTTGCCAACGGAAAATAAAGACAGTGTGACAGCTACTAAAAATTACGTGTACATATACGAAAATCTGACGTATATCGAACGAATTACCTTCTTTAATCTAAGGTACCTAGGATTGAACTTAGACAAACGCTTGACATGGAACTCAAAAGAATTAAAATTATGATACCTACAATTACTTCGATTTCTAAACTGAAATCAATATGGACTAATGGACTAGAACTCTGAGACCCTAGTAAGCCTTCCAACTCCTTTTTATGTTTGCAATACTGTCATTAATCGTGATCTTGAAGTCACATTTGTTTTTGATGTGGCTGTGTATCGTTATAAAAAGTTCCATTCTTGTGGAATCACCTATCGAAGACTTAATCGTCACCTCTCGCGTGATTTACGAAAACACTGAGGCTTAAATGAGGTCGTGTGATTTACTAAAATACTGAGGCTTCGATGAATGTTTACACCCCATAACATTTTTCACGTTAATTAATACTATTATTCAAATCTGCTTATTATTATGTTGTAGTTGTAGAGATGTGTCCTCCCTAATCGAGTTGAGCTATTGTCTAAATAATCCCTTCTTCGGTATAAAAATTAAGTATTTATTAGAAACTTTATACCAAAGAAAGGATTATTCTTTGAAAAAAATGTAGATAGCTAATATTCGATACGAAAGATATTTTTAAAATAATTAACACTAAAACCAATTTTTACTGAATACAATTTTCTAAGCTGAATAAAGGGAATTTTCTAAGCTGAATATCGTGTTTTTTCTCAATTTTGTTATTTTTGCTTAGCCGATTGCGAAAAGGAAATAATAAATCAATGACGTAGCGTAGGAGTTACGAAATAAGAGTGGAAGGAATTCCCAGTAAGAATGAATGTTTTTGAATTTTTGCCTAAGCCTAAGTAAAACAGAAAAATTCGGCGAAAAATCGACTTTGTTTTCAGCAAAGGTATGCCATAAGGAAACATTGATTTTTTTTTTGTTGCGTATATATTTATTTTGTTGTATTATTATTATTTTTTTTTGCCCTTTTGTGATATGTTTAAGTACATAGTTAAGTTGTGCGAAACTTCCTTTTTTCATGTTCATTAAATTCTTTTTTAGCAATTTGCCAACCGAAAAAATTCAGTTTAACAAAAGTTTTTCGAAACGGAAATTGTTATAAAAAAAAAAGAAAGCTTTCTTATTATGGAAAAAAGGATGGGAGCAGTGTTGAAGGGAATAGCGTGAACATTGTGTACCCTTAAACTTTTACTGAAAGAAAGAATTTTTGCAAAGTTTTTTTTCTCTTTTAGCTATTTTTTTTTTTGCAAGTTTATTTCTTGATCTCTTGTCGTCCTTTGCATGCCTACGTGAAAAGATTTCTTCATATTAAAAAAAAAAAGGTGAAAAACAACATAAAACTTTTAACTTAAAGGCGTAATCTGCTAATGTATTGTAGAATGAAAAAAGGCAAAAGAAATGAGCAACTTTTTCCTCCAAGACTAGTCAATAATTAGCCAAATCTTTAATAATGAGCATAATCACAAGGAAAAAGGATGCGTTTAAATAATTTCGAAAATTATCCTAATTATCCTATAGGACTGTTTGAAATTTATTAATTAAGGTCAATTGAATGAGGCTGAAGAATCCTATAATCTGGATAAAATTTGTAAAATAAAAGGAAATTAATCAAATCTTCGCCTGAGGAGGTAAGTATTTTTCTTTAATGAAACATTTTATTTAAGGGATAACATTTTAGGGGATTATTTTTATAGTTTCTTTTTTTTTGTAATAAGGGAAAAGAATATTTTTTTTTTTTATAAACGAGAGTTTTTTTCCTTTTTGTATTTATAGAAGTTTGGCTTTATTATTTGAAATAATAAAAAATGATCCTTAAAATGGGATAATCTGCCAATTAGAAAAATTTAGTTTAAAGGTGAAATTTTTAATTTTAAGATCAATATTAATTATTTTTTATTGTCACTACAGCCGTTTATGGGTTTGGCCCTCGTTAAGAATAGCTTCCCATACTTTTAGGATGATGGCGTTTCCCTCCAATTTGTGGTCCTGAATTTTCTATAAACAAAGTGTTCCTTGTTTTGCATTTTTCTTGCCCGGGCAGGACAAGTCTTATAATTTTATTTTATTTTCTAGTTCTTCCCTTTTTTACCCCCCCCCCCTACTCTTTTTGTTTGACCATTAGTTATCCCCTTTTGTTTGTATAAGTGTAGGTGGAAGGAGTTACTTGTCTTTATTATATGTATCAGATTTTATCTCTGTATTCCGCTAAAGTTGCGATGACCAATTATGAGTTTAGTTTTTGTCCATTTAATTTGGAGCTTTTTCTCTATATTTTCTATGTATGTGAAAAATCAGAAAAAATGTCTTCCATTTTTAAATTAATATCTTCAATAGTCGGTCCTTTTTCGTCTTATCCCCAGATCCATTGCTGAATTGTTTCAAGCCTATGGCAAATTTTGTGTTTTTTTCACAAATAATTTATTTATTCATGAATATCTATTTTGTCCCCTTCAAAGTAATCCCCACCAGATATTATACACTTGTGCAACGTTTTTTCCAATCCTCGAAGCACTTCAAAAAATTATTTTTTGTGATCTTGTTCAGCTCCTCCTTCGATGCCGTCTTTATCTCCTCAATCGTAGCTAAACGTCGCCCTTTAATGGGGCTCTTCAGTTTCGGGAACAAGAAAAAGTCACAGGGGGGCATATCTAGGGAATACTGTGGCTGCGGCATTATTAGTGTGTTGTTTTTGGCCAAAAATGCCTTTGCATAACTTGCAGGTAATATTCCTTATTGACCGTTCTACCCTGTGGCAAGAACTCATGATGCACCACGCCCCTGCAATCGAAGAAAACTGTAAGCAAAACCTTCACATTCGACCGAACTTGGCGCTTTTTTTGGTCTTGGTTCATGCGGCAGCTTCCATTGGGATGATTGAGCTTTGGTTTCCACGTCATAACCATAAAACCATGATTCGTCACCAGTTATGACCCTCTGGAGCAAATTTGGATCGTCTCGGACAGAGTCCAACAGCTCCTTGGCAATGTTAATGCGATACTGTTTTTGGTCGAAATTGAGCAAAAATAGAAGACAAGCCAAAACACGTGCAAGGAAAGCAGCTGTCAAAAATTAACTGAACATTCAAACTGGGCGAATTCGTCGGCATAAGTGAGTGACATGAGTACCAACATAACGCCACAAAAAATCGTAACCCGCGGAATATACGTAACCCGCGGAAATTCAAAATTCGCGATACTTTTTGAACAGACCTCGTAGACTCCAGATCGCACCATTAACGCTATCGGCTATGGCGCATAAGGCATCATGTGAGACCGTTCTATAGGCTTCCGTGACGGAGAGATGTGCAAGTGCTGTTTTTATGTATTTTACATTAACACTGTTAAGTAAATTACCTCAGCCATTAGCCCCATAGGTAAGCATTGGCAGCGCTAATCCTTTATAAATTATGGATTTAACTCTATGAGTAAAAAACTTGTGGGCATCCCTTCGTAACATCTTTGTTTACTCGTCCATATTTTGAAATAATTGCCGACTTCTTATCCGTAAGGTAGCGTTTTAATACTTAAAGTAGATATGTGCGGCAATTCGATCTGAGGGACGGTCTACTCTGTGCATCGTCTGTCAAATCTGTTTCTAGGGAAAATTATTTTTACGAACGCGTCTTCATTCATTTACATGATGTGTCCTTATTTTCGAGAAGCTGGTATTTATCATGCTGGCATGATGAATACCAGCTTCTCGATAAAGGAATGTTATACAGCTTCACAGAGAGGCCCATAAATCTTTCGAAAATACTTTTTTTCAAAGCGCCTTAGCTCAACGTTATTACTGCCCGTCATCGTCCATGCTTCGGACCCATATATTAAAGTCGACAGTTTGAAGGTCTTATAGGGATGAGTCTTGATCATCCAAAATATTTTGCTCAAACTTCATAGGCCTCTATTAGTCCCTAAAGATTCCTAAAACGAACTTCTTAACAACCTCAAAGTTATATTGATCTACTATTGTGACATTCTGTTCTTATTGATGTCCACGTGTTTTATTTCGTGAGGAACTTGTATTTTTAATTCTGTCTTAATTTATATCAAAATCTTTCGAATTGGCTGCCTTCTTAAAAATAGTCCTCTCTGGCCTGGCAGATTATAAGACAACGAATCATCTCGGCGAACGCCAATTATTGATCGAAAAGTTTGGGAGATCCTGCCATTACCTTTACGGTGCATTCGAAATTTGTTGAGGTCATATCCCTTCACGCTGTCATAAGCTGTTCGGAAGTCAACAGATGGCAAGTGTAATCTTGAAATTCTCGGGTCTTCTACACGATTTGTCGAATCGTACAAATTTGATAGGTCGTTGATTGGCCAATTCTAAAACTACATTGGTTATGGATAAAAGGAGCGTTCTCAAACGTTGGCTGGTAATGTTTTACAGACTCTCGCCCACCTCATATATCCAAAGTGGTACCTTGTGATCAAATGGACATGATCTATGCAGACTGTGAGCTTCTTCTTACGGAGAAATTCGAGCTATCATGGTCACCATGATCAATACCAGGAGTGCGTTCGGGTTTAGCGAACCCGAGGACTTAAATTGGTTTAGCATTAAATGAAATTTATAAAGTTCCTCACTGAAGCTCTATGAGTGGGATTACTTTTGAAAAAAAGTTGAACCACGGGAGTCGGGCGCCCCACGGTGTTGCTTACACCGTGCCAGACCAATATGAGGTGTCAATTGGCTGAATGGTTGTGACTGTGCTTGATACCCACATCGCGAGAGCAGTCTTTGGACTGGTGGTAAGGAATACCAGTAATCTCGAAAAATAGTAAAGGCTTATGTAGGCTCTCCAACCGATAGTTAGAGTAACTAGCTTGTAACTGCTTACTAATTATTAGCACAGGTTCTACTGCTGCTGAATGTATCTAGTTTAATGGATTGTTTGAGTGCTTCCTGCACAGAATAGAAAGGCAGGAAATTGGAGGCAACTTACCGTTAAGAGGGAACAAACTTGAGGTCAAAGAGTTTAAAGAAGGTTATGATAGAATGGCTGCAATCGATGGAATAACTTCTGAAATATGTTCAACAGTTCGCTGACCTTGACTAGTGTAAGATGAAGAAAAAGAGTCAATTCTGGTGCATGCTGTACCAATTTGGACGCATGGCTTGATTAGAGCAACCTACATACGTGGAGTTGTCTCAGTCTATCGTAGGAACGCATTAGGGTTGGGCTATTCCGAACAGTGTCATACGAGGTTATTTGTGTTGTGGCCGGAATGTTACTAATTGAAATACTGACTTATGAGCGGTAGAGGCTGTACCGCCGGAGAGGTCGGTGTGATGCTGTGGCGCCATCCGAGGCTCTTACGGAGGAAAGAAATGAGTCCAAAAGGATGTGGGAAAATCGTTAAGATAATGTCCCCAATGGCAGATGGTGGATACTATATATCCCAAAATTTAAATGTGCTCGGATGTTTTCGGGCTTACCAATACCGCTTTCAATTGCATTCCGTGCCCTCCTTGTGACGGGCTGGTATAAAGCGCGGAGCACGTATTCTTTTACTGCCCCCCCCCCGATTCAATGCGGAAAGAGAAGAGGCTCAGAAATGTCGTGGCCTTGATGTCCCAGGGGAGCAAGAATGATTACATTCGCTGACAATGTTGCTGTGGTCGTAACACAGGAATACCATCTCTAAAGTATCTAGGGGTGATGATTGACGCCTATTAATAGGAACACCTATTAAACGTTGGTGGGAAAGCTGCGGGTACGATGATGGCAATGACCCGCTTAAAGCCGAACCTTGCAGGATCCTGTTGGCGACCATGGTCGGGTCAATCCTGCTGTATGCTCCATCAATTTGAACAAATGGCTTCATTAGAGCAAACTACATACGTGGAGCTGTCTCAGTCTATCGTAGGAGCACATTGAGGGCGGCCTGCATATTCCGAACAGTGTTATACGATGCTATTTGTGCTGTGGAAAGAAATGAGTCCAAGAGGATAACAAATCGTTGGGATGTGACCCTGTGGTGCGATCCAAAACTCGTACGCAGGAAAGAAATGAGTTCAAGAGGATAACAAACCGTTGGGATAATGTCAAAAATGGCAGATAGACTCACCCTCTCATCTCGGCAATAGATCCGTGGATAGATCGACGGCATGGTGATGATGTTGGCTACAACCTATCCCTTTTTTTAACGGGACACGAATATTTTCGGATTTAAATATAACCGCTTTAAATTAAATTCTAGCCAAGTGGGGCCTTCTTGTGACGGGATGACGGAGCACGTGTTCTTTTAGTAGACCCAATTCAATGCGGAAAGAGAAGAGGCACAGAAGTGCCCTGGGACTAGAGAATGTCGGAGCCCAGATGTTGGACTCACGAACGGCTGGTAGGCTGTCGAAGTCCTTGCGACAACAGTCCTAAAAAGACTACGTCTGGATGAGCGTGAAAGAAAACGGTAGAAATAATTCATCAGAGTAGTGATTTCGATTAACCCCTGCCCCACGAAGTAATGCGCGGTTCCTTGGCAAGATATATAAATGTGATCAAGTAAGGTGGTTTTGGTAAGTTAAAGTCCCACACTTTGTCTTTTGACGAAATTCCATCTTACTAACAAAAAAAAAAGCTTTGAAAAACTTAAATCGTTTTCCTATTTGGGGTCAGGATCGCAACTGATAACAACATGGAGGATAAAATCCACACACGGCTGCTGGCAGCCAACAGAGCCTATTTTAGTCAGTCTTAACTATTTCGCTCGAAAATTCTGATCGTAACATCGAAGCGTCTGCTGTACAAGACAGACACTAATCTTGCCAGTTCACAGGCTGCGCTTGGTTGGACACTTAATTGGTATGGATGGGGAAAATCCTGTTGGGAAAATCACCAGTGACTCCAGGTAGGCCCTGCCTTCGTTGGAGCAACGTCGTTAGCCAAGACCCTAAAAACATGCTAGAGATGTCGAACTGTAAGATCGCGGCGCCTAGCCGGGACGTGTGGGGTTTTTTCATTCAGCAGGCCTAGACAGGACTTCCGGTTCTCGCCACGTTGATGATGATGATGATGATAGATTTAATTAAAACAGTTAATGAAGAAGTGTGCTGAGTGTAAGTGAAAATTTGATATGATAAAGCTGGTGAGGAGAGAAGGTGTAATTATTTGGTAGCTACATCGTGAAAGTAGATTACTTTTTCCACGTTTGTGCTTTGTCCAGCATCAGTGGTGTCTGTTCCACGTTTGTGCTTTGCCCACCACCAGCTGGCAACATTCTCTGAACTAATAAGCAATCTTTAAGATTATTCATTATAAAACGTGAGAAATTTTTTAAAATGATTTTACAAAAAAAGTTAAGAATTTCTGAAACTTCAAATAATAATAAAAATAGTTAAATTTAATTTTAGAAGAAAAAAAAAGGTTTCATAAAAATTCAATCTTCAAGTTATTTTTGCATAAATTTCCATAATTATGTTCTAGGTTTTTATAGTCTTCTTATTCGTATTCTATTCTAAACAAATCGGATTTCACCAATTGTTGTGTTTTGCATGTAAAATTACATAACATAAAATTTTTTTTTTTTTTTTGGTAAGCAATTGCTTTCGATTTTTTAAGGCCAAGTGGGGTCTCAAATCAACCAAAGACTTTGTACATTATTTTACATAAAAAGATCATATTGTACTGTCGGTACACATAAACAAGTCATAAAAATTTATTATAGAATTTGTGTCTGGAAGCAGCATAGTTTTTAATTTTTTTCTTTTGGAATTTTAAGAAAACTTTACTCTGAAAAGTGTGGCGGTGATTTTGGTTGCCATCGTACAGTGCATGAAGTAAGTTTTCTCCATTAAGTTTGGGTAAAATACTGTCTCGACAATAACAATTTGTTTAAAAATCAGTCTGTTTTTTTTCATAGAAAACACATCAAATTTTCCATAAACTATTATGTAATTTAAAGCGTACTCTTTTATAATAAAAATTTATTTGAAAAACTATAAAAACTTATCAATTTGGTATAATTTTCTGTTCAATAATAAGTCATGAGCTTGTTGTAAAGGATTGAGTACATGTTGGGTCTTGATGTCTGAAGGATTTTAATCACATTTCTAATAACCAATTTTCTTTAACTTTTTGTATTTAGAAATTATTTAAATTCTCTACTGTTTTTATGGAAACTGTTATTATTTTTTTATACTCCCTCACATGGTAGCTTCTCGTAATGATGAAAAGAAACTTTTCTGTTAAGTAAACTTCTTCAAAAATTCCAAACTAAAAGTCGTAATTTTCCCCAAGTTTATCGTTAAATCGTTGAAATTCAATGTAGTCGATTTAAAATTGTTTTTTTTTTTGTTGTTGCTTTATTTCAGTGAAAACTATTTGAAATTACACGTTCTCAATTGTTATGTTGACGACAACTTACATTGATGTCAGCAGTTGTTAGAAAACTTTTTTGGATGTTGTCCTTAAAAATATTGACTGTGACTAGAAAGAGTAATGATTTCGTTAGAATCCTTTTTGAAATATTAACAATTTTACGATAACACGTTATTTGTCTTAAATCAAAAAGTTTTAAATAAATAATAAAAGAAATCGTAGAGTACCATCTGGTGTCTAATGTTTTTGCACGATCTCACCATACCAGACGACACATAACGAATTGTACAGAAATGTACTCAAGTTCGAATACTGCTTAGGACATCATGTCCCGAATTGGGCTTAAATGTGGCGGTGTCAAAGAATTTACATTTCAGTACTAAAGTTGCTTAAAATCATCATGAGAAAAGAATTGTGGACGTGATCTCTTGTGAGGTCCTGGAAAAATAAAAAAAACAACCTCATTGTACCAGTGCTGGAAGGCTTAAAATAGAATCGCCTTCAGCTTCTCGGTTACACTCGACAGTACCAAGATGGCGTCATTTTAAGTATTTTTTGATCTTGGAGAAAAAAATGTCACATGGACTTAGATTAGGTGAAAAGGGGGCTTGGAAACCTAAGGAATGCCGTTTTTTATTTAAAAACTCATGGATGGTGATGGACACGTAACAGAGGGCATTGTCAGTATGGATCATCGAAGTGCCTGCTTTATTGTTTATCGACCTTAGAAGACCTCACACTCGTTCCACGTTTTCATCAGTTTTTAAAGGCCGCTTACTTCCAGATAGAGGCTCGTATTTCACTGCTTTTCGGCACTCCAAAAAGCCTTTATGCAACCGAAAAGCTTGCGCTCTTGATAAGAAAGGTTCCCGATAGACTCGTTGCAACTTTTCAAAAGCCAAACACGTGGAATCACCAAACTTACCAGAAAATTTCATTGCACATGTGAGGTCCTGGAGATGGGCCTATCAAAATGAAAAAAAACCTCATTGTACCAGTGCTGGAAGGCTTCAACTAGAATCACCTTCAGTTTCTCGGTTATACTCGGCACTACCAAGATGGCGTCATTTTAAGTATTTTTTGATGTTGGAGAAAAAAAAGTCACATAGACTTGAGGTGAAAGGGGGCTTGGAAACCTCAGGAATGCCGTTTTTTATTTAAAAACTCATGGATGGTGATGGCCACGTAACAGAGGGCATTGTCAGTATGTTTATATACTCTCCGCTTCAAATTTTGCAGTTCCATTTTTCGTGATGCACTAGAAAAACACAATCTCACTTATCAGGCTCTCTAAGGTCTCGTAACTTCCGGGCGGGATTGAAGCTTGTACTCCACGTCGAAGAGGGACCTAACTTTTTATAGGGAAGTTAGCAGTTCGTTATCAGTGATGCTAGGCTCATTACTTATCTGTCGCACCTCGTTAGAAGTAGTCAATGCAAATGACCACTACAGGCAATTCTGCGTCTCTCTGACTACTATGTGGTAAATTTTGGGCGAAGATCTCAACCGAATCTCGCATAAGATCCGGTTGGTATAGTAATTGAAGCTGTACGATCAATAGTTGAGTTCTGGAAGCAATACAGGAGGATTCTGTGTTTAATGGCACAATTTTTGTTTAGTGATGAGGCTCATTTATTGGCTTGATAGTTTTATCAACAAGCAATCGTAGGTCCCTAATTCTTTCGAAATAGGGCCAAATTTCGCGTTACGTTCAATGGGGAGCATTACCGGGCAATTATCAATGATTATTTGTTTGAAAACATAAACAATTTAGACCCAGATAATATGTGACTCTACCAAGATAGCCCTTTTGCCCATACATCTCGCCAAAACATCGATTTATTGAAGACGCGCTTTGGCTTCAACGTGATTTTAGGCAATGGATCTGTTAATTAATCTCCAAAATCGTTGATGATTTGTTTTGGAGATTTATGAAGTCATTAACAAACCACTGACAGTTGAAGTATTGGAGTCCAACGTTAAGCGAGTTATGTCGGAAGATAGAGCCGAGTATTCTCGAAAAAAAATGATTAAAATTTGATCGAATGAACTTTGTTAAGAACTGACGAATTTCAAAATGCTGCTGCCAAAATTTTATTTTGTGTTTTTTTCCGATAAAATATGAAATTTCCACCCAAGCTTGGACAAGGACATTAGTTCCTCGTTGAATTATTGAAAAATTCTATATTTCTAGGAAAAATAATTCCTTAAAAAAACACTGATAGTAAAAAAAAAAAGTATAAAATTCCGAAGTTATTTTGAAAAAAATACCCTGTTTTTGATAACGATAACAAGCGTGGAAAGAATTCATATGGCAAATGCAAATATGCAAGGATATGATCAAAAAGGAGTAAAGGAAAAGAAACAATCAAAAACCGAGATTAAATTGTTTTGCAAAGAATTATATACAAACCAAAATAAATGTAAATTGTGCTCCTGTTTTTAATTTTTCTGCAAATGTTTTCGTTCGTATCCTTTCCACAAATGTCCTTTAAGTAGACCGGCAACAGTAACAATCATGTTGGCTAGCTTGGTCGTACTCGTGTTTTTTTTGTGGATTGTGGATTAGCAAAGAGGAAAACCCCAAGCGCATAGCCGGCCGCAAAACAGGTTGAATGAATGAACTTGCAGTAAGGTACGTAGACAAAAGTGACCTTTTCCTTTGAAGGTAGACATTCTAAGGTCGTTAACAACCAGCAGGTGGATGACTGAGCACCCAAAGAGGTGTAAATACGCTGTGATTCCGTCTCGATGGGGTGGTTTTCTCACCGTCACTGTACTAGGGGCTATTTTCCACATGCTTTTATGTTTGCTTGAAAAGTTGTCGCTGTTATTCTACGATGCCATACTGCATTATCGACTATTTTCCAACACACAACTACCCATTTGAAAAAAAAAGGTTTTTTTTTTTATAAAGAAAGTATTTTAAGAAACAGCACGTGTTCACAGACATAAATTCGAAAAATAGCTTAGTGGATGAGGGCAAAATCCTAGCATAGGTGTAGGTGTAGGTGTAGATTTTGTAATACAATAAAAGGAAAAACATTAGAACAGGTGTGGGTGTAGTATGCTGAATCACCTAGAACTGAAAAGGAAAACAGATCGTTAGCCGCATTCTATCAGGTTTGTCGGATAATCCTCGAACATGAAGCAGTTTGTCGGTATTTTTTGGTGCTTGATTTTTATTTTATTTTTAGTACAAATTATACCACCCTCGTTAATATTCCCTCGTTTTTACCGCCATTTTGTCTGTGTTATCTTTTCTTTTATTTACAACAAAAACTATGTTTTGGTTTAATTTTAGTTACTTCTATCCTGGTTATTACAATAGTTCTGTTTTGGTGTCTAGTTAAGAGTTTTGTGGTGGAAACAAAATCCGGCTAGCTAGAAGGGTGAACGTTGAAAACTAAACAACCAACAACAGGAAGGAGCGTAAAGCATTAGAATCTTGGTTTTTATGAAAAGTCCATGATAGTGTCCAATAAGGGTGCAGTAGGCAAATAGAAAAGCTTCAGTCCACGTTTTTAGTTAAGCTCTGATGCATTGGCTTAATGCGGTTGCCATATCAGATTTCATAGACAACCTTGAAGGGAAGAATTCGCCCGTTTTATGCGGTGAACTGGTTAGTTGTGGCCGGTTCTACTCTCTCACATATTCGTCTTTACTTAAAACTACTTCGAAAAGCATTCAAGGCAAAGTATTTGTTCAATGGATGCACACGTTTCTTCATTGCATAAATTCACTCTTCCGCAAGGGAAGCCCTTTCAGCAAATCCCGTATCCACCAGATTGTGAATACTTTCCGATTACAGTTGTTGTTTTTTTTGCATATTCAGTCAAGTAAAAGTAATCAAGTGAATTCCATCGAAACTGAAATTCTTATATGCAAATTCCTTTTGTTCATCTACGATGTGAGAACAGTTTGGCCAGAATACAAAGAAGTGCTTTGTTTGGAATGGAAAAACACTAGTCGACCAACTTAAGAGAATCAGTGCCGATTCGTATATCATGCAAGAAAGATATCGGATAGTCTGCCAAAAAATTTTATAAAAATATAAATAATCGAGACTTGAATTATGTCGTCGCCTTGTGTATTTGAAATTTTATTTTTCACACACTGAATTGTTCCAATTTTTAGAGCAGATCTCCTTCACAGTCAATCTTCTTGTATATATTAACAATGCCGTCCCAATCCTTAACCATCCCCCCTTCACACTTAGAGTAAAAAAAATCTAGAAAAATTTATACTATAATCAATTCTGCCTTATGTTCGTATGATAATTTTCAACTGCATACAAATTGCCAACAATTTCTGGGCTTTTTGTGTGTCGTAACTTAATTTTTGATTTTTGTTCAATTTTTCACCGAAAATATTTCTGTTTTTTTTATCGAACAAGAATTTTTATTAGGATTTCATTTGAGCACATTGCATACAGAATACAACGTTTTTCTATATAAAAAAAAACAATTTTTGTATTTATTCTTAAACTTTTAAAAAATGCTAACAGAAACTCACCGAACAGATGTTTAAATTATTAGCTAGAAATTTTAAATTTATCAAAACATTTGGTTTTGGATAGCAGAATTTATTATTATTTTCGAGGAATTGCGCAATTTTGCTTTTATTTTTATTTTTGTTTATACATTTCTGAAAATGTTTTTATGAAAATCCGCAAAATATTTGGATACAAAATCCGCAAAATATTTGGATACACTTGAATGCTTAGAATAAAGTTTCAATTTCAATAAAAAAAAATTTAGTAAACAATTTACTGCACAAAATTGACGTACAAATTTTTAATTAAAAATGTTTAGTAAAAATTTTCAGTAAAAAATTTTTGTTAAAAAATTTTCAGTACAAAAATTTTGGCAAACAATTTTTAGTCAAATTTTCAGTATTAATTTTTGTATTTGAGTAAAAATTTTCAGTAAAATATTCGTTGAAAATTGCCCGAAAAATTTTCAGGCTAATTTTCGGTAAAAATTTTCACTTAAATTTTCAGTAAAAATGTTCGGTAAAAATGTTCAGTAAAAAATTTTCATTAAAAATTTTCGGTAAAAAATGTTCAGTCAAATTTTCAGTGTTAACTTTTGGTATTTGAGTAAAAGTTTCCAATCAAATTTTCGTTGAAAATTGTCACTAAAATTGTTGGTAAAAAAATTTCAGTCAAATTTTTAGTAAAATTTTCTCTCAAATTTTCAGTAAAAATGTTCTGTAGAAAATTTTCATTAAAAATGTTCGGTAAAAATGTTCAGTAGAAAATTTTCATTAAAAATTTTCGGTAAAAAATATTCTTTAAAAAAATTTGAGTAAAAAATTTTCAGTATTCATTTTTGGTATTTGAGTAAAAATTTCTAGTAAAATTTTCCAGTCAAATTTTCGTTGAAAATTGTCACTAAAATTTTTGGTAAAAAAATGCTAGTAAAAAATTTTCGGTACACATTTTTAGTCAAATTTTCGGTAAAAATTGTCCGTCAAATTTTCATTAAAAATGTCGGTAAAAAAATTTCAGTATTAATTTTTGGTATTAATTGTAAAAAATTTTCAGTAACCATTTTCGGTAAAAATTTTCAGTCAAATTTTCGGTAATAATTTTCAGTACAATTTAGGTAATAATTTGCAGTAATAATTTTCAGTAAAACTTTTCTGTAAAATTCGTACGCAGTAAAAATGTTCAGTCAAATTTTCGGTCAACATTTTTATTAAAAATTTAGCAACGAAGGTTTGGTTTTACATATTTGAAATTATTATAGTTTGTACACTTTTAAGAAAGTTCCTATTGGTGTGTGCAAAAAAATTTGGATTTAAACATTTTCAAGTTTTGTTATTGTTAAAATATTAAATAATCCTTAATTGTGGAGAATATTTGTGATAACCTGTGTGGAAGACTTTTACGCAATGAATTGAAAAGGTATCTTCATGTCTAGTTGAAATAATTCAATTTCATTTTTTTTTCAAAGTAGCTAAAAAATATTATTTTAAAAATAACAAATTTTGTCAAGGATTAGTCTTTTAGGGGAAGAGAAAGTAGAAGGGCAGTGGAGGTCCGAAGTAAAACCGTGTACTTGGGTATCTACTTACTCGATTTTTTTTATTGTAATATAAAAGTTCTTTTGACGGAACTTATAACTTCCACCAAAGAATCTAATAGTTTAGCTGTCATATTTTTTTTTTTAAATTACACTTACAATTAGACACGATTTAATCGTAAAATTCCAAATACAATACGCAACTGAAAGGCGGTTAGTCTATTAGCGGCTATGAATAGTAAAATCTAGAAATTTATTAGACCAAATATGGGATGCAGGCTAAATTATTATTCAGAAGCATTATTTCATGAAAGAAGTCCATCCATTTTAATCATGATTACGCGTTCGGAATTCGTTTTATTTATTACGATGGCAAAAGAATGTAAAAATATCGATGTTGTCGATGGTGATTCTATCGGTAAATTTTTATTAACGGCTTCTGTAAATATTATAAAAATTTCCATAGAAATAATTTCTGTTGAAGAAAATGGGAAGGAAAAACTTTACACGGAAGGTGTTAAGATATATTCAAAAATAATACATTATGGATGAGTTTTTCGTAATTGATATCGATAGTGTTGCTTTGAAGATTTTTTAAAAATCTTTTTGTTGATAAAATTAAGTAAACAAATTTGGTTGATCAAATCGATTCCACAGATTTAAGATTCGACAAATAAAAATAACCCTTAAAAAAATTAGCTTCTTTATGGTAAAAATAAAAAAAGGCTTTGGAAAATAGGCTGCTTTCAAAATAAAAAAATGGCCTTTAGGAAAATTTGCTTTTCACAAAATATAAAAAAATTGCTTTTGGAAAAATGGCTTCTCTCAAAATAAAAAAAAAATGTCGTAGGTAAAATTGGTACTTTCAAAATAAAAAAAAAGCTTTAAAAAAATTGGCTACTCTCAAAAGCTTTTGGGACATTTGCTTTTTTTTTCAAAATAAAAAAAAGGTTTTGCAAAATTGGCTACTTTCTAAAAAAAGCTTCGGCAAAATTGATTACTTTCAAAATGAAGAAACATTTGCGAAATTGGGTTTTCACAAAATAAAAAATTGGCTTTGGGAAAAATGGCTTCTCTGAAAATAAAAAAAGCCGTTGGGAAAATTGGCTTTTCTCAAAATAAAAAATTGGCATTGAAAAAATGGGCTTTTTGGGAAAATTGGCTTTTTTTAAGATAAAAAAACTTTGGGAAATTGGGTTTTCACAAAATAAAGGATTGGCTTTGGGAAAAATGGCTTCTCTCAAAATAAAAAAAGGGCCTTTGGGAAAATTGGCTACTCTCAAAATAAGAAAAAGTTTTAGGGAAATTTGGCTATTTTGAAAATAAAAAAAAGCTTCTCGTAAATTGGCTACTTTCAAAATAAAAAAACGTTTGAGAAATTGGCTTTTTTCAAAATAAAAATTTGGCCTCAGGAAAATAGAAAAAAAATGTCCTTGGAAAAATTAGTTACTTTCAAAATAAAACAAAAAGCGTTGGGAAAATTGGCTTTTTCCAAAATAAAAATTGGCTTTGGGAAAAATGGCTTCTTTCAAAGTAAAATAAAATGTCTTTGGGACAATTGGCTACTTTCAAAATAAAGAAAAGCTTCTTAAAAAATTGGCTACTTTCAAAATATAAAAAAAATTTTGAAAGATTATTTTTTTTTCAAAAATAAGAAGAAGTTTTTAAAAATTACCTTTTTTCAAAATGAATAAAAATGCTTAAAAAATTGGCTGCTTTGGAATTAAAAAACCGCTTTTAAAAAATCGCTACTTGTACTTTTGGACATTATAAAAATGATCTCATTTTGCTGCCATAAAATTGTGGGCGAGAAATTTTTTTTGTTAAATAACTTCTTAATTAAAATTGCCTAAATATAATGAATTGGTTAATTTTGAAATTTTTTTAAAATTATTTTACTCTAAATTTATGTAGTTTTCTTTTATTTTAGACAAGAAAATGAGTCAGTTTTGTAAGCTTGGAAGTACATTTTTACCAGGAAGATATCTATAATTTTTATTTAGAAATAATGTCAATTTCTGTTGTAATGAGAAACGTGTATGACCCTGTCCTCAGTTAGAACTGCACCAATAAGAAATATTTTTTTTTTTGAGGTCTTTTGTGAAAGAAACAGTTTTGCAAGGAAAGCTTTTGACAAGTTAGGTGTGGCCCTAATATATTTTGTGTTAGGTGTGCTGAAACACAAAAGATATTTTGATACACAAATTAGAATTTTAATAATTCGAATGATAAAAGAAAATTGCTGCCATGACGGAGGATATTTACGAGTCAATCAGACCTAAAATTGGGACATTAATTTAGTTTGAGTGATTCTATGATAAACCGAATCTGATCCAATTCGAATCGATTCGCAATTGCAATCAAAACCGAATGGATGGAGATCATTAATTGATTGGCGTCTGGTAAGTATTCCGTTTTATACACAGTGTAAAAGGTTTAATGTGCCATATTGGATCTGGATTGGAAATTCCAATACAGCCAGTCTGAGGACAAATGCATTGGCAATAATTTACAATAGACGAAAGATGGAAGATCTGCCATAGCTATTGATACTGTGGCAGATGACAAAAGTACAATTCTAACAAAGCTGACAGTAACAGCCAACAACGATTTCGATTGCAACAAACATCATTTGGGGCGGGAAATTTAAACCAGTGACAACAACAGATGTTGCTGTCTGTGGTGGAAGACAACTGAACTCGGCCAAGTATAGAGCTAGGGCGGCTGTCGGTTCGATGTTGCGTTTGGTTGGCAACCGATGTCGCTCAATGAAGGTTAATTGAGGTTAATCGACCAATGATGCGCCAACTATCACCATGAGTAATCGTTGGTTGGCGTATTTGTCCCGGGACCCCTCTGGTTGTTGGCGCAGACATTTTTGTTCGGCTTTTAGTCTGTTTGTATGTCTGCTCATCGGTCCATTGGCATGGACCACAGAATCAATAATGACAAAAGTGAACAGACTGCCTGGGATAGACATTATTATTTCTATTCAAGATTACATGATAGCACAGCACAATCATTCAAATTTCAGTAATGCCGGACGACACTCAACTATGGGCAGTTGTTCGCTGGAAATGGATATTATTGTCTGTCGCACATATCACCACACTGACCTCATTTTCTTTATTAATCAACAGTGCTGACGACATCAACATTTTCCTATCACATCGGTTTTTGCTTTTGGAGTGTTGACCACCAAACTTAGACTGATTGGGCTTGTTCTATTCTATTCGACTTTACGTTTACTCGACTTTTATTCCAATGCAATAATAATAACAATCATAATCAAAATGGTTGTTGCCTTTTCAATTTTGGTCATGTAGGTCTACGCTGTACGCATTCAGAATCATTGCCTACGGAAAGTTAAGAAAACATAACCCGATTTGAATTTATTTGGAAATATTTCCTTAGAAGTGTTTGAACGTTGCATAATAGATTCCCTTGCCCTTTTTACTATTAGATAAAGTCCGAGTTCCACTTTCACTTTTCCCGTTCAGATTGTACAAAAGTTAACTGATCTTCTTTCTGGAAATTAGGTAATGAATGACAAGCGATTGGGCGGTCTTCAAACGAGCTAAATTTGTGTAATTTCCGGAAATTAGAAATTGACAAATTAGTTAATATTAGAATGAAATCCAAACTGTTAACTATAATAGATAAAATGGAATTCTTTAAATAATCATTTGGTTTTTTTTCTCGAAAGTATCTTTAGACTAAAGTTTAAAAGATTTTCAAACAAACTTAAGATAAAATTGGTTGATTTTTTTATGATATTTTGAAATATTATTTACCTTCTTCTAAATTGGAATGGCAGAAAAACATTTCTCAAAATCAGATGGTGAAATTGACAGCTATTTGAAAAAAATTTAAACGGTTCTAAGAAATTTACTTAATACAATAATCTGAAAATATCATATACTAAATCAGATTGCTCTTACGTTCATTATTTTAGTTTTAAAAATAAGGGGTTCCTGTACAAATAAAAACAAGAAAAATGAAAATTTTCAGTAACAATATTTGTTGAAAACCTGTAATAAAAATATCCAGAAAAAATTGAAAATATTCAATAAAAATTAGCAACAAAAGTTTTCAAAAAAAAAAATTTCAATTGAACTTTTCAGTAAAATTTAAAAGAAAATTACATAATTTTTTATGTATAACTTTTCGGTTAAAAATCTGTAATTAAAAATTAAAAAAGATAATTTTAATTTAAATTTTCAGTTAATAACTTTGAGTAAAAGTTTTTAATTTAAAAACTTTATTAAAAATTGTCTAAAAAAATTTTCGATCTTCAGTCCAATATGTTAGTAACATTTTTCATTAATAAACATTCAAAATATAAAAGAGTCCTTGGAAAATTGGCTATATTTGGAATAAAAAATCCTCTAAAAAATTGGCTTCTTTCAAAATAAAAAAAAGTTCTTGAAAAAATGTTTAGCAAAATTTCCAGTACATATTTTCAGTACAAATTCTCAGTTAAAAATTGTCTGTACGAATTTTCAGTGAAAAATTTCAGTGAATATTTTCAATAAATATTTCTGTAAGAAGTTAACATTTTTGATCAAAATTCTCTGTACAAATTTTCAGTAAAAAATTTTAGTACAAAGTTTCAGTAATAATCTTCAGTAAACATATTTGGTAAACATTTTCAGTCAAAAATTTCAGTAAAAATTGTCGGTCAAACTTTTCTGTAAACATTTTCAGTGAAAACTTTCCGTAAAAATGTTCAGTAAAAATTTTCATTTTTTTTTAAATATTAGACAAAAATGAAGAATATTTTCCGTAAAAATTTTTAGTATACATTTTAAGCCAAAATTTTCAATACAAATTTACAGTACGAAATTTTCATTTTTTTTTTAATATTAAACAAAAATGAGAATTTTTTACTCAACTTGAAAAAAAATTTCTGTACAAATTGTCAGTCAAAATTCTCTACAAATTTTCAGTAACAATTTTTAGTACACATTTTCAGTAATAATTTTCAATAATAATAATTTTTGGTAAACATTTTAAGTCAAAAATTTCAGTAAAAATTGTCGGTCAACCTTTTCTGTAAACATTTTCAGTGAAAACTTTCCGTAAAAATGTTTAGTAAAAGTTTTCATTTTTTTTAATATAAGACAAAAATGAAAAAAAATTTCCGTAAAAATTTTTAGTAAACATTTTCAGTTAAAATTTTTAGCCAAAATTTTCAATACAAATTTTCAGTACGAAATCTTCATATTTTTTTAATATTAGACAAAAATGAGAATTTTTCACTCAAAAAATGAAAAAAAATTTCTGTAAAAATATTCCGTACAAATTGTCAGTCAAAATTCTCTACAAATTTTCAGTATCAATTTTTAGGACACATTTTCAGTAATAATAATATTTGGTAAACATTTTCAGTCAATAATTTCAGTAAAAATTGTCGGTCAAACTTTTCTGTAAACATTTTCAGTGAAAACTTTCCGTAAAAATGTTTAGTAAAAATTTTCATTTTTTTTAAATATTAGACAAAAATGAAGAAATTTTTCCGTAAAAATTTTTAGTAAACATTTTCAGTTAAAATTTTTAGCCAAAATTTTCAATACAAATTTTTAGTACGAAATTTTCATTTTTTTTTTAATATTAGACAAAAATGAGAATTTTTCACTCAAAACATGAAAAAAAATTTCTGTAAAAATATTCTGTACAAATTGTCAGTCAAAATATTCTGTACAATTTTCAGTAAAAATTTTCAGTAAAAAGTTTTAGTCAAAATTTCTAGTTAACATTTTTAGTCAAAATTTTTAGTACAAATTTTCAGTAAAAATTTTCAATAAAAATTTCAGTCAACATTTTTAGTCAAAATTTCCAGTCTACATTTTCTGTAAACATTTACGGTAATTTTTTTCAGTCTAAATTGTTAGTCAAAATTTTCAGTCAAAATATTCAGTACAAATTTTAAATCAAAATTTTCTAAGTAAAAATGTCCACTTTTTTTTAAATATTAGACGAAAATGGGAATTTTTAACTTAAAACTTGAAAAAATTTTTTGTACAAATTGTCTAATAAAATGTTCAGTAAAAATTTTCTAAAAGTTATTTTTTTAAATATTAGACGAAAATTTTTAATATGAAAATTCGAAGAAATTGAACAAAATAAATACGCTCTTCAAAATTCGACATAAAAAAACATTTTTAAAAAAAACCAGTTTTGTGTTTAAAAAATTCGAGTTACAGTTTTTAAAAATTATCTAAGATTTCAGTAAAAATATTCCATAAACTGTCAGTAAATTGTCGCAGGTAGCAAATTTTTATGTTAAAAGAAAAATGCCAAAAACCAAATGGATGTTTTGCAAATGGCTTAAAACGAAAATACAGGTACGACAAGCACTTGCTTATGATCCAAAAGAAGAAAAAAAACATTTTCACAACTGATCACGTAGAATAAATACTTTTGCTTGTTTATTTTCTGCTATCAACGATACAATCCAGTACAATTGAACGAAAGAATTCCAAAAGTTTAAAAATAATTGTTTATCATATTTTGTGCATTTAAATATAATATTTCTATTGAAATTAATTTTAGAAGAATTTCATTTTTAAAATAAATGAAATGAAACGAAACGAAATGTTAACAGTCAGCCAAGTGGAAATTATCAGCAGAATTTTTTAGTGGGTGGATTTTAGTATGTGCCTGCCTGGTCTTCCAGCAATTAAACAACAGAAAAACGGAATTTCATGCTGTACACACCAGTGCATGTGTTTATTCATAAAAGTTAATGTTAACATAAACAAATGAAAATAATAAAAAAGCCACTAATCATAGTTCAAAGTTTTATCTCAAGCGGAAAGAATATTTCTCAGTATTAGATCATTTTTAGAAAAAAGTTAAATTGTGACTTAATTTCTGGGATTGAAGGGGTACTACTATTGGGGATCATTATTGTCAATAAGCGGTATTTGGTAGTTTTATGATTGTAGGATATAATTAGAAAAAATTAGTAATTTTTCATAGTTAATTAGTCGCATTGCTTAATTAGTCGTAAATTAATTGCATCTAGCCAGTGAATATCTTAAGTATTCTAAGCAGTTAAACTAGTTGGATTTATAAATTGTTTAACACATGATACTCTAAATGAAGAAAATTTAAACAAAACCATTTTAATCGTACATAATACGGGGGTGAATTGATAAGTCAGTAACAAATCTGATAGATGTCACTACCAACATGGAAATTATATTTTTTCCAATAAGTACTATCTATTAGAAGATCAGCTGTGAAATTTTTACCTTTGAAATGAGTTTTGTCTTTGAATTAAAAATGCAGAAAGATGAATTTCTTAGCTTTAAAAGCATTATTTTTTTTGGGTGGATATTGAAAGATATTAAAAGGACTTCTTGTTACTTGCTAGGATGATTCATAATTGGTTTAATGAATTCCGATATGTGTGTCAGGGCACTAGTGATGGCAGACGTTCGGGACGTCCAAATGTAGTGACGACTCCAGAAACTATAGAAAAGGTTTATGATATTGTTATGGAAGGACAAAGGATTTAAGTTGGCAACAAGAGCAATCTAAGCAGTGGGTATTTTTTCCAGTTGAGAAGGCTCCAAAGCAAGCAAAATTTTGTACATCACCCGGTAAGGTGATGGCCATCGTTTTTTTTGAATGCAATTGACATTTACTTCACAGACTACTTGGAGGAACAAAAATCAATAAGTAGTGAATCTTATTCATCACTGCTGGATGGTTTCGATAAAAAAAATGCAAATGAAAGTAAGTCATTTAAAATAGAAAAATATCGTTTTTCAACACAATAACGCACCAGTGGATCTTTCAATTGGAATCGTCTTCAGGTCATAGGTTACACTTCTTTGAATGAACAAAAAATTGGATCAGGTAAATAGGGGAGCTGGGAAACTAGAGAAATTCCTTTTATCAATAAAAAAAATCATTGTTGGCATTGACCGTGCAACAGGGACCATTGTGATGGTTTAGAATCGAAGGGCGAAGAATCCCCTTTCTCTGAGCTTTTCACGGAATTCAAGAACTTTAATGCCAGTCGACGGTATATCCTCACAATCACCTTCACTTGTTCCATACTTTTATCATAGTTCGATATTGAAGTTCTCTCTATCTGTGACACGTGGCGTTGTTATAGTGGACTCGTGGGAGTGCTGGAAAACTGGAACTGGAATCGCCTTCCACTCCTCGGTTACAACCCTTTCGATAATATGGACAGTAATAAGATGACGTACATTCAGGTGTTTTTTTATATATTCGGGAATAAAAATTCACGAGGACTATGATCAGGTGTTAATTTTCTGCTGTGTGTGGGGGGGGGGGGGGGTGGGGTTGTATAATTATTAGCATCTCTTTGTTCGACAAAAACACGTTGATGAAAATATCCGTTTGACAGACAGCGTTCTTATGGTGGAGCATCCAAGTTTTGACGCGGAAAAAAATCTTTTTTTAAGGCCCTTCAAAAATTGTTTGACTGTTAATCAACGCTTTGACCACACAAGATCTCTCACTTGTTTCACATTTTTATCGTTTTTGATGTTAAAAGAGGGCAGATTTAGCTCCTTCCGGTTTTTTTCTGTTTCAAAATAGGAAAAAATTGTCATCAAATAGTGTCGTTATACAAGAAACAAACGCCTTTTTTAAGGTTCCTGGAGAAGAACTCCTCGCTTTTGGAGGTGAGATAGTGCCATTTGCACACCCTTAAAAAAATTCCACTGCCATTTGCACACCTTCAAAATTTGCGTACTCATTTATATAAAGTTTTACGGCGATCTGGATAGGTTGTTGTCCGTTGCAACCAAACTCTGCAATTTTTTTGTGTATATTTCCTTGTCACATGCGGTCTAGCGTTGTCATGAATAAACAGTATGCCCTTTTCGTGACAAAATGGACGTTTAAGTTGAATGTCAGTTGAATTTAAAATTTGAGGGCTACATCTAGGTTAGTTAATGTAGCATTTGTGGTGATTATATTACGGAGCGCTTTATCATTGACATCTGATGACCTTCCTCAAAAGTCAACCGAATAAAATTTTATAAGCCATCTTCGGCATATCCGAGCCTTTCCAAACACTTCACACAAGTTTTTTGCTGCCTGTACAACGTTATTTCCTATTTGGAACTCATACAGTATATAATGTCTTAGGTGAACTTTTAATTCACTCACGTTAACGGTTCTAGAGGTTGCGAAAAAATTTCTGTAAACTAACAATCTACCTGCTCAAACCGGTTTCACTCCAATTAGAATTCTTACTAAGGACCCATAACGCATGGAAGTGTACTGCACAACTTTTCCCTCACACTTTATAGTCTACAAACGCCTTTTGGGCGGCCCTCTAGAAATTTTGGTGGACAAATAGTAAAATTAAAAAATTTTGTGTTAAA
This sequence comes from Atherix ibis, assembly GCA_958298945.1. Lineage (NCBI taxonomy): Eukaryota > Metazoa > Arthropoda > Insecta > Diptera > Athericidae > Atherix > Atherix ibis. Next base: position 32,653,115 of record OY282605.1, read on the forward strand.
AAATCAGAAAAAGTGATTAAAAAATCAAAAAAGAAAAAATTTTCAAAAAAAATGTTCTACTTTTATTTTTTATGTGACGTATTTTTAAATAAATTTGAAAATGCCTTTATTGTTTTAAAAAAAAAATTTAAAATCGAAAAATTTAAGGGTGTCCCAAAAATTACGCAAGATTTGAATTTTGCGCCATTTATGCGGTTAAGTGTTGCTAACGAAGAAAAAAAACAACGTGACAGCTGACAGTTCAGGGTTATTGAAAATGCAGCGCTACACAACAGAACAGCGCCTTTGTCATTGTTGAGCGATATTTTAAAAATAATGAAGGTTGGGCAGTTACAGATCGCATTTGAGGTTCAGAAAATCCACAAGTTTGGTTGGGATTTTGGGGTGGAGGCATTATCCAATGCAGCTGGTCAGGTAATAACAGTTGATGGTGATAATCCAGTTGCAAGATATGAATGTGGACGACAAGTGGTTTCAACAATACGGTGCCACATGCCATACAGCCCAAGAGACAATTCAATTACTGCATGAGTCATTTACTTCTTGCGTGAATTTTAAAGTATATTTTAAAAAATTGTTGTTAATAAAAAATCTTAGAATTATACTATGAAATGGCAGCTGGTATAAACTAAATTGGGCGAAAAATTCAAATCAATTCAATTTTATGGGTTTATATTGACTTCCAACTCTCCAAAATGGGGTCAACTCTCCAAAATATCAAAGTGAGTATGCCTAATCAGTTCTCGTTCAAAAGGAATCATTTGTAACAAAATATTTTTTATCTTTGCATTTGTGAGACCTAAATTTTGTTGTTGTTTTTGGAGAATGCAATTTTTAAAGAAAATTTTTCTCTACAAAAACTACTTATTTTTGTAATTATAAAAATTCGTACAATAAATTTTTAAAAAATAATTCTTTTGATGCCTCGATTAATAGATTGAAATTTAGATTTTTATGAGATAGAAAAAGGCAACTTTAACTTAAAAGATACATCGTCGAGATAGTCGTGGTATCGATTCCAAACAGGATGGTGGGAACATTATCTTCCGTGTTTATCGAAGTAATCACCTCATCTTCATCAGATTTGCTATTTTTGCCATTGAATCGACTGCAATTTACAGAGAACTTGTTACTCTCGTAGATGATAATTTTGTTTTTCTTTGTTTTTTTTTCTTTTTCAAAGTAATCAATCGATATTGTGTGTCTAATATAAACAAATATTTGCCAATCATTTTGAAACGCTTTCAAATCAAAGTCAATCCGATAAAAATTAATTTTAAACGCTTTTTACTATTCAAGGTTTTTTCTTCGTGACATTGCTTGTCAATTTGTGCAATTTGTAGTTGTTATTATCTTCTGTTAATATTTGCTATTATATTTTATTCTTACAACTACTATTGCTATTAAAGTTTCTATTACTTAGTATTATTATTTTTATTATTATTATTGGCTTCCGCGTGCACAATTGAAAAATAACAAAAATAAATAAAATTAACGTTCCAGTTGACACGCGTTCATGTACTTTTGTTGCGTTACCGTCAAAATATTTGTCGAATTTGCGCATATTTATATGTGTTTGTGTGTGGGGATGGATGAGCGTACAGATGGATGGGTGAATAGATGGATTAATGGATGGTTGAATGGGGATAGCTGCCACAATCAATCTTCGTCTCGAAATGAGTCTAATTTTTGTTTCGTTTTGACTTAAATTTGTCACACTTGATGAAATATTTTTAAATATAAAAGCTTTTTGTTTTATAATAATTTTATTACTAATGTAATTTTTTTTCTATTTTTTTTTAAATATTAATTTAATTTGAATGCTTCTGAAATGGAGTTCTGAATTAAATTAATTTTACGTTCTTGAATATGGTAGCCAAAGCGCAAACAAAAAAAAATGAATCATGAACTTCCAGAAGCTTGGACTAAGAGCAGCAAAAAGACGCTGCCAACTTAAAAAAAAAACGATACCAAATAAATTTAAATTAATGTGTGGTTAGCCATAAAATATTTGAAATTCTGTAAGATTTGCATCTTTTTTCTTATTAATTAGTGAACACTTTAACTTGGTTCGTTTCAGTTAGAAGTTTATCTAATCGGTTATCCATTTTGTATTTCGAAAAGTACAGCACTGTCATTGGCAGCGGTCAAACATATGGATTGAAAAAAAATGGTATTTGTTTAGGATAAAGTCTGCCATTTGAAAATGACCGTTACCTATAATTTGAACACTATGACCCTATGATACTGATTTTTTTATGGGTCTGAACTTAAAGATTATAATCTGAACTGCATGAAGGTATAAAAAAAATGACGCGAAGAGGTCCATAATAGAAAATGCCAGACTTACAGTCTAAAAGCTCTTTTCTTGCTCGGTGGAGCTTGGTATAACCTCATATGCGGTAATTTTGTTTAATGATATATTACATAGCGCAGCATACCTGTGCCATGTAATATATCATTAAACAAAATTACCGCATATGTGGCTTTGAAAACCCACAAGTAATTGTGAAAGAGCCACTGTATCCGCCAAAAGTGGTTGTCTGTTTTGCAAATTTTCATTTGAAGGCTCGAATTTCTTTGAAAATGAAGAAGGAGAAACCATTTGAATTTTTTAGCTATGACCGCCATGAAGGTATAAAAGTGGTTCAGCTATCTGAACCGCCATGAAGGTATAAAAAAAGTGGTGCAAAAAGGTTCATAATAAAAAATGGCAGACTTTCAGCCTAAAAGTTCTTTTCTCGCTCGCTTGATATATTCATTAAGCAAAATTACAGCAAACCCACAACTAATTGTGAAAAAGCCACTGAATCCGCTAAAAGTAACTGTCTGCTGTGCAAATTTTGATCTGAAGGCTCGGATTTCTTTGAAATTGAAAGAGAGACCTTTACCCTGAATTTTTAAGCTATGACCGTATGATAACCGATTTTTTTTCTGGGTCTGAACTTACAGATTATAATATGAACCACATGAAGGTATAAAAAAAAGTGGCGCAAAAATGTTCATAATAAAAAATGGTAGACTTTCAGCCTAAAAGTTCTTTTCTCGCTCGGTGGATATATTCATTAAGCAAAATTACCGCATATGAGGCTCTGAAAACCCACAAGTAATTGTGAAAAAGCCACTGTATCCGCTAAAAGTGGCTGTCTGCTATGCAAATTTTGATCTGAAGGCTCGGATTTCTTTGAAAATGAAGAAGTAGAAACCATTACCTTGAATTTTTGAGCTATGACTATACGATTACCGATTTTTTTTGGATCTGAACTGAAAGTATAAAAAATATTGGCGCCACAAGCTATAAAACACGACATATTTTGCCTTTATTGGGCGAAAAGTTCCCAGGAGGCGTAATTACGAAATTTGGTAATTTGTAATATCAATTCGTTCGATTTGATGGCGTTGGATTTTTTCTTGTAAAGTTATGTAAAATGCAGACAATTTTAAAATAAAAATTCCGTCAAGAAATAGCCGAATTACAGTCAGAAATGAGCGAGTCAGTTTTAAAAAAATTACTTCCAAAGGTACCCAGAAATATAATATAATAAAAATTTATCATATCATGAATTTTAAGTATCTCAAAAATGGCAAGGCCTCAGAAATATAACATTATCAAAAAAATACATCGGATTATAAATTTTAAGTGTTTTATTCAACTTTATCTTCCGAAGCACAAATTGGATAATTATTTAGTTAGTTTTTTTTTCTATTTCAACTGACATTCTTACGATGTAATCATAATAATAATAATAATCACAATGCAAATATTTAATCAACTATAATTATTCTAATGTGTAGTATTCATATTCCATGTGTTGTTTTATTGCTAATAGTTTTTGAAAGCATATTAAACTATCGAAATGTGTTCGGTTAAGCGATGTGTAAGTGGAGCTGGAACCTGCAACATTGCTAAAACCGCAGAAATTTTACACCCAGAAAACAGGTACCGAAAGAAGGTTAAGAGAAGCGCCAACTAACTAAGCTACCTCGGTTAGGCTAAGTTAAAAATGACTCACTCATATATGCTCGTAGTCATCATCATCATCATCATCATCATTAACAATTCTATCCTAACTAAGGTATAACTGGTCTTTGCATTGGATTGTCGGTACTTGACGACTACAGAAAAATGCTTGTAAATCTATTGACTGTTTGGCCATTGGGGCTCGATTACCTGGAACATAACATATGCTTGGTTACAACAAAGAAAAAACTAGTTTTATCTTGTTTTGGTTTTGATATTTTCCCTTTTTTTTCTGCACCTTATTCACCTGAACTGGAGTACGGCCGGGTACCTGTTGTTCGACATTAAGTGTATGATCGCGAGACATCGTTATTGAAGATGTCATGTTATATATACAGAATAATATAGAATTGTGGATACAATTCTAGTGTATCAACCCTTTCTCTCCCTCCCTACCTCCCTCACCTTGTAATTATTTATTTATTAAAAGAACGAACACAGGTGATTGTGTGCTTTAAGAAATTTTTGCCAAGTCCGTCTTCTGTTTCTGTGGTAACATTGCACTGTGGTGGACCCTATTAACGTTGAACAAGTTTTATTTTATTGAGAACAAATACAATGAAAATATTTTTCTGTCTATTTTATATTAGTACTTATTATATAATTATTCTTTTATTGGTGATAGATAGTTTTTTTTTTATTTAAAAATATTTCGGCTATAAATTTATCGATTTTTGTTTTAATTTTATATACAGGGTGGTCTAAAGGTTGGTAAACAACTTTGATTCGCTGTCATTATGTCAGCTGATATTTGACAGTTAAAGAGAGTAGATGCGGCAAAATTATTATGCAGCGTTTTAACGTTTAATTATGGCTAAAATATTTTACGAAAGTAATTTCTTGATTATTGTGGTGCTTAGAAAATTACGTGAACAAATTTATCGGAATATTGTATTGTTTACCTTAAACGGAATAATTTTAAAGAACAAGATAAACCAAGAAATCTAGAATATTACTGTGGTATGTGAGAGTATATCTGAAAGTCCAATAATTTAGGTGCTAAATGAACTTGACCCTAAATACCATATGCGTCTAGGCAATGTGGCAAAATTCGTTTTAGAGCTGCACAGATCTTGCCTCCCCAATTTTTTCAGAAATTGTTAATGACTGACAAAGCTTTGTTAATAAATCAAAAATCCGCTTATGAGGACTTGAAAACCCAGAGCCGATTCACGAACGATCTTAACAACCTCAAAAAGTGATTTTGTGGGGTGATGTTAGGGCTGAAGGTGTCATTGGTCTGTAATCCTTTGAGAACGCTGGTAAGAGGTACAAAAAGATAATAGGGAATTTTTTCATACGTGAATTAAACCAATTCAGAAAAGGCAACATGTGAACAGCACCAAGTCATCACACACTGCACGGGCTTCAATTGACATTCTGTGTTCGTTATTTCTTAACCGAATTATATCGAAAAGTGGAGATGCCTATTAGACCTTCTCTCTCCTCAGACTTATTCGCTGCTGTATTTTTTTCTCTTAGAATACTTTAAGGATAACGTCCGTCTCCGCTAACCGATCGGAAGACGTAATGAAATTCACCCAGAAGCGTAAGAAAGTATGTTTCCTCCAAATACTCCAAATTTTCTACAAGACCAGAGAATAACCATTATGGACCTTTGAAAACTCTATATTTCGCGCAAACTTATCTTTAGCCTAAAAGCTTATTTCTCGCTCGGTGGGTATATTCTTTAAGCCAAGTTACCGCAAACGTGGCTCTGAAAACCCACAACTAATTGTGAAAAAGCCACTGTATCCGTTTAAAGTGACTGTCTGCTGTGCAAATTTTGATTTAAAGGCTCGGATTTCTTTGAAAACGAAGAAGGAGAGACCATTACCTTGTATTTTTGAGCTATGACCGTATGATAACCGATTTTTTGGATCTGAACTTCAAGATTATAATCTGAACCGCATGAAGGTATCAAAAAAATGGCGCAAAAAGGTCCATAATAAAAAATGGCAGACTTTCAGCCTTAAAGCTCTATTCTCGCTCGCTTGATATATTCATTAAGCAAAATTACCACATATGTGGCTATGAAAAACCACAAGTAATTGTGAAAAAGCCATTGTATCCGCTACAAGTGACCCTGCTGTGCAAATTTTGATCTGAAGGCTAGGATTTCTTTGAAAATGAAGAAGGAGAGACCATTACCCAGAATTTTTGAGCCATGACCGTATGATAACCAATTTTTTTTTTTTTGGATCTGAACTTTAAGATTATAATATGAACAGCATGAAGGTATAAAATAAAATGGCGCAAAAAGGTCTATAATAAAAAATGCCAGATTTTTAGCCTAAAAGCTCTTTTCTCGCTCGTTGGATATATTCATTAAGCAAAATTATCGCAAACCCACAACTAATTGTGAAAAAGCCACTGTGTCCGCTAAAAGTGGCTGTCTGCTGTGCAAATTTTGATCTGAAGGCTCGGATTTCTTTAAAAATGAATGAGAGACAATTACCCTGAATTTTTGAACTATGACCGTATGATAACCGATTTTTTTGGGTCTGAACTTTAAGATTATAATATGAACCGCATGAAGAAACCACACGCAACAAAATCATTGAAATTCACCCAGAAGTGTATGAAAGCGTGTGTCATCAAAATACCACATATTTTCTACAATACAGTTGTAAACTTATCTGTAGAACACTCTGCATAAATCGATCATTTTCAATTTTTTTTTAAATTTATTACATGCATACCTGTGCTATGTAAATGCAAATTATTTGTACAATTCAGATTAGTTTTTGGTTCAGGTGAGTCATATTTTGTTGTTGTTTTTTTTTGCTTTGGCAGAGCGAAGCAACAAATAATTTCGAAATTATTCATAATGACTTGCCTGAATATGATCAGATTTTTTTTTTCATTTTAAGAGTAAATATATATTTTTTTTAAATATTATATTGTATTACTAAGCATAATAATGGTCTAGTACGTAGAGGGGGTATTGAGTTCGAATCTAAGTACAAACGTTATTAGAAATTAACTGAAAAAAAATTGGACGTTTAGAGTTAAAACTTTCTAGCGCCTCATTCATTTTTTTATTTATAAATTACTGCACATTAACTATTAGTGCATAATTTTAAATTTATATACAAAAGAAAAATGAATTAAGAAAATTCTTTTTTTTCTCTTTGCAGGTAAGCAATTCTTAATTGTTGACATTGTGCGAATTTCCTATCGTAAGTATTATTAACTTTAAATTCAAATATTTTTAAAAAATCAAACTCCATTTTAGTTTTTGTATTACAAAAGTTATTGTGAAAATTTTAAAAATAGATATTATGACAGGTGAAAATTTTTTATATTTATCGAAAATTATTACTTGTACAATTCCAGCTATAATGCGAAAGATAAAATTTAATTACCTTTAGAGGGTGGCAAAAAAAAATAATGAATAATATTACAATAGTTTGCGCGCTTAATAGTTTTGTGATATCCCAGCAGGAAGAACGGTAACCTTTAGCTTCTGTGCTCCAACCTTCTGAAGTTCATCACCTAGAAACGTTAACATAAGGAAGGGAAAACTTATCATTCTTTATAGTGAATGATGGGTGTCCGTGCCCAGGTAACATTATAAGTAAAAATATTAGCCAGAAATGTACGCTTAGCTAAATGTCCACATAAGAGTATGTGTGTTTTCGTGCTCTTCGAGAATTATTATATCACGTGTATGTGTATCCATATACTTTAACATATTGGAATCTAAATGAGCATGAACGTATATACTTAAAAAGCTACCATAGTTAAACGACCAAATAGAAGAACGGACAAATAAAAAAAAAACAACCGAGAATACCTGGTCAACCAAGTGCATACTCTCATACACGTAATAGAATTGGTGGTGGTGGGGGATGGGGCTCTTGGCGGGGTGATGTGTGTTAAAAAGTTCTTATATGAGCCTCACAATGCCATGAACCTTATACGATAAACTCTACTTGATCATCGTCAGGTGTGTCAGGTTCGCTCTTAATTTTCTTGGTAAACGCGTTACTATTGCCATTACTAAAAACGGCATCTATCGGACACTCTAAAAACGGAAAAAATATTGTTGCCGACCGATCCCTTCTCCTTAGACTTGTAGGTAGTATCCCCTATTAAATGCCCATAGATACAAGTGTTGCTGTAGTCTATTTATTGTAGTTACACGGTTGCCCATATAAGCCAGTTAAGGCCTGTCACAATTGTCTATTCGGCAGATGATAGAATGGCTTGCGTGTGATGTTATGGTATGCAGTACTCTGCAAATACACTTTTCCTCCTATTAATATGCGGAAATCGACAATGCAGGTGTGGTTGTTTTTTTTTTTTTTTTTTTAATAACCCAATAGCGTATAGTGGCCGAAATGTCAAAAGCAGATATTATGACCAATGAAAGTTATTCTTCCCGATTGATGAAGTAGTTTTGTTAATAGTGCCAACAACGGCAAATATAACAACACCAACAACAACAACAACAACAAAATAGACCAAAAAAAAACCAGCATGACTATACACAAGGGAGACAGTTGGTACCCGTACTTGACAATTGAATTTTTAATTATTTCCCATTTTTAATAATATTATTCGTTTCTTCTAATTATCTATTCACGAACGAATATTATTATTATTATTTCACGTGCATTCTGTTTAATTTTCTATTCACCTATTTTTTGAATAGTGCTTAATTTTTTTTTCTTCACAGAAATTAAATTGAGAATGCATAACTTTACGACAAATATTCTATTTATAAAATATTTTAGTAATTTTCATTAAAGAATTTTTTATTTTATTTTAGTTTGACACAAAAATACTTTTTTTATAATTAGTATAAGTACGTGAATTTCAAAAACACCACTACTACAATATTTGCAGATGAGAAATATTAGTACTAATCGAGGCAGTTAGTCACACTTAGAAATATTTTAGAACTCATGACTCTCAGTCGAATAAGTCATTATTGTCAAGGTCTAAATATAAACAAATAATTTGAAAAAAATAATAAAAATAATTTGTTACGAAAAATTCAAAAATTCATAAACAAATAATAAATATACAAAAAAAAAATAATTAAAATAAATAAATTGAAAAATATTTGCTCGTAAATTTTATGATAAGGCAATTGGTAAATAGTAATTTTGAAGGAAAAAATTATGTCACTTGTTATCTGCAATGATTTTTTTCTTTTTCCAATTTCTTGGCAAGCTTATTTTTTCATATTTTTTTTTCACTCAGATTTTTATAACAAAAAAATACGTTATCATTATTTATTTAGAAAAAAATTCGAATAAATATTATCGCAAATTTACGATATTCTTCTATTTTAGAAAACTATAATTCTTGACGAAAGTATATGATTTTTATATATTTTTTCATGAAATTATTATGATAGTAAATTTATAGTCATATTTTTAATTAACGATTGGCATATGTGCACTGAAAGTAACAGAGACTATATAATAAATCTTCGTGAATAATAATAAGAAGATATCTTTTCAATAAAATTATCTACGCAAGTTTTTTTTTTTTAAAATAGGTCAAGATTTAATTTAATATTAATTATTTATTATAAAAGTTAATTTATTTTTTAAACAAATTCAAATAAATATTATCGTAAATTTACGATATTGTTCTATTTCGAAACACTATAATTATTTTTGAGACGATATGATTTTCATAAATTTTTTAAAGAAATTATTATTGAGGAAAGAGAATTGTCATTAGTGCACTGGTAATAAAGCTCTATATTGGCTTGCTAATAAATCCTGATAACGAATAGAAAGATGATCTTTTCAATAAAATTATTCACGCAATTTCTTCAAAATATAACGGCAATTTATTTTTACTATTATCAAGTAAAAATATTCATTATGTAAGTTCATTTATTTAAAAAATTATAATACATATTATCGTAAATTGACGATTATATTTTATTTTAAAATACTAATTCATTTTTACTCGATGTGATTTCTATAATTTTTTGAAATACTTATAATGAGATATACAATGAAAGTGTTATATCGTAAATTTACGGTCATATTTATAACTAACAATTGGCATATATTCATTGAAAGTAAAACTCTGTAGAGATTTCTTAATAAGTATTAATAAATGTTGTTCAAACTCTTATTATTAATGTTAAATTTAAAAGTTAACCTCTTTGAAAAATTCTTAAAAATAATACCGTAAAATTACGATATTCCCCCTTTTTTTAAAACTAGATTTATTTACGAAACTATATTATTTTCATACAAGTTTTATAAAATTATGATGCAAGAAGATTAATATCGTAAATATACGGTAATATTTATAATCACCGATTGGCATATGTTCACTTTAAGTAAAACTCTGTAGAGACTTCTTAACAAGTATTAATAAATGTAGTTCAAACTAATATAATTCATGTTAAATATAAAAGTTAACTTGTTTAAAAAATTCTAATAAATAATAACGTAAAATTACGATATTCCTCAATTTTAAAAAAACTAGATTTATTTTCGCAACTATATTATTTTTATAAAATTTTTATATAATTATGATGTGAAAATGACTAATATCGTAAATTTACGGTCATATTTATAATTCCCGATTATCATATGTGCACTGGAAATCAAATTCTATAGAGATTTTATAAGAATTTATGATCAAGAAAATAAGAAATTTTTTTTCCCAATAAAACCTTTTAGGTAATTTTTATTGAATTTTCGGTAATTAATAATTATAATTTTTGAGTACAAATATTTTTTTTAATAAAAGTTAATCTATTGAAAAAAATTATAATTATTATTATCGGAAATTTACGATATTTTTACACTTTGAAAAGCTATATTTCCTTTCAAAACTATATGCTTGTTATACATTTTTTATGGAAATTATTATAAGAAAAGAGTGATATCGTCAATTTACGATCATATATATACAACTGTTTGACATAAGTATACTGGCTCTGTAAAGACTTTTTAATGTATGCTAGTAAATATTGTTTAAATTCTCATAATTAATATTAATTATTAGAGTTAACCTACACGTATTTAAAAAATTCTTATAAATATGACCGTATATTAACGATATTCTTCTCTTTTAAAAAAGAAAACTTCTTTTTGAAATCTAGTTTTGGTAAAAAAAAGAAATACCGTAAATTTACGATCATAGTTATAATTAATGATTACGGTCATATTAAATATTGGAATATGAGCACTGGAAGTAAAGCTCTATAGAGACTACTTAATAAATTTTTAAAAGTATAGTTTTAACTATTATAATTCATATAAAATATAAAAAATATTATCGTAAAATTACGATATTCTTCAATTTTTGAAGACTATATTAATTTTCGGAAATATATACTTTTTATGCATATATAACGATATTATGAAGAAAAAATACTAATATCGTAAATGTACGGTCATATTTATTTTTAATGATTTGCATATGTAAACTTAAACTATAGCTCTTTGGAGACATTATAATGAATTCTGATCAAGAAAAATAAAGAAAAACTCTTTTAAATATAAAATTTATGGATTTTTTTATAAAATTAATTTTTACCATAATCAAGGCCAGTTTATTTTTATAATAATAGTGAACTATACATAAATTTATGATACAGAAAAATACTAAAAAGAGGAGTGGAGAGAAAGAGTTATACAAAATATTAACCATTGAGACTTTTACCTTCATAATATTGAAATGCACCTTCATAATATTGAAATGACATTTGATGAGTTTTGTTAATGCAATTGATTCCCATCGAACGATTTTGACTCATATTCAATTAATTGAAGTGTAACTAAAGTTTAAAAAAACTTACTTTGAAGGGTATTTACAGAGTGTTTCTAATAGAGATTTTTTTTTGTTAAAATAATTATTATTTTATTGTAATTTTTTTTTTTACCATCTCTATTAAATTTATCTAATATTAAAATAAAAGCCGAAAATACCATTTATTTCGAAATATTATTTGGCAGATAATACCTAAATAATCATAAAGATCTGATTTTTCAATTTAAAGTAGCTTTCTGAACTTGTACGAAATTTTATTTTGCATTTTAAAATCATGTATTTACACTAAAACATATTTGAGCATCACTAAAATTATTATAAACTTGGATCCCTAATACAATTTAATTTTAAAAAAATATGCTTGATAATCAATCGAAAATGTATTTTTAGTTTTTAATCGGTTTTTAGGAGAGACTCATAAATTTAAAAACCATTAATTATTTTGCTAGAATTTTTTTCCCATTATCAAAATAGTATTTAAATAAGATTGAGTATAAAAAGAAAACAACAAAAATCTTGAATATTTCTTATCAGAGTTATTCAAACTAAGAATGACAAGTATCATATGCCCTTTTAGGTTCACGTCCGTACGTGTATTACGATAAGATTTCAAACTTGTTAAATAAATTATATTATTTGTGTATACTTTAAATGGTTTTGGAAAATTAAAAATAATCAAAATTAATATTTGTTTCAAGCGATAAATGCTTTTAAAAAATATTAAGTTCAGATGTTGTTGTGTTGTTAATAACATAAATGGAGGATTATCCAATTAGTGCTACGGAAATTATAATAAATAAAAATTAAAACACACTTTGAATTCCGATTTGGATAAAATTTTTATTTTATTATATTACTTGGACCTTGCCATTAATTGCCACTACTTATTAGAAGACTTGATCCTTTTTGGGGTAATTTTTGATTTAATCGGGTTGACAATGTTAAATGGCAAATCAAATCTGCTTTTTGAATCACAAAGTGGACAACCCAGTGAAATCGAACTAATCACAGTTCTCCTGCACTATGTTGGGGTTAATGTCCGTTTTACTAATTTTTTAAAATATTTTTACATTTATGAAAATTATTTTCGTATTTTACAATTTATTAAAAATAGTTAAATAAATAATAAAAATTGTTATTATTATCACAAAAACGCAAATTTTATGTTTCTAGGTCATCTATAATAATTACATCATTTTCCATACCATTTTAACAAATTTTTCGGTTTATTAATAATTTTATCTTTCAAAAAAAAAGAAAAACAAAAAAACATGCCAATATCTAATCAACAATTTATAATGAAATATATATGAAAAAAATTGATATCTGATAAATACTTCATCAACTGGAATGCACATAAATAAAGAACGATAAAAATGTCCACTTAAATTGTTGAAGGGAAAAGTTATAAATAAGGTGTGCCATTTTATTTCTATTAAATGCATTAGATTTTTATCAAAATAATTATTATTAATATTATATTCTTAGCACTATCCTTAAAAAAATAATTTCATATATAAAAAAAATATAAAAATTCAACCTGCAATTGATAACAAATTTAGTAAATTTCTAAACTTATAAATTTAAAAGTTTGGCTTTTTATCATGAAATTTTACAATTTTTTATAGGATTTTTAACTGGGTAGGGGGAAAATGTCTGCTCAAAAGAACAGAAATTTTTTTTTAAGGCAACGCCGTTTTAAACGTTGGTACAGGGGGTGTTTAACGGAAGTGTGGGAGTAAACCGTTTTTTTTTTTTGCTAACCGATGAAGATGGTAGGATTGACGTAAGTGGATTTTTTTTATATAAGGAAGAATGCACAATTCACGAACGATGAAACATTTAGATCACGACGGATAACACATTGAAGCCTTGAAAATTTTTCAAAGGATTCTTATTTGATTTTGTATGCCCATATCGGTTTCAGTACCGTTTTATACAGTACTAATTTACTGTTTATTATCAGTTTTAAAGTGATAAAAAACAACTTGTTTTTAAAGTCGTAGGAGAATTTCCGGTTAGCCGTTTATCTGTTATATGTACAAAATAACCCACAATCATTCTTTATAGATTGTCACTGTCATTTAGGGGTACATCAGGAACATTGTAAAAATGAGCACATTTTTACCCATGACCACCATTCATAAGTTTTATAAAATGAGCACATATTTGAATATGACTACCATTTAAGAGGTATATCTCGTTACAGTGTAAAAGAAACATGAGCACTTTTTTCCTCATTTACCCTCACTTTTCTATTTTTTGGAATAATTTTTAAGACTATTTTAATCGGCTTAAAATTTAGTAATAACAATGTTGACGCTCTTAATAAAATTGTTTGCTAATTTGTAAGGTCTTTGAGACAAGGCCCGGAGAACATTTTATATCGCCACGAGCATGAGGCCATTTGGTGACTTCACGCTTCGTTTGGGTTTAGATTATTTAAGATAATAAAAAAAGGGCTTGAGAAAAGAGCTCTTCAATCGAGAAAGTTTTATTCACCAAGAAATTCTGGGTGAAGTGAAATTAAATTTAAAATATGGAAAATGGTGCATTAGAACACCATATGAACTGCAAAAAAGACGAGGTGGTGTTACCAAAGATAAAATCATGGATAAATAAGAAGTTTCTTTACCCAGAATTTCAAATTTATTGTTGAGAATAATTTCAAAATATTTTTTATCTTTTAATAGGAAAAAATTACAAATTATTATCCTTGAATTGCTTAGAAAATTATAAGAATCAAAAGGAAAATTAAATAACTCACCAAAATCACCTTACTTGGTAACATTTCTATATCCTCCCAAGGAACCACCATCAGGCATTACTTCGTGGAGCAGGGATTAATCGAAATCACTACTCTGGTGAATTATTTCTATCGTTTTCTTTCATGCTCATACAGACGTAGCCTTTTTAAAACTGTTGTCGCAAGGATCTCGACAGTCTTCCAAGCTGTCCTGGAATCAATCGTCAGGGCCACTACATTTTTCGGCGCAGGGCACTTCTGTGGCTCTTCTCTTTCCGCATTGAATTGGGTGCAGTAAAAGAACACGTGCTTCGCGCTGTCCACCATTCAGTCATAAGAAGGCCACATTGGACTAGAATTCAATTTAAAGCGGTTAAATTTAAGTCCGAAAGCATCCTTGTGCCGTCGTAAAATGGGAAAAGTAGTAACCAACATCACCATGTCATTGATCTATCCACGGGTCCACTGCCAAGAGGAGAGGATGAGTCCATCTGCCATTGGGGGCATTAACCCAACGATCTGTTATCCTCTTGGACTCATGTCTTTCCATAACACAAATGGCCACGTACAACACTGTTCGGAATGCTCAGGCCACCTTCAATGCGCTCCTACGGTAGACTGAGACAACTCTACGTATGTAGTTTGCTCTAATCAACCTATCCGCCCAAATTGGTGTAGCATACAGCAGGATTCACTCGACCATGGTCACCAACAGGGTCTTCATACCATGTCTGGGTTCCTCAAAGTTCGACATTAGGCGCGCCACTGCCATCATCGTACCCGCAGAATGTGATGATTCTCGCTCCTCTGGAATAAGAGGTCTGTTCAAAAAGTATCGCGAATTTTGTGTTTTTTCAAAAAATTATTTATTCATGAATATCTAATTTATCCCCTTCAAAGTAATATCTTATTGACCGTTCTACCCTGTGGCAAGAACTCATGCTGCACCACACCCCTGCAATCGAAGAAAACTGTCGTTCATACGCCCCGGCTCGCTTTTCGTCGTTCACATCTTCTCGGCGCTCTGAGAACATTTTGTACCACCGTTAACCGTTGCTTCGTTCCAAGGTAGCTTCACCATATGCCACAGTCAACATTCGGAATGTGTTCGCGCAATTAATTTTCTTTTTCACACAAAATTTGAAACAGATTCTTTGATCCATTTTTTGGGATGGGCAAAAATCGCAGACGAGCCAAAATACGTGCAAGCAAAGCAGCGTTCAAAAATTAACTGAACATTCAAAATGGCCGAACTTGTCGGCATAAGTGAGAGACAAGAGTACCAACATAACGCCACAAAAAAATCTAAAATCGAATATACGTAACGGAAATTCAAAATTCGCGATGCTTTTTGCAGCAGAGGGCTCCGGACCGACCCCTGTTGGATCCCCCTAGTGATTCTATATGATCTCTCCCCACTGCTCGTCCTGTACAAAAGAATTCTACTACACAGATAGTATTCTATTATTCAAGGGTTATGATAGCGCAGTACTTTATAGAATCTCTTTTCCACCTTTTGCCAATAGTAGTCAATATGTGACATACAAAGCCCATGTATGAATGCATAAACTTGTTATCTTGGCTGTCATTTTTAATCAAAATCTAATCTCTTAAATATATTTATAGTCGAATCTACTTATTACCGCTGAAAGTAGACAGATTTCAATTGTTAACCATATTAGAAAGTGAATTTATCTTAAATGTCGGTATCTGTTGTCTATCATTTAGCATATTTAATAAAAATAATCAAGTTATGTTATGTCTCATAATAATATATTGATTTCTGTCAATTGTATTTTTGATTTGAAAGTGGAATAATGAGCAGATAATTAATCGAATCAAAATAGACTATGTAAGAATATAAAAAAAAAATATTTAAAAAAAAATGAATGAATAACAAAAGTATGGAAAAATAGTATCTAAATAAGTAAATGTACTTTTCCTAAAGTACTCTTATTAATAATTAAAATTCAATTTCATGATATCGTGTATATAAATGAAAGAAACATTAAATCAAGGGAATTTATTCGCAAAGTAACAATCGACAGTGTAAGTTAAACAATGATTCTAGCAACATTTGTGTATAAACATTTGCTAGTCCATAATTTAAAAAAAGCACAAAATAATTTCAGCAAAACGAACATCAGCAATCAAAACTTTATTTTTTTAATTACTAACTGTTTTTATTTTATTCGGTGTGTTTTTATTTTTAAATTAATAAATAATCAACATTTTTTCTGTAATTTTCTGCTAACAAAGCACATTCATTGAAATTTTTTACGGCAATATTTAAAATGGAGCCAGTTTTTTTTTTTTTAGTTGCATAAATTAACCTCACTTATTGTTATTATTATTACTATATGAAAAAGAAGAAGAAAAATTATTTAATATTTGACCGACATTTTTTCCTATAATTTTCATATTTCTTATATAAGAGAAAAAATTTACTATGTAAAAATTATATTTTATTAACAATAAACGATAAGAAGAATATGTCAATTTATTCATTTGAATTTAAGTACATAATTTTATAGAAATTTTATGGAATTTTTTTTCTTTTTTAATTTTTAACAAGTTTTTATGGATTTTGCCAATAAAAATTTATTTATTTACCTTAGAGAGGCGTACTCAAAAAATATAATAATAATAATAGTCGTATGTCCTTGCCTACATATATATATATTTTTATACAAAAGCTTTATTTGATTGCATTTTAATATAAAAAAAAGCTTTGTTTATTTTTATTTCTAATAAATTATTTGTTGAGTATTTTTATTAAAAAGGTGGTGGAATTTTTATTTAAGTCTTGATTGCTTTGAGGGGGGAAAACACGTTTTTCTTATAAAAATTAACGTTTTTTTTTTCTTGGAAATAGTTTCTTTCGAAAGCTTTGATTTTATTTTTTTTAAAAATATTTTATATTTTTAAAAACGAAATTGTCATTTAGGGGTTTTTTCACACAATATTTTTATATTTAATTGACTGATTAAAAATGAAAAAAAGTTTTATTTGTAAAATAAAAATACTTTTATTTGCTAATTGGAAATTTTAACAGGTTATCCATTCATACTTTGGTTTGGAGAGTACAGATGCGTAATTTGATCCTACATAAAAGTTTAAGATTTGCCAAATTTACGTTATGGATCGCTTAAAATTGGTAAAAAATTGGCGCTGAAAATTCCATGCTGATTTTTAAAATAAAATTTTTTTTCAGCAATGAGGCTTATTTCCCGATCGGTAAATACATCAATAAGCAAAATTGCCATATATGAGGCTCTGAAAGCCTGTAAGTAATTGTAGAAAAGCCATTGTATCTGCAAAAATTGACTGCTTCTTTGCAAACGAAAAGAAGAGACGGTTTGCGTTAAATCTGTACATTATGGCATTATAATAATAGATTTTTTTTTTCTACCAAAACTTGACTATTTGAATCTAGACAAAATATTTGACAACAACTTGAATATTTTAATATTCGTAAGCCAACAGAACACATGAAATTCTGGCTTCTTCTTGCGAAAAATTCCAATAACGCATAATTTCGAGATTTGGTGATTGTTACTGAACCTCCAACAGATTGTGCGTTTGGATACAGTTGGACATTTTCTTATGAGACTATACAAAAGATCATGTTTACGCAGGCAATCCTCCAACTTTATTAAGTTGGTCTTTTTTGATACCGCCATCTGTCAAGTAATAGACAAATTACAGTCGGAAATGTGCAAAAATGTTATTTCAATTTACCTCAAAAAGCGTCATTTTATCCTACATAAAAGTTTAATATTTTCCAAATTTACGTTATAGATCGCTTAAAATTTGTATAAAAAAAAATGGGCGCTGAAACAACAGGCTTTTCATGCTGATTTTTAAAACAAAATTTTCTTTAGCTTATTGAGGCTTATTTCCCGATCGGTAGATACATCAATAAGCAAAATTGCCATTTTTTGCTTATTGAAAGCCTGTAAGTAATTGTAACAATACCGCCATCTGTCAAGTAATAGCCAAATTACAGTCAGAAATGTTCGAAAATATAATCAAAATTTAACTCAAAAAGATCGACTCCTGCAAGAAGTATCGTAACGACCATTTTAATAATATGATATTCAAAGTCCAAACAACATATGGAAAAATTTCCATTAAAATCTGAGTTTTAGGCATATTTTATTTAACTTTTTTTTCCGCTAAAATTCAAATTGGATACCACTTTACTAACTCGAAAATATTTTCCAGACAACCCATTTTAAAACTATTAAACAATATAATTTTTTTTAAAGTTTAAAAAAAAATAAGGAAAAAAAATGGAGGAAAAAATAAAATGGCACAGAATTTTTTGATCATACAAAAGTTTTGAAAAAAAAACCGCATTTAAAGGAAATTAACAAATTTCACTAAGGAAAAAATTCAAAAAGACGTTGATCCTCATATAGCACCATATTAATTTATCACAGGTTTTTAAGGTGTTACTACATAGAATTTTACCAAAAAAAAACACTCCTCAAAACTTATATTTGAAAATGATAATTAAATTTATTAATAGAAAGTTTAGCATCCCATTTTTTCTACGTAAAATATTTTTTCTAAAAAATTGGAATTATGTGAATTATTTTAATATTTTTTTGTTGAAAATATTACTAATAAATAGAAATTTGGGTATCCTTTTTTTATTATTGTTGCAAAAGTTGCAGGTTATCCAAAAGTTTTACTATAAAGAACTTAATAATTTATAAGTAAAAGTCAAGATTATGTCTGATGTCAATTATACTTACACAATTATTTCAATAATTATATAAATACAGAAAACAAACCTTAAACTTATAGAGTATAAACATGTTGTGGACATTTTTCTTTGGAAATTCAATAGAAAATGACAGACTGTGGAAAAGTATCATCTCAGAAGAAATATTTCAGATATTGTCACATATTTACAAAAAATAATAAATTATTGAAATTGCCATAATTTTCTGTCAGATCGTTTGCTATTACATAATAATATTTATTTATTTATTTATTTATTAAGCGACAAACCAACACAAGAAGGAAAAAAAAACATTTCTTTGCGATCTGTTCTGTTCTGTTTGTCTTTTGTAAAAATTCAAAAGAAAAACTATCAAGTCTTATCAGTACAATAAAATGTATCTTTGGTATTCTTATCGTTTATCTATGTTAGAATGTTTATACAAAATAATAAAACTTGTAGATGGAGACACAAAGAAATAAAATTTAAATTGCTCGCCTTTAGATTATGAGTAATTTTTTGATTCGTATTAAATGATTTCTAGCAAACGACAACAGCGCCATTATAAGATTGTCAATGTTATTGCCGTCGACGTTAACCCTCTCTACACTGTGCTAGGATACGAAAAACTTTAGATTAAACTGTAGAAGAACTGCATAGGCCTCTGCACAAAGATTCTGTCCAAATTTTGTTGGCAATAAATTCGCAAGAACGCACACACATGCAAAATAACAGAAGCGGCGTAAATCTGTGGGGGCCAATTTTAAACTTCAGTTTGCGATTGAAGCAATTCGTTTAAAACCATTTTGATATGTGATGTCATTTATGCGTAAACAAATAGATTTTTTTAAAATTGCGGATTCTGATGTTTGATGGAATTAGTTTTGGAGATTTTTACAATAAAACACAGTATTTTGTATTTAAATATTATTTATTTATTGTACTATATAATTTCGTTTTATTTATTTGATTATCGTATACAATATTATAACAAATGTTTTAAAACTAAATTACAAGATAAAAAATTTAATGTACTTAAATAATTAATAACTAATATTCTAAAAAAAAAATTGAAAACAATATTATTTAGTAAATGCATTACAAAATGGTCTAATAGAGTAAGCGAAAGCACACATACAAACAAATTTATTTAAATAATAAACCTACTGAATATACTTTATTTATTTTAACGCAATGAAAACAGAAATGAAAATAAGACTGAAAAATTCGTTCCCTTAAATTTTCTTACCCGCACTTTACGTATATCGGCACTGAACTATTTACTGGTAAACATTGAACTGTCAACATCACGTTTGTTTACATTTATTGAATGCTGAACTTTTTACTTTTTAATCACTTTTTTTGGACCAAATAAATCATTAAAAGCCATGTAGGCACATCATAAACTAAATTTTTCTTAATTTTTGTAGTAAAAATGAAGTGTAAACTTACCGAAAGAAAGAAATTCACAGCTTCCTCATTACGTTGAATGACCAGCAATTCTTAATAAAAACTTCCTATTAAATGGAATATAAATACTTACTTTTTCGTAAATACTTCAAAAAAAAAACAAAAAAAACTGCACTTTCACTTGCGTACATTCCGATAATTGCCAAAATAACAACTTGAAAAACAATAAAAGTATGCAAGCATTTCGGTATGCTACCACCACTTTCATGGAGAATGGCGTGTTTTAAAACTCTCCGAAAGTCTACAAAATTGCGGCGCTTGATATTTATGAAATAAATATTTTTATTTGCAATAAGTGAATTAAAATGAATATAAATTATGCTTTTGCAATTCAATAAATTCCTATTACGAAAACTAGATGTCAGTGGATGTCATGTCTACATAAAAAAATCTACACAAAAGTATGCAAGCGTTACGATTTCTCACCGCTTTTGCAATAATTAAGCCAGAAAATTGCGTATACATATACAAAAATATGACTAAACCAAGGTATTTTTTAAACCAAACCAAAAACCGACAAAACATTTTCAACTCTCATACACTAAATTATATTAGAATCAAACTTATTTGTTAGGCTAAGAATCTGAATTGTCTGAAGAATTTTCCCCTATCCATATAAATATCAATGCCAACCAGCACATAAGCGGGGGTGCAACCCTTTTCAATTTGTATATATGTGTGTTCTCGTACACTTCACATTCGATTTTTTATACACTTTCAATGGCGGAATGTGTACACTCTGCTGCCAATGATGGACGTCTGTTGTACTCGTTTACGGCAAAGGTAATAAAGACCTAAAGAAAAAATGCTTTCCTTATTTACGAATACACAGTGGGGGAGTTGAGATGATACTTTTTAAGATATCAAGTACACTTCCAATCAAATCGACCCCTTCATACACTTCTACGGCTTTATTTTACCTTGGAATATTTTTATGAAATGTGACAGCATCGTAGGTGATATAAATACTTTTGGAGAAAAAAAAGGAAAAATTCATAAGGATGCCTTATCAACCATGAATAATTTTTTCTTGTTCAAGTATTTGAAAATATTGTACAGAAAAAAATATTTTTTCTTGTTTTTCAGTATTTTTTTTGATGGTTCATTTTTGTACAAACTAAAATTAACAAAAGTGATTCAGAAATGACTAAAAATAACAGTGCCGAAAAATAAACGCATTTATTCGAATGATTTAAGTTCAAATTCGAAATGTTGTTAATATTATCTCTGCTGAATGTCGAGAAAATTTTCAACTGTCTACTTTTTGACAGATGTTGACGTTTTAAGGTTATGTCTATTCTGAAATAAAAATGTTTTTTTTTTGTTTATTTTGAAATATTCCGATGATTGTGTGTGCGCACCCAAATTGGATAGGAAAATTTGGTTAAATGTTGAGGTCATATAGTTACACAGACTGCTATAAAGGTATGGAACCAAGCAGACAAGGCCAGTGGCAGTAAGATTTAGGTGGGCGCTTTTTGATTATCGGTCATGTACAATATTAGACGGCTACGAAAAATTAAAAATTAGTACTTTTGTGCAATATTTTAATACACAATTCTTATCATCTTATTATTTTGTTTTAACTTTAATTTGAATTTAATAATAAAAAAACCGTTTGTAATTTAATTTTTTTAATTGACTCCCTTAAACACACTTTCAACATCGCTGGCACCGCCCTAGTTTAAGATGTTTCTGCATTTTCCCACTAGATGCTGAAATAACTTCTTCATTTCTTGAACTTATGGACTGGCCAAACTTTTCCCGCAATACAACGATTGTGGCATAAACTGTATGGCAGTACGAAGCGCAACTATATGTCATTATTGAACTATAAATAGTGACATCTAGTTCCGCTTCGTAGTACTAAAGCAAAATTCTGTCAAGTTTCAAAATGTCAGCAAATATTTATGTGTGAAAAATTAATAAAAGACCCGTAGTGATTGTCGTTATTAATTATTTTAATTTAAAGTTTCATGTTAATAATTAGTTTAACTCGAAAATTTCATAATATTTTCTAACCTAAAAATGTTATTGTTTGTATGCAATCTCACATATACCGGGAAATCCATTTTGAAGTTCTAAAAGTATAGTCGTTACGTTTGACAGCTGCTTAAAATATACTCGTATATCACTTAAAGTGAAAATTTGTTTAAATGATGGTTTGCCATTTTACACTGTGGATCATTTAACTGACTATAGAATGATGCGGCTGTTGGTGCATTTTTAGTTCAGTGGAAGCGTCAATAAGCGAAATTGCTCTTTTTGGGACTCTGAAAACCCACATATGACTGTATAAAAGCCATTGTATCCAAAAAAAAAGTAAAGTGACTGTGTGGTGTGAATTTTGGTCTGAAGATCCTATTTTTCTGAGCAGTATGGCCTTATGATAATCGACGTTTTTTGGCCTGAACTTGAAGATTTCAATCAGAACCATATGTAGTTTCCACAAAATCCCACAAAACACCACACAACCCGACAAATTTTGACATTATTGTGCGAAAAGTTTTCAGGAAACGTAATTTCGAGATTTGGTGATGTTATCTTGGAGCGTCCAAGATCGTGCAAATTGACAAAATTGGACTTTATCGTATTTTATGGTTTGTTAAAATCACATACGAGGTCTGTTCAAAAAGTATCGCGAATTCTGAATTTCCGTAGATTACGTATTTTAAATTTTCGATTTTTTATGGCGTTATGTTGGTACTCATGTCTGTCACTTATGCCGAGAGGCTCGGCCATTTTGAATGTTCAGTTAATTTTTGACAGCTGCTTTGCTTGCACGTATTTTGGCTCGTCTGCGATTTTTGCCCATTCCTAAAAATGGATCAAAGAATCTGTATCAAATTTTGTGCGAAAAACAAAATTAATTGCGCGGACGCATTCCGAATGTTGACTGTGACATATGGTGAAGCTACCTTGGACGGAAGCAACGTTTAGCGGTGGTATAAAATGTTCTCAGAGCGCCGAAAAGATGTGAACGACGAAAAGCGTGCCGGACGCCAAGTTCGTTCGAATGTAAAGATTTTGCTTACAGTTTTCTTCGATTGCAGGGGTGTGGTGCATCATGAGTTCTTGCCACAGGGTAGAACGGTCAATAAGGAATATTACCTGCAAGTTATGCACAAGTTGCGAGAAGCAATCCGCCAGAAACGGCTGGATTTGTGGAAGAACAAAAAATGGCTTTTGTACCATAATAACGCCGCTGCTCACGCATCGTTGCTTGTGCGTGAATTTTTGCCCGAAAATAACACACTTACAATTCCGCAGCCACCGTATTCCCCAGATCTGACCCCCTGTGACTTTTTCTTGTTCCCGAAACTGAAGAGCCCCATTAAAGGGGCTACGATTGAGGAGATAAAGACGGCATCGAAGGAGGAGCTGAACAAGATCACAAAAAATAATTGTTCGAAGTGCTTCGAGGATTGGAAAAAAACGTAGGCACAAGTGTATAATAACTGGTGGGGATTACTTTGAAGGGGACAAAATAAATATTCATGATGAAATAAATAATTTTTGAAAAAAACACAAAATTCGCGAAATTTTTTGAACAGAACTCGTTTAATCGAATTTAAAACTTCAAGTTCAGAGTCGCATGAGGCTACGCTAAAGATAGTCTTTACGAAGACAATTCTTAAACTTACGAGCATTTCAAAAGCAAAATCCGTCATAGGATTTTGCTTTTGAAATACCTAAAATAGGTCAACGTCCTGCATAATGGCAAGGTTCAGGCAATATAATAGACAATATAATTTCATGAAAATCTAAATATTAAATGTGTTTTATTTAACTATACTTTCCGAAGTACAAACTGGATAACTCTTTACAACCAAAAATTTTCTTTTTAACAAAACATTTTTCCTCTGAATATCAATTTAAAAAAAAACCTTCAAATCTTTTGGTATTTTTCCTAAGCTATGCTAAAAAAATTTTTAATCGGCTACAGTAAAAATTTTCCTACAATCGAAAGAGTAATGAAAAATGGCATAAATTTTCCTTCAAATTGATTTCAATAAATTCTTCAAAAATTGATTATTGAGAAAATAATCTTCATTAATTTTAAGATATTTTTATCAACTCTTCCATTAAAAGAAAATGTGGCAATTACTCATAGTTTAACCATTTCCAAATTTAAAAACGGTGAAAAAATTATCGATTCAGTATGAAATTATTAGTTCTGATCGATAAAATAGTTTTCGTAAAAGATTTTGTTTACTCTTTCCAACAGAAATAGACAATTTTTTTCCTTCAATCTGTTGTATAAACACGCCGCTACACTGGCTTTTTGGTGGGGGAAAAAACACTTGAAAATTACGAGCAATGGAAAAGGCCCCGCCAGTAATAGACATACTCCACTCTTGGCAGAAATACACTCTCGTTAACTTAGGGCGGTGTACGTTGAACATTTCGGAATTCGAACATATTCCGAGTTAAGTAAACACACAAAATTTCTTTAGTGGATTTATTTTTGGTTTGGCAAGTTTTCCCATACCGTTAATAAGAGCACCCCTCCGATCCATTTCGATTCCGATTAGAATGGATTCGATGTGGCACTTTTTGTTCTGTCGGCTTATGGCATAGACCAGCTCGGAATCCGATTGAATTTAGAACGTTTACAAGATAAATGTTTCTTGAGAATAGGTTCACTGGGTTATTATATTCCGGTTGTATTTTCCGGCCTTGTCTGAGTGGTCTGATTCGTATTCGCTGCCAGGTTTCGGATTTCAACTTCCTCCAGACAGGAACTGGCATCGATTAGCATTCACCATATATCAGGTACCAGCACTATTTTTATAGATTGTATAACGTATCCCCTAATATTAATCTACGCTGTACAATTCTCCGGAAGCTTAGTAACTAGCAAAGTGCAGTGCAGTGCGTAAAAATGTGCAAATATGCAAAAACGACTGTGCACACAGAATTGAATATGTCTCGGAACCTACAAAAATCCATAACAGCCTATGTGGGCTCAGAGCATTAAGAGTACATAATCCGACATTTGTTAAGCAAACTGTATACTGTGTGGGGCTATGACGTTAAGCTGGGGCTACCGAATAGCTAGGCAATATCGATTCGTTATTTTCATGTCAGAAACGGGAAAGGAGTGGAACATACTGTCCAATATTAAAGTCTATAGCAAATTCGCTTAACAGATACAAACGAGTAACCTATCTGGTAGTAATTCCTGTTTTGTTTATTTCCCCCTAAAAAAAAAATTTCGACAAATTCAAATCCATTCACTTGTGCAATAAATTGTTAAGAATGAATTGCGCAATTTTCTGCGGTATTTCCACTAATAATATTAACCGCAATAGTCGTAGGTTTATTGGTCGTAATAAAATTAGTAATAGTTTGTAGCAAAAAACATGCATTGCAGTCGAAATTGAATTTATTTTTTTCTTGACGCAAATACGAGTAATTTCACTTAAAACGATTTGAATTTATTTTGTTAGCATTCTTAAGAAAATTTAATCTTTCATTATTTTTTTGGGGAAAATTTTTTCTTAAAATAAAAAATTCAAGTAAAATTAAATAAATTTTTCTGAAAATTTTTATTTAAAAAAAAAAAACAAAATAAATTTATTAAAAAAAATCTTTTCTGATTTCGTCTAAAAAACCCCCTTCCCCTTCCTCAGATTTTTCTTTTATAAATATCTTTTTCCGTACTTTTAACTCTTTTTTTTTCTCAAAAAAAATACCAATAATTATTTTCAATAAACACCCTGTGTGTACGTATAAAAAATATTTTGTAGCTACTGTGTTTATATACGAGTACAATATCGTATTCTATTACCGGATGTTGTTAGTGAAATTTATAACCACTTACAGTTTGCAATTTGTGCAATATTTATTAATGTATAAGACCCGTAAGACGCGACACGACGAGTTATTGGATAAGGGAACAGGTTCCAATATACAATATTATGTGGGAGGATATGCTGAATGTGTAATTTTTTTCGGTATTGTATGTAATACTGGATTGTATCGATTTATTTGCCTACTACTTACTTTATGGCAGGATACTTTTGAAAGTCTTATATTTAAAAAAGAGAACGTTTTACTTGTTATTATTGTCTGTGCAAAATTTAACAATTTAAATTTGTTCTCATCTACACTACCGCACACACGAGAATTGGTTTGAAACCTTAACTATTTTCTTATAAACATTATTTTTTATATAAACAAAATTTTTAGGCATTGGGATTAATTCCTTGATTTATGTCCTTACAAAATTTTGATAGACTATTTTTGATAATAAATGAAAATTTCTTTTTGAAATAGACTTTTTTGTTTTTATCAAAATTTTTTTACTTGACAATTTGTTTTAAAAAATAATAAAAAAAGATAGTATGCTAATTAAGCGAGACTGAAATGTTAAAAAAAAATGTGGGACGTGTGCATCTTGTATTCGGATTATCCATTTTATGGTTTGGAAAATTTAGCGCTATCATTTGACAGCTGTCAAACATAAATGTCAGCCAAAGTAGAATTTTTTTACTCTAAGGTTTGCCATTTGACATAATGGGATGGTTACTTATCGATCGAGGCGATAAATACGAGGGTCATTCAACAAGTACTTAGCCTCACCGCCCGATGGAACTGCTGTCACAAAAGAAATGTACAATCGTGCAGTACATTCTTTTAATAGCCTACTGTCAAAGTTTCAGTCGATTCCCTTCATTAGTTTTGTTTTGAGAGCCTTTGAAAGCGAGCGTGTCGGTCGGTTGCACAAAAATGGAAAAAGAACAATATCGTTCGGTGATTAGATTCTTGTTTTTGGAAGGGAAAACGCGCAGCGAAATCAAAGATCGCTTGGATGGTGTGTATGATGATTCTTCTCCTTCGATGTCGACCGTCAAGAATTGGTTCAACGAGTTTGGTCGTGGCCGCACGTCGGTTTTTGATGAGCCACGCCCAGGTGCCCCTAAAACGGCTGCTACGGAGGAAAACGTTAAAAAAGTCCACGATCTCGTGTTGGCAGACCGTCGACTGAAGGTTCACGAGATAGCTGAGACTGTGGGCATCGCAGTAGGAACGGTGCATCATATTCTACACGAAGAACTGGGCATGAGAAAGCTGTCGGTGCGATGGGCGCCGCGTTTGCTCACACCGGAAAACAAGCGCAACCGTGAGACCACATCGGCGACGTGTTTGGCGCTGTTTCAGCGCAACCCAGCGGAGTTCTTGCGTCGTTTCGTGACCTTCGACGAAACATGGATTCACTGGTACACACCAGACACCAAGGAACAGTCGAAACAGTGGACTTCACCCGGCGAACGTGCTCCGAAGAAGGCGAAGACTGTTCGATCGGCCGGAAAGGTGTGATCCACATCGATTACCTCGAGAAGGGTAAAACAATCACGGGGCGCTACTATGCTGACTTATTGGGCCGATTTGACGTCGAATTGAAGAAAAAGCGGCCCCGCTTTGCGAAGAAAAAAGTGCTGTTCCACCACGACAACGCGCCGGCTCACACCTCCGCCGTCGCCATGGCCAAATTGGTCGAATTGCGCTACGAATTGCTGCCCCATCCACCGTACTCTCCAGATTTGGCCCCCTATGACTACTTTTTGTTTCCAAACCTGAAAAAATCACTCGCCGGGAATAGATTTGGGTCGAATGAGGAGGTCATCGTCGCCACGGAAGCCTATTTTGCTTCCCTCGAGAAAATGTATTCGCTGGGCCAAGTGTATCGAGCTTGAAGGAGATTATGTGGAAAAATAAATAGCCACCTTTCCAAAATTTTCGTTTTTCTTTTGTAGGCTAAGCACTTGTTGAATGACCCTCGTACGTATAAGCTTTGGATGCTGATTTTAAAAAAAAAATATTTTTTAGCGATGAGAAACAATTTTTTTTATATCTGGAGTTCTGAAAACTTCTATGGCAAAGTCATTGTATTCGATAAAAGTGACTGTCTGACCTTCATTTTTGTCTTAATTTGTCATTAGTCTGGATTTCTTTGAAAATGACGAAGGAGAGATTATTTCCGACAATTCTGAGCGCTATAGCCGCATGAAAACGGCTTTTTTTTAACGAAACTTGAATATTTTAATCTGGGGCATATGTGGTTGCAAAAATACAGCACTACAAGACACAGAAAATGTAGTATCCATATGTGGTTTATTTCGACATTTGCTGATGTCAATTGGCACCCGAAATCGTACGAATTGATGACGTTGAACGTTTCCTTGTACACCTATGCAAAAAAGTAACTATGGAGGAGCCATTGTATTGGTGTGTGTATTTTGGTCTGATATTGAAATGGGCCTGATTTTTTTGAACCATCAATTCTTGATGTTATGTTCGCATGATAACTAATTTTTTTTTTGTTGACCTGAACTTGAAGATTTTAATCTTGGCCATATGTGATTACAAAAATACAGCACCCAAAAGACACAGAAAATGTAGTCTCAATATGTGGTTTTTAACAGGATGTAAAATTTTGATATTTGCTGATGTCAATGGGCATCGAAAATCGTACGAATTGATACCCTTAAACGTTTCCTTTTAAACCTATGCAAAAAAGTAACTATGGACGAGCCATTGTATTGGTGTGTGTATTTTGGGCTGAAGTTGACATTGGCCCGAATTTTTTTGAACCATACATTTTTGGTGTTATGGCCGCATGATAACCAATTTTTTTTGTTGACCTGAATTTGAAGATTTTAATCTTGACTATATGAGGTTTTGATTTCCAAGACGTGTTAATTGCACGAAATGTTCCTAGGACTTTTTGCTGAAGGCTTCCAAGATTTTACTAATTAATGCCGTTGAACTTTTCCTTTTATATCTGAGTAACGCAGACAATTATCAAGTAATTATCGTATTACAATCCGAAAATTGCGAAAAAGTTATCAAAAATTACCTCAAAAGGATCGAGTCCTGCAGGGAATCCCGTGGATGCTATTTCAGTAGTTGTCATGAGCCTACAAATTTACATTTCCGTACAAAAGTTACTGCAAAATATTACAAAAAAAGAGGATTTCCAAAGAATTGATTATTAGAAATTTGCCCAAAATTTAATTAATAATTTCACAAAAATATCTTATGCAGAAAATAGTTAATTAAATAAAAATTCAATTTTTCGGAATAAATATGTTGATGGGAAAATTTCAATTAATTAAAAGGAACATCGAAGCCTTCCAGGTGCAATAATGTTGGTTCAACTTATTTTGTTGCCATTCGAGTTTGTGACGTAATCACAATCAGTCAGTCGTCTCCGACATGGATCAATGATCGCAATGAAGTGGAGTTGAATGAATCCCCAGAGTCTGCCGTGGATCCATACCTGTTTCTTGGGACCTTTTTTCATAAATTCTGAACTTCTTTCTCCAAAACGACTCCAAAAAAACACACTGAATTTACGGTAGGCTCGTTGTTGCGGTTTTGATGCTAATGCAGCTAAGCCTGAAGAACTTTTCATTTATCAAAACGTGTCCACAAATATTCTGCAAATAATTTGTTCACAAAATGTTAGCGCCTCTTTAGTTTCCGAGATGGTAGCTTGAAAAGACCAAAAAAAAAAAAATACTTCTTGTATCCATAAACCGGATTGTGACACATTTGAGGGAGGATGACTCAACTGGGGACAAAGAAAGGCTGCTTTTGCGGATCTTATTAGTTCACATTGAGTTCACCTATAATCGAATGCAGAGTAAAGTGTCTGTGCTGATAATATTCGCAGTTAAATAAAGTGATTTTTTTACTCTTAATTTTGTTATCTTTTTTTAAGAAAAACATTTTGCTGAAACTAAATTTTTAAGGTAAATTCGTAAATTATTAACTTAGATTTTTACTGAAAATATATCTAAATAACCTGTCGAATGCGTTTTCCTTCAATTAAAACGAAAGAAATTATCCTATAAATATATAATTCTCTTAAATCTAAAATAAAGCATAAATATTTTAAAATCTAACATTAAAAAAGAAAATAATGAAAATATTTATTCAGAAAATGGTGAAAATTCTTAAAAAATCTCTTCTATGAAAAAATCAACTTTGAACAAAAATTGAAAAGCAATTAAAACTAAAAGTAAAATTATTTGTTTAAAAATATAAAATTTTCTTAAAATGCCTAACCAAAATCGAACATTTAATTTATTTAATAAAAAAAATACTTAATTATTAGCGAAAATTCTGATTACAAAAAAAAGGTACACATTTTTTTAGAAAAAAATCTTAATGATTTTTTGGTTTTAGAAACAATAAATATAAAAACCAACGATAGGTAAACATGTATTTATGGTAAGAAAAATAATTAACAAAATATTATAATTTTAAGATTTTACTGAGGAAAAAATAGAAATATTTTAAACGCAAGTTTGACGTTTAAATTTATTTAATCAAGCTAAGTTTAAAAAAAAATATCAACAAAACAATAATAAGAAAAAATTTATTAGGAAAAGACAAAAAACGCACCGGGAAAAATCAACTTAAAAATTAAAAGAAAAACTACGCAAAATTAAGTTTTAAAAAAAATAAATTAAAAAATAATTGTACAAATAATATAAAATATTTCAATACAAATTATTTAAGTAAAAAAAAATATTGGAAAGAATTCAAATATATTGAAAATCGTTCAAGAAACTCAATTTAAATAAACAAATTCAAAAATATTTAAAATAAAATGGAGAAAAATTATTTTAAAATTTAAAAACGCTTAGAATTAAATTTTAATTTTAAAAAAATTTAAAAATTGGAAAAAAAAATAGCATATAAAAAAAACTGTCTTTGGCGACACTGGGTCACACATCAATGCAGAAAATGGCGAGCTCAATACTTCTAAGGTAAGCAAGCCCTTTTGGCGACCAAAAAAAAATATTTTTTTTGTGACCGCGACAATTTTTTTTGAACTTAAAGTAGATTGCGCATGAAACTACATTTTCTTAAAACTAGTCGAGATATTTTTGGCCCCAAAACTTCTAAAGTAAGCAAGCCGTTTTGGCGATTACAACATTTTTTGAACAAAAAAATGGCGAGTTCAAAACTTCAAAAGAACACAAACGTACTTGATGAGAGTGAACATTTCTTTTTACAAAAAACAGTCTCCGACTGAGTCTTCAGCTCTAATTTGAACCAAGGCCGCACTGGTGAAATGGATTTTTTTGGGCCACTGGGTCACTTACCTAACTTGGTGACTAATTTTTTGAAATTTACTAAGTTTGGTCAACTTGATGACCGCGACAATTTTTTTTTCACACAAAACATGCCCCTTCCGATTTAGTTTTAAAATAGGTCACACTGGGAGTCGAGATTTTTTCGGGCCACTGTGTCACTCATACAATTAGAAAACGGCGAGTTCAAAATTTCAAAAGTAGGCAAATCGGTTTGGTGACGGCGAAAATGTTTTTAACACAAAACTGGTTTTGCATGAGTCTTCAACTTTTTTCTAGACTAGGTCACATTGTTGAGCCGCGAATTTTTTTTGACAACACTGGGTCAGTCTTTCAATCAAAACACTAAAACTTTGAAATTTAAAAAATAAATAGACTCACTTGGTGACCGCGACAGTTTTTTTAAAACTAAAACCAGGCTTTGCATGAGTGCACCTTTTTTTAAAACTAGGACACACTGGTGAGTCGAGATTTTTTTTTAGTGATTGAGTGTTCAAAAGTACACAAACAGATTTGGTGATTACGCAAATTTTTTTAACTCAAAGCAGGCAGCGCATGATTTTTCACCCTTTTTTAAAACTAGGTCACACTGGCGAGTCGAAATTATTTTAGGTGATTGGGTCACTCATCTAATTATAAAATGACAACTTCAAAATTTCAAAAGTAAACAAACCTACTTGGTGACCCTGAAAATAATTTTTCACCCAAAACATGCTCCGAGAGAGTTTTCAGATCACACTGGTTTGTCGAAATTTTTTTTAGGCCACTGGGTCACTCATCCAAATAGAAAACCGCCAGTTCTGAATTCAAAAATAAACAAATGACCTGCCACGAATCATTTTCTTTTAGTTCTAGTTCATTAAAGTTTTTTTTTTAAATATTTTTAAATATTTTGAAAGTATTTCTTTTTATTTTCATTATTTGCCCGTAGATTAGGGCCTACTTTTCTATATGTACATGCTTTGACAAAAGTGTGTACAGTCTGAGCTGAAATTTTAATATTATTTTTTCTATTTTTGAAATTTATTAATTTTTTTTTAATAAAAAGAAATCGTCCAGAGTAGAGATTATTTGAAATTTTCCAATTTTCTTGTAATTGTTCTTATGGCTATACTATTTGGTTAGTTGCTTTTCTAATCAAAAGTTGTATAGAAATAGTAATAATAATAATATAGAAAATAACCAAAAAGAAAAGGTAACCAAAAAGAAAAGGAATAATCAAGGGCATAAATAGACATTAACAAAATAATCCAAATAAATTAAATATAATCAAAATTTATCTATCGTATAGTAAAAAAAAACTGTAAATCCAGAAAAACTATTGGTCAATCTAATGATCAAGCCTACAACAACGACGAAAAAAACCGATCAAATAATAATAATAGTCGTTTCCGGAAATTATTATCGGAAATTAGTTGTAATCAAAACCGATTTAGTCGATTTTTAGAGCTGAACCTCAGCACAAAATTATTATGATTAGATCGTGTTAATGGTGATGGTTTTTGTTCAAAAGTTAATATTTGATGAGATTTTTTTATCTGAATTGATTTTTGTATAGAAAATAATAAGCCTCCATTCTTAATTGACTTGATTTGACTTTGTTCTTTTGTACCAATAGTCATTTTTATCTATAATCAAAAAGTTATATAAATACTAAATTTTCATTTCAGAGAGTATTGATTTTTCGATATTAAGAAGAAAAATATTTTAGTTGCTTAAAAATTTTTTGTTGGTAGCTTAATTTATGAAAATTATTCGGAAGTCTTTTGATATAGAAAAGAATTAACATAATTTGTAATAGTATCCAAAATAAAATGTATTCTTTTTAGAGCTCCCATTTTTATAAATATTTAAATATTAATGTAGGCATATTTTAGTATAAAAATATTGTTTTTACGTTTGTCTTTAAATGCGAAATATTTTTTTAGAGTTTTTTTATAATAGCTCTGTTTAAATGAAGCAATTGATTTTTATCTTAAATTTATTCTAAAGATAAAAATTATTATTTGACTATTTAAGGCTTGAACCTTATTTTTTAACAATTTTTTTATGGTTTACTGAGTATCGAATTTCTTCAATTTTTGTTTTGGTTATCTATTCATTTATTTTTCTATATTGGTTTTGATGTATTTTGGTCTACTTTTAATGGAAAAGCTTTCCCAGATAGATAATTTTTTTCTATTTAAAATTGAAGTGTTATCTTTCAAAAAAAAAAAAACAATTAGTAGTAAGGCTATGCCGGTTCTAGGACAGTTTCAAAAAAAATTATTCTTTTAAAAAAAGTTCGGATCGGTCAAATTTGCTGCTTACGTCAGAGAGTGTTGCGCCAAATTTTCTGCATTGGTGAAAGCGTTTTACAGCAGCAGTAAAGTAGCAGTAACAGTTGTGTGTTGTTGACGCAACATTCTGACGCATGCAGCAAATTTGTTGGACTTAGGATAATTTTGCAAAAAAATGGAGAGGAACCCAGGGCATAGCTCTACTATTAATTTGTAAAAAGCAGTTGTTTCTTTGGACGAATATACAAGGGCATAAAGATATGTTGGAGGAAAATGTCTCGTCAAACATTTTCCCACACAAAAAAATGGAGGACCGAATATAAAATTTATATCACGCTATATAACATTATTTCGTAAAAAGAAGCAGCATTGATAATTTACCGAAGGATTCGTGATTGTGAGGTTTGGATTCGATTGAAATTGGAGTGCTTAGACAAACCAGAAAGTTCGAGTTTGTATGTTCATATTGGTTTCAATAATAATTTACTTTTTATTGCCAGTTTTGACCTGCAGTCTAGGTTTTGACCTTACACTATTCGAGAAATGCTCGAATTTTGAGATAAATTGCCCATTTTTTTCAGATCGAAGGGTTAATATATGCTTGAACATATTGTGCAAACACCTTTCCCTCAATCAAGTATGTTCGAGACGAACGAAAATCGAGACTTGCTCGAATGGTATAATCGCCCTAAATTTTAGACGCTCGATCATTCTGAGCAACGACCTCATTATTGCAATTTTGACATTTCGCATTATAATTTGTGTAAAGAACGTTTTTCTATTAAAAATTGTTCATTTTGTATTTTGATATGCCGGTTATTTGTATCGACGTTGAATTGTCCGGTCTTGACATAGGTGTGTCTGTTCAAATTTTAAAATAAATTGCCCATTTTTTCGGAGCGAACGGTGTAATATATGCTCGAACATATTGTGCGAACATCTTTCCCTCAATCGAGTATGTTCAAGTAGGATCTAAAAATCGAGATTTGCTCGAATGGTATAATCGCCTCAAATTTTAGAAGCTCGATCATTCTGGGTAACGACCTCGAACGCGCAGCTCTAATGAACTCAGTTTGCGTGTTCGAGCGCGAACATTTTTGCAATTTTGATATTTCGCATTGTGATTTGTGTGAAGAGCGTTTGTCTATTAAAAATTGTTTGTATTGTGTTTTGATTTACCGGTTGTTTGTATAAAAAAAAATGTAACTTGTTTGGCGATTAACAGCGAGACCAGTTCCAAAAGGTAATCGAAATCATCCTTGCCAAGACGGTGAAAATTACTGTACAATTTCTGTTCAAATTGTTCCAACAATAATTTTCCCTGTGTCTTTACCACACTTACCCCACCAAGATCGCTATCGTCCAACATCAGCCACATTGCTGTGACTTCTGCTTCTAATGCTGCACTTCGTTTTCATTGGTGCTTTCTCCTTAACCTATCCAATTTTCCATTTGTTTTATATATTTATTATTTTCTTTAATGTTGTTTAAATTGGACTTTAAAACCCAATTAAAAATTGTTCATCAAAACGAAAAACCTAATTAAAAATTGTTCATCTATGGAGCTACAAATCGTAGCTCGAACAAATTCTGAATAGACGAACGTTGATCGAGCTCACTCTTAATCACTGCTCGAAAATGTTCGAGACATTTTCATTTCTGTTCCAAAGACTTGAACAAATATGTTCGAGCTGAGATAATAAATCGTCCATTGTTTGAATGGTGTAATCATAGCTTTAGTCCAATGTTACGCAGACTCGTTTTTTGGTGGAATATTACTGCCATTTAGGGTAACATCAGAAGCCAGTTCGTGGCAGAGTGTAAAAATAACATGAGCCCTTTTTTTCATTCACTCTTACTCTGCACCTTTTGAACCAGGCCCCTAAGGAGTTGACGTGGTTTTGTAATGTGGTGGTGACTGCGGAATGATTTTAATGATGAGTAAGGGTGGCTGTCATGTATATAAATACTGTAAAGGAGTGGAACTAGGATCCCACCCTCAGATAGGATACATTTCTGAATACTCATTATTTTTCGCTACTAGAAAATATAGGTCCGAGATATATGATTTGAGAACGTGAAAATATCTAGCAGAAGGTAAGGCTCGCTGCAGCTTCCAAAGTAATCCAGGGTGCCCTAAGCGGTCGAAAAAGTACGAAATGTCAAGAATTACGCCTGTTTTATACTGGATAGTGGAATGCTCAAAATCCGAACTGAAGCTGAGAAATCACAACCTCGGTTTAAACAATAAATTAAAGACGTTTTAGGATTATTTCTTTTTAGGAAAATAAAATTATGTAGAACTTACAGAGCGTAGGAAAGAATGATGTGCGGAGGATGCTGTTATAAAAATAAATTAACAGGGCGAGATTTTTTTTGTTCTGGCGAGACACTATAGACGTATGTGCCCTGTTAATTTATTTATAAAAATAAATTAACAGGGCACATACGTCTATAGTGTCTCGCCAGAAACTCCGGGAGCTTGGTTGAGAAGTTTTGATGCATCCACCTTATAATCCGGACCTAGCACCAAGCGATAACCATCTTTTTTTATCATTTCAAAACTTCCTTAGTCGAGTTTT
The DNA here is from genome assembly GCA_958298945.1 of Atherix ibis. Classification (NCBI taxonomy): domain Eukaryota; kingdom Metazoa; phylum Arthropoda; class Insecta; order Diptera; family Athericidae; genus Atherix; species Atherix ibis. Next base: position 32,689,820 of record OY282605.1, read on the forward strand.
TCGCCAATAATGGACCAGTGCTTCTATAAAGGAATCATTATGAAGTTATCTTTAAAATGGCAACAAATTATAAAACAAAACTGAACAATCCGAATCATGTTAAATAAAGTTTTGAAATAAATGGATCGCTTTTTGGCCAAATAACTTCTTTGCAAATCCTTGACATTGTTTGAGGAAATTTTTTTTTTCAAAATTTATGGAGCAATTTCATTTCAATTTTTAATATCTCTACAATCAAAAATAAATAGTATAAATTTTCGGTTTTATTTAGATTTAATCCAGAAATTTCTAGAGAATATATTGTTATCAAGACTGTCGCATAATTTCGCTCTCTTGTGTTTATGAATATAAAAATATTGACGATTACTCATAAGCAAAACATAATTTTTATTATCTCTACACATTAATAAAGTAAATACGAGTAGTTCTACAATTTCGAAATTATTTCAAAAATAAATCCAAATCAACTTTATGTACATTTTAAAATATTAGAAAATAAAACTTATTAAATTGGAAAAACCAAAATTCAAATAATAGTTCGAAAAAAGTCTATTTTAAATATACCCAAAAATATGAGTTATTGCATAAATAATATTCTATAAAATCTAATATTCGTTTATATATATTATATATTTTATATTAATTAGTTTTTCCTTTTTCTCACAGTAGTTTTGATATTCTAGAGCTGGAATTTAATATTCCTTTGATTTATTTGACAAGTACCTGAATTGAAATTCAAAACTATTGAAACTAAACTAAAAACTAAATGAAAACTTTAACTAAAAATCAAAATCAATACGATAATACTAGGTACAAAGGTGATATAATAAATTGCCGAAAAGTGACAAAAACTTTTATCTTTTCTGGCAAACGAGGTCAGATACTATAGATGATGGTAAATTATTTTCAAAACTTTTCACTTTAATTAATTTTGTTCTAATAAAAGCGAGCTTAAATTAAATTTGATTGAAAATTTTCTTCAAATTATTTTGTCTATTTTAAAACTTAAAACCTTTTTTCTTTCGAAATGACCTATTTTTGGTGGTGACTGTTATTCTCTCACTTTATGCGTCAGAATGCCGGTAGCAGGGCAAAGTAAAGTCGAAGCAGCGGTCGACTGGCTGGTGAACCGTACCGAACTTCACGGGTGGACTCTATTCTTACTGAAACCGGTCGAAAATCTATCTTTCTCTTTCTTAATAAATCCTGATTAGCCCTAATTGTTCTCTTCACAATCTTTTAAAAAAGTGGTTTCCACCGCCTATTAAAAAAGAAATTCGTTCTCAATTTCCCTAACGATCTCTTAGTTGAGAAAAGACCCATCCACCTTCTCTCTTAATCTCCATCTATCCTCTCCGTGGTTGGGAGCGGAGTTGAGCGTTAATAAGAAGGCAAACACCAATCTATCAACATCTAGGAAACTTTGACTTAAATTGTCGGATAATTTTGGGTGATTCCATACTTCTGTTCATGAGCACACAACATCCTATGCTGTCATCCAGCTTGTTGGCTGTGAACATTGGGATAGTTTGTTTGTTTGTTTGTAAGGTCCTTTAGACATGTTCCAGGGGTCACTTGATAGCGTCACGACCGTGAGGCCATTTAGCGACTTCATAGTACGTGTGGAAAGTTACCTGAAAGAGACTGGTCTGTAGTTAGTAGTACAGAATATTGAGAATTTTTTTTATATTTTGTGGAGCAGATTAGTATGTTATATTGTAGAAGTTTAAATAGGGGACTAGGGAATGGAGTTGTTGGGTTCAGGAGCTCCCCAATGGGAGGAATCTTGCTCGCGAAGTTATGTGGCATTCATGTAGAATATGGATGATAGTGAAATAGGTGCCACAGGATTAGCATAAGGGACGAATGGTGTTGCCAAAAAGGAAGTTATGAGTAAGAGCAGTATGTCCAATCAGGATTCGATGAGTTGACAAAAATATGTCGCGTGTTAGTTGCCATTCTGTTAGTAGGCGAGGCATATTGGGAATGACTGTGATCACTGATCAACGGAGTATTTCTCCAGCTAACTTGTCAGCACTTTCATTGCCCACAATTCTCACATGCTCTGGCACCCATTGCAACTCGACACTACTATTGCTAAGTAGGCTATGACGAATTGCGCTAAGTACTGGGTCACTCGATGGCCACAAATGGCTTTAAGGGCGGCAAGGTTGTCGCTAAGAACATCGCGATATAAAGTGAACAATCTTACCCAATAGAAGTTCCCCTTTACCGTTAGTCTCTCAGTCTTTACCTCCATTCGTGAACCATCATATGATTCGGTGCTCAACTAGATTCGGCGTAGTCTATTAACAAATAGAAGCGTCGAATTGCATTAGGTTCCCGGTCACGTTAGTTTGGGGAAATTCTTATTAACCAAATGGCCCTTAACACCCTTAGCGATACATAGAAAAACAGACTCGACCAACGGGGGAAGGTTTACTTCCACACATTACCCAAACAGTGTAAAACTAGCATAATCAATGAACATTCCAAAATTCTGGGCAAGGGAACTTGTCAAAATTCGGATTGGGCATACCGCACTTACCCATGATTTCCTCTTTGGTAACTAACCTCGTCTTTTATTCTATTCCTGCGGCGTTCAACTCACCCATAATGAATTTAATCCACAATTTCTTTTTGAATGGAACTACTTCTATTGTGGAGCTCCTAGATCCAACAACTCCTTTACCAAGTCATCTCTTTAATTTTCTAGAGGAAACTTATATGCTACAAAAAAATTAAACACTTTTGATTGATCTATCCAACTAACTATCGACCAGTTTCATTAGGGAAGTCGCCAGTAACAAACCAAAATTGACTAAAAAATCTCTTAGAAAATTATCTTCTTTTACTCTTTTTCTTCTTTATATTTTTTATCTTCTTTATCTTCTTCATCTTCTTTTACTCTTTTTCTTTTTTGTCTTCTTCATTACCTTCACCTTTTTCATCTTGTTCATCTACTTCGTCTTGTTCATCTTCTTCATTTTCTTCATTTTCTTTATCTTCTTTATCTTCCTCATCTTCTCCATCTTCATTATCTTCTTCATCTTCTTCACCTCTTCATCTTCTTTATCGTCTTCATCTTTATTATCTTCTTTATCTTCTTCATCTTTATTAGCTTCTTTATCTTCTTTATCTTCTTCATCTTCTCCATCTTCATTATCTTCGTTATCTTCTTCATTTTCTTCACCTTCTTCATCTTCTTCACCTCTTCATCTTCTCTATCTTGTTTATCTTCGTTATCTTCTTCACCTTCTTCACCTTCTTCATCCTTTTCATCTTCTTCTTTTTCTTCACCTTCTTCATCTTTTTCATCTTCTTCATCTTCATTTTCTTCATCTTCTTCATTTTCTTCGGCTTCTTTTTCTTCTTCATATTCTTCACCCAGCAGACCGCACCCTCATTACTCCACGCACAATTTATTCAACTACCAGCTCCAACCATCACAGGTAAGTCCATTTGCTAACAGTCAATTACCAATAAATAAGCTACGTACCCTAACCGTTGGTAGCAAGGCCTACCTAAACCTCTACTATCATCTGCAGTGATAGCACCCGGGACTCTGCCATACCTCGGCTTCAGTACTTAGATTGTACCACATCCACGCACGTTTTAGCCAAAGGCTTTTCACCAATAGACGGGCATGGCGGACGAACCACCGTGGGGCTTGTAAAGTCCTTTGGCACTGCAAAGCGAGCTAAGGTTCGCGGGTTTTAAGTATCCAATGGATTACTCACCAGAAAGGGCCGCCCCCGTGGAGGGATGGTATATAAAGATTTATTTATCATCCTGAAGACAGCAATGCTGGAAGGGGGCTATAGTAAATATGTGACCGAAAGTGATATTTTATGGTATTAATATACTATATATATCACATAATGGTGGTGCATGAACAAAATGAAGGGGTGCATATATTTATATATGCACAAAATGATGGAAAGATGGTGGATGAGTACTGAAGAAATAGAGAGTGTAAAAAGGTCAGCAGGTTATAAGATTGCTGTCCACTGCTCACTGAGCGGGGTACAGACCTGAAGTACTCTAATAAAAAAAAGTAGGTACCACGGGAATCGAGTGGCCCGACAGAACGAAGTTCAAACATGAAACAGATCATTCAGGTCTTGGCGTTGAAGCTGCATTTTGAAAGCATAATATTTGTCTATATGCTAATGCAAGTGGAGTCAAACCTGTTGTTCTGTGGGAGTGAATGAATTAGTTCTGTGCTCGGTTATTGGAGAGGTTGCTTAGGCATTCACGTGGTGGCTGTGGTTCACACCCATATCGCGGGTACAATCTACGGATCGCAGAAGGGAGATAACTGGCAAAAGTAGCAATACTTTGCACTTATCTCGGGCGATGTCACTGCTTATGACATCAGAGGTTTAAGGTAGGCCTCGCCACTAGCAGTTAGGGTAATCAGCTTATAAATGATTACTAACTGCTAATCAATTCAGTTAATTGGTTAGTACTCTCAGTTATGGTTGCGCTGATTGAGCGTATCTCAATCCCAATGGTCGTGGGCGACCGGTGTTATTTTGTCTTACGACGCGATATAGCACCATTAAATATATAGAGACTTCACCAGAAAGGGCCCTCTGTGTAGTTAGTAGATAGGCTCTGCCTTAATACCCGTAGTCACTACTGGTATCGAACAAATGGGTCTACACCCAGCAATAAGCCCTTGCGACGTGTCTCTTGTCCAATAAGAAATTGACGACTTCAAAAACCTGATTCCGCAAGGGTCGGTAGGGCTCTCGACCGACCATTGCGGAATCAGTTAGTTCCGCTTTTAAGAGTACTTGGTGAGTACGACTCATTCAAACCGCTAGCTCGAAAAGCTACAGTAAGGAATCAAAAAAAAAAGGATAACGAAAGCATAGACAAGTTATTGAAGGGATTTAATAAAAATGGTGTCGTGTTTATTGGCAACAAATCACCATTTACGATCACTATTAATTGTTTAAAAAGTTAGAGAGACCCCTATCACCAACCTTGACAGCACATCCGACATTTGTTAAGGTCTGATGAGCTGCACAAAAATGCCAATTTATGTCATTGCCTCAAAGAGTTCTGCTTACTTTAGGCTATTATAAACTGTCCTGATTATGAGTGAAACATATTTTAAAAGCCTTCTTCAGGATCTGTGGTATTATTAAAATCTTATCGGTTCTTGACTAGCCTGGTAATGGGACTTATATGGGCAAAAGTTACTTTAACAATAACTTAAATTATAGTAAATATTATAATTTAATTTATATACAAAGCACAAACTTTAAAAAAATTAATTATATAGGTAAGAAAAAAATCGTTTAAAAAAAAACAATCTTTTGTTCATATTCTTACTGAGATAAAAGATGAATAAATGAAGTCTCGTTAAGTTATTTAAGGCAGAAAATTTTATATAATCTCATTATTACACTTTTTATAGACATATTTTGGAATAAAAAATATTATGCATAATGGCAACGTCCAGGCAATATAATAAAATAAATATTTTATGGAAATTTGGAGAATTGTCTCCTTAATTTAATTTTAATTTTCGAAGCCTACAAATTGGATAACTCATTATGATATTTAATATGAATTTTATTTTGATCGATTCTTTTTTAAATATTTTACTGTAATCATTTATTAGTTGTTTGAATCAATTCCTTTTTTTTATGTGTAAATAAACGTCATATAAATATGGTTTGATGTTAAAAAATATCGCAAAATTAATACATAATCGAAATTATAAAAAAAAATAGTACAAGAGTCATTTTTCGTTTGATGATTAAAGTTGTTATACTATCTGCACCTGAACTGTACCATTTTTCATGTGTGAATATTTTCTTTTAGTATTTGTGCTACAACTTTTTGGTTGTAGTGTACCGCCCTATTCCACGGTAATCTATAGGCTGCCCTGCCCGAATTTTTTAGTTTCTGTTGCGGTTCGTTTTCGACTACAAACCCTCATGCCATGCCGGTTAGGTGATATCAAACGATTGTTCCTCAATCGATTTACGTTTTTGACTAAAAAAAATTTCTTTACAAACAAACTTTTTCTCATCAATCCTAAATTTACCTAAGGTTTTTTTTTTTTTTTTGGTTGCTCCATGTGATAAAAGTTGAATAAGCTGTCATCGGCAAACAAATAGTTTGAGCTCTTATGTGCGAGCAAAATAGCAGCAGAAAAAAAAATGGAAAAATTAAAAGCTGGTGATTTATTGCCAAAATAGTCGACTACTCGATGAGATAGTGAGTCATGGCGAACGACGCACTGATTTGAAAAATCGGCAAGATAAATGACGGAACCTTTTAGCCGTATTAGTATTAGTGCATCCTTTCACATTTTCATGTTGACGTTAGTTTTCAGTAGAAATACTCGTGTTGCCACTAAAATGTTGGCAGTTCATTTCGGTGAAATCGATTTAGTCAATTTCGAATTCCAGTTATGGTTGGAGTGTTGCGCATGAATGCATTACTTTGTCTTCTTCGAATGTAGACAAAATCAGATGAGTGACGATGTCTTAAGACCTCAATGAACAACAAAACGGAAATCGGCAAAATTTCGATTCACACAAATTATTCCATAAAGTGGGTGATATTTTTGCATCAGCTAACCACCCTCACTATTTTTTGTGTGCAGTACTCTAGACCCAAAAAAGTAAAATTACAAAAAAAAAAAAAATTCTTAACAAATTTTGAAGTATTGCCCTCAGTTTTATTTTGAGGTGTGTCAGAAAAGTAATGAGACTGTTATTTTTTATTTTTTTACCAGGTGTATAAGCTTAAATCCGCTGTTTTTTAGTCAAAAAAAAACACTCTTTTTTTTTCATAGAAAGCAACAACAAATTTTATTCAAAGTACTTGCCCTCGCTAGCTACACATTTTTCCCATCTCTCGGGGTATTTGTGGATACCAAGGCAAAAAAATTCCTTCTCTTTCGAGGCAAACAACTCATCAAGCCATTTTCGGACGTCTTCGTTAGAGTCGAAGTGCTGCTTAGCGAGCACGTCCCATCGACGAAAACAGATATTAGTCGGAAGGGGCCAGGTCTGGTGAACAAGCGGGGTGAGATAGCACCTCCCAGTTGAGTGTCTCCAAGTAGTTTCGGACCATTTTTGACGTGTGCGGTGGTGCGTTGTCGTGGAGGAAAATCAGCTTGGCATGTCTTTGTTGATAATCCGTCCTTTTTTCACCCAAAGCACGGTGCAATTTGATCAGTTGTTGGTAGTAGCGGTGGGCATTGACAGTTTCACCAGGTTTCAACATCTCAAAGTAGACGATACCCTGATGATCCCACCAATCGATTTCTTGCATTTAAGATTCTCGAAATATATCCACTTTTCATCGCCTGTCACAATCTGATGCAGGAACGACTTTCTTTTTTGTCTGGCGAGCAAGATGTTGCATGTGTTTTGGCGTCGCTCCATTTGCCTATTGTTCAATTCATGCGGCACCCATTTTTCGATCTTTTCAATCTTCCCCATGACACGCAGACGCATGGAAATGGCTGGTTGAGTAACACCCAATTGCTCCACGAGCATTTTTTGCGATTGGGTATCGTCTTCGGCCAAAAGAGCCTGCAATTGATGGTCCTCAACCTTCCTAGGCCGATTTTTACGCTTCTTGTCCCACAAGTCAAAATTGCCGTCTTTGAACCGACGACACCAATCTCGGCACGTTGTTTTCGATAACGCACTGTCACCATAGGCCTCTTTAAGCATTTGATACGATTCGGCAGTCGATTTCTTCAAATTGAAGCAGAAAAGCAGAGCTTCCCGCAAATGCTCTTTTTCTTGCACAAAATTAGACATGATTACCAAAGGAAAAATGTATGTTGTGGTACGAAATTGCTGGCAATGTGCACTGATTAATGTTGACAGATGTTGTAAGGTCCTTAATTCGTGAGTATAGATGAGAGCAGGTTACATACCGGCGCAGAAACATCACTTAAACAGATCTCAAACTCGACAAAAAATAAAGTTAAGACCCTTCGAAAAAAACATTTGTTTTAATAAAGTTAACACCCTTTAAAATCGAAAAAAAACTTCTATTCAGACTTGAATATTTTATTGGTGCGTTTTTGCTTTGGAAAAATCCAAAGCTTTAATTGAAAAAGGTTTCCAGTTAAGTTAGAAGAGGCCTTAAACTGATTGAAGTATATCACAAATACGCATTAAAGAAAGTTTCAAACTCAAGTGAATTATATCACAAGTCAAATTGAGAAAGGTCGTAAACTCGACTGCGATTGGGTAGGTTTTAAAACTCTACCATAGTCTGGGAAGGCCTGCAAGAGGTCCTAAATTCATGAGTGCAGATGAGAGCAGGTGACATACTGACTCAGAAATATCGCAATATTCCGACTTAAACAGATCTCAATAATGGTTTTAATCAAAAACAAAATTTGTTTTAAGAAAGTTAGGACCCTTAAAATAGGAAAAAAAACTTTTAAGCTCAACTAAAAAAAATTGAATCATTCATAAAAAAAAATTTCTCAGAATTAACGATTAAAGAGAAAATTAAAACTATAAAAAAATGAAATCTGCAATTCAGACTTGGATATTTTATAAACCAGCTTTTACTGTGAAAAATCACAAACTCGATTATAAAAGATCAAAAGCCTAAATCGGAGCAGTTTCACAGGAACAGTTAGGCTCGACTAAATAACTCACAAGCTCAATTGTGAAAGGTTCCACACTCGACTGCGATTAGGAGATTTGTAGAACTTTACTATAGTTTGAGAGGTCTCTAAAAGGGCAAAAGATGTCAGTAAAGAAACGGGTAGGTCATAAACGAGTTTACACCCTAAAAATAGGTAAAACTACGTTGAGGTGTCAAAATCAACTAAAAGAAGAAAAGGAAGTAATTTGTTTTTGTAACTAACACTTAAAGGTCTCAAGTAGAAAGAAAAAAAATTGTTTTAAGAAAATTAAGACCTTAAATTGGGAAAACTACATTAAAAAATTGGGAAAACTATGAAAAGGAACTAGTTTCCTTGAGTAACTAATACTTAAAGGTCTCAAGTGGAAAGACAAAAAATTGTTTTAAGAAAATTAAGAGCCTACAAATAGGAAAAACTTCGTTGAGGTCCCAAATCAACTTGAAAAAAATACGTTAGGGTCCCAAAATCAACTAAAATACGAAAAGTAACTAGTTTCCTTGGGTAACTAACATTTAAAGGTCTCAACTGGAAAGACAAAAAATTGTTTTAAAAAAATTAAAGCTTTAAGAATAGGGAAAACTACGTTGAGGTCCAAAAATCAACTTGAAAAAAATACGTTGGATCCCAAAATCAACTGAAAGAAGAAAAGGAATTAGTTTCTTTGGATAGCTATACGTCTGTGGAGGCGTTTTTTCCAATCTTTGTAGCAGTGCTGGAATGCTTCAACTGGAATCGAATTCAACTCCTCGGTTACACTCCTTTCGATGAAGTGTTTTTTATCTTGGAGAGCAAAAAAAATCACTCGAACTTAAATCAGGTGAATAGGGTGATTGGGAAACCACAGAAATCCTTTTCTCCGATAAAATCTCATTGGGTCATCCAAGTTTCTGTCGTTTTTTTCGAGTCTTTCATGGTAATATTAACGGGGTAATTCAATATTAATCGACGGTCTAACCTGACAACAGTCTTCATCTGCGTTTTCCAATGCTTCTAAACCCTCCGAAAATGCCTTTTGCTACCTGAAACTGAAGCTCATTGATAAAGTACTGTTATTTTACGTGTCATCACTATCGTTAAAAACAATAATACCACGGGCCGCCTTCGACCATAGGGATTGAGATTTAGTGATTCACAATAATACCACGGGCCGCCTAACAAAAAGCAACCAATTACATGCTGATCATTCCAACGGTTTGTAGCGATGCCTCTCCTGTCATAGGCAGAGACACCGCCCGAGATAAGAACCGGTCTCCCAAAAGCTTATTGCAACTTTTCAAGTCTCACAACTTTTCTGCTACACGTCGTATATTGCATATATCCTCAAAAAAATTTTTTGCAAGTTATTTGTTACTATTTAAATCTTAAAACTTGAAAATTCGTAATGAGAGGAACCCTAAAAAAAATTTGTTTTCTGTTTTTTTAACATGATTTTAGTGTTTTTTTTCTTCTGCAAATTACTAAATCTGGTTGAGTTGGTTTTGTGTAAATAATTGGAATATTGAGGAAAATGTGTGGCTCTTATTTTCGGAAGTGTTTTTATTATTTTATGATTCAGTTTTTCTAAAAAAAAGAACTAACATACGAAAAAGAAAGCTTACTAATTTGCTGACAAAGAAAGGAAAAATTTTCCCTTTTTATCTAAAACAAAAAAAAATGTTTAACAATTTATTTATTATCAAAAATTCATAAATAAAAGTACAGCATTTTATCTTACACATTTAATAATCAAAATTAAATGGCCAAAAACAAAAAAATAGCCATTGTGCAAAATAGGATAAGTAATTTTTCATGTTTCAATTGAACTAAAATAAAACGTTTTGCAATAAAACAAATCAAATAAAAATTAGTAAACAAACAAACTTTGTAATTTCTCTGTTTTCTGACCTAAATTTATAACGAAATTGATTGCGTCAATTGTGTTATCTAGAAATTAAGTACCGAACAAAGAATTAAGAACGTGCTAAACAAAAATATTCTCCACTTAAAGAATATACAAAAAGATATGCTCTTAAGTACCAAACTAAAATAATTTATGATATTAAAAAAAAACACAAGACAAATTAAGAAATTCGTAATTGTTGATTTTTAGACTTTGAAGTCATTGTCAAAAGTGTTTGGGCTGATTGGTCGATGTTTGGTTGGGGACATAGTCTTTTATAGTTTGCGGAAATTTTTCCATCGGCACATACCCCAATGGTAGTCGGCTTATTTTCATATTTTCTTAACTATTGGAAATGGGTTTTGAAATGGAGTACAAACTGAAAATCGGGATTACATACAATGTCGCACATGCTAATTTTCGCACTTGGACTCGTAACGGGGCCATTGGTGGGGTGGTAGTTTTTCACGATTCTATCCGGATACATTTTGCCATATATTTACTTACTCATCATCACATCGAAATTATTGTTGACCATTTTTGTTTGGACCGCATTTGTTGGTCAAATGAGTCTAATTAAGTGAGTGTGCGATATCGTCAAAGTAAAGAAAGAAAGAAAGAAAGAAAGAAATCATCAAAGTGACTGAAGAAGCTACAAAAAACCCCGCACTATTATTTGGTTACTACTTGTAGACCGAGTTCTATGAACCTGAAACTGATACCCATTTTGATCAATTCGTCATCGGAAAAAGTTGCCCAATTTCTTTTTTTAAATGAATTATTTTTCACACTAAACAAGAAATGATGAAATACGAACCGTAATAGTTGTTATTTTTCTTTGTTTCTTTTTGTTTTTATTACATTTTAAGTAATATTTAAAATAGTAAAAGTTGCCGCTATTTGTCTGATGCACTATTTAATAATAGCCAATAATTATAATTAGTCAATTTGGACGATTAATTTTCAAAATTACAAATAAGTCTTTTTTCAATTGGCTATAAATTGAGAAATAAACAATAATAAAATCAACAAAAAAATTTCTCAAAATTTTCTTTAATCTTAATTAAGAGTTAATTAAGAGAAAAATTGTCAACTTTATGATTAAAGCACATTCTTTGATAAGAAATATTTGATAATTTGGTCGTGAAATTGAAATGAAATTTAAATTTAAAAATAATAATAATAATAATAATAATAATAAATAAATAAATCGTTATCTCCGCTTACGAAAACTTTTTTGAAAAAAAAAACAATTCCCAAAATCAACTAGAAAAAAGTACGTTGAGGTCCGAAAATCAACTAGAAGAAAAAAATAAAGTAATTTCCTTGGATAACTAGCGCTTAAAGGTCTCAAGTAAGAAGAAAAAAACTTCTTTTAAGACACTTAAGACCCTAAGAATAGGGAGAACTATGCTGAGGCCCTAAAATCAACTTGAAAAAAAAAATACGTTAGGGTCCCAAAATCAACTAAAACAAGAAAAGGAAATAGTTTTCTTGGGTAATTAACACTTCAAGGTCTCAAGTGAAAAGAAAAAAAATTGTTTTAAGAATATTTAGACCCTAAGAATAAGAAAAAATTCCTTGAGGTCCCAAAATCAATTTGAAAAAAATATATTGGGGTCCCAAAATCAACTAAAAGAAGAAAATGACGTAGTTTCTTGGATAACTAACACTTAAAGGTCTCAATGGAAAACAGAAAACATTGGTTTTAAGAAAATTAAGACCCTTAGAATAGGAAAAACTTCGTAGAGATCCCAAAATCAACTTGAAAAAAATACGTTGAGGTTCCAAAATCAACTATAAGAAGAAAAGGAGGTAGTTTTCTTGGATAACTAACACTTAAAGGTCTCAAAACGAAAGCAAAACATGTGTTTAAAAAAAGTAAGACCCTAAAAATAGAGAAAACTTTGTTGAGGTCCCAAAATCAACTAAAAGAAGGAAATGAAGTAGTTTCATTGGATAACTAACACTCAAAGGTCTCAAGTGGAAAGAAAAAAATTTGTTTTAAGAACATTAAGACCCTAAAAATAGGTAAAACTTTGTTGAGGTCCCAAAATCAACTTAAAAAAATACGTTTAGATCGCATAAATCAACTAAAAGAAGAAAATGAAGTAGTTTCTTTGCGTAGCTGTACATCTGTGAAGGGGTTGTTCACACTCCTTACAGTGCTGGACTGCTTCAACTGGAATCACCTTCAACTCCTCGGTTACACTCCTTTGGATCAAGTGTTTTTTGATCATGGAAACCCAAAAATTCACACGAACTAAAATCAGGTGAATAGGGTGATTGAGAAACCACAGAAATCCTTTTTCCGATAAAATCTTATTGATGAAGATGGTCATTTTTTCTGAGCCTTTCATGGAGCATCAATGGTAATGTTAACGACGAACTCTGAACCTGAGCCTCTCTGAGTAATTCAATGTTAATCGACGGTCTAACCTGACAGAAACCTTCATCGGCGTTTTCCAATGCTTCTTAACGCTCCGAAAGTACCTTTTGCTACATAAATCTTAATTAAGAATTTATTTTTAAAAAAATTGTTAACTTTATGATTAAAGCACATTTTTTGATAAGAAATATTTGATAATTTGGCCCTGAAATTGAAATTAAATTTAAATGTAAAAATAATAATAATAAAAAATAAATAAATCGTAATCTACGTCTACATAAAAATTTTGGGGAAAAAAAACCAATTGTAAATGTTTTTATTATTAATGAAACATTTTTAAACGTTGAATAAATATTTATAATATCTAAGATAATTTAAATAATTGTATTTAAGGAGTGATAAAGAATTTTATATTAAAAAATGGTTCATGCAAAATAAAAAGCAATTTTCTCATGCCTACGAGCAATTGGTACGCAGCCACATAAGCATAGTGAATACAGCTGCGTACAGATGGCAGTACAAACGGTTAGATCACAAACAGTTGTGGTGTGTATATCTTTGCTTAGTTTATCTTGTACACGAACCAATAGAGAATGATCGAAGTACTTTTTGTGTGTGGATCGGAGTAGCGTTCAAATTTGTTTGTGCATTGGAAGTGGGATATTTTTGAAGCTTTTTCTTATGATTGGGAAAAATTTTCTTTTTCTTTCTTTGGTTAGTGGGCTTTGAGACAAGACACAGTAGGCGCCATTCTGTAGCGCCACAACCATAAGGTCATTTGAGGAATTGGGAAATTTTTATATACACGTAGTTTTTGTTTTTGTTTTTCTATAATCTTAAATAAGCCAAATTAATATAAATTATTAAATAAAAACCCAAATTAATATAAATTTTTTATTATATTATATTTTGTTCAATTTATTTATAATTAAAAACTGTTTTAAATACAGAAACAAAAATTTCCTTTATATAGGGTTTTCCGAAAGGAGTGATATGATTTATTTTTAAAAAAAATATACACTAATTGTTAAGGAAATTCAAATGTTTTTTATTTAATGTGAAGTACAATCGATACAATTAAGTTCTGAATAAAACGTCATTCAAATGGCCTCCACGACTTCTTTTGTAGGAGCGAATTCGATGAACCCAATTTTCGAGCACTTTTTCCACTAAATCATGAATAGCATGTCATGAATAGCACGTTCAACATTGACTTCTAAAGCTTGAAGAGAGTCTGGTTTATTGTTAAAGACCAATGACTTCAAATAACCCCACAAGAAATAGTCTAATGGTGTTAAATCACAACTTCTTGGAGGCCATTCAATGTCACAATTTCTTGAAATAATCGAATCTCCAAATTTTTCTCGCAATAATTCGGTTGTTGCACGTGCTGTGTGGCACGTAGCCCCGTCTTGTTCGAACCAGATATTGTTAAGATCAACTTCTTCCAATTTCGGCCATAAAAAGTTGGTTATCATCGATCTATACCGCTCTCCATTGACAGTAACGGTGTTATCAGCTTCATTTTGAAAGAAGTATGGACCGTTGATTCCACCAGACCAAAAACCACACCAAACTATCAATTTAGCTGAATGTAATGTGTGTTCATGAATAATTTGTGGATTTTCTTTGCATCAGAATCGACAGTTTTGTTTATTTATCGCACCACTCAGATGAAAGTGAGCGCACGAAAAGTTGCAATTGGAGAACGATTATTTTGATAATAAAATTGAATAATTTGTAAATATTGTTCTTGCTTATATGTCTCCATAATAAAATTGTAAACATTACTTAATACAATGAAAAAAAAAAGAGAGATCATGATATATTACAATTGGCCGAAACGTCTCTTAGAAATCATATCACTCTTATTTTGAAACCTTATATATAAAGTGTTCCCAATTTGCTCCATTTGTGCGGTAAAGTGTTGCCAATTAAAAAAGAAACGGCAGTTCAGGGTTAATAAAAATGGACGACGAAAGAACAATGCGTTTTCATTGTTGGGCAATATTTTTAAAAATATTTAAGCTACAGTTCGCAATTTTCGTACAAAATATGGTGGGAATAGTGATTTAACTACATCAACAGTGAAGAGGTTAATTAAAAAATTTAAGGAGACTGGTTAAATTAATGATCTTAGGCACTCTAGCCGGTCTTCAACAAGTCGTTCAATACAAAACATCGAAGCAGTTCGTGAGAGTGTTACTGAGAGTCTAGGAACATCAGTTTGGCGCAGTGTCAGCAGACTTCATGCTTACAAAGTTCAGTTGACTCAAGAACTAAAGCCTACTGACGATGCACAGCGAATGGAGTTCGTTTAATGGATTATGAAAAACAACCAAATTTTCGAACAAAATCATCTTCAGCGATGAGGCTCATTTTTGTCTTGATGGCTGGGTTAATCGACAAAATGGTCGAATATGGGGTTCAGAAAAACCACGAGTGCTTTTTGAGAAACAACGTGTTACTGTTTGGTGAGGATTTTGGGCAGTAAAAATTAATGGTGTTCGCTATCGCGATATGCCAATTTACTTTTTCGTGTCTAAATTGCAAGATATGGATGTGGACGACATGTGGTTTCAACAAGACGGTGCCACATGCCGTACATCCCGAGGAACAATTACTTCCTACTTGAAATTACGGATACCCTTTACTTCAAAAGCGAAAAATAGTCAAAAAATTAAATTAAATTAGATTAATTAAAAAAAAGTTGTTTTAAGCTTTTTAAAAATATTTATTACAAAAAGAAAAAAATTTTATAACTAGTAAAAAAAAATGACTGCTCCAAAAATTTTTCTTTTATTCAATTTTAAAAATATTTTAATTTGATTAAAAACTAAAATTTTCATTTAAATAAAATAAAAATTTGCAATTTCTTTACAAAAAAAAAAATAAATTTCCCCTTTTTTTTTAATGTTAACGAATTTAAAAATTACGCTTAACTTTTTATCATTTTACAAACTATTTGTTATGAGATTAAAAGATAGTTTTTATGTTAAACTTGAAGAAGAAAATCTAAAATAATCTTCCATTTTTATTAAAAAAAAAAAAAGCTTTCCATAAATTTTAAAAATGGAAAGGAAATAATTCCAATCAAGTGCAAAGTTATTCTGTGTTCGAATTCCAGAAAAAGAAAAGTGTAAAAAAATTTCTACCTGACAGGTAATTCTGAGTAGAATATTTGCTTTCATTTAATTTATTTTTAATTACTCGTAGAAGATTAGAGATCCATTTGGTTCGGTTTCTTCCATACCCAATGACGTTGTGGTTTTTCAATTTTCTACGTTACGACATGGGATGCTGATGCTCAAAAAATATCATTTCATGTTCTTCGATCACTTGCCATAACAATTACCACCAATGACAGGTAACGAGATGTCTACCATCTACAGGAATCACCCTGTTTGGGTTACATACTAAATATTGTGCGGGGACAACACATTAACTATAACACTGAACCGGATTAATAGCCGGTTGCGATTACATTACCACACATAATCTCTTACTCGGCAGGTGATAATTACATTTTGACTTGAAAGTTATTTTATAGTACCTTGAGTACATTGAACCTTTTTCGAATTTTGTTTTCATTTTTCATCTTTTTATTACTATTATTATTATTACTGCTTGTCATTATTTTTTCGTTCTTCTTTAAATTTTTTATATCCTAAAAAATATTGATTTTTCCTCAAATTTATTATTAAGTTTATTTTTCTGCCGTGTTCGTTTGCATAAAGTAAACTTGAATTTTATTATAATTTGATCATTTTGAAAATTTGCAAAATATTTATACTTATTCTTATTTTGATGAAAAAAAAATGTTGTTTTTTTTCACAATATTACGTTTAAATGTTGTTTTGAAAAGACAAAGTTCTTATTATGAGGTACGTATTTTTGGCAACGAAAAAAAACCGATTGATTTGTGCACAAAATTTATAAAAAAAATTATATTATTTTAATGGATAAGCTGGTCTAGTTAAAATAGTATAAAAATAAGAACTCTGATAATAATTATGTATTTAGTTTAAGAAAATCTAAGCTGTGGTGCATCCGTAAAAATAATTTAATTTAAAATCAATTTTGTATTTCGAAAAGTACAGTTCTGTTATTTGACAGCTGTCAAAAAATATAGATCGTCCAATGTGGCAATTGCTTAGTATAGGATTTGCATTTTTGTGACAGTTGATAAAAAAATAAATTTTAGAATAAATGAGCTTTAGTGCATCCGTAAAAATAATTTGATTGAAAATCCATATTGTGGTTCGGAAAGTACAGCTGTCAAAAAATATAGATCGTTCAATCTGGCATATTTTTAGTATAAAATTGGCAATTTTTCTGATAAGTAAGAAAAAATAAATTTTAGAATAAATGAGCTAGAGTGCATCCGTAAAAATAATTTGATTTAAAATTCATTTTGTAGCTCTAAAAGTACAGTTCTGTTATTTGACAGCTGTCAAAAATATATTTATCATCCAAAGCAGCATTTGCTTAGTATAGAGTTTGCCATTTTTTGATAGTTTATAAAAAAATAAACTTTAGAATAATAGAGCTAAGTGCATCCGTAAAAATAAATTAATCTAAAATCCATTCTGTAGCTCGAAAAGTTCAGCTCGGTTATTTGACAGCTGTCAAAAAATATATATATCGTCCAATGTGGCATTTGCTTGGTATAAATTTGGCTATTTTTCTAATAATTAAGAAAAAATAAATTTTAAAATAAATGAGCTATAATTGATCTGTAAAAATAATTTAGAGCTAAGTGCATACGATTTAAAATCCATGTTGTGGTTCAGATAGTACAGCTCTGTCATTTGACAGCTGTCAAAAATATATTTAACATCCAATGCAGCATTTGCTTAGTATAGGATTTGCATTTTTGTGACAGTTGATAAAAAAATAAATTTTAGAATAAATGAGCTTTAGTGCATCCGTAAAAATAATTTGATTGAAAATCCATATTGTGGTTCGGAAAGTACAGCTGTCAAAAAATATAGATCGTTCAATCTGGCATATTTTTAGTATAAAATTGGCAATTTTTCTGATAAGTAAGAAAAAATAAATTTTAGAATAAATGAGCTAGAGTGCATCCGTAAAAATAATTTGATTTAAAATTCATTTTGTAGCTCTAAAAGTACAGTTCTGTTATTTGACAGCTGTCAAAAATATATTTATCATCCAAAGCAGCATTTGCTTAGTATAGAGTTTGCCATTTTTTGATAGTTTATAAAAAAATAAACTTTAGAATAATAGAGCTAAGTGCATCCGTAAAAATAAATTAATCTAAAATCCATTTTGTAGCTCGAAAAGTTCAGCTCGGTTATTTGACAGCTGTCAAAAAATATATATATCGTCCAATGTGGCATTTGCTTGGTATAAATTTGGCTATTTTTCTAATAATTAAGAAAAAATAAATTTTAAAATAAATGAGCTATAATTGATCTGTAAAAATAATTTAGAGCTAAGTGCATACGATTTAAAATCCATGTTGTGGTTCAGATAGTACAGCTCTGTCATTTGACAGCTGTCAAAAATATATTTAACATCCAATGCAGCATTTGCTTAGTATAGGGTTTGCCATTTTTTTGATAGTTTATAAAAAATAAATTTTAGAATAATAGAGCTAAGTGCATCCGAAAGAATAATTTTATTTAAAAACCATTTTATGGTTTGGAAAGTACAGCCTTGTCATTTGACAGCTGTCAAATAAATATACATTGTTCAATGTGGAATATTTTTAGTATAAATTTGGCTATTTTTCTGATAATTAATAAAAAAAATAATTTTAAATTTTCAAAACTATAATTTATGCGTTAAAATAATATGAATTAAAGTATCGGCTTATTCATTTTGGGGTTCGGAAAGTACAGGTCTGTCATTTGACAGCTGTCAAAAAAATGTATCATTTAGCAGTTTTAATTGTAATTGCCATCAACTACTTAAGACAGCAATTAGCAGTTTAGTCGTAATAAAAATATACAAATACCAATTCTATATGTAAACTTTTTATTTCGCATCTAAGCCTACTTACTAATAAAATTAATATACTACAGTGTGCCAATACACTATACTTTCCGAAATACAAAATGAATAATCCCGTAGTAGTCTCAGTGTGACTATGGAGAAGCCATTGTATTCGTGAAAAGTGACTGTGTGGTGTGCATTTTGGTCTAAAGTTGACATTGACCTGTATTTTTTTGAATCTTCAATTCTTAGTGCTATGGCCGCACGATAACCAATTTTCTTTGAAAAAAATTGATTATTGGATAAGGGAACAGGTCCCAATATTATGTGGGAGGATATGCTTAATCTGTAATTTTTTTCGTTATTGTATGTTATACTGGATTGTATCGATTTATTTGCCTACACTTACTTTATGGCAGAATACTTTTGAAAGTCTTATATTTAAAAAAGAGAACGTTTTACTTGTTATTATTGTCTGCGGAAATTTAACAATTTACATTTGTTCTCATTTGAAACCTAAATTATTTTCTAATAAAAATTATTTTATTATTCCAAAATTTGCTAGACTATTTTTGATAATATACGTAACTGAAAATTTATTTTTGAAATAGAGTTTTTGTTTTTATCAAAATTTTTCTATTTGTTTTAAAAAATAATAAAAAAAAAAGAAAGTGTGCTAATTATAGCGAGACTGAAACGTTAAAAAACTGTTCTGATCGAGCGGCACTGGGACAATATAGCCCTATCATTTGACAGCTGTCAAACACAAATATCAGCCAAGCTAGAAATTTTTCTACTCTAAGGTTTACCATTTTAATATAATGGGATGGTTACTCATCGATCAAGGCATTAAAATACGTACAGGCTTTGGATGCTATTTAAAAAAAAAACTATTCTTCAGCCATGAAAAACAAACTTTTCATATCTGGGGCTCTGAAAACCCACACCAGTCTGTGGCCAGAGTCATTGTATCCTCTAAAAGTGACTGTCTGATTTGCATTTTCGTCTAAACCTGTCATTAGTCTAGATTCCTTTGAAAATGAAAAAGGAGAGAGGCTATTGCCGTCAAACCTGAGTGCTATAGCCGCATGAAAACGTTTTTTTTTTGTGACCTAAATTTGAAGATTTTAATCTGGGGCATATGTGGTTGCAAAAATACAGCACCACAAGACACAGAAAATGTGGTCTGCATATGTGGTTTTTACAGGATGTAAAATTTTGATATTTGCTGATATCAATTGGCATCCAAAATCGTACGAATTTATGCTGTTGAACCTTTCCTTGTACACCTATGCATAAAAGTAACTATGGAGGAGCCATTGTATTGGTGTGTGTATTTTGGTCTGATATTGACATAGCCCCGAATTTTTTTAAACTATCAATTTTTGGTGTTATGGTCACATGATAACCATTTTTTTTTTTGACCTAAACTTGAAGATTTTAATCTGGGGCATATGTAGTTGCAAAAATACAGCACCACAAGACACAGAAAATGTGGTTTTTACTAAATGTAAAATTTCGATATTTGCTGATGTCAAGTGGCATCGAAAATCGTACGAATTTATGCCGTTGAACCTTTCCTTTTACATCTATGCAAAAAAGTGACTATGGGGAAGCCATTGTATTGGTGTGTGTATTTTGGTCTGAAGTTAACATGGCCCCGAATTTTTTTAAACTATCAATTCTTGGTGTTATGGTCGCATGATAACCATTTTTTTTTTAGCCTGAACTTAAAGATTTTAACCAGCACTTTATATGGTTTCGAGAAGCCAGCGCCACAAGCCACTCACAACACGGCAGATTTTGGGTATATTGTACGAAAAGTTTCCAGGACTTTTTCAAATGAAGTCAATTTGCCTTCCAAGGTCGTGCCATTTGAAACCGTTAGATTTTTTTTGTAATTTTTGGGACTACACAAGAGATTATGGTTACACAGACAATCCTCAAATTTTAGAGCATTTCAAAAACCAATACATCCGTCAAGGATTACAGCCTGAAATGTACGAAAAATCCATCGAAATTGACCTCAAAAAGAATCGTTCCTAAAAAGGAGTCACGTTGCAAGCCATTTGAATTATGTTACATTTCTTAAAGAATGAGAAGATCCAAACGATATAATAAAAGGCAAATTTTTACGAAATCTAAATTTTAAATATATTTTAGGTAATTTTACTTTCCGTAATGCAAATTGGATAACTCTTTTATATATTTGCGCACATGCACAAGAAAAAATTCTTTCTTATTTCTTAAAAATCTTCCTTTTCAGAACTAAACCAAAAAAATACTTCAAAATCAATTTTTTTAAAAAGGCAAACATTGAAAAATGTTTAAAACCAGTGCATTCTTAGTACATATTATTGGTCTTAACACACCTCGTAGTAATTGCTATAAATTATAAGGTGTGATTTACGAGTATTCAGAGAAGTTAAAAGAGAACAAAATTTAGATAATTACACTAATAAAAGGTAACGTTGGCTACCTGCAACTATGAGTGAGGGCTCAGCGTGTTCGAGTCCGAATGACTCTAAAATTAATGAAAAATGTTCGCAGGAAATAATAAACATTTTTCTTTTAGAGAGAATTTAAGTGACGACCACTTGAGAAGTCGAATTACCAAAAATAGCGATACCGGTTGTACGTATAGTCATTAACCAAAGCTATTCACTATTCGAAGTTTTTTTTTCCTCCGTGCACCTGAACATCTCTTAAGGTGTTCTCAACAATTTTGTTGTACTGTCGAAGAACGACCTTCAACTTGAAGTTAAATACTTGAGCATCCCCCCGCCGTCAAGATGAAATCCATCAAATTACATGTGGATGCGATCCAAATTCTTTATTTTTTTTCTCTCTCTTTCGAATGCCTTTTAAAATAACCAACGTTCCTTGAAGTGCCCAAAGAGATGACCAACGTTCTTCTCAGAATAGTTACGTTTGTTTGGTTTTAGATTAAAATTCAAGTTAATTTATTAATTTGGCGAATCTATTAATTTTTTTTTGTTATTTCTGCGATCAACAAAATTTTTTCCTAAAATTTCACTTACAATCAGACGGTTCGACGGATTTTTGCCTCCGTGTCTATGTGGAGAGGATCATAAATAATCTAACTTTAACCTTTTTTTTCCAATATCTGGTCTTGTAAGTAAATATATTCAGTGCTATTGAAAGCGTTTATTAATGGTATTTTGAAATAGGATAACAAAAACCTACATAGTAGAAAAAAAAAAATCGTAATGAGTAAAAAGTTCTCTACAGTTGATCCGAGAATTTAAAATATCGAACGAATGGACATGTCAGTCAATTAGAGACTATTCCACTTGCCATCGATTGCTCTTCAGTTATTTTGAAACTGACCATGGGGCATAAAGTCCGCTGTTTGCCTTTTTTTTTTGTTACAATTCCACCACAGACATTTTTGCTAAACCATTAAAAACGCGTACGTACGCCAAAACCGGGCAGAAAAAAAGGTAATCATATAAAAGGTCTCAAACTGAAATAAATCTAAAAAAAAAATTCGTTAAAAAAAAAAATTAAAACCCTTAGAATAGGGAAAATTTAGTTAAGGTCTCAAAAAAAAAGGTTTTAAAACCAATGAAAAAAAAAGCTCTCAAAACTTTTAGTTGGCTTTCATTAATCAATGAAAAAAAAGCTCTTATTAACCAATGAAAAAAAAGCTCAAAGAAACTTTTGGAAAACGAACAAAAATATAATGTAAAGAGTGCTTACGAGTATCAGAAAAGTAATGAGACTAGATTTTCTGCTGTCCTCCAAAAAATGTATGGTATTTTTCTACAGTTATGTTATATGCTTCAAAGTAGATGCTTTTGGTGAGCTGTACGCTGGTAGAGGCAATCTTCGTAGGAAGACTGGAATCGCCTTTAGCTCCGCGTTGATGACCGTAACAAGATGACGTCATTTCAACGGGGTTTTTTTATCTTAGAATACATAAAAAGTCTAGGATTTAGATCAAGTGAATAAAGGAGCGGGGGAACCACCATAGGATTCTCTTTTTCCGACAAAACCCCCTTAATGATGATACTCCTGTGTTATAGGGGAAGACAATATCCAATCCGACGTATAGAACGCCTTTTGTGAGCCTTTCAAGGATTTCTTTTGTAAAAAAACTTGACCTGACCTCGCAGGACTCCTTACTCATTCCAAACGTTCACCAGTTTTTCATGTAAAAAGTTTCCTTGAGCGAGCCTTGTATTCCATTGCGTGCTTCTCGGCACTAAGACCTTGAACGCGATATGGTACGCCGATTGAATGCAAGGCTGAATTAATGGGGGAATATCGCAGGATGGATTTATAGGATGCCTGGATGAGCACGAAAGCATATGAGTATAAGTATGCCTTGGGATTGTTTGTCAACTTTAAGTGGTGAAATAATTGCGTGAAATTGGATGTGTGAAGGTTTATCTGTGGATGAGCTATTTTGAGGGGAGGTATGCTACAGTGAATGGAGAGTGCGTTAGATGGTCAGGGGTTGTCCACATAGTTCTGTGGCTACATCGGCCATCTGGAACATGCTTCATAATGAGTTGCTGTTATTGTTTGACAGAATGGACTGCAAAGTTGTTGCCTATGCAGATAACCTGTTTATTTTGATCGAGGGTTAACGTCGACTGAGTCTGGGGCTAAGAGGCTCAGAATGTATGAGGTATGTTTATGAATGAGGTGAGCGCGTGGATGTGGGTGTATCTGAGAGTAATGTTCCTGAAGGGCACACTGGGTCAAAGTAGGCGACCTAATGTTGCCGTCCTTGAGTATTTGGGACAAGCAATTCTCCGACGTTAGGGCACTTTTGTACCTCTTCTCTTTCCGCATTGAATCGGGTGCAGTAAAAGAACACGTGCTCCGCGCTCTCCACCAATCCATCACAAGAATTGTTGGCTACTGTATTCCTTGTCCCGTGAAAAAATGGGATAGTTAGTAGCCAACATCACCATGTCGACGATCTACGGATCCACCGCCGAGATGAGAGGGTGAGTCCATCTGCCATCGGGGACATTATTCCAACGATTTTGCCACCTTCTTTTGAACTTATTTCTTTTCTCCGTACGAGCCTCGGGTCGCGCCACAGCGTCAGATTGTCCTCTCCGGCGGTGCAGCCTCTGCAGCTCATCAGTCAGTATTTCGATCGGTATCATTCCGACCACAACACTGTTACCTCTTACTCTGCCTGGGTCCCGCAAGATTTGGTCTTAATCGCGCCACTGCCATCATTGCCCATGCAGCGTTCCCACGAACGTATAATAGGTGTTTCTGAAACCGGAGCCTTTAGAGATGGTCCCGAGATCACCACATGTTCGCCAATGCTAATGGTGATAAGGACTGCCTCCATCTTATGGTCCCCAAGGCCAGATCAGCTGCCAGGAGCCAACTTCGATCATTACGGATCTGTTTTATCTCTTCCACACATTTTTCCAATGCGACTACAGCAACATCGTCAGCAAATACTATGATACTCGCCTCCTCTGGGATATGGACCATGAGAATACCATCATACAACACATTCCACAACAGAGGCTCCAGAACCGAGCCCTGTTAGACCCCATAAGTGACTCTGTATGATCTCTCACCGCTGCTCATTTTGTACAACAGAAAAGAAAATAATTGGTGAAAGGGCAGCGAATGTGTATGTGAGTGACAAGCACGGTGGCTACAACCGGGTTGAAGACCACAGTCGATTCCTGTCGTTTCTTTCGGATCCTGGCGAACACACGTACCCGATCTGGCTTAGCGGTGCCTACGAATTTACAAGGTTGCTTACCGTAGCTCAATGAGCGGAGTACAAACCGAAGTAGCTTAAAAAAATTGGCATTACGGGAATCGAGTTAAAACACACTGTGCGCGACAGTGGTGAGGCGCCTTAAGCTGCAACGTGGTGGCTGTGGTTAATTTAAGGCTCTTGATAAGGAATTTTCCTCATGGGCTCGTTGAAACTTTTTGTAAAACTAACTCACAAATGCACCGAAGTTGCAAAATCAAAAAGGGCCTAACGTAGAAGTGTTGCCAGTCTCACCTCGTTTATCATTTAATTGCCTAAAGTGGTACCCACGCGGAGTCATCCCCTGGATATATTTATGTCCAAGAACATAACATAATATATAGACGGATGCTATAAGCATAAACATTTCTAAAAGAATGTATTCTTGGCAATAAAATCTGAACATAATTTTTAAAAACCCTAACAATCTAATGGAAAGGCACACAATTTAATTTAAGTTTAGTTTCTAATTTTCAGTCCTGTTCGTGGTGCTTCCAAATTGTCACATTTTTAATACGGCAAGAATTAAAAAATTTCTTCAAACAATTTTCGTTGTTGTTGAAAAAACCAAAAATAAAAACCTTAAATATTTTTTTTTTTTTTTTTTTTTTTTTTTTTTTAAATTTTTATTATTATTACATTAAACAAGAAATTTATTTTTATTTATCATAATTATGGTTTTAAGAAAATTCTTTTTGAAAAAAGTACAAATTCTCTTACAAGCAACTCTTAGCAGTAAAAGATTTTTAATTTTTTTTAAAAAGATTTTTTAAAAAAAAGGATTTAGCCACAAACTGATTATTTTTTTATAGAGAATTTATTATAAGAACGTGTTTTGTGAAACGGAAATTCCATCTTAAAAATAATCTTTACATTTTAGAGATGATAATTCCACCAAATAAAAAGGTTATCAAACTTTCCATATCGATTATGCTAATTTTTCCTTTTTATTCTATTTTTTTTATTTATTTTAATTTTTATATTATTAAAAATTTGTTTTTTTTGGAAGCTTTTTAACATTTTGCTTTTTCTTCTTCTTTTATAGTTTAAAATCTTTAACTATTCAAAAAAATTTACGTAATTTTGTATTAAAAAAAATGACAATACTATTTACCTTTTCGTGATGGAATCTATTGAAAAATGTTGCAGGAAAAAAAATTCAACAAATCAAAATGATGCGAAAATATTTTTTATACGTTTTTTTTGTTATATTCTATTACGCCTGTAGGTGTAGTTTTGTTGACTAAAGCTTTTTAAGGAGGATTTATAAAAATCTAAAAGGTTGAAGAACTGAAAACAAAAAAACGTTCATTTCGGACTATTTTAATCCTAGACAACGGCTGCTAAATATAATTTAAGTCCGTCCATTTGGTGGTGGTGATTATTTAAAACATAAAAAACCAAAACAAAACTAAAAGTTAAGATCTTTTTCTTAAGTAGTTAACAGCAAATAAAAGCTAAATATTAAAGAAAAAATTATTAATAGAAACTAAACAAACAAGAGAAAAATAATGAAAAGATGATCGCCATTTAATATTTTTTTTTATGTTGGTATGCCTTTGCAAAAGAACATTTTAATCCCTTTTTTTCTCGAAACGTGGTAAGACTAGCTAATTTGTGTATAAAAAAGATTTTGAAGAATCTCTTACTGTGCGGCTTTGTTGGAGGTTTTTTTTTTTCATCAGTCATTTGAGTTTGTGTTTATTTATTTACAGGTCTTGACACAATAGTGCGTTTGGTTCTTATTGAAATTCCCCATTTTTGTCTTGTCTATTCTAGTTTTGCACAATATTATCGGGTTGATGTTATTTATTTTGTTAGCTGTTACTGCTTTTATAAAATGTACAATTTTATGAACAGGTTAAAGTAGAATCGTGGTAGTATAGAAATTTAAAAGCCATCATCATCATTATTGCCATCGAAATTGTTGTGGTCGTTTTTGGTTTTTAGAGTCAGTTATAATATTTTAATATGGAGATTAGTATAGAGTCAGTTATAATATTTTAATACGTGCTTTTTGTAATGTTCAAATATTATAAACCGTCGGTTAATGTTTAATTTGATAAGAGAATCCATGAAGAGTTCAGAAAAAGAGTTCTTTGATAATGAATTTTTGGTTAAACAAAAAATTTTTTTTGCTTCTTAATAAAATTTTAATTTAAAACTTTTATTTAAATTGGTTTTTTTTTTAGTTTTTTTTTCTTAATATATGTGTAAGTGAAACTGTTGATAGAGTTTGGAACCTGGGCTTACTCTGGAAACTCAAGAGGATCCTTTCTACCACCTATTTCCTAGTCTCAAGGTCATTCCTTTCCAACCGACACTTCCAAGTAAACGAATCCTAGGAACTCGCCAATATCTCTCCAATATTGGCTGGTGTTCCACAGGGAAGTTTACTTGGACCCATTCTTTACAACATTTATACGCCGATGAAACGGCCTGCCCTGCACCTGCCAATACTTGAACCTACATACACCCCAACATGCTTCCGAAATTCTCCAAATCCAAATCCTTCAGAGCTGCTTTACTAGATAGACAATAAAAGTGAATGAACATAAATCTACCCACGTAACTTTAACTCTCTGCCATGAATCATATCCTCCCATTAACCTTAATGGTAGCGAAATACCACAACATACCGAAGTTCAGTACCTAGTTCGGAATTTTTATATAGGCTTGGCAAGAATCTAAAAAGACTTCTAAACGAACGTTTTAAACTTACTATAGACAGCAAAGTACTTTTATACAATGCCCTACTAAAACCAATATGGACTTACGGACTAGAGCTCGGGTCCAATTCCCGTCGAAACCAATCCTTTTAATCAAAAATACTCTGTACAATTGTCGATGCTCCGTTTTATGTTCGCAATATTGTTATCCACCATAACTGTGTCTCGTTATAAAAAGTTCCGTTATCGTGTCTCCAATCATACTAATCTCCTCGTTCAAGAACTATCCTCCACTTCTTTTCCTAAAAATGTCCATCGAAGACTTAAGCGTCAACTATAAATAGTATAAAATTGGGTAGAGGGGGCAAGGAGGGGGAATCGAAATTAGGGAGTTAGGGACAATGGACAACTAAATGGTACAGGATAAATTCGTCCTCTTTATTTCAAAAAGATGTTGTAGCTCCTCATGAGTTGGCATTTACCGTGCCCTTCCTTCTATACTTTAGATTTTTTGCTTAAAAACCATAACGCTCACTGTAGATTTTATTTTCATAAAAATAAAAAAAAATTTTGTTTTTTTTTCAATTTAGTGGCATTTTTTTTTTACAAATCGCATTTGTCAAAAACGTATTAGTTGAGATTTTATTAATTATCCTCAATCACATAAAAGACAGTTTAACGTTCCCAATTGAAGCGATAAAAATATTTTGTTACTTCTTCAAACGCCGATAAGGGTTTATGGAGAAGATACCACGGGACAGGTTTTTTTAGTAACAAAAGGGATTTAAGTGGTACGACAATCAGCAATGAAACTTTTTATAACGAGCAACTCGGGAAAAGGCTATATTTAAGTCACGATCAATAACTTTGTGACGAACATAGAACGGGAGCCAGCAACGATTTTTCGAAGGACTTTGGATTAAAGATTTATTGTAGAACGTTTAGAAGCAGCCCAAAGTTCAATATCATAAGTGCAGATTGGTTTTGAAATTGTGTTGTAAATTAAAAGTTTATTCTTTAGTGTCAGTTTTGATTGGTTGTCCAGGAGTCTAAGTAGTTGTCAATATTGTCATTAAGGTATTAGTGTAATGTTATTTAATGTTAGACATAATAACACGGGCCGCCTGAATCTGTAGGGATTGAGATACGCCCAATCAACGCTCTAAACAGACCTGTCCAGTAAAGGATTTCGCTAGCTCAGCTGACTAGATCTAGATAGTTGCACGCATTGTAATGCACCCCAGCTCGCTTCAATCCATCGCTTTTTTCTTTGATTTCCAGCTTGGGCTACTTCATGCATGAAACACTCTATCAGATTCCTTTTTTTTCTTCTTTTCTTCTTCCTCTTCATCTTCTTTAATTCTTCATCTTCTTTTTCTTCTTCTTTTTCTTCTTCTTTTATTCTACTTCATATTCTTCATCTTCTTCTTCTTCTTCTTCATCGTCTTCTTCTTCATCTTCATCGTCTTTAGTTCTTAATCTTCTTCACCTTCTTTTTCATCCTCATTTTCTTCTTTTTCTTCTTCATCTTCTTCTTTTATTCTACATCATATTCTTCACATTCTTCAACTTCTTCTTCTTCTTCTTCGTCTTCTTCATCTTCTTTTTCTTCAGCTTCTTTGTCTTCCTTTATTCTTTTTCATCGTCATCTTCTTCTTCTTCTTCTTCTTCTTCATCATCTTCATCTTCTTCAATTGTTTTTCTTTTTCTTCTTTTTTTATTCTTCTACTTCTTCATCTTCTTCCTCTTTTATTCTTCTTCTTCTTCTTCTTATTCATCTTCTTATTTTTCTTTTTAACGACTTTTCGTGCCCCATGCATTAATCGGGTAAATATTAAATCTTACGTGAATTCCTGCGGTGAGCTGTCTCAATCAGCAGACCGCTTCCTCATTACTCCGCGTACATTTATGCAACGACCTGGTTCTACCTGTAAAGCAGCTCCAATCCATCACAGGTAGGTCCTTTTGCTAGCAGTCAGTAACCAGTTACAAGTTAGTGACCGTAATTGTCGGTAGTAAGGCCTATCTAAGCCTCTGCTATCATTGCCGGATATCCTGCCATTCCTCAGTTTCAGAGACCCGGGGATCCTGCCATTCTTCAGCTTCAGTCCTAAAAAAACAGTATTAAATCAGAGCCACCGAGTTTCAGGAAAAGGCTTCCTTTGTGTTGAGCTCCAAACTCCCGTGGTACCAGTCAGTTCACCTTTCAAGAATACCTGGTGAGTAATGCTTCTCTCAAAGAGCTACAGTAAGGTAATTTATAATTTTCTGGAGATGAGTTTTGGCAGGGGGTGAAGGTAACATAAACACTCCTCTGCTTATCCACATTCACTCTCCATCTCGTAAGCCAGTCTTGGAAATTGTGGATAATGTACTGTACACTACTCTGCTATCTATTTGGTGGGTTATTATCTGCATTGGTTGCTGTATAGTTTCGGAGTGAGTTGAGATATCGTACGTATAAACATTATTATTTTGAAGTGGACCGAGAAAAATACCTTGACGAACATCACCCGTCATGAAAGATACTTCGCTCTTCTAAAGATATGAATTTTTTTTAAATGGGCAATTCTAGTCCAGTTTTTTTGGTTTTAAATTAAAAATGTTTTACTACTTTTCAAATTTTAAGCAAGTTAAAAAATAAATATCATATTTTCCCTCTTTTTTCTGACTGCTTGTTTGTCATTGTAAAAAACGTCAACAATTATATGCACGCCACGCAAAATTTTCCGAAATTACCATGCATTTTACTAATAATAAATTTTCTAATTAAACCAAAACGATATTTGTTCCAATCTAGCCAAGGTAAAAAAAATATACTAAAAAGTATTAAAAATTTTCAATAAAACTATTTGTAATGGGAAATTTGTTTTCTTTTTTGTTGTTGTAATTAGTGTCGCTTGATATCAATTAGCAGAGTCAGTGAACTAAAAATGAAAGCATTTCCCATGATTGGCTGACTGGCTACGTTTGTGCTGTTTTTGTTTTTCATGCTGAATCAGAAAAATAAGTGAAAAAGCTTTTATTTCACGCAAATTGGAAAATTATTGTAGAAGAAAAACTAAATTTTAGTGCAAGTATAGAAAAACAAAACATTAAATTTATTATCAGAAAAAGTGCTACAAATTGTATCTGAGGGGTTGTTTGCATGAAAAGATACTGTTTTTAGTGCTTAGTTTTTAATGCGCACGAATTAGTATGCATTGTCCTAGGTACACTCTATTTTTGTATGTAAATGTTTGTTAAGGAGAGTTACAGAGTCTGACGACGAATAATGAATAAATTGAAAGAAATTGAATCAATTTGATTGATCAATTTATGCCATTCCGTTCATATTTGGAGCATGAAGCGCGAGCGATTGTGAATCGAATCGATAATGAAATCGAAACAATTCCCTTCAATTAGGAATCAATGGCTGCTCGACAATTGGAAACAACTCGTCTAATTGGATTTTACAGTACATTTTCCTATAGTGCATTTTCCTGCAGTGCACATCCCCTCCCAGAAAAATGTGAAATTCGGCGTAAACATTCTGAAAATTATGTGGAACTCCGATGGCTCTCGGACAAGTATTTTAATTGCTTTGTTTTGCGTTCGTGTGTAAAATCGATCTTCATCAGGTCAGCAGGTGCAGATGAGATGAGATTCTCGAAAAGCCCCGCTAGATATAATCGGGACCCCTTCCATATACCGATTCGCCAATCTACAAGTTATCTTTTTAGATTCATTTTCTGCGTCAACCTCCAAACCGGTCAGGTCTGCGTGCAGTGTGTGGGAGCACAGTTGGATGCGAAGACAACTATAACTCCACGGTATAATGAAGAGGATTAAACCAGAACCCAACCAAGCCAATTCATGGCCCCAACAAGTTCTTGTGATTCTTCTGCACTCGTCATCGTCCACTTGGTCATGTGTAAAGTGGAGCTGACCTGTTCAGTCGTTGCGGCTATGGCCGGCCTCTTCGATGATCCGCAAAACGTTCTTGAACTCACGATGAGATTTGATTCGCATGTGGAGCGGTCATTGAACAGAGAACTGCAAAAAAAAACCAGCCTCCACTTGAACTTGCTGTAAAGTTTCAACTGAAGACCAATGCAACAAGATGCCCAAGTGGATGGAAGACTTTTTTCTCAAAAAACAACAAATTAAAAATCTCAAATCAGAATTGTTTCTGCAGTTTTTTTTCACTGTTTTCTTTCTCCGCCTTCGTTTGATGCCAACTCTTTCTCTTTCTGCTGATATTTTTTGAACAGTTCCTATTTAACACGTTTTTTTTTTTTGACTAATTCCGCTATAAATATTTTTTTATAGCATTTTTTTTAAAAATAATTTCTAATAAAATACAACGTTGCAAAGATTTTATATGGTTTTGCATAGAATATGATTTTTATAGGAAGTTGAAATCTATAAAATACACTCTTTGAGATACTTTTTACATACTATATCCGGATATTTGCAACTCTAGATACTTTTAATAAGGCTGCAGAAAATAATATCTTCTTCTATTCAGACTTGGATCTTTTAAAAACCGAGTTTTTTCACAGACAAATTACAAACTCGGTTCGCAGGTCAGTTGGGGTCTTAGATCTAGAAGGACGAATTGAAGAACATCTCAAGCTCGACTGAGCCCAATTCGACTAGGTCTCAAACTCAACTGCGATTGGAAAAGGTTTCAAAATCGACCCTAATCTGATAGGGTCTTAATTCGTGAGTTAGAATCAGGGCAGATCGCACACCGGCTCAGAAATATCATAATTGCCTCAAGCTCGACTGAAAATAGTATAAATATAAGATAAAAAATTGTTTTCAAGAAGTTAAAATAAAAATAAAAACTTAGGGTCCCAAGATCGAAAAAAAGGTTGGTTCCTAGATTAAAAAAGGTCTCAAAATCCACGATTAAAGAGTGGATACGAGGTATGACCTAAAGAAATTAAAATTAAAATTTCCCAAAAAAAAATCTACCATTCGGACTTTGATTTTTTATAACCGAATTTTTACTTAGGAAAGTCACAAACTCGATGATATAAGATCCAAAGACTCACTTGAAAGAGGCTCTCAGGTCAGTTGGGAGAGGTCTTAGGCTCGACTAAAATAGCTGACAAACTCAATTGAAAAAGATCTCAAACTCTGCTACAACTGGAAAAAGTCCCAAATTCAATTTAAGACTTAGAGGTCACAAAAAGGGCCAAAATTCGTGAGTATCTGGCCAAAAATATCACAATTACGACTAAAGGAGGTCTCAATCTCGAGTGAGAAAGGTTTCAATACAAATAAAAAAATGTTGTTTTGATAAAGTTAAGACCCTCTAGATAAGGAAAACTTAGTTAAGGTCTTAAGCTCGACTAAAAAAAATTTCTCAAAATCAACTTAAAGAAGAAAAGGAAAAATAAATTGATGAGCAGTCCATATGACAAGTGCATTATACTCATTTGAATGTCATCGAGCGTACCAAGGGGAACATAAAAAAACAGTTCCATATTTCCGGAAAAAGTCCCAAATTTAATATAAGACTTAGAGGTCACAAAAACGGTCAAAATTCGTGAGTATCTGGCCAAAAATATCACAATTACGATTAAGGAAGGTCTCAAGTTCGACTGAAAAAGGTCTCAATCGAGATAAAAAAATGTGGTTTTGAGAAAGTTAAGACCCCTTAGATAAGAAAAACTTAATTAGCGTCTCATCCTCAACTGAAAAAGGTTTCAATCGGAATAAAAAAATGTTCTTTTGAGAAAGTTAAGACCCCCTAGATAAGGAAAACTTAGTTAAGGTCTCAAGCTCGACTAAAAGAAAATTCTCAAAATAAACTTAAAGAAGAAAAGGAAAGATAAATTGATGAGCAGTACATACGGCAACTGGAATTGCCTTCAGCTGCTCGGTTATACACCTTTGAATGTTATCGAGAGTACCAAGAGGAGCAAAAAAAATAGTTCCGCATTTCAGTACTTTCGGATGTTGAAAGCATCCCCTGGACTACAATTTTAGACCCTGCAAAAAGGTTAAATAGCGTTATCCCACTAAAAAAACTCATCGAGGCATTTAACGCTCCAAAAAGGTTCAATGACGTTAAGCCTTCTTGAAAAAGAATGATCTCCAAAGGCTTCTTGCAACCTTTTGTAAGTCAAACTCTACAGGGTCTAGTATCTGTCAGATGAGGTTTAAACGTGTACGACACATCTACAGAGTCTAACGTAGAAGCTATGTGGAAGTCCGCACTGTTGCCAAATCACTCTCAGGTAAATACAGTGTAGGTTCTATGATCAATAAACAGGGGCAGTACAACTTCTTTTTTCTAAGACCCTATGAGCTGCTGATATTTACAAATATCAGAGGTGCTGTAATTATTAATATAAAGTTGTTAGTAAATATAAAAGAACTTATTTAAATTCCCAACCAAAGATAATACCCCTCTGGATGGATACACATGGCATTTAGACAATCAAAAAATTCTATTTTCATTTTATAGTTGATCAATCAAAAGATTTGGTTTTATTCGTTATTAAAAATATCGATTGAATTTCAAGAAACCATATCAAAAAATTTATTTTACGTTCAAAAAAATATAATTAATTCTTTATAGGAAAATTCTCCAATTTCAATGTATTTACGAACATAAAGTCTATTTTCAATCTTTGTTAATATTTTATATAAAGCAGGAAAGAAAAATCAATCGAATAAGTTAATAAAAAAAAAGAACAAGAAAAGATACTCATTCATTTTTATCTATTTATTAATAAACTCACTTAAATTTATATTATTTTCGATTATAATTTTAATGAATTCATAGTATTTGCCATAAAATTAAAAATAATAGATAATCAATAGAATTAGACGCACTACCCTCCAGCTTTTTTGGAAACTTCAATACATCCAAAAAGCAAGTGACAAAAATTCCATTGGATAACTTCTGAAATCAAGTTTTAACACCAGCAGCAGCTATCGAATAAAATTTGGACATTTTTAAATTTGTCTTAAGCTGGTTTAACTTGTTTTCTATTTGCACTGCGTACTCAGGGTCCTAACAACAATTACGGTTTTTGAGTTATGATCAGTTAAAAATTTTGGTTTTATTCGATTTTGTTTGCGTAATTTATTGTCATGTTATTCATTCTTTTAGGGTCTTATATCTGCATGAATATTAGATTGTGGTGATTTTGAATAGTTTGTCAATTAAGAGGACTTCATTCATTACTCTTTCAATGGTCGTAAATAATTGTGCAAACAGAATAGCTTTTTCGAAAGGGTTGGGGGTCGGGGTTGTTTCTACCAACGACAAATATAGTATTTTCGGCTACAATAACAATTCTCTGATGGTCATGAGTGATGCCTAATCATCATGGGAATATCTTTCGCCAATTTGTGTTTGCTCTTTTATTGCTACTGAAAGAAATTTTTCTATTATTTTCTTCCTAGAAGATAATCAGAGATTATAATATTAAAATTAAGAGCCTTCCTCGAATAAAAACAACTAACAATTGACATACGTTATGCAATAAGAGTTATAAGTATTTGCTATCAGATATTTTGAAAAGAAAAATTTTTGTATTTTTTTACTATGACCCAGTTAATAAGTTAATTTTATCTTTAGTCAGTTTCGTTTCAAACAAAATTTGTTGATAGGAAAATTTTTTGCGGTCACTCTAGGATTAAGATATTAAAAGTGATTATTATGGCTCAAGAAATTTGAGCAGGGCCGGAGGGGATTTTTCTTAGTCAATGACTTTTTTTTTTTACTGAGACGACCTTTGGTGAGAAATTCATTAAATTAATTTTTATGAATTTGTCACCAAAGGCCCCTAAAAATTAGTGGCGGCAGAATCATCTTTTCTAACGGCCTCAATGCTATTCAAGTAGTTCTTATACTGACGAGTGAATTAATTTTTAAGTCTTTTCTATTGAACTGAAATAATTATTTTGATTACATAAAAAATTCTTACTTGAAAAAACTATTTAAAAAAAAAAGGGAAATATTCTGAGCCAACTGCACTTAATAACGCCTTTCCTGTGTCGTTGCAGTAAAGACAAAGAATTTGTTTGCATTGTTAAACTACCAAAAAAAAAACTTTCGTAACATGAAAATAATCTTCTATAACATATCAATTACCTTCTAAAACACGGAGTCTCTTAATACTTTTAAGGAAACATCTTTTTTTCTGAGGTCAAGCATACATTTTCTCATATAAATAAATCATCTACCATGGGGACATGATCAAAATCCTACGGCACTGTTGAAAATATATAAAAAAAATATTAAATTAATTTAAAATTAATCAAAAATAATCTCCTAATTAAAATGGCGTTGATAGATTGCCATTGTGAATAGGAAACATTAATTCGATAATCATGAATAATATTCACTCGACGACCACCACCATTTTAATGGTATTATTGCTGATTCGGTTTAAATTTTTGATAAAAAATTATTTTATTTTACTTCTTGGATTATTTTTCTTTTGTGAATATTGGAGGTGTGGCAAAAAATAATGATATTAAAATGTCAATGATTAAATCTGCCATTCAGACTTGGAATTTTTTTTAAATCGATTTTTTTGGTTAGGAAAATCATCAACTCGATTATAGAAGATACAAAGTCTAAATCGAAAAAGTTTCCCAGGTAAGTTGGGAGAGGTCTTAGGCTGGGATGAAAAATAAAAGCACAAGGTCAAATTGATAAAGGTCCTAAACTCAACTGTGATTAGGAATAGCCTTAAACTCGACTCTAGAGGTTTTAAAAAAGGGCATAAATCTATCAGGAATGACAACAGGTGGACATCACAATTCTAACTAAGAAAGGTCTTAAGTGCAACTGAAAATACCCTTTGAATAAGAAATACAAAGTTGAGTTCTCAAATCAGTTGAAATTAAAATTTAAAAAATCTATTCAGACTTGTTTAATAAAGTTAAGACCCTTAAAATATGAAAAACTTCTATTCAGACTTAAATCTTTTAAAAACGATGGCAGCGTTTTTGCTTAGAAAAGATCCAAAGCCATAATTGGAAAAGCCCTGCAAGAGGTCCTAAATTCGTGAGTGCAATTAAGGGCAGGTGCCATACCGGCGTAGTAATATCACATATTTCTAAGCTTAAAAAGCTCTCAAACTAGACAAATAATGGTTTTATTCGAAAAATAAATTGTTTTAATAAAGTTAAGACCCTTAAAATAGAAAAAAACGTCTATTCAGACTTTAATCTTTTATAAATAAGTTTTTGTTTAGGAAAGATCCAAAGCCTTAATTGAAAAAGGTTTCCAGTTTAGTTGGAAGAGGTCTTAGACTGATTGAAGAATATCACTAGGACGCATTAGAGAAGGTTTCATGCTCAACTGAATTATATCACAACACCAACTGAAAAAGGTCCTAACCTCAACAAACATTGGGTAATCTCTTAAACCCTACCCTAGAGGACTGCAAAAGGTCCTAAATTCGTGAGTAAAGATGAGAGTAGGTGACATACAGGCGCAAAAATATCGCATATTCCAACTTAAAAAGCCTCAAATTCTACAAATAATCGTTTTAATAGAAAAAAAATATATTCAAAAAGTTAAGACCCTTAAAATAGAAAGAAACTTAGTTAGCATTTCAAGCTCGGAAAAAAGGTTTAATTCTACAATAAATAAAAAAAAATTCCTCAAAATCAACGATATAAGAGTGCATATGAGTTGTAACAGAAAAATAATGAAATTAAAACTTTAAAAAATAAAATCTGCCATACAGACTTGGATCTTTTATAACTCAGGTTTTGTTGAGGAAATTCACAAGGTCTATTGTGAAAAGATCCAAAGCTTAAATCGAAACAGCTTCCCAGGTAAGTTGGGAGAGGTCTTAGGCTCGACTAAAATAACACACAAGCTTAATTAAGAAAGGTCCTAAACACGACAACGATTGGTAATAGCTTAAACTTGACCCTAGACTAAGAGGACCCCAAAAAAGGGACCCAATCTGTCAGTTGCGATGAGGGCAGATAGACACACCAGCTCAGAAATATCACAATTCAGCCTAAGAAAGGTTTCAAGTAAGAAGAAAAAATTTTGTTTTAAGAAAATTAAGACCCTTAGAATAGGAAAAACTACGTTGGGGTCCTAAAATCGACTTAAAAAAAACTACGTTGAGGCCTATAATCAACTTGAAAAACTGCGTTGAGGTCCTAAAATCAACTTGAAAAAACTACGTTGAGGTCCTAAAATTGACTTAAACAAACTACGTTGAGGACCTAAAATCAACTTGGAAAAACTACGTTGAGGTCCTAAAATCAACTAAAATAATAAAAGGAAATAGTTTCCTACGCCTCTACAGATGGGTAGCCCTAAGTCTGTAGAGGTGTTGTTTCAACTCTTCGTGGCAGTGGTAGAGGGCTTCAACTAGAATCGCCTTCAACTCTTCCTTTGAATTTTTTTGACAATACTAAGATGGCGTCCTTTCAATTATTTTTTGATCTTGGAGAACAAAAAAGAATATCGCACGGACTTTGATCAGATGAACTGAATGCTGGAAAACACAGGAATTCCTTTTTTTGTCAAAAACTCCTGACAGGAGGCGTTATCATGATGGGGCATCTAAACGCGAAGGCCACCTTTTTTCTTTCAAAGATCTTCAAAGTTCCACATTTTCATGAGTTTTTTTTTATATTGGAGCCCTTTCTGAGTAAGGATTATCTGCCACTGCTCCTCAGCACATCTAAAAGTGACTAACGCACAAGCTATACGCTCATTATTTTTTCTCTCACACCTCGTAGATATACATGTGTTTTCTTTGTATTATTGGGAAAAACGTATTATATTATCAACAACAAAAAGTAAGTACTTCAAATGACATAATTTTAATGTATTTAAGTTATTTCTGGTAAAATTTGCACTGAAATGTAAATTCTTAGTGTTAAAAGGAAACTTTATTTATTTTTTATCTAAGCACAAAGGCTGGAACAGATAATTTTTTTAAAATATTATCACTTATTTTTGTAATTTACTTACGCTTTAAAAAATTCGAGGGTCATTCAACAAGTACTTAGCCTCACCGCCCGATGGAACTGCTGTCACAAAAGAAATTTACCATCGTGCAGTATATTCTTTTAGTAGCCTACTGTCAATTCAGTCGATTCCCTTCATTTGTTTTGTTTTGAGAGCCTTTGAAAGCGAGCGTGTCGGTCGGTTGCACAAAAATGGAAAAAGAACAATATCGTTCGGTGATTGGATTCTTGTTTTTGGAAGGGAAAACGCGCAGCGAAATCAAAGATCGCTTGGATGCTGTGTATGGTGACTCTTCTCCTTCGATGGCGACCGTCAAGAATTGGTTCAACGAGTTTCTTCTTGGCCGCACGTCGGTTTTTTGATGAGCCACACCCAGGTGCCTCATCGAAAACGGCTGCTACGGAGGAAAACGTTAAAAAAGTCCACGATCTCGTGTTGGCAGACCGTCGATTAAAGGTTCACGAGATAGCGGAGACTGTGGGCATCGCAGTAGGAATGGTGCATCATATTCTGCACGAAGAACTGGGCATGAGAAAGCTGTCGGCGCGATGGGTGCCGCGTTTGCTCACACCGGAAAACAAGCGCAACCGTGAGACCACATCGGCGACGTGTTTGGCGCTGTTTCAGCGCAATCCAGCGGAGTTCTTGCGTCGTCTCGTGACCGTCGACGAAACATGGATTCACTGGTACACACCAGCGACCAAGGAACAGTCGAAACAGTGGACTTCACCCGGTGAACGTGCTCCGAAGAAGGCGAAGACTGTTCGATCGGCCGGAAAGGTGATGGCCACCGTTTTCTGGGATTCACAAGGTGTGATCTACATCGATTATCTCGAGAAGGGTAAAACAATCACGGGCGCTACTATGCTGACTTATTGGGCCGATTTGACGTCGAATTGAAGAAAAAGCGGCCCCGCTTTGCGAAGAAAAAAGTGCTGTTCCACCACGACAACGCGCCGGCTCACACCTCCGCCGTCGCCATGGCCAAATTGGACGAATTGCGCTACGAATTGCTGCCCCATCCACCGTACTCTCCAGATTTGGCCTCCTGTGACTACTTTTTGTTTCCAAACCTGAAAAAATTACTCGCCGGGAATAGATTTGGGTCGAATGAGGAGGTCATCGTCGCCACGGAGGCCTATTTTGCTTCCCTCGAGAAAATGTATTTTTTGGACGGGTTAAAAAAGTTAGAGCATCGCTGGGCCAAGTGTATCGAGCTTGAAGGAGATTATGTGGAAAAATAAATTGCCACCTTTCCAAAATTTTCGTTTTTCTTTTGTAGGCTAAGTACTTGTTGAATGACCCTCGTATTTCTAAATGTACTGATAATAAAATTATCAAATTTGTCTTTGGGACATATGCTAAAGGCCATGTAGTAGTGCCACACCTACACAAGGACATAATCATAACATTACCAATAGAATAGGATATACCAAAATTTTTGATACTATTTAAACACTATTAAATAAAATTGTAATTATTTTGTGATATTTTTATGGAAAATATAAAATTTCAAATTTCTCATCGTTAAGATTTTTATCTTTTTCGAACTCGTTTATAATTAGGAAGCTTTTGAAAACTGTCCCAATTTTTTTTCACCTAGAAATAGTTACGTAATTATAGCAATAAGATTGTTCTCTTAAATAGAAATAGATACTTTTAATTTTTTGGAATATTTTATTTCCATATTTTTTTTAGTATAATTTTTTTAATTTAAATCAGATGAATCGCGGTGTCTAGTATTTCCACCATAATAAACTATCACATCTCAATTGGTTGGTTGGAGAATGAAAAATATCCAATAAAATAAGCGATAAAATTACAATAAAAAAAAGAGGATAACAAATCAACGAATTTTTTTCTATTCATCTCTAATCAGAATATCTTCTTAAGCTAAATTTTAAGAAATATTTTATAATTTAATGTATTATGTATTATGAGTAAATGTGAACCGGGTTTTTTTTTTATATTTTTACTAGCACCACTATTGTAATATTTTTACCGGATGACGTAATAGAAGCACGTAATCTCACCAGAAGGTCTTTCTTCCTTTTCTCTAAACCAATTTCACGTACCTTATGTAAATTCTTCACACACAAAAATAAACAATCCGCAGGTATTTTCTCAAAACAAATTTTATGTTGATTTTTTTTTTTATTTTTCTTGCTTTCTATATTATTTTACGTGACTCTACAAATAAACGCGAAGATCCTCTTTAACAGCGAAGAAAAGTTTAAGAGTCGAAATGATAAGCAATTTGTTGTTCACTTCTTTCAAATCCTCTGACATCACATAATCCTTAGTGAATTGGTTGATGAATGTGCAAAGTTCAACCTGAAAAGAGCTTCACACATTAACTCCTCTCTTAACACATATGTTTTTGCTCTATTTTTTTTTTTTTTGTTATAACAAAAAAAATCTTTTTTTTTCAGAAGTAAAACTTGAAGTTTTGTTTTGATAGCCTACAAAGTTTAGTATTAAATTTGTTAAAAAAATTTATTTTCATATTATTAAGAGTACCATCATCTACAATTTAGCAAATATATTTTTTCGTAAGAGTTGTTTTTAAGGAATTTTTTAAAAGGTATTTTTATTTAAAGAAAAGAGAGAAAATTTAGAAACTATTTGGATAAGAAAAATATTTCTGATAAAATTTTTTGTTGCTGACAGATAAAAGGTAGTTGCTGACAATTTAAGCTCGTAAGGAAAAAAACTGTACTAGTTTTTGTATTTTAGAATGAGAAATGAGAGGGTAGGGGGTGGGGATTATTTTTATAAAAAAAGTTACCACTAAAACGTACTTTTAAATGATGATTTTTTGGTCTAAAGTAAAAAAACTTTATGACCTCAAAAGTCCCTATGAGCTTTTAGTCACTTCAAAAAATTTTAGTTGGCGCTAATTTAAAAAAAAAAAAAAACAAAATAAAAACTGATTTTAATTATTTGAAAAAAATGTGATTGAACCTTGGGTCGTTATCAAAAAGTAGTCCGAACTCTTAGCAGCGTTAGAGAGGAGGCTTCTCTGAAGAAACTTTGGCTTTGGTTTTGGGTAAAATCAGTATTCAAGAGGCTTTGGTGGGCAAAACACTGAATCCGTATGGACTTGGAGTAGCGTCATTTGTGAAGTCAGAAGATGAGGCAAGTTTTGTTTTTGATGATTGGCAAAGTGGAAGACTTCATCTAGTCTCCGGGGCTTTAGGGTCCTCAATAAAAACCATTTCAAAATCTTAGCTATGTCCAGACGTTAATGAAGCGCTAACACGATTGCCAGTTATACCTACTATTAGGTTCAGTAAATGGAGCTTGGCTGGTTACTTATTCGTGGTCTATAGTGGCATTCTTTATGGTCGCAAAATACGAAGTGGGCTCTATCTTCAATGGAGCACCGGAACATGCAACAAGGACCCAGAAAAAGATGAGACAAATCCTGACTTCGATAAAGTCATGATGTTGCCAGAACGATAAAGACATGTTGGGCTTGTTGAAGTAAAAGACCAGTGGCATCTGGCATTCTTTGAGTCTTCATGTATTCTCCAGGACATTGGGTCCTCAACAGAAACCATTTCAAACTCTTAGCTCCGTTCAGACTGGGATCCCCTGAAGAATCCTTCATCTCATATACGGTTCTACTGCCTGTTTAATGATAAGTTCATGAAGCGGAAACACTTAATCCGTATGGATCGTGAAGATCATATCCGGAAAGTCTTCAGTGGCGTCGTCTATGATCCCAAAAAAAGAGACTGGTTCTGCTTTCGATAAAGCGACGATTTTGAGCAAGACAATAGAGAAATGCAGGATTTGTCAAACTGGAAGACAATGACGCGAAACTGGGAGATCTGGCGTTCTTGGAGTATTCCTGTTTTCTCTAGGACCTTAGGTCCTCAACAAAAACTATTTCGAACTTTTAGCCCCGTTCGGGAAAGGAGCCCTTAAAAAAATCCTTGATCGCCTACAAGATTCCACAGCCTGTTTAAAGATAAGTCCATGAAGCAGAAGAACTAACTCAGTCTAATATTAGTCACAACTGAGCAGTTAGGTCGAGTTAGCTGCGCTGGGCTGGTCATTTAATCCGTTTGGATGAGGAAGATCATATCCGGAAAGTCTTCAGCGGCGTCATTTATGATCCTAGAAAATGAAGCGCGCCCTTCCTTTAATGGAGCGACAGAAGACACGACAGGGACCCAGAAAAAAATGAGACAGACTCTGACTTCGATGAACTGACAGCGGTAGCCAAGACAATAAAGTCATGTTGGAAGACTGGCTCGTGAAACCGAAACGGGACGTTTATGATGATGATTATCCTCAAAATATTTGATGGGAAAACTAGGACGAACCCATAGCTTAGAGGCTTAGGGAAAAACAATCCAAGTTTTCTTAAAGGAGAAAATCCTTCAAAAAATTATTTCACATAATTTGGTAATTCTAAATGAATAGT
This sequence comes from Atherix ibis, assembly GCA_958298945.1. Taxonomy (NCBI): domain Eukaryota; kingdom Metazoa; phylum Arthropoda; class Insecta; order Diptera; family Athericidae; genus Atherix; species Atherix ibis. The sequence goes on from OY282605.1 coordinate 32,732,530, forward strand.
AAGTAGGAGGCCATAAAATCAAGCTACGCGATATAAGAAATGATGTCTTAAAAAAAAAATTCTGAATAATAGCGATTTGTCTGATTATTAGAGAAAGTATTAAAATTTTCATATTTCGTGTACTTTATTAAGAAGAAGAAGAAAAAAGTTGATTAGTCAAATTTCTAATTTCAATATTTTTAGTCCAAAAATTTCATGCAATCCACCAATAATAATAATGGAAATAACAATAAAAATACACCTTCTACTAGTAATAATAATAATAATAATAATAATAATAATAATAATAACATGTTAAGATACTTTTTTCTTTTAAATTACATGATATCAAAATGTTGTCGACTTGAACGTAATTTAAAGAAAGGAGTGAAGATAAAAAATGGCAAAATATTTTCTTATTAAAATATCTTCTGGCCAACACAGGAAACAATCCGTGAAATAACTCAATTTAATAATAGCATCTTTGGGAGAAAGAAAAAAATCACATATAACGAAGAAAATTATAGGAATTTTCACAAATTTCATGCACGTCTGCGTTTTCTTGATTTGCAAGTCTTCGGGGCTGCGGATCTTCTGATTTCAAATGGAAAAAAAATTATTCGTTTTTTTTAAAACTAGAAGTAGAAGTGGTATTAGTCTAGTCGAATGTAAATCGGGTCGATCTGTGAAAATAAGATTCGGAAAATTGATTTTCCGAAAAGGAGAAGAAAATACAAATAATTGCAGTAACGACGTCGCATGATCAAATTTGATGGTCTATTCCGGAGGTGTTCATCGATTCGATTTCGTAGCCCTAAGAAAATTTCCATCGTTTACATTTGAAAATATCTTTACACTCTTGAAGGCGTTGAATTTTCTTCTTTTATTTTATTGACTTTCTTCAAGTTTTTATTTTTTTATTTTTACATCTTTTGGGTCAGTCATGACAGTGCATGTAAAGAGATTGGCGAGTGTATCGTGTTGAAAGTGAAAAGTGATTTTCTTTATGGTCTAAATTTTTTTCAATATTTTACAACATTTAGCACTAAAGTTAATATTTTTATTGGAATGCTGGTATATATTCGTACCGCAGTGTGCGAAGTCTACTTACTATAGGTTGATGAGATAAAAGGGAATGAGATGCGGTGGTGAAATCGAATATTTCAACTTTGGTATGTTCAGTTACGACAAGATATTTTTGATACTGGAACGAATGCGGCAACAGGGAAAACAAGCCAACTATCCCATCGGATAAGTAGCGGCTCTAGACTACCTTGTGGTAAATGGTATCGATAGTAATTGTGACAATGGTGATGGCAGAGAAATGGCGGTAGAGAGACTCCCACAAAGCTTGTATCTATAGTCGGTCTTCGAGATTATACAACAGAAAAATAGCAAAACCGCTTTAGATTAATTCCATAAATAAATCTCTGAAATGCAATAAGACCAATGTAGCCTGGAGATAAAATAGATATAAATAAAAGAAATTGACAGAAAACGAAAATGGAAAAAAATTCCACAGCAAATACTCGTCGAGCCAAAACGACGGCGAATGCATTTTGTTAGTGCTAGTATCTCGATAAGGACTCCTACTTCGTAAGTGATGATGATACGAAAATGTGCTCCAATCGATGAACGAAAATTTGATTTGAATTACCTTTAACCAGTTTTCATCATTTTAGCTACACATAAGTTGTTGGATTATATTTTTTGATTGAAATGCTAGAAATGATACTATTAGCCATGTACGGGGAGTGTTCTAAAGATAAGTTGACGAGTTTTCTTTTGCAAATATTTTTTTCCCTTTTGACAAAGTTGACCAAAATCGTTTATATAAACTTTGGGAATAGTGTGTGGAAAATAATGTCGATTAAATGTTACCGCCTTTGGCCTTGTAGCAGATGTCTGCTATTTTTGATGATATTTTCCAATACGTTTTCGTACATTTCCGGATTAATTTCATTGATTTGGTTGCGTAGGTTTTTCTTTAAGTTGTTCATTTGTCTTCTTCTCTTTTAAAAATACCAACAGAAAGAAATCGAAGGAGGGGATTAATTGACAACACAATTTTTTGACATAATTAAAAAATTGAAAATAAAAATTTCGGTTAAAGCCGTTGGCAAGGTGGTGTTATCTTGTCGTAAATTCACGGATGCAAATTCGTTCAATTCACGCATGCAAATGGTCTGTAGTATCTCTCTACATCGCTCACCAGTCAAAGTTACATTTAAGTAAGTGCGGTTTTTGATGCCAAGAGGCAGATCTCAATATAAACCCTCACAAAACAGTCTCAGTTCCATTCACTAAAATGCATACGTTAAACCTCGCCAAGGTCTAGATGAGTGGAACTTAACTTGAGCTTCCTACTTAGGTCAAAAATTTACCTGTAACTCATACTTTCCCAGTGTTACTGATAGAGCAACTAGAACCATTTGAGGTTGTCAGGTAAAACCTTTGATCTACAATCAAAAATAATACAGTGGTCATATCTGACAACAGCTAGACCCATCATCACCCACGTTGCTCTAGTTTTGTGGCCTAAGGCTGAACCCTTCGTATAGTTCAAAGACTGGCATGCTTGGGTATTACAGGTTTCCTAAGAACTAGCCCCAAGTCAGCTCTTGAAGCTCTTATACACTTGCTACCTTTCCATTTGCATATTAAAAATGAAGCGGCTAAAGGGGCTCCAGGTTAGGACAGTTCAAAACCTTTAAACCAGGCGACCTGTTTGGACATTCCAAGGTTGTATCGTACCTTTAAGAAGCCAACTATCCCTCAGATAAACCAGTTCTTCAAAGCATTGCTCACGAAGCGCTTAACTTGTAACTTTGTTGTGGGTCCCAGGTCATGAGGGTATTGAGAGTAACGAAGTAGCAGACAAACTTTCCAAAAGGGGAGCAAATACTCTGTTCATTGTACCAGATCCCTTCTGTGGCTATCCAAAGGGTCACCTGAAGTCCTTATAGAGTCTTGGGAACATGGGGTTAAAAGCTCACCTTCTGTCGCTATCCAAAGGGTCACCTGAAGTCCTTATAGAGTCCTGGGAATACGGGGTTAACAACTCACATTGGGGTTATTCCCTAGGCAAAATTTCAGCGCCTTTTCTAAAAAAATAGCCGGCAGAGGTCCTTAAACTCAACAAACCAAGCCTAAGGTTACTTACTGGCCATTGTCCATTGAGATATCATCCTAATAAGATGGGTAAAACTGACAACACAATCTGTCGCTTTTGCTCCGAAGAGAATTAAACGTCGGAGCATCTACTATGCGATTGCAATGTCATTGCCCGCCGGAGACTTCGGCATCTTGGCTACCAATCAATATGATATTGAGGTTCGCTAAAAGCCTCAATATTACTATTATCTGAGCTAGGGTTATTCACCACATAAGACTATGTCCATCTTGCTACTCTACTTATACTATTATTATTATTATTATTAAGTGTGTTTTTTATAAAAGAAATACAGACCTCTAAGACATCCGGTCAAAATACGGCACCACACAAGAACGCTTCAAGGGTAAAAAAATCCTTCGAAAATTACCTCTCGGTTAATTATCCCCAAAAATAATATCATATCCCCAAAAATGGATATTTTGTTAATTAACACAGCCACTTAAGCCAAAAATTATCAATTTCCAGTAAAAATCTGGGGCTTATCTTCGGACCTCTAAAACGTTTTACCCCCATTACTGTCGACGCATATGATCTCTGGGATAAAGATCGTCTACCACCTGAATTTTGTACGGTTATAAATCCAAATTTTTATACAAAATATTCCACGTAACTTTTTGAGAAACATTCAGCTAAACTTTCACGCGACGTAGGAAATTTTTCAGTTGAGCTTCCGTTTCCAAAATGACCAAGCTTAGGTCTTCAAACTAATTCATTAAACGATAATCAGTGGAAAAGTGCCTTCAAATTCACTTTCGACCAAATTAATTACGTAATTTGCTATATAATAATTTTGAAGTGTATACTCTCTATGACTGTTAAATGTCAATTAAAAAAATGACATCAAATTAAAGCTGTTAATTTACCTTTAGATCACCCTGTACGAGTCACGACCTTATGGGGCAGTAAAAAGATTCATGCACGTAGCTTTTGAAGATAATCCTTGAAAGATCAGTGCATGTCCTTACCGATAGCCGTATTTTTTTTTATCTTAACAAAATAATAATAATACTTAAATAATGTCATATGGCCAGGAGGAAGTCTTATTTTTTGTCAGAATCAGAATTATTCCCATATACAGTGGGAGATTGGTTCAATAAAAAATAAAAAAATTTGATAAACAAAAATACAAAAAAATATTTTAAAGCTTCAACACAAAATAACCACCCGTCATTAAGAAGAAGGCTTTGATAACAGTAAAAAAGAAAATTAGTAATGCCAACTATTAACGGTCTTGCACATGAGGTCGTACATTAACCTTGGCTTCAGAAGGCTCAACATACAGTTAGGATTACATTGATTATGCCTAAAAAAATTGAATTAAAGATTAATCAGCAATCTAACATCCTTTTTATCGATTATTTTAGTTTACCATACATAATATAGTTAGGCGACAAGATCTCTGACATATACGAAGGCAGTATGATAAGTCAGTGATAAATGAAACAAAGAACTAATTTATTTTTAGAAAAATATTGATTTATTTTTCAACACAGTCTCCTTTTAACTCGAAACACTTCGTCCAATTTCTTTATGCCATTCGTGTAGTACGATATCTCAAACTTCGGCAAAAACTTCAAAATCGGACTTAAATTTCTTTCCACCAAATCATTCTTCATGTTTGGAAACAGAAAAAAGTTACAGAAAACCAAATCTGTAGAATACTATGAGTGGAAAAGCAATTCATAAAGTAATTCCACTAATTTGCTGTTTGAATTTGGCGAATTTTCAATTTCCGCGGTTTACGTATATTCGATTTTCGATTTTTTTATGACGTACTCATCGATTTTTGCCCAATTTCGACCAAAAACAGCATCGCATTAACATTGCTAAGGAGCCGTTGGACTCTGTCCGCGACGACCCAAATTTGCTCCAGAGGGTCATAACCGGTGACGAATCATGGGTTTATGGATATGCCGTGGAAACCAAAGCTCAATCATCCCAATGGAAGCTGCCGCACGAGCTAAGACCGAAAAAAGCGCGAAGTTCGGTCGAATGTGAACCCCTGCAATCGAAGAAAACTGTAAGGTTTTACTTACAGTTTTCTTCGATTGCAGGGGAGTGGTGCATCATAAGTTCTTGCCACAGGGTAGAACGGTCCATAAAGAATATTACCTGCAAGTTATGCGGAAGTTGCGGGAAGCAATCCGCCAGAAACGCCCGGATTTGTGGAAGAAAAAAAATTGATTTTTGCCATTTTTGACCAAAAACAACACACTAATAATGCCGCAGCCACCGTATTCCCCAGATCTGGCTCTCTGTGACTTTTTCTTGTTCCCGAAACTGAAGAGCCATATAAAAGGACGACACTACGCTACGAATGAGGAGATAAAGACGGCATCGAAGGAGGAGCTAAACTAGATCACAAAAAATGATTTTTTGAAGTGCTTCGAGGATTGGAAAAAACGTTGGCACAAGTGTATAATATCTGGTGGGGATTACTTTGAAGGGGACAAAATAAATATTCATGAATGAAAAAATAATTTTTGAAAAAACACTAAATTCGCGATACTTTTTGAACAGACCTCGTAGTCATGATGAAACAGAACTTTTTTCTTTGCCTAATGCACTCGTTTTGTCTTCATTTCATTATTCAACTGGTCTAATAATGCTGCATAATAATGTTCTGTTATGGTTTTCCCGTTTTCAAGATAGTCGAAGAAGATTATAGCACGTGCATTCCAGAAATCAGTAGCCATAACCTTTCCTGTCGATGGAACCATTTTTGCCTTCTTTGGTTTGACTGAACTTTGGTTTCTGGTGTGAATTCATGTTTTATGAACAATTATAAATCGATACAAAAATTCATCTGGATTACACTTAAAAAAGTCCAAATACTTCAATGAAGTAATTACACGAATACATGTTTGCTCAAATATTAGCAAACTCGGTATCCATATTGCCAATAGCTTTCACATTTTTAATCAATAACTTTTGAGAATTACAAATGATAAAAATAATACAGTTTTACTAATATCAGCTACATCTTTTTAATTTATCACTGACTTATCATATTGCCCTCGGATTCTAATATTGGCCTTAAGAAGCATAGAACAAAGGCGATTTACATAGCCTGAAGTTATGCTACTTTTGGAAATAATATTTTTCATTGTAATTATATGTGATTGAATGGTAAAAAAAATTATAGTAAAACTAAACAGCACATTTCGCCCAAAGTCCTGAAATTATAAATAAACAGAACTTTTTTTGCTGATTGTTTTTGTAATTTTTTACTTCTTTAGATAATCAAAAAAATTAAATATTATTTCTAATTCCTAAAATTAACTCGAATAGTACAGTGTTGGTTGAGATTTACCATAAATACAATCTTGGCAACAAACCAACCAGCAAGTATTGATTGTTAAACATATTTTGTGGTTTCCTTTATTACAAGTTCGGTGCGAAGATGACCATCAACCACTATTGCTATGGAAATAACTATTTTGTTGGTTTTCTGGGGCAATGTAATCAGTGCGAAAAAAAATTTATTCAATTCTTAAAGTTCTTCCCTAATCATAACTCTTTATTCTTGTCTGTCTAGTTTTTCTTCCTATTTTCTACATTTTGATTAATTTATCATAAAATTTCTTGCTCAAAGAAAAATTACTGTATTAACCACAATAAATAATAACTTGGCAAAAATATATGTGCCCATTTCTACGAGTAGGAGAGAAAAAAGAAACTTTCTTGTTTCAAGAAAACTATTACACACTCTATAGTGACCACTACACCAAACTTTCTTTAGAAAACAGATAAACTTAAGGAGTTAATTTTTCTAGGTGATAAAGTGTGCAACTTAATGACCTTCAAAGAAATAATGTTTACCCTTCTTTTTACTAAGTATTTATTAAAAATATTTGCTCTCTTATACGTGTTTATTTTGCTTAGTATCAAACGAATAATCGACTTCAAATGATTTGTGTTCTTTCAAGTTGGCATCTCTGCTTTTTTCTGATGTTTGCAAAAGTCACTTTTATCAAATAATTCGTTATAAAATAATTTTTTTTTTTGGAAATTTGTTCGATAAAAGTGAATAGTTATTGAATTTTTTTTAATGACACTATTTAGAATATTTTCAAAATAACCCAATGATAGATGAAAATGTCAAACAAAAGAAAAAACACAAATACCAACATACAAGGTAGAAGGAAGGTTATCCAATTTTGGCTTTGAAAAATAAAATTCAATAAAATACACTAAAAATTCAGATTTTGATCAAGTCTTTATTCCGTTGTATTACTTGGACATTGCCATTATCATATAAATGACAGGACTTACTCTTTACATGACTTTTTCAAGCAATTTTTTAAGAGTTTTTCACACATTTTCGACTGGAATTCAGCCACTGCTCGATTGATATTGGTTTTTAAATGCTCTCAAGTTTTAAAAGTTATCTACGTAAAACCCATTTTTCTTGCGATCAGAGATAATACCATTTTCTACCTCCTTTTACCCCCTCCCCAAACCCCATTCAAATAAAATTTTATCTGCGTAAAATCAGACGATTATTGGAAGCTAATTGACATCAACAAATCTCGATATTATATGTCCAGAAACTTATTTTCGCGTAGTAAAGCCAAAACTTTATCATTTTGCGAGGCTTGTGGTGCCGTTTTATTGAAACCACATATGGTCCACATTAAAGTTTTCAAGTATGAATAAAAAAAATCGGTTACCAAGGGTCCTAGCGATCAGAATTGACAATAAGGGTCTCTTCTCTTTCACTTTTCGTACAATAAATACAGTGGCTTCTTTACAGTCTCTTGTAAGTTTTGAGAGCAGCATATGCCGAATAATTTTGCTTATTGACGTATCCACCGAGCGAAAAATGACCCTTATCGCTGTAGAAGATTTTATTCTAAAAAAACAGTATCCAAAGCTTCTTTATTCCAACACCCAATATGCGGTGCCTTTAAAATCCATAATATAAAAATGGTAGACCTTAAATGACATATATGGCTGACAGCTATCAAATGACATTTTCCAAACTATTAAATGGTGGCTTAAAGATTCATATTATAAAAATGGTAAACCTTAAATTAAACTTTAAGGTAGCACTTGTTTAGTTGAGAGCAGACCTTTAGCTAAACAAGTGCTACCTTAAATGACATATATGGCTGACAGCTGTCAAATGACATTTTCCAAACTACAAAATGGTTGCTTAAAGATTCATATTATAAAAATGGTAAACGTTAAACTAAACTTTAAGGTAGCATTTGTTTAGCTGAAGGCGGATCTTCAGCTAAACAAGTGCTACCTTAAATGACATATATGGCTGACAGCTGTCAAATGACATTTTCCAAACTACAAAATGGTGGCTTAAAGATCCATAATATAAAAATGGTAAACCTTAAACTAAACTTTAAGGTAGCACTTGTTTAGTTGAAGGCAGACCTTCAGCTAAACTAGTGCTACCTTAAATGACATATATGGCTGACAGCTGTCAAATGACATTTTCCAAACTACAAAATGGATAACCTCACATTTATTTATTTTAAGGCCCTTAAGTCAATAGAGCTGTCCTGAATTCATGGTAGTTATTATTTCCAATAGAACATAACCGATATAATAATTTTTACTCTATCTTCTTCACCAAATAATAAAAAAAAAAAACAATAATTCTGTAATAACAGTTACTTAAAAAATGAAATTCAAATTGTACAAAATCCCAATAGCAATCATATAAATGGCGCTACAAACTCCGTAAATAGAATTTCTCAGAATTTCATAACATATTAAATGACCTTTTCATCAACATCATCATCGGAAAATGAAGAAAAAATGAAGAATTTCGTATTCGTATTCATACTTGAATGGTTAAACACCGGCCGTAAAAAGTTAAATTGACTTTTAGTCTTTGATGCACTTCAATTCATTTCTTTATAAAATCTGTAGTGTCTGATCTTAAAGTTTTACTAGTAAATTTTATATCTTTATTACGAGTAAATATTTCTATTCAGTTTCAAATCTGTTCATAGTCGGATAAATGTTGCCTGCTATCAAAATGGATAGTATTATTATTTTAAAATGAATAGCAACCCAGCTTTTAAAGATGATATTTATTATTGATTATTTGATTTGATTTTGTATTTTTCTTTTCTTTAGATTTAATATGAAATTAGTTTTTCTCTTTTACTTGTTTTAAGATCAAATTTTATAATAATATTTATTATTGATTAGATTGAAATTGAGTAAGGGAAGACCAAAAATTGAGTAAAAATAGATAATGTTGAAGAGGCTTGTGCCTAACTAAGTATTTATAATATTCACCGCATCATTATGCGGATTGGTTGTATACGTACTCGTACTATCAGACTTACTTACTGGTGCCGGAGTGGTAGTCGTAATCCCACACAATTCCAGTTTCTAAAGCATCCTCTCGAAACTTGGAGCTATTCTCAAACGGAGCCAGTTCAGTTGAAGTGATTCGTCTTCCCTCAGGCTTGGAGAGGTACGATTTTTGTATGCAAACAGACACATTCACCGAGACTGTGGTATTCGCTGTTGGCTAGGGCATATCTGCAACGATGATCGTTACCTGCACCACGAAACTATATTCCATAGCATTTATCCGATTAACTTAAAGTTCAATGAATTAAAGTCTTATTGTACTGGCGAATGCAATTTATGGAACTTACTTGGCTGTTTGCCTGTCGCCTTCCTGGCAGCAACCTGTATGCCATGGATTCGTCCTCTTTCTCTGTCCATCTTGTATAGTCGCTTCCCTATGAAACTTCTCGCCTAGACCATTTCGATTTAACCTATTCTAACTGCAAACAACCTTTCATAGTTAGGTGGAGGTTCGAATGCCAAACTGGTTGGTATTGCATAAATGGAAGGCTGAATCTTTTGGACTCCACCATTATGCCCACCTGGTTCGGTTCGCTGGATTTCTAGTACACTATGCTGATGTGCTGATGCTTATGCTAAGGTAGTTTTTTGGTTCGGTTGGTTTTATTTTAAATCTTATCACGAATTCAAATGCACCTTCATAAATGTGCATTCCCAAAAATAATCTTTACTTCAAGTGAAAATCGTTATTAAAAAAAAGTTTACTTCATATTCCAATTGAAATTCTTATATCAGGTGTTAACCGATTTAAATCTTTTTAAATAGTTTTTTTTTTCTGCATTTTTATTAAAGTAGAAAAATTTTCATCTTCATTGGAGATAGTTTATTAGTGGAACTAAAATAATTTAATGTAATTTGTACTTTTAGAATTTGAAAATTACATTTTTATTTATTTTTGTTATCATATTTATAAGGATTATCCATTTGGTGGTTCGGAAAGTACAGTGCTGTCATTTGACTGTTGTAAAAATGATATATCATTAATGGTACGGTTTGTTTAGCCTAAAGTTTACATTTTTTAATTATGTACCATAAAAATAATAGAATAATGTATTAAAATTGTTTAAAAAAAAATTTACAAAAGTGGTGATTTTTTACTGTTGCCACTTTTCACTCTTTAAGAGGAGATTCGGTTTCTCAGTGATGAGGCTCATTTCCCACTTGATGGATACTCCAATAACCGAAATTTGCCGTATATGTGGATCTGAAAACCAACAAGTGACTATAAAGAAGCCATTGTATCTGCGAAAAGTAACCGTCTTGTGTGCATTTTAGTCTAAAGGTGTTATTGATTAAATATTTTCTTGAAAATAAAGAGTGGAAAACCGTTTTTGTCAATTCTGAGTATAATAACCCATTTTTTTTTACCTTGGTAAACTTGAAGATTTCTATCTGGACTATAAATAGTTTTAACAAAACGGCGCCACAAGTCACACAAGTCGACAAATTTTTATCTTTATTGCACGAAAATTCCTGGGATTCGTAATTTCCAGATTTGGTGTTGTTAATTGGCGTCCAAGATCGTGCGATTTTACGCCGATGAACATTTAAACCAAGAAGTGACTATGAAGAAGCCATTGTATCCACGAAAAGTAACCTTCTTGTGTGCATTTTAGTCTAAAGGTGTTATTGATCAAATATTTCCTTGAAAATAAAGAGTGGGAGATCGTTTTTGTAAATTCTGAATATTTATCCATTTTTTTTACCAAAAATTCTAGATTTCTATCTGGACTATAAATAGTTTTAACAAAAAAGCACCAGAAGCCACACAAGTCGACAAACTTTTGGCCTTATTGCACAGAAATTCCTAGGACTCGTAATTTATATGTTTGGTGTTGTAAATTGGACTCCAAGATCGTGCGATTTTACGGAGATAAACTTTTATTTGAAAGTAGTGGGGGGAGGGGAGTAGAAAAATGATGTTTACACAGAATATTCTCAAACTTAAGTGCATTTAAAAAGCAACATCTGTCAAGTAATGGCCGAATGCCATAACGAAATGTACGAAAAAGTCATTAAAAATTACCCCAAAAGAGTCTAGTATTCCATAATGGTAAGGTCTAAACAAAATATTGACATTACAATTTCATTGAATCTTAAATTTTTAGTATATTTTATTTTAGTTTATTTTCCAAACCAAAATTTGGATACAGGTTTATGCAAATCATATACAGTCTGTGATAAAGACTTTAGTTTGTTTGCTTGTTTATTCGTTATCATATCGAGTAACATTAGTACTGAAATGTATATTCTAAGCGCCACGACACTAAAGGCCATTTGGCGACAAAGGATGTCGGGATAAAGTAATAAAGTTGTTTTTTTTGGGGAATCAGCGTACCACCATGCCGCAGTGGAATTTGAGAAGCCACGACCTCTTGGATGGTAGTCCAGTACGTTGACGACTTTGTTACCAGGCCGGACTTTCGTAGATCTTTTAGGTAAGGATAGGTGATTTATAATTTTAGAAGCACAATAAATTCTTGGTTCCCCCATATTAGGAACTCCATTGGTTTCTCAATAAAGTGAAGAGGTAGCCTTTTTAAGGTGGAGTTGAATAGGATTAGAATCATCAGATTAGGTGGTATTTTAACAAAAAAATTAAGTAAAATCATCCTTCTCTCAAAAGTCCTTTTGGTTATTATTTCAAAAGAATATAGGAGAAGCTCAGTTAGAGTCTGATTTTGCCTTTCCTTAAGAACTCGTTTTTGTTTAGTTCAAATAAAAATGTATAAAAAGCTCAGAAGCAGTTAATTGAATTTAAACTTCAACTCGAAGCACACAACTTTCAACAACAAATGCTAAGGAATATCCCAAAAAATTCTGGCAAGTCTAGGTAAATATTGAAAAAATTTCGGTTCAAACATGGAAATAGAAAATACTAAAATTTATAAGACCTTAAACAAGAAACCCCTAAACATGCAAGATAAAACAAGCTGTCGGTTAGAGAGAAAAAATAAAATTTTCTTCATAGAGCTTTTACAATAGTAGTAGTAAGGACGAATTTCATATAGCTACATGCAGAAATACACATACAGTTTATTGGCTTCAAAGTAAACCTAACAAAGTTACATTGCACCGATTCTATACGATTAATATGAGTACTGGAAAAAGGCGACCCAAACCACAGCTGCATACTCACGAATAGATCCGAGGTATTAACACAGGATAGTTCTCTTGACCATCGTTTTATAATGCCTAAAACTGCACTACTTTTAACAACAATATTGTTAATGTGGAGCATAAATTCAAGAAGTCGCCTCCTCTTAAAATGTCGTTTTTGTAAAACTGTGGATGCTTGTGCAATTCAGCTATTCTTTAAGAAGCTCTGTTAGTATGTGATAAGCTTAAGTGGTCTTGAAACAAAAATTTACTAAAATCATCCTCTTCTCAAAAAGTCCTTTTTTTGTGTTAAAATTTTGGGGAAGTTTTTATTATACACATACATATGTGAATATCCTCTTCAAAAATTATTTCTTAGATAAAAATGTATAAGAAGTTCAGTAGGAGTTTTCGAAAGTTCATTTATAATTATTCTGTTTTTTTTTTAATTCTTACTAATTTTGTTTTAATATTTTCCAATTTTATATTAATAAATGAAAAAAACTGTTATTGTTCCAGAAAGATAAAACTCTCTACATTGCTGTTGTGAGGTTTTGATTAACCCGAAAATAAACCATTCTGACATCTTGAAAATAATTTATTGCATAAGAATTTAAACTTGTCCTTCTCAAAAACGAACAAAATCATTTATGTTCTTTGACAGATTACATAAAAAAAGAAAAACATAATAAAGAAGAAGAAAAAGAAAAATATTAAAAAAAAAAAAAACAGTTAAAAGTAAATATAAAGATGTGTATTTATTTTTGGAAAAGCTGTGAAAAAAAAAAATAATTACAAAGGAAAACAATTTTCTCTTTTCGACAATTGCAAATATTGCAAAATATTTCTCTTTTAATGTTAATTTTTCCACATATCTGGTAATAGATAAAAATGATACAAGCATGAATGCGAATGAAAGAGAAGTAAGAAAATAATTGCACCCAACATAAAAAGTAAAAATTGAAAATGTTGTAAAAAAAAAATTTGTAATAGAATTGCATCATTTTTTGTACTAGTTACGATATTTTATGCTTCTTCCTCGTCACTCTCCTCATCGACTTTTACTTATCATCATCTCCTTTTGTAAGCGTTTTTTCTTCCATCTGCTCTTTTTCTTTCAATTTTGTTTTATTTTTTTTTCCAATTTGGTTTTTTATAATTTTTTTTTGTTTGTTTAAAACGCATTTAACACTTGCGTTCCGATTGAATTGATTTTCAACTCTTATTACGTCATCGAAATCAATTTTCTTACAATTGAATTGATAATTATCGTAGGTTTTTTGTGTGCATTGTACTCTTAACAGGTTAGATAGATTAAAAAAAATTGTTTAGAGTATGTAACCAATACTAGTTCAGATATGCACAGTCACAACGACAAATCATTTGGTAATTTATTTAAATAACACGTAAAAAACGTTGGGATTTAAAAGTTTTGACAAAACTAGCCTATGTTAGATACGAATAGTGTCGGGATTTCGAAGAAGGAAAAAAAGGAAAAAAAAATCATTATTATATGCAATTATAATAATCAAATAATGTAGGGGAGAAAATACCTTTTTGGCGGCTTAATAGAGGTTCAGACCCAATCTCCGACTTAATAAAATCAAAGCTTAACGCGACCAACTTCACGCGCACACATAACTTCTTTAATAAATACCATCACCCTGCGGTCAGACCAAAAAAAAAAAAAAAATAATAATAATAGTTTTTCTTAATCGACAAACGACTAAGCAAAAGTGGGCGCATCTATAATGTTATGGTGGTGGCCAAGATAACTGAATTTTTTTTCTTCTTTTCATTTTCTTACCTTTAAGATAGAAATTGAAATTAAAAATAAAAAAAAATTCAATTCACAAAAGTCCATTTCCAATATTCGTACTATCGCCAAATAGAGGGAGTTTTAAGGCTACCATACCGTTATTATTAAGTAATCAATTGATCTCGTTTTAACCTTGAAAGTTGGGGGTATTTTCTTTCTTTAATTCTCCTTTATTATGCATGAACACATACAATACAGGGTTAAGGTATTAAGGTATGCTATATGGATAGATGGCTATCGAAATAATTTACAATTTTTTTTTTTGTTCAATATGATAAGTAAATTTTTAATTTTAAGAAAATTTTGAATTTAATCAATCTAGATAATTATTTAATTTCATTGTTCATTTATAAAATAAATCGATTTATAATATATTTAAAGTTTTGTAATAATAAATAATAATAAAAAACCCCAAAAAATATAGATTTAATAAAAGCAAATAAATGCAATCTGAAAGAAATGTGTTTTTTAATTTTATTTTTACTATTTTCTATAAGATGGCGCTGTTTGTTACATACGAGATCTGTTCAAAAAGTATCGCGAATTTTGAATTCCCGCGGGTTACGTATATTCGATTTTCTATTTTTTGTGGCGTTATGTTGGTACTTATGTCTCTCACTTATGCCGACAAGTTCGGCCATTTTGAATTGCACGTGCTTTAGCTCGTCTTCGATTTTTGCCCATTCGAAAAAATGGATCAAAGGATCTGTATCAAATTTTGTGTGAAAAACAAAATTAATTGCGCGGACGCATTCCGAATCTTGACTGTGGCATATGGTGAAGCTACCTTGGACCGAAGAAACGTTTATCGGTGGTACAAAATGTTCTCAGAGGGCCGAGGAGATGTGAACGACGAAAAGCCAAGTTCGGTCGAGGGTTTGCTTACAGTTTTCTTCGATTGCAGAGGCGTGGTTCATCATGAGTTCTTGCCACAGGAAAAAACAGTCAATAAGGAATATTACCTGCAACTTATGCGCCAGAATCGCCCGGATTAGTGGTAGAACAAAAATTGGCTTTTGCACCATAATAACGCCCCTGCTCACGCATTGTTGCTTGTGTGCGAACTTTTGGCCAAAAACAACACACTAATAATGCCGCAGCCAACGTATTCCCCAGATCTGGCCCCTTGTGACTTTTTCTTGTTCCGGAAACTGAAGAGCCCCATGAAAGGATGACGCTACGCTACGATTGAGAAGATAAAGACGGCATCGAAGGAGGAGCTGAACAAGATCACAAAAAATGATTTTTTGAAGTACTACGAGGATTGGAAAAAACGTTGGCACAAGTGTATAATATAGCTGGTGGAGATTACTTTGAAGGGGACAAAATAGATATTCATGAATAAATAAATAATTTTTGAAAAAACACAAAATTCGCGATAGTTTTTGAACAGACCTCGTACA
Organism: Atherix ibis; assembly: GCA_958298945.1. NCBI lineage: Eukaryota > Metazoa > Arthropoda > Insecta > Diptera > Athericidae > Atherix > Atherix ibis. The sequence continues at coordinate 32,748,353 of OY282605.1, forward strand.
TATACGTATAAAGTTATTATCTTTATAGTTCGAAAAGTACAGATCTTACTTAGATTATGGAGTATAAAGTTGAGATAACACGGCGCTGTCAAATCGTTTAATTCTACAACAGTTCGATGGTATATTACACTGACCGTTCGATAGCCGATTTTCGCGCGTGCACGTGCAATTTTTGCTTTTGATAAACACAGATAAGGGAAAATTGAGCGAATCTATACATGATTTGATCGTGTGTGCTCGTTGATATATTATATATAATATAACATCGTTCACGTTGATCGTTGCGAACTCATCATTTGCACGTCGTTTATTTTAACATTTGACGACAGTTCCCATATTTATTCTATGCCAGCATTTTCATTCATTCGTATTTATTTTATTTGTTATCGATTTTATTTAATTTATTACTTTAATATTAATTATTTAAAATTTAAAGTTATTTTAATATATGCAAAGTGAAGATTATTTGATAAAAAATTAAAAAAATAGCAAAAACTAGTGTATTTAAATAATCAAAATAAATAAATAAATGTAAAAAAGTCGTTCGTAATACTTTGTAAATAAAATTTTTTATTTACCTTCGAATATGCGCTGTTTAGATGTTCAAAGAAGAGGCTTTGGATCCTCGATGGATACGTCAGCAAGCAAAATTGCTGTATGTGAGGCTCTAAAAACTCACAAGTGATTATAGAGAAGTGATCATAGAGAACCAGAATATCCATTTTTCCGACAAAATCTCATTGATGTGATTGGGGTTTTTATCTTGGTGGAGTATCCAAGTGTCTGAGTTTTTGTCAGCGGTTTTTTCTGATCCTTTCAACGAATTTAAATTATAATCGACGGTCTGATTCGTTCTACATTTTCATCAGTTTTCTATGTTGAAGGTCTCCCTGAGTGTTTTTAGTCTTCTGAGGCTCCTCGGCCCTCAAAAAATGTCTTAAACCACAAGAAGAACTTGTACTATTGATAAGAAATATAACCCAAAGTCTCCAAATTTGGTAACGTTCCACAAAAACGCAACCTTACTAATGGCACTCCTTAGGGTCGTATAGCTACCGGGCGTGGTAGAAACTAATACTGTACGTCTATGTGCAGGAGGCACTGTTGCCATAATGTCTGTTTCATTACTTTTCTGCCACTAAAAATTCAATTCTTTTTATAAGAAATTTGAATCTGTTGTTTTTTGTTTATAAAGAAAAACAATTAATAAATATTATTTAAATGTAATAAAACTTATTCTTTGAAGGAATCTTTATGATTATTTACTTTCTAAATTTCGAAAGTAACTTTCTTTTCGTATGCAATCGAGAATAATTTAGAGAAACAACAACGTAAAAATAAAGATAAAAGTTGATAATTAATTAGTTCTAATCTCCACTTAGAAAATATACTTGTGAGATTTTCTATAAATGGAAGGTGGTGTTCTTCGTTCAGGGAAGAGATTCACTAGAAGCAAAATGCTAAGACAGAAAATAAGAAAGGCGATAAACTCCTCATAGTCATCAATAAGAAGAACAACTTGTCCGTATTATTTTTTTTTCTTCCATTCAAAACTATCTAATTTAAGATGAGAAACGATTGATCAATGTTGGAATTTGTTAGTTTTTAATCTTTTGTCAAAATTTCTATAAATTTTGATTGATCAACAACATGTGATTTTCGACAAGATTTTTCTATCTTAAAATGTCAATGATATATTCTAGAATCGAAAATAAAAAAAATCTTTTTTTCTCATTTTCTTGTTATATTGGATAACAAGGGGAATCTCTCTATCAAGTATTAGTATTGATGAAAGTAATTTACAAAAACAATAAATAAAAAATAAATATTCAAAAAATTCGATTAAGAAATTATTGTACATTAATACGATTTTTATCTCTTGTTTCATTTCAGGTAAGAAGATCTTAAAGAATTAACGAACTTCCAAGATATTAAAAGGTAAACAGGTTCCGGTTTGTAAGTTCTCAGCTATAAAATATGTTCTGTCTTTCGAATATTTTGCTTATTTAGTGTGGCTTTCATCCATAAATTTTGGAATTTTTTTTTATTTATATTTTTTTTAGTGGAAAAATTCTTCTTGAATATATTTTGAATGTGCATGTTCCGTGGGGGGGAGGGGGGGTAGGAGGTGAGCTGTAGTGTTAACAGTTAAAATATTAGATGAAAAAGAAATAAATTTTTTTATAGAAAAGAATTATTCACAACACAATAGAAAAAAGATGGAACTCAAGTTTAGATAAGCATTTTTTTTAAAAAAGATTAATTTGCTAAAATGAAAGGGATGGTAAAGTTCTTCGAAAAATGTCTACAATTTTAAAAAAAAATCCCAATATTTGATAAGACGAAAATCTACCAGATACGACAATAGAACAACTGATAAAGCGCTGGACGTGATGTTGAGATTGTTGTCGTTAGAATTTTTGTTTATCCATTTTGTGGTTTGGAAAGTACAGTCCCGTCATTTGACAGCTGTCACTTATATTTCCTTATCCAAGGTAATATTTGTTTAGTTAAAGGCATGCCATTTTATATTATTTATAGTTCTGCCACAAAAAAAATTAGCATCTTAAGTCTCTCCCCAAATTTACACCGTTTGGGTGGTCGAACACGGGGCTTTCGATACTGATTTTTCGAACACACTTTCTTAAGCATTAAGGTTCATTTCTCGATCGATGGATATGGCAATCAGTAAAATTGCACTATATGGGGCTCCGAAAACCCACAAGTAACTGTGGAAAAGCCATTGTATCCATGAAAAGTGACTAGACAGTGTGTATTTTGGGCTGAAGGTGTTTAGATCCGTATTTCTTTGAAAATAAAGAAGGAAAGGCCGTTACCGTCCAAGATAGACGACTTTTGTTGCCCTGAAATTGATAATTATGATCTCGACCATATGTGGTTTCAATAACACGACACATTTTGACCAGATTTGGTGATGTCAGTTGGCCTCCAAGATCATACGATTTGACGCTGTTGGATTTGTTCCTGTGCGACTATGCAGAAGATCATATTTTACGCAGACAATCCTCAAAATGGAAATTGTTTAAAAAATATTTGTCAAATTATAGCAAAAAAAATGTGCGAAAAAGTTATCAAAAATTACCTTCAAAAAATCGAGTTCTGCAGAAAATCTAGAGGCTGTAATTTCAATATTATTATTTTTTATACGTAATGGCAAGATCCAAATAATATAATAAAATAAAAAAATCATGGAAATATGCATTTAAAGTATATTTAGTTTAAATTTATTTTCCGAAGCACAACTTGGCTAATCCCTTATATGCTATTGTTTTAGAAAAAAAGCTTTTAAACTAAAAAGAATATTCCTTCCCAAGTTTTCTTGATTTTCTTTCAAATCGAGAAAACTGATAAGAACCATCTGAAAGGTGGGAAAAAAAAAGCAAGAAAAGTTTCGGCCAACAAATACCTCCTTGTGGTACTAAGAAACTCTCTTTAAAAAAAAAATCCTTTTATAATTTCATATCTTTTGATAAACATTTAATATTTTTGCTATGTTAATAAAAAATATTTGGTATAAAAAAAATTTGAACAGAAACAAAATTTTTCGGAATGAAAATAAAAAACTGGCAAAAACAAATATTTTTAATACCACTTGTTTTATAAAAGCATTTTTTTCTGCAAAAAAAAAAGAAAAAACAACCAAAACAAAAATATAAAAAATTGTTTTGTTGAATAACAACGAATAAGACGACAACATCAACCAAGACAAGATAATGTCCAAGATGTCCACAAATACCATAGAAGATGGTAAAAACCAGAAATGGACCAAAATCTATCTGCAAGAATGAAGAAAAGTATTAATCCCAAAACAAGAAGAAGAAGCTATAGAACCAGTTCATCAAGATGGTCAGAATGATGGTTTTTTGGCCTCGGGGGGGAGAAAAAAAATCTCCAACCGGGAACCGTTCAACAATTTCCACCGAACGAGTTGTAGTAGGTTTAATTTTTTTTTCTTAATCCATTTGTCGTTGGGGCAATGTTTGTAATGGCAAATTCTTGCTTACTTTGGCGAGAGTCTTTTTATTTTAGACATTCATTTTTTTGTGTTTTCATTTTTTCTTTTACTAAATACCTTTTATATACTCATCTTTATAATAAATAAGATGAGTGACTTTTTACTCTTATAGCCATTATGGTATAATAATTAGCCATTGAAGAGGAAGTCCTGAATTTAAAGCATTGCCGTTCTAGTGTTTTTTTCTTAGGTCAGGTAACATTTTTTTTATTGACGATTATCGTATGTTTTTTCGATATTGCAATAGTCCAGAATTTATATTACTACAATAAAATTGAATGGTTTTTTTTTTAAATTTAAATGTTTGATATTTAAAAAAAAAATCTCGAGGACGATTGGATGGGATCCACTATAAAAAGAGGGGAATATTTTTGATATTCAAATATTTTTTTTTATTTTATCCTGTTAATCGTAAGATTTTAAATTTTTTTTAAAAAAAGCAGCACTTTTTAAAAAAAAAATTATTTAGGAAATTTGTAATTTTTGTTTCTGATTTTAACTTTTCAGTAATTTTTATTACAATATTTTTTTAAAAATAATTCTTAAGCTAAACAATAATTCCGCTAATATTAGATAACGCGCAAGGTATAAAAGTACAGGTATCCAAACTTTCAATAGTAAAATTATTCCCCCAATTCGCTTCATTTTACTTTGTTCTTAGGTAAGAAAATGCACTTGGAAACAGAAAACATTGCACCAGAAGTTCTCCAATTACCATTCGATAAGGCACGATGGTATCCAAACTATTGGTTATCAGCTGCACGAATTATTAGTGGAGCGTGGAACGAAATGCCAGTGCCACCAGATGATTCCCGCATCATTTGGCTTCCATGGAAATTGTTTATAGTCTTTCGGTGGACAAAACTCTGTCATTACTTAGCTCTAGAAGAGACCACTCTCAGCTCAAAACCAAAGTAGAGTCTACTGGAAATTCCAATAGAGCGAAACTAATGGTCTAAAGTGTGTGGAACACATTTACATACACTGCAGGCTAAAAGTATACAACAACTTTATGGTTTTTTAGAGAAAAGTTAAATAAAACTTAAAAATTAAAATAAACAAGCGAAAAAAAAAAATTTTTTTTTGGAAATTATATTAATTTTGATGTTAAATATTTAAAAAAAGACTTTTTTTTTCAAAGGCATTAATTATTATTAAAAATTAAAAATGCAATATAAAAAGAATTCTGAAATAGATTTTTCATCGAGAAAACCTCTTTTACGAAAGGACTATCTACAAATTTTCATAATAGGATTGGCAGTACTTCCGCACTCATTCCGGGGTTGAGAACTTTTACGGGGTTGAGAACGAATAATTCCAAAATGCCTTCATTTTTTAAAAAAATTTAAAGATAGTCTCTACGAAGATTCGTATTTTGGACTCAAAGATGTGCAGCTTTGACTCATCCATCCAGGGTACATTTTTAAAGTCCTCATCAGTCCAGTTTTGACGAAATTTTCAATTTATTCAAAATTATTTTTGTTATTTTGAGGTCATATTTATGGTTTGCTTACCGCCACGTGCTCATATATAGGACTACCAGCTAGCTGTCAATAGCCTTTTTACCATTGTTAGAGATGATTTTATATAATTTGCACCGAATTTCTGGTGCTGTAAGTCTAAGATTCCTTTTAATGTTGTGCAAATTAAGCAACTATGTCTAAACGTAGTAAATTTAGACCATGGTAAGCTGCGATGGCATCTGGTATAATTCTAACGTTTTCAAATTCAATAAATACAACATGTTGAAATTTTCCATGTATTTAAATTTTTACTTAAATAGAATTTTATAAATTCACGTTTACATAAATATATACAAAAATAGGAAGTAAATTAATCCTTTTATATTTATTTAGGATTACATCCTTGGACTTCCTGACACAGCATTATGAAAATTAAACATTCATTCTAGACGCCTTTAATGGCAAATAAAAACTTGCATGGAAATTACTTTACGGCGCTCTTTTTTTTCAATATTTCAAATAATAATAAAATATAAAAAAGAAAAACTATAAAATTTTGATTTAATAAGATTTTAACCAAAAATTTCTAAAGAATGTGTTCTAATCAAGGTGGTCGGATACTTATGGCCTGTAGTGTACATGGTAATAAAAGCCCTGAACACAATTCCGGCTGCAATTGTAAACGGCATAAAAAAATTTAAAAACTTCACAGTCTTATGGAAATGCATCAAACTCCGACTGTTTTATCGCTGAATAATATCTTATTTGAATTTTCCACTAGTTGTTCAAGTACTGCCATACATTTTAGTGTTTTTTATGAGATTTGAAATTTAAATAGAAATAAGGTAAGTAAATACATTATTTGTAATTATATTAAAAATGTAAATGAAAAATAATTTATAAGTAGAAATTTTCTATTGCAATTATATTTAATTGGTTAATTCAGGCGAAATTCGTAAATTTTTGACAGTAGGTATTTGCAGTTCAGTCGGACTAATTTTGTCGTTGTCATTAAAATATTGCGGTGTTTTCTGACAGTTAAAATTTAAATCAAAGGGTTAAATTAACTTTAAAAATTTGAATTAAGCTTAAAATATTAAATAATAAAATGTGCAAATGACTTTTTTTTACTTGTTGTTGTTGTTGTGTTTGAGTGATGATTGGGACGAAATTTGTTGAATTTTTTACAGCAATATTAGTTGCCATCATTGTGTTCCGCTCTTAACATTTTTAGGTAGGTTCAGGTATTTTTTTGCTATCATCCCTGTTGGATCATTTTTCAAGCAATCCACTTGCAATGAGAATAATAATTTTTGTAAATATTTTCAATCGAACGCATCCACAAAAACCGAACTAATTCCAGTAGAGTTTCTCCTCTCATGGGTTGGTGGATCACTCAGCATAGCTGTGGATTGTGTGGAACATAAACACTACCAATGGCTGAGATTGTTTCGAATTACAACTGAAACGTGTGCAACTCCGAGTTAAGGTCTCAGCCTCCGAATCTATTCGCAGCGTTTGAGCTTTGATCACGAATACTGGTGGAACGTTGTAATTTAGTTCCACACAAATCTACATGCCCGATTTTACCTGTAATCTCATGCTCAGACCCAGGCCTATAGGTGTTTAGCATGCTTGGATGCTCACTGGAACCAAAGTTGGAGTTGGTGGTATGGTCGTTAGGAATTTGATCGCAGTCAAGAAGCATAGCCAGTGAGCTAATGCATTCGGAAGATTTAGTGCTAGCGGGTTATTCGTAACGATAAGTGGTTTGGTGATAGTAGCTTTTGGTTGTTGCCTCTTCGTTACTAAACACGCGTCGTATTATCGTTGATTTTTCTTTTTGGATTTTCATTTAAATTTCTTATCGATAGCAAAAACAAAAAAATATGTTTTAGTTTTTAATTAAAATGTTGATTAAAAAAAATTGTTCTTTTTTATTGCAAAAGATAAAATGCTCGATTTGAAGTATGAAAATTTTTATTCGAATATCTGTGATCATTTTTCGAAATGTCCAAAGATGAGAAGCAAAGAGTTTTTATTTTTTTAATAATTTTATTTTTCCATGAAAGCGAAATTTAGTGAATATATAATAATATTTTGGTTTTTAAAATTAGTGTAAAGAGTGTTCGGATTTTGAGTTTTGAATGTTTATTAAAACATTGTTCAATAAATCCAATAAAAATTCTTAAGAAAAAACAAATCCGAAATCGATTGAATCAAGAGAGAGAAAAAAATGATAATAAATAAAACAAAATATTGTACATTATTTGAACATCTAATTTGGATTAGCAGTAATGATGATTTTGTGGTACGAGATAAATTAATTCTAAATAGTAAATTTATTGTTTGTTTTAGTAATTTTCATAAGGAAGAGATTTTACGCAATTCGCATCTACATTTGAATTATATTTGCTCAAGTCGATTGTAGAAAAATTCATATAATATTAAAGTTTATTATTCGAATTCAAATTCAATTGAATTATGGGGGAGTGTAACGATTTAATTCGAATTAATATATTAGCATAAATAAATTGATCTGTTTTTATTATTCGTTGATCGTTAGTATATTAAATAAATGCTAATAAACCTTACCCAGTTTAATCAACCTACTGTGATTTTTTCTTATACTATTATTGCATAGTATCGAAATCGTAAAACTATTTTTATTAAATGAAATATGAATTTAAATCTGTGTACTTATTTTTTTTGTGTATAAAAGATTTCAATAAGATTATTTTTAAGAGTAGAGATACTAGTGCATAATAAATTTGTGGATTATGCCATCATCGTAGAGCTTACATAAAAATAAAAATCTATTTGTCTAGTCAATTGCTTACTATCCAAACAATATAAATAACAATTCCATTTTTCGAGTTGCAAATGTTTGCCATATAATTAACAGGAAATGATTTAACTCTCATCTAATTTGTATACAACGAAATTGATTGGTAACATTTTCATCAATAATTAATTGCCTGATTTATTAAATTTATGGGGCCAATTGATGACGAAACCAAAGTTTGTTTTTTTTAATTCTTATTATATTTTAGGTGCTACTGTTGGAAATTTGTTTAATGTGAAACGTAAGGAAATACACGTTTTATAAATAATGTGTTATCCAATTTGTGATTCAGAAAAAAATCCGACAGCTGTCTAAGACATCTATCACCTAAGGTGGCAGTTTTTTAGTTCAGGGGTTTGCCATTTTACATTGCAAAGACACGTTGAAATTATGCATTTTTTTTTTACAAAAGAGTTGATTCTGCTGGACTAACCTTCTCCTTCTAAGAAGATCTTATGGTCATCAGCACAATCATGCTTGGTAGATACGTAAATAATCAAAACTACCGCATATGGGGCTCTAAAAACCCACAAGTGATTGTGGTAGCGTCATTATAGTGACTGTTTGACATGCACTTTAGTCTGAAGATATTATTGGTTTGTATTTATTTGAAAGTGACCGTTATCGTCAATTCTGAACGTCCATTTTTGGCCAGGACTTAAATATTTTAATCTAAAACATTGTTGAGATGATGCCACAATCAACACAATCCGGCATATTTTGTTTTTATTGTGCGAAAAATTGTATTAGGGCACGTAATTTTGAGATTTGATGATGCCAGTTACCATCGAAGATCGTGCAATTTGACTCTGTTAAACTTTCGTTTTTGTTGGTCTAAGTAAAAATTATGGAATTTCTTTTTATCTATCGTTTTAAAAATATAGAAGATAGAAACTTTTGAGCATTTAAAAACCAAATTCCATCTAGTAATTACCGAATTAGTGCCAGAAATAATCGAAAAATTCATCAAAAAAATGATCAAAAGAATAGCGTCCTGCAAAATGTCGCGTAGTCGCTATTTGAAAAATATTATATTTAATATACGAGGTCTGTTCAAAAAGTATCGCGAATTTTATGTTTTTTTCAAAAATTAGTTATTTTATCATGACTATCTATTTTGTCCCCTTCAAAGTAATCCCAACCAGATATTATACACTTGTGCCAACGTTTTTTGCAATCCTCGAAGCACTTCAAAAAATCATTTTTTGTGATCTTGTTCAGCTCCTCCTTGGATGCTGTCTTTATCTCCTCAATCGCAGCGTAGCGTCATCCTTTCATGGGGCTCTTCAGTTTCGGGAACAAGAAAAAGTCACAGGGGGCCAGATCTGGGGAATACGGTGGCTGCGGCATTATTAGTGTGTTGTTTTTGGCCAAAAATGGCAAAAGCCAATTTTTGTTCTTCCACAAATCCGGGCGTTTCTGGCAGATTACTTCGTGCAACTTGCACATAACTTGCAGGTAATATTCCTTATTGACCGTCCTACCTTGTGGCACTCATGATGCACCACACCCCTGCAATCGAAGAAAACTGTAAGTAAAATCTTCTCATTCGACCGAACTTGGCGCTTTTTTCGGTTTTGGATTGTGCGGCAGCTTCCATTGGGATGATTAAGCTTTGGTTTCCACGTCGTAATCATAAACCCATGATTCGTCACCAGTTATAACCCTCTGGAGCTCCTTAGCAATGTTAATGCGATGCTGGTTTTGGTCGAAATTGAGCAAAAATCGAAGATGAGCCAAAACACGTGCAAACAAAGCGGCTGTCAAAATTAACTGAACATTCAAAATGGCCGAATTTGTCGGCATAAGTGAGAGACATGAGTACCAACATAACGCCATAAAAAATCGAATATATGTAACCCGCGGAAATTCAAAATTCGCGATACTTTTTGAACAGACCTCGTATAATGGCAAGGTCTAAGCAATATAATGAAATAAATTCCACGGAAAATCTGAATATATAAAGTTTGTGTTTTTTTTTCAACTTTATTTTCCGAACCAAAAATTAGATTATAAAATATAAACGTATAAGCAATTATGTTAACCATTTAATTTCTGCATGTGATTCACGTTCCCGTAAATATTTTCTACTCTTAACCCTTTCGGCACTATTTTCTCTATTAAGAACTTAAAAAAAAACGAAATTTTTTTCAAGATTTTTACTGAAAAAATCAGTTGTTTTTACCAAAAAGAAATTTATAAATAATAATGAAATTTATGAGAAAAAAATTTTTTTTTCAATTTTTTTGGTATAAATTTTGAAATTTTTTTTTTGCTCAACAAAAAAATATTTAAGACAATTTTTTTTTTTTTTTACAAAAATTATTTTTACAAAAGATTTTATTTTGTTGAAAAATAATTAAATATTTTGAAAAATTCAGTAAAATTAAAATTTCAAATTGAATAAAATCGAAATTAACATCAACAACAACTGGACTTCTTCACAAAATCATGTGAATTTAATCAATTTCGACCAGTTTTTCGACATTTCTGTCTCTTTCAGCAAACTGGTTTCTCGCAGTTGCTAGAAAACTCTTTCAAAAGGATACGCTCAGTTGAGAAAAAATCTCCAAAAATCAATAAAAAAAAGAGTTTTTTTTATGCGTTCAGAATATATTTATATAATAGAGAAGAGAAAAATATTAATTTGAGAAAAATATTCAAGGACGAACAAACAAAATTTCTCTTGTAATCGAATACGTTTTGGTTTCAGATTCGGTTTTTATTTCTGACAACAAAAAAAAAACTTTTATTGAAGCAGAAACATAAAAATTTCCCAACCGTAAAGGACTTAATTGATTTTCTTTTTCTACTATCATTTTTTCTTTCGTAGTTTTTATCTTATAAAGGATAAAAATAGAATAAGGACTTTTTTCAAAAATAATAAAAAAAAAAACAATTTTTTTTCTACTTTTGATTGAATATATTTTACAGGTAAATTTTTGATATTAATGAGAAAAAGAGAATTAGAAGAGTTTCGCCCAAATACTTGTACTAATAAAAAAATGCACTGTTAATAATCAATAATGATAGATGAACAAATAAAAAAAGAATAAGAAAAATAGGGGAAAAACAAGATGTTGAAGAGGAGCCAATTTAGAGGCTTCCTTTCGATTTAAACAAATTGTATGTATTCGTGGGAAGATAATATAAAGAGGAAGAAAAAAACATCTTCAAATGCCACACTGAAAGTAAAAACCAGTTGAGGTCAGGTGAGGTGAATATTGGCCATGTTGATGGTCTCTTTTCAGGTTCTTTTAACACACTCTTCGCTCGATGTGGTATTAGAGATAATGCGGGTTAAGATGCACACAGATTTGTACTGAAATCATATCTAGTACGGGGTGTGCTTAAAGTTTCGTTTGCGCTAACAAAGCAGTACGATCTTACTGGTGAATCGAATCGAAATATTGGCTTAGATTTTATTCCAAAATTCCATTCGGAATATTGACTGAGATTCCAGTTTAAGTTGGATTTTGCACACAAGTTGGAACTGCAGTTTCTGTAAGTCTCTTCGCACTAGCAGAACTACTCAATACACTTCTCTATGAGCAGCAAACACATTTCTATGAAATTTTAAAATAATATTTATAGTACAGGGTACGTATTAGGCGATTGAAAATATGGGCATCTGAAACTGAATCTTCAATTCTTCTTCGAAACCCTATCTCCAAATCCAAAATTTCGATTGTGAATGTGATAATTTCGCATTCGAATTTGAAATTATATCTATTCGTTGTAAGGAAACGGGGAAGAGGAGAGAAGATAATTCCAACTACTCCCAATCAAATTGAATTGCAAAAACATATGCCGACATTGTTTTCCATTTTTGGCAAAATTTTCCTAGTTTGCACAATCATAAATTCGTATAAAAATATTTTTTTTTTTATAAAAAAAAAATTAAGTTTCATATTGTATTTATTATAATAATAATTATGTATTTTTTTGTAACATATCATTTTCATATAGTACGAAAAATCAATTGAATTTGAATACCAAATTTGAAGAATAACAAAAAAAAATAAAAGGAATTCCTTTTCCGTATGTGTAGGAGGTTCTAGAAGAATGACATCCAGAAAAAAACAAAACTAATAATAATAATAACACTTCACAATACGAAAGTAATTTCTTTTTAAATATGCTAATCACATTCTTACTATCGATTATGATCGATAATAAGTTTTCTGTTTTTATTAATTCGATTTTCACCTTGATTCAATTCTTGATATTGTTTTTTTTTTAATCAAATATAAATGATTCATAAAAAAACAAATTATATATTTATTATTATAGAGGATTAATTGGAAAACAATAAAAATCTTTTCTGACCAAATATGAATTTTTTTGTGGGAAGTCAAAAATTGATTTAAATAGTGAATAAACTTCCAAATTTGTTCACTGTGGACCAGGCTTATTTTATAATGCTTAAAATATAATAATATTAAAATGTTTAATTGAAATTGTAAATAGATCACTACTCCGATTTGCCGATTTAAATTGTAGAATGGGCTGTCCATTTTCGTAGTCCGGATAAGACTGCACTGTCATTTGACAGCTGTCAAACATATATGTCATGAAAGGTAGTATTTTTTTAGTCTAAGGTTTTGCCATTTGACACTACGTAATAAGGAATGCTCATAAATTTAATTAAATGATTATCCATTTCGTGGTTCGGAAAATACAGCCCTGTTGTTTGACAGCTTTCACACATACGAGGTCTGTTCAAAAAGTAAAAAAAGTTTCACACATACGAGGTCTGTTCAAAAAGTATATTATACACTTGTGCCAACGTTTTTTCCAATCCTCGAAGCACTTCAAAAAAATTATTTTTTGTGATCTTGTTCAGCTCCTTCTTGGAAGCCGTCTTTATTTCCCCAATCGTAGCATAGCGTCGTCCTTTCATGGGGCTCTACCAGATCTGGCGAATACAGTGGCTGCGGCATTATTAATGTGTTGTTTTTGGCCAAAAGTTCGCGCACAAGCAACGATGCGTGAGCAGGGGCGTTAACATGGTGCAAAAGCCAATTTTTGTTCTTCCACAAATCCGGGCGTTTCTGGCGGATTGCTTCGCGCACCTTGCGAATAACTTTCAGGTAATATTCCTTATTACCCTGTGGTAAGAACTCATGATGCACCCCGCTCCTGCAATCGAAGAAAACTGTAAGCAAAACCTTCATATTCGACCGAACTTGGCGCTTTTTTCGGTCTTGGCTCGTGCGGCAGCTTACATTGGGATGATTGAGCTTTGGTTTCCACATCATAACCATAAACCCATGATACGTCACCAGTTATGACCCTCTGGAGCTAATTTGGGTCATCGCGGACAGAGTCCAACAGCTCCTTAGCAATGTTTATGCGATGCTGTTTTAGGTCGAAATTCAGGCAGAAATCGAAGACGCGCCAAAACACGTGCAAGCAAAGCAGCTGTCATAAATTAACTGAACATTCAAAATGGCCGAACTTGTCGGCATAAGTGAGAGACATGAGTACCAATATAACGCCACAAAAAATCGAAAATACGTAACCCACGGAAATTCAAAATTCGCGATACTTTTTGAACAGATCTCGTATACGTCATCGAAGGTGGTATTTCTTTAGTCGAATGTTTTGCCATTTAACACTACGTAATAATGAATGCCCATAAATTTCATGAAATAATTATCTATTTTGTGGTTCGGAAAATACAGTCCTATCATTTGACAGCTGTCAAACATATATGTAATCGAAGGTGGTATTTGTTTAGCGTTAGGCTTACCATTTTTATTCGATCTATAAAATGCGATCGAGTGTTAGAACAAGAGGCTTTAGATGCTGACTTTTCCACACAAAAAAATCCTGAGCACTGAGGCTCATTTCTCGCTCAGTTTTTGCGTTAATAAGCAAAATTATCGTATATGGGGCTCTGAAAAACCTCACGAGACTGTGAAGAAGCCATTGTATCCGAGAATGGTGACTGTATATGGTCATTGGTACAGGATTTCTTTAAAAATGAAGAAGAAGATATTGTTAACTGCAATTCTGAGTACTTTGGTCAATATTTTTTGGCCTGAACTTGAAGATTATAATGTGGATTATATGTGATTTCAATAGTCCGACTTGACGCTTTTGGACTTAACCTTGTAAGCGTATTTTTACGCAGGCATAAAGGCCGTTTTTACGTAGGCAATACTTAAAGCATTTAATAACCAATACCCATTAAGTAATGGTCGACTTACAGACCGAAAATCAACAAAATTACCGCAAAAAGATCTAGTCCTGGAAATACTTTTGTGGCATCTATTTTAATGATAGATACCTGTCTGTATTATGGCAAAGTCCAAGAAATATAATGAAATAAAAATTTTCATTTAAATCTTTTCATCACAAATTTACTTAAACTTTACTTAGAAAAAATCGCTCAAAATTTCGATCTGAAATTTATATTTTTTATTTTTCTACTGATACGAATTAAGATTTTGCGTTTAGATAAATTTCCATATATTTTTTTTAAATTGGCAAATAATACGTTTTTATCTTAAGAATATAATTTATAAATTTCAATAGCTAAATTTAAAAAAAAAAACTTGTGAATAAAAATATTTAGAAATAATGCGTTTTAAATTTAAATTTTATTTTATTTAACTTTATTTGTTCCGAAGTACAAGAAGCGTGATAGATAACCTTGATCCTTATGAGAGACTCTTCGACGAAACATTTACTTTTTATTGGCAGTTTGAAAATTTATTTTATTTTTAATTTTTCCTAAGTTTATAGTTTTTTTGGTGTTTTTTTTTTTATTTATGAAAAATTAACCAAGATTATTAATTTAATTTACAATCTAAAAAAAATTACATATCGTAAAATGAGCATTAAACTATTATGCCTAGAGATACATACAATCGATTAGTCCATTCATTACCCTTCAATTCAGTGTCATTAAACGGTTAAATAGACTCTCTAACAAGGCTTAAGAAAAATTAAAAAAAAAAATAGTAAACCGGTGGGGGTGGACATTCCACTATAATTACAATATTTGCTCCTCTTTGCCATGCACAAGATAATTTTCCAAAAAAAAAAATACCACTGTTCAAGGTTAATAATAAAATTAGTTTAATTAGCTAAGGTAACAATATGATTTTCTAATCGTTGAGTTACCTAATTCGTAACTTAATAATTGCTAAATAGGAGTTTTTAATATAAAAAAAGAACTAGAATTTTTTTTTTAAAAATGTCCGTTTATAAAAATTTTTGACTAAAATATGAAATAATTCAACTTTAAATTCAAATTTTAACAATAAAATATTCAATATCAACAATTTTTGAATATTTATTTATATTTTTTTTTTACCTTAAAAATTTATTAACATAAATGTAACAGGAAATATAAAAAAATCTCAATAGATACTATTTTATCTAATTAAAAACAAACTCATTTTCATGAATTTGCACAAATAATTTTACTTTCGAGTATTTTTTTTCGGCCAATTTTAATTGGAATTAAAATAGCAAATTTAATGATATTTTCAACGTTAATTATAAAACTCAATTATTTTAGAGCAATTCCATTAATAAATAGCCACAATGAGAAAATCTTGTTGGGAATTATATCTAATTTCGATAAGAATAATGTCGTCATTTATTTTCTTAAAGTATCATTTTCTGTATAATAATCGTCATTATTACAAGGGCAAAACGAAAACATTAAATGGGAAAATTTATATCTATAAATTATTCGGAATTAATTCAAATGAACTTTGTTTTAATGAAAATTGCAACAACAAAAACAACAAAAAAATTAAGTAAAACTTTAAAATAAATATGCAGTAATAAGGATGATAAGAACAAAGTCCTTTAAAATTTAACTTAGTTGTATAAAAGAACACCCAACTCCTCTCTCTCTCTCTCTCTTTCCCCCACAATTATAAAAGATAAAAACTTTAATCATATTACTTTTAATACATTCCAATTAAATGCTAAAGTTCAGCTTTTTATATTCTCCTCATTAAACCTCGTATACCAGCCCCCCTATCCACCCATTATATTTGTAGTTTCGTATCTATATAGAATGCATATTTAGAGTATTTATTATCTATTGTAAGAAATTATAGTTCAACTTGTTATTAGATCGTGTAATTAAATTCATTGGGAAAGCCTAAACAAAAAAAAATATTATTTTTTTTCCGAATTTCTATATTAGAAGTTCTCACCTTCATTGATTATGTAGTTAATAATTTCTATTTTTTTACTATTCTGGTTAAAAGATATACGCAGAGAAATTTTATTAATTTTAAAATTCTAAATAATTAAATTTCAGATTTATTTCATTTCCGTGGGTGTCTCTCAGGGATGTATTCTAATTCCAATCCTTTACAATATTTATACCGATGATATATCTTGTTCCAGTGATATCACAAAGACCTTTCAACAGTCATCAATATCCTATAGAACAACATCTACTCCTTAGAAATCTGATTCAAAAAATAAGAAAAAAATTTACTGGGTTCTTGGATAGGGAAGGGTAAGATATAAAAATTTGAAATTTAAAATGAACGTTAACTGAAACAGGAGTATGGCTTGTTATGACCGTACTCAGAGAACACCTTGTTTTGGTTGACTTATAGGGGGTGGTTCGAAGCTTATGCAAAGTGGTGCTCTCACATCCACCATAACAAGAAATAATCATGTTACAACATAAAGGAGACAATGGTGACACCTAAACGAAAAAAGTAGAGTGAAGAAAGAACAGTAGAAAATTAATTAGACAAACTCAAAAAATTAGAAAATGTTTCTATTAGAGATGGGCGAAAGGGGGCAGGTATTAAAAAAGGGAAGGACAACCGATTTGACTAATGCAAGAAAAGAAAAAAAAAGAAAAAAACCTGGAATAGAGAGAAAAAAAATGGTGCTGACCGTCGACGGTGATGGGAAAGACTAAAGCTTAGATTACACTGTGCGTCTAATACACGATTTTCTCTTGTCAAAGGTTCGCGGTCAAATCATTTAATTCTACGAAACTGTTCGTCGGTATATTAGACTGATCGTGTGATTGCCGATTTTTGCGCGTGCATGCGCAAATTTTTCTTACGATAAGAATGTAGAAGGGGATATTTGGCGAATCTTTACATGATTTCATCGTGTGGGCTCGTAGATACGAGTATATTACATATGACGTCGTTCCTTTTGCTCGTTGCAAACTCGCAACGTCTTCGCGTCGTTTATTTTCACATTTAACAGTTCCCATATTTACTTCATTCTATCGTATTTATTTTATTTGTGATAAATTTTATTTAATTTATTACTTAAATATTTATTATTTAAAATAGAAAGTTATTTTAATACATGCAAAATTAAGGTTACTTGATGAACATTTCAAGAAAAAGTAGCAAAAGCTAGTGTTTTGTAGTGTACAGCAAAAAAAATCATTCGCATATAAAATAATAAATCAGTTTAATATACTTATTTTTAAGTAAAAAAATACGTTGCAATTAATATTGACAATGTTAAAAGACTAAAATAAATAAACGAATTGAAATAATCAAAATAAATAAATGAATGTGAAAATGTCATTCATAATATAAAGTAAATAAAATAAGAACGACAGTGACCAACTAGAGAATTCACCAATAAAAAATGCACAAATCATCACCCTATCAAAAGGGAATTTAAAGCGCCTAAATTGCATTCAAGCGATTATAGTACACTATGATTAAACGGATCGTCAAATGTACAAACTTTGTTTGCAGCGAGCCTGCACAATCCAATAAACGCGCAAAATACGTGAGTGCTCGAACATTGTTAGATACGCAAAAAAGGGGAAATTTGACGTTTAGATCGTCTATTAAACGCACGGTGTAATCTAAGTTTTCAAATGTTACGTCGCCCCATGATCATTCCCCAAATTCTCTCCACGTCAAATAATTTTTGAGAACCCCTTTTAGGACCTATTTATAATTTAAGTAACGAACATATCACCAACACTATTGCCAAGGTTACCATGACATATTCTTACAAATATTTCCTACTTTTTAATAAAAAAAAAATAAAAAAATCCGAATGGTCTAGGAAAATTAAATAAATAATATTAAATTGAAAAAAGGAGGGTTATTCGCAATTATTTTCGAATATATTTAGCAATTCAAAAAAAATCCACAAAGAGTAGTGACAAGTGGTTGTGTGTTTTTCGTAGTAGAAGCTCTGCTTCGGAAAGTAAACTTAAATAAAATACAATTAAAAATACTGATTTCGATTAAATTTTTATCTTATTATATTGTTTGGACCTTGCCATTATGCTGATGTTATGAATAATATTATTTCAATGTCATGATTTTAATTCAGAAAACTCTAAAGTTTGAGGATTATCTGTGTTAATATGAGAAAATCCTAAAACCACACAAGAAAATGTCCAACGGCGTCAAATCGTGCTATCTTGGTGGTCTATTTAGTTCACCAAATTTTGAAATTACTTATTCTGGGAAATTATTGCGCAAAAAGTCAAAATTTATTGTGTTTTATGGTTTATGGGGCCGTTTTGTTGAAATTATATTTGCTCCAGATCAAAATCTTGTAGTCCATGTCAAAAAAAATTGGGTTTTATTTACGGTAAAGGCCTTTTCTTCTTCATTTTCAAATAAATACGACTCAATAATACTTTTAAATCAAAATTTAGCACCGACAGTTATTCTTCGCGAATACAATGGCTTCTTCACAGTCACATGTACGTTCTCAGAGCTCCATATGCAGCAATTTTCTTGAATGACGTTAGAAAACTTAGCACCCATAGTCTGGAATTGCAGAACCTCAATAACTATAATGAAAATTTCAATATCTAAAATAAACAAATCCCAATGTTTAAGAAATATATATTTGACAGCTGTCAAATGACAGTACTGTACTTTCCAAACCACAAAATAAAATTTTCTAGAACAAAAAAAATATTACACAATCGAATAAAAAATTATCAAATTTTGTGAAGTCGTTAAGAAAAATTGTCATGAATAAAAGCATTTATGATTAAAACAAGAAGAAAAAAGCTACAAAAATAAAAACCCTGGAATAGAAATAAAAATTATTGTAGTAAATAAACAGAAAGAGCCTATTGCGTATGGTTACCTTACCTACTTACTAATCACTTCCACGTTTAATCGTTAAGACAATGGAGCATTCTTTAAATATCTTAAAGACAATCAACTGACAACAAACCTCACCCACATCGATTGCGACATTACGGAATTTTCTACTCTTGAAAAATATTTCCCCATTTTTACTAAACGACTTCGTTTTCCTTTCCTTGAATTGAATTTATTTTTACATATTATGGTCAATATTATTTGTTTTTTTTTTTCATCCTATATTGGGTGTTGTTGTTGTTATTATTATTATTTCGACAATCGGGCGTCAATACATTTTAGCATAATTTATATGTGCTCTCACGTAGATGCAGTTATTAAATTGCTTACATTCGTTATTGTTTCTGCGCCTACTTCAGTTTGACAATCGCCTATGGCTTAATTACACTCCAGTTGTCAGACCCCTATAACTCTTCATGTCTACGCACGCATTCAAATATGACATTTATGAGTTGATGTCTCTCTTATTTTGGTTCTTTTATTATTATTTTTTGTAAATACAATTTTTTGTAAACGTCCGCAATTAAATATAAAAACAAATCGGTTCAAAGTTTAGTATTTGAAAATTCAATTCGAAGCTGACTTCACACAGCACAGTGCTGCTAACAATTGGCGCATAACATTAGTTTCCGGTTCTTTATCGAAGGGCATCGCTCAATAATATATAACATATTTTATGTCAAATTGAAAGTGTTTAATGATCGGTTATTTTTATTATTATTATTTTTATTCTTTCAAAGTTTAGTATATATTAGGTATATTGGTTTAAATTGGCTGATAATTAGGAAGTTTTTAATGTTGAAATATTATTGTAGTTAGTCAAAAAAGTTCGTGGCATTTGTTTGATGTTGAAATATTAGTTAGTCCGACAAATGGATTTAAAAGCAAATAACTCTGTAACCGCTAGTCGCTTATTGAAATTGGTGTAGTCCATCAAAAGAAATTCAAGTTTCAAAATGAATTAAAATACGGACCGCAGGCTTGTGAAAAAAATTTGTGGTATTTATGGTGCAGGTGCTATATCAAAATCAAGCTTGTTTATATTAAAATCAATTATCATCAAACCTTTTCAAACCATTTTCGAAAGGCTGATTGCAAAAAAAATGGATCGATATCTGCGATCCGTTCATGAATTGAGTGTGAAAAGCAAAATTGACCGACATCTGCGATGCGCTACTAAAGCGCAATGAAATAGGGCCATTTCTGAAGCGAATCATACTGTCGATGAAAAAATGGGTAAAATATGAAAATATCGTTCGAAAGAAGTCATGGAAAAAGAGAGATGAACGATCAGAAACAATTGATGGTTAATAAGGTTATGCTGTGTGTATGATCTTATTAAACGTCAATCCTGCCTTTGAGTGGAAGGAAATTGTTCATTAAGAACTGATACCGTTCGGTCAAACTGTTAACTTGATAGTGTACTGTGAGCAACTCCAGAGATTACGCCAAGAAATTGACAGAAATTGGTCCAAAATTAATCAATAGGTCTTCCACCTTTCGGTTTTTGATGATTCGTCAAAAATTAATAGAGCTTACCTTGGAATTTTTCATGCATAGTCTCCTCAGACTACAGAACTATCTTAATAGAACTATTTTAAAAAAACCAACATAAGTTCTGTAGTCTGACGAGACATGCATAGTCTGCTCAGACTACAGAACTATCTTAAAAAAAACCAATGTGGTTTTAAGAAAAGCCCTTAAATACCACTTGAATCAGTTTTTCAACCAGAAACCACAAGTTCTTTACTGATAGAATCATGGCTCTGCCCGAACACTCTGATTTAAGCGTCTCCATTTGACTCAGAAACGCCACGAACTTTCTCGACTAACCAATATACAAAAAAAGCGATTCCGAAAATGAAATTTTTCTAAATATTTTTTCATTCGTTATACTAAAACGCAAAGTTTTATGTCCTGATCGTCAGATTTCGACTGATGTCCTTAAGTGGTTGAATTGCTCGATTGTTATTTATGTAAACTCGTTCTTTCAAGTGGACTCAACAAAAAAGTCTGGTACCGTCTAATTAAGTGAACACGGTAGCCAAGCAAATTCAGAATTTTTTCAAATTATTATTTCGCCGAAAATCGCCATCCTTTTGGAATCATACGTCTTGATCATCATCGACACATACAGGGCCCCATTGATTCTGTCTAACTGATCTTCCTCATTTTCAAGACAAGTAAGGGACGATAATTCTTTAAAAAATTGCATTTTTGGGGATGCAACTGATGCTATTGTAACATAATTCCCTGAGAATCTCATCTACAATTTACCCGTCCAACTGAAAATGGGCATCCTCACTCATTTTCAAGTTGCTGAAAAAGCTGTTGTTATGTCTGGCTAGGTATTGAAATCGAATGGCGGGGACGCTCCCTTGAGTATTTTGTGATAGTAAAGATGGGATCATTTGGATTTTGTACGGAAACATTTTTCAAATTAGTTTCAGAATTTAGTGACGTCTCGTACAGCTTATACGTCTGCGTTAGTGCGCACAGAATGCTATTAGGATCGAGTTCTATCAAACCCAGCAATGCTCTAAGAGATACTGCGATACTAAAATATTGTCGGAATTTTTTTTCGATGTTTGAATAAATGATCTTTCTTTGGAATAGCCAAATTCAATCAGTCATGTTATAATAAGGGCAATAAAAAATATTGCAATTTGCACCAAATGGCCTCATGGTCGTGGCGCTACAAAATTGGCCTCTTGCGTTAGTCTCAGAGACCTTGCAACAAAAAAAAATTGCAATATTTTCAATGCATTATACACCATGCTTGCACTACTACTGCCATCTGTTGATTATTATATGCACTGTAAAATCTATTACCTCAATTAACAAAATACTTTATTTCTGTTGGAAAATTAACTTTTAAAAATATTTTCAATTTATTTCTATTCCCGTTTCGTAGAAATTATTTGGAATATATTAATTTTGGAAGGAAAAAAAACAACACTGAATCTATTTTCAAGTTGATCCGCACTGCCATTCCATCTTAAATTTCTTCCCGTCATCCAACAATCGACCCTCTACAGACCTTAAATTAAAGTTTTCTTATTTTATTGTAATTCATTTATAGTGTAGATCATATCGCAGATAATGAATATCTGTCAAAATATTGAAGTCATAAAAGTGAGGCGCCATCTTTGCTGAAAATAAAGCACGATCTAATTAAGCAAGGCTCCAAAGTTTAATTATTGCCAAATGTTGTTTTTGAAATTTTAATAATTCTAGAAAAATATTATTAATTTAGAAAAGGACATGTGCTTGAGCCACTGGTGGGGGAAGGGGGCGGATTTTTAGTTATATCTTATCTGTCTCTTTGACGTTTATGTTATAGAGGTTAAAAAAAATGACTGTGGTGGCGTTGTAATCTGAAGAGGCAAATAGCAGTCATTACGTGTAAAATACACCCACTCCATGCTACTCTATGACATCAATCTATCTTCTATAGTTCAAAAATGAAGTTCCCTTATTTAAGCGTGAGTATGGGTAATCTAAGGTAATTGAGAATATCAATTATCGTGTGATACTGAGCGAAAAATCTTCTCCAAAGATAGATAAAAATAAATTTTTTCTTAAGGAAGCTCTTTAAAAATTTGTCTGTTCCAGGAAAAATAATATTTTGTTTTTTTTTTTTTTTTTTTTAATAAAAATAAACTGTGAACATTTTTATAAATGAAT
Source organism: Atherix ibis (assembly GCA_958298945.1). Classification (NCBI taxonomy): domain Eukaryota; kingdom Metazoa; phylum Arthropoda; class Insecta; order Diptera; family Athericidae; genus Atherix; species Atherix ibis. Next base: position 32,771,489 of record OY282605.1, read on the forward strand.
TTTTAATCAAAACCATTTGAATATTGTTAAAAGAAATAAATATTTATATGAGGGTATATGAAGAATTTCTCAAGAAATTTCGATATAAATTTACCCAAAAAAAAAGTGAAATTTGATTCAAAACATTTTCATATCATACACATACAATAAATAAAAGAGAATCCTACCTTAAGGAGTCAAAAAAAAATCCACTTTTATATTGTATAACAATACAAAAATGTCCTTCCATCTAAATTTAAATAATTCATTATGTTCCTTCTTCGAATTTATAACAATTCGTGAATAATTTAATCACAACACACATGAATATAAGAAAATCTTCTTCGTAATATGAAATTTCACAAATCCAAATAATGAATTCATCACGTAAACTTGACTTTTGAAAAATTTATAAGTAATGTGGTGGTTGTGTCAGGATGGTGAATAGATTCAGTACTGGTCATGAGAAAAAGGATTCGTGAGTGATGGAAGCGATGGAAGATTTGATCCGCTCTACGTTCGTGTCTGTTCCATATTCTATTTAATAGTCGGAACTATGCCGAACGGAATTAATTTTTCCAACCACGTGTAGAACATCATCTGTGACTGTGTCCTGTATACCCGCAATCATAACCATTTAAGATATTTCGGATGATGATGCCGAAACGTAGATACTAAGGATGAGGGCGCTGGCGATAGTAATAGAGGCCAGCCCAACGTATATTCACAACTAAATCCCAGTAAGCATCATAATTTTTAGATACCGTACGTACAGTGTAACCTATTCAGTATGGTAGTAACTTTAAAAGTAATTAAGTAAAATTTCCTTACTATACTATTCACAAAAGTTCTCGGTTCGCAAAAGTCCATTTACCTTTTCTTGTTAATTACTATTAAATTGGTTACTAATTTCGATTTGATGACAATCTAAACTATTCAGAAGGCATGCGTTGTACTTAAAATAATTAAAAATATGTTTACCTTTTATAAAAGATAAAAGCAAAGAATAAGTTTACTTTTTTTGTAATCAAGAGGTTTTTTTTTTTTACTAAACAATCGTCTTATTGATTAGAAGGAACGGTGTCTTTTCAATTATTCTTTGGCAATGAATAGTCGTTTCCAACCATATCTCACTCAATGACAATAAACTTGAAATTACCAAATGGAAAATGTTGTGTCTAATTATGTTTAAGTGTGAAAATATACGAATTACTGTTAAAAAAAATTGTTTCTTTCATGTTTTTCTCCTTCGTCTTGAATTCTTCTTCAATGAAGTAGCATCAAATAAATGTGGAAGTATCTTCTTACAAATTTTTAGAATTTAATGTTGTTTTGATGTCACCTTTTATTATAAGAAAAAAAAATTCAGTAATTTTTTGTTGTTGAGGAAACTTCAAAGCAACATTGTTTGAGTGCTCGAAAAAGAAGCCTTTGAATTCTGAATTTTTGAACAAAATTTTCTTCAGCAATGAGGCTTATTTCTGACTCAGCAGATACGTTAATTGGCAAAATTTTCATATATGGGGCTCTGAAAACTAGCAGGAGAAGCCATTATATTCTCGAAAAGTGACTCTCTAGTGTGCATTTTGATCTGAACTTGTTATTGGCCACGTATTTGTTTGAAACTGAAGAAGCAGAGCCGGTTACCGTCTATTCTGAGCGCTATCGGCATATAATAACCGAGCCTGAACTTTAAAATTTCAATTTAAACTTTCGACTTTTTGGACTAAACTTGAAGATTTTTATCCACAAGCTAAAAAAACAGTGCCACAAGCCACATAATGTGATAAATTTTTACGGCCTGAACTTTACGAATTTATCTGGATCATATGTGATTTTAACAAGACAACGCCACAAGCTACACCACATGACAAATTTTATCTTTATTGCTTGAAAATTTCGCAGGACGCAGAATTTTGTGATTTAGCGATGTCAAATTGGTTTCCAAGATCATGCGATTTGACACCGTTGGGTTTTTTCTTGTGAAAGATGGTGTTTACACAGACAATCCTTAAACTCAAAGGTGTTTAAAAACTAACATTCATTAAGTAATGGTCAAAAAAGTTATTAAAAAATTACCTCTAAAGGATCGAAATTCTGCAATTAAAAAATTACCTCTTGGTGGTCCGTTGAATGTTGATATATTCTATGCATAATGCCAAGGTCCACGAAATAAAATTTAATTTAATTTTCATCTAATTCTGAATTCTAAATATTTTTCTTTTAACTTTACTTTCCCATTTATAATAATTTTCAATACCTGCATTTTTATATTTTCCAGTTTAAAAATTTTCAAAAAAAAACCAAATAAAGATATTATACTTAATGAATTTTAAACTTTCGAAAATTTAATGACAATATCAACGAATCAAATAAATGCAATTTGAACGGAAATTGAAAGTGTAGAAACGCATTTTTTTTGAATAATTTTCAATTTTCTATTTTATTTAATTTTTTTTTTAAAAAACAATAATTTAAGTATAAAAGTACATCAACTTTGTTTTCATGGTTTTTTTTTTACAAACAAAATCACTAATAAGGGAAAACGCATAAGCACGTGATTTTTTTTTTCACCGGTTTTTTTAGACCAATTTTTTTTACTATAAAAGTATAAAAATTTGTAAAATAATAAATTAATCATTATATCAGAGTTTCTTAATAAAGTTGTTTTCAGTAATACATATTTTGTGTCAAAAGGTGAGCGGAAGTGCGTGAAGACGTGAATTTTTTTACCCGCTCAGAAGTTAACAAAAACAAACCAATTTGATGAAAATCTAAACTTTTTTCCACTCAAAATCTATACTTTCGAATAATTTCATTTTAGATAGTTTCTGAGTAAAAATAAAAATATATTTTAGATGCAAAAAGAAACGATGCAAGGAAAACTTCCTATTCGATTACTAAAAAATTATACTACATAACAAATAATACAGGAAGTTAAAATTTCTTATTTTATTCTTTTATATTTTTAATATTGAAAATTTATTGTAGTTAAAAAATAGTATTCGATAAAATTTCAATTACAAATTTTCATTAAAATTATCCATTTTCGAAAATTTAATTAATAATTTTTCGACTTAAAACTCAGGTTTCGGTAAAATCTTTCTTGCATTATAGTGCTTTGACCCTACCATTATGCATCGAATATAACATCACTCAAATGGCCATTATCAGACTTTCTTGCAGGAGCCGATCCTTTTGAGGTAATTTTTAAAGACTTTTTTGCGCATTTGGAGCTGTATTTCGGCCATTACTTGACCGAAAAATAAGCAAAGCAGCTGTCAAAAATAAACTGAACATTCAAAATGGCCGAAGTTCTCGGCATAAGTGCGAAACATGAGTACCAACATAACGCCACAAAAAAATCGAAAATCGAATATACGTAATCCGCGGAAATTCAAAATTCGCGATACTTTTTGAACAGACCTCGTATGGTCCAGAATAAAATTTTCAAGTTTAGGCCATAGAAATTCGTGTACCTCTCCTTTTTCATAATCGAAGAAATACTATCGCAATTGCACTTTTAGCCTAAAATGACTACCAGACTGTCACTTTTTGCGAAAACAATGGTTTCTGCACAGTAATTTGTGGATTTTCAGAGCCGCATATATGACAATTTGGCTTGTGTTGCTATATTCACAGAAGGAGTAACAAGACCCATCGTTGAAAAAAAATTTTGTTCGAAAAATCCGCTACGGCATAATCACTATTTTTAAAACTTCACCATATTGATTGGTATAAAAATATAAAATGGCAAACCCTAACCTAAACAGATGCCAGACCTGTCATTTGACATCTGTTTAGGTTAGGGTTTGCCATTTTATATTTTTATTGGTATAAAAATATTGTATAAAATGCAAAACCCTTAGCTAAACAGATGCCATTTTAGATGATATATATATTTGACAGCTGTCAAATGACAGGTCTTTCCTTTCCAAGCCACCAACTGGATAACCCATTATTATTAATAAAATAATAAGAAAACCACCAAAAAAAATGAATGAGAAAAAGAAAAAAAAAACACGAACAAACTAAATCAAAAATTTCAAAGCTCGTCAAAATTTCAGCACATCAAAAATGGAGCTTCGCCAAATTTATATTCAATATGGAAATTATCGGTCAATGCCACCAGATGTCAGCATTCACATTCGATTTACATTTTGAAACGGCCTCCATCCATAATTACCCGTCCATCGATTGAGTTTATTGATGATGAAAATTTCACTTTTATTAAATTATTATTCTTTAACTTGAAAGCGTATAAAAAGTAAAAGCTTTTCTTTGTTATTATTTCATCTGTATTTTTTTTTACTCTGTTGCCATCTTTTATATTAATCGTTTTTTTTTTCGTTTTTGTTTTTTGGTGATTTGTTTATACCAAGAAAAAGACGTTTATTCGTATAGGTGTGAAAATTTACTTTTCTCGTTAAATATTATTTTTCGCCATATTTTTTTAAGTTATTTTTAAGTAAAAATGAAAACAATCGCCAATAGAAAATATGTACAAATATTAACATTATTTGGCTATTAAGCATAATCATATTTAAAGAAGCCGTAAATGCATTAATATTGAAATTTACAAAAATTACTATAATTGTTAACTAAGCGTAAGCTTGCGAAAAAAATAGAGTAATTAAAATATATTCGTTTATATAGCTTTGGCGGAAATATTCCAACCAACCAGAGGATATGTTAAGAAAACGAAAATGGCGAACATCTTTTGTGTTTTCATTGTTGTTTTTTTTTCGAAAGAGGAAAATTTACATTTTCGTAATTGAAAAAGTTCGTAATTCCGAAAAAGTCAATATGAAAGTTGAAGAAAGGGAATTAATTTTCTGATGATTCGATTCGTACACAATAATGCGTTGAATATTAAAATAATTTTGATTGATTAAGTTCGATTTGCTTTGGTAAAGGTTGGGTTCGATACCAGAACAAATAAAATTTAATGTAGAAATTTTTTTGGAAAATGGGCAAAAGGGGGTCAATTTAGATTTTCAATTTAAATGGTGATAGTGGTAAATTCTCTACCATCATTGTACGTATATTGATCAATGAAATTCAAAAATTATTCGAATTAATTTGGTGGTTTTTGTTTTACTTTTTGATAAATGAAGATGAAAATGAATTAAATCAGAAAATTTAAAATGATTTTTTAATGATTGAAATGCGGTAAAACTTGCTAGCAAAAGTCCAGAGCTTACTTAATATTATGTAAAGAAAATTAGTTTTTCTTTCTTTCTTTTGTTACTCTATCGATTACTTTATTAATTTGGTTTTTTTTTAACTTGCAATATCAAAATCGAGATGATTTCATTGCATTCCTAATTATTGGATTATTTTTAAAGATGTGTTATTTGAATGTAAGACTTCTCCTCTGTACTTGCAAAACTTACTTTAAATTTGCTTTCTCATCCAAATGTAACTATTTCGGTTTTGTATTCTTCTTTGTTAAAAATAAATCTTACGAAACGAAAAACGTTACGAAATTGTTCATTTTTGAAATTTACAAAAAATTTAGTGATTTTTAATCCTTTTTTTTGTATAAAACAAATGATTTTCCTTATTTTTGACATAACGTATTATATTTAAACCTTATAAACAATAATTTACTTAATATGCATATACGACGTCTGTTCAAAAAGTATCGCGAATTTTGAATTTCCGCGGTTTACGTATATTCGATTTTCCATTTTTTGGGGCTTTATGTTGGTACTCATGTCTCTCACTTATGCCGACAAGTTCGGCCATTTTGAATGTTCGGTCAATTTTTGACAGCTGCTTTGCTTTCACGTGTTTTGCCAATTCCAAAAAATGGATCAAAGAATCTATTTCGGGAACAAGAAAAGTCATAGTGGGTCATATCTGGGGAATACGATAGCTGCGGCATTATAAGTGTGTTGTTTTTGGCCAAAAATTCGCGCACAAGCAACGATGCGTGAGCAGGGGCGTTATCATGGTGTAAAAGCCAATTTTTGTTCTTCCACAACTCCGCGGATTTTTAGCGGATTGCTTCGCGCAACTTGCGCATAACTTGCAGGTAATATTCCAGATTGACCGTTCTACCCTGTGGCAAGAACTCATAATGCACCATGCCCCTGCAATCGAAGAAAACTGTAAGCAAAACCTTCACATTCGACCGAACTTGGCGCGCTTTTTTCGGTTTTGGCTCATGCGGCAGTTTCCATTGGGATGATTGAGCTTTGGTTTCCACGTCATAACCATAAACCCATGATACGTCACCAGTTATGACCCTCTGTAGCAAATTTGGGTCATCGCGGACAGAGTCCAACAGCTCCTTAGCAATGTTTATGCGATGCTGTTTTTAGTCGAAAATGGGAAAAAATCAAAGTTTGGAAAGTATATTTCTGTCATTTTGACAGCTGTCAAAAGAATATGTCATTGAAAGTAAAATTTGTTTAGTTTAAGGTTAAACTTGTTTAGTCAATGCCATTTTGAATTGTGGATTGTTTATTCATTGAACTATGCGTTATAAAAATGGGGTAATTCTGCTCTAGCAACGTTTCTATTAATAAGCAAAAAAACCTCTATATGAGACTCTGAAAGTGACTCAAAAAAAGTGCTTATGGAGAAGCAATTATATCCTCCGAAAACTGGTGTTATTGGCCACGTATTTCTTTGAAACTAATGGAGCAGAGACATCAGTTCTATATCGGCGTATAATAACCGAGCTGATAATTTTTCGGCCTGAACTTTAAAATTTCAATTTAAACTTTCGACGTTTCGGACTAAACTTGAAGATTTTTATCCAAAAAAAAAAACAGTGCCACAAGCCTATATATGATAAATAAAAGTACGCATAATTTCGGGATTAGGCAATGTCAATTAGTTTTAAAGATCGGGCAATTTAATGCTGCTTGATTTTTTCTTATAAATACTAGGCAGACAATCGTCAAATTTTAGAGCATTTCGAAACCAACTTACGCCAAGTAATAATGATCGAAAGGTGCAGAAATGTCACTCGAATGAAAATTACGTTGAAAGAATCGAGTCCTGTAAGAAGTCACGTGCTGGCTATCTGAAAAATTTTATACTCCATGTATAATGGCAAGATCCAAGAAATATAATAAAATAAAAATTTCATAAAAGTCGGATATTTAAATGTCTTTTGTTTAACTTTACTTTTCCAAGTATAAATTGGATACTATAATATAATATATTGAAAAGTACACTAAAAGACCGAATCGTAGCCGCACATTTTCCACCATAAATTAGATAATTTCACTTCAAAATATTCTGAACAGCACATGAATTTATATTTGATAATTTTTTTTTAAAAAATCGCCCATTTCCGAACTAGTTTGAATACCAGCCGAATTTGCATCTAAAAATTATCCATTTTTTAATAATAAATAATTTTCTATCAAAGCTTTTTAACCTACATACTTATCTGTATATCTACATATGTACATGTCCATTTAAAAATAAAATATTTATTATAATACGATTAATCGATTTCAAAATCATTTATTCATTCTATTAAATTTCAGATTAAATGTTAGTTACTTTACCAGATTTTTAATTTACTTCTTGTTAACGTTAAGATAAAAAATTATGAAAAAGAAGGTTTTTTTTTCACATTATAAATCCGATTGTGCAATTAAAGAAAAAGAAATAAGAATTTACCAATCCAAATTCAAATCTAGTCATTGTACATGGACGACTAGCCAAGAACACCCACAATTTTTCGTAAGGAATGAGTCCAAACTTTTAGCCGAACCTGAACTAATGCCAAACGAAACCGGGTGTGTTGTCTGTAAACCCGTTCCACGACAGCTGGAAAAGTTCATTGAATCTTATTTAGGTTTAAGCATGAAAAATTGTGTTCATGTTTTCGGACATGTCCATTTTGTGTCCATGTACTCGTGTACTACGCCCTTGAGCGAATTTATTGCAGATTTGGTTGGAATTATAGGCGCTGTGGAACTGGTAATTTCTGGCTTATATATCTCATCCACACACATTCCATCGAGTTGGTATTAAAAGAGATCGATTCTAAATGGAATAATTTCGCAAAAATTACTTAAAACAAAAGAACTAAAATCAAAATTAGAAATTATTATAAAGTTTAGTGAACTCGGTGAAATTTAAAAGAAAATATTATGGAGAAATTTCTTCTAATAAGAAGAATATTGTGTTTAGCGTATATAAAAAAATATATAAAACGTTATATTATTCCAGGTAGAGTTTTTTTTATTACAGTTCAAAAATTCATTCTTAAGAGTTATTTATTTTGCATTTTGGAAAAATTGACATCTGTCAAATAAGTGCGTCATCCCAGATGATATTTAATTAGCTTAGGGTTTTGTCATTTTTAAGTACATGAAAAAATAAACCATGACAGTTTAAAAACGACTATGGATGCTAACTGATTTTTCAAATAAAATTTTCTTTAGCAGCAAGGGTCATTTTTCGTTTGGTGGATATGTTAATAAGGAAATTTCCCTATATGAAAACCCTCAACTGACGATGGAGAAGCCATTGTATCCGTGAAAAGTAACAGTATAACATAGTATGAATTTTGATCTAGAAGATTTCTGTACACTACAACGGCCATATGATTATCGACTTTTTTATAATCTTAACTAAGAAACTTAAATTTAGACAATATGTGGTTTTAAGAAGGCTTTACCACAAGCCACGCTAGTCTTCTTATGTGGTTTTAAGAAAAATTCGCCACAAAGCTTCTAAAATTGTGCCATTCGGAATTTTTTTTTGTAGACCTAACTGAAATATCGTGCTTGCTCAGAAAATTTTTAAAATTTAGAGAATTTAAAAATCAACATTCCGCAAGTAATGGCCGAATTGTGCAAAAAAATCATTAACAATTATCGCAAAAAAATCGAATCTTGCAAAAAAATCTCTTGCCGGCCATTTATATATTATTAAATGTGGTTTAAAGAAGGCTTTGCCACAAGCCACACAAGTCTTCTTATGTGGTTTTAAGAAGGCTTTACCACGAAGCTTCCAAAATTGTGCCATTTGGAATTTTTTTTTGTAGACCTGACTAAAAAATCGTGCTTTTACAGATAATTTTTAAAATTTAGAGCATTTAAAAATCAACATCCGTCAAGTAATGGCCGAATTGTGCAAAAAAGTCATTAACAATTATCCCAAAAAAATCAAATTTTGCGAAAAATCGATTGCCGACCATTTATATACTATTAAATGGTAAGGTCCAAGGCAATATAATAAAATTAAAATTTTACCAAAATCTGAATTTTAAATGTATTTTATTTAATTTTACTTTCCGAACCTTAAATTGGATAATCTTTTAAACCGTTTTACTATGAGGTTCTTGCTTAAAATAATATCTTACTTAATTAAGACTTTTTTCTCAGTAAAACTAAACCTTAAAATAAGTTTTTTTTCTATTTTTAAAAAAAAACAGTAATTTTCCTTGAAATAAATGAAAATGAAAATACCGAAATTACTTTTAATATAGAATAATTTAATTAAATGGAAATAGAATCTTATCTAAATTGGTACATTCTTATCTAAATTAGAAATTGTTGCGTTCTGCAAAAAAAAACTAATAATAATAAAGTAAAAAAAGCTTTTGAAGAACTACGACGACCTTGATAGTTGGAACAACATTGACAATGTGGAATCTATTCAATCTACGTTTATTTTGTGAGAAAATGTGAATATTTATTTCTCTTAAAATTTTGCTGGAATTTAATTTAGATTTTTCGTAATAGATTTAGACGAGACACATTCTCTCATCTCGTAAAAATTTTTTTTAGGGAAAATACGAATTGTTTTAGACGAGACAGTTAGAGAAAGGGAGGGAGAGAATTTTGAGCTTCTTTTCCACAATCAACAACCAATCAAGCTTTTACAAAAGTTTATCGAGAAAAGCGTTTTTTTTCTTTCTACAAAATGACATCACATAAAATTAAGAAATAAATAAATTACCTGCAAATTAATTGTTTCATTGTTAATCTTTTATCATGAAAGTTTTTTACTAACTTTAATTTACACTAGACAGGAAAGGGATGATGGAAAAAAAAATACATTTTATGCTGTGAGCATAGCTTAGTGTGTTGATGGAATTCATGCAATTAGCATTTAGACAAGTCTAGATATTCTCAGTTAAATTTATACTAAACTAAGCAGATTTGAATTGAATTGAACTGAACTGAACTGAACTGAACTGAACTGAACCGACCTGGCTGGTGGTGGTAAGTCGAAATAGTAAAAACAGAGACCAGAAATATTTGCATTCTTGCACCTTTCAACAAAACAGTTTGCCAATAAAGGTGAGAATAAATTTTGTAAATATTTGCGCACTGGTTCTTGGGCGTTTTGCTTACAAAAATCCCATTCACTATAAAAAAAAAGTTACTTATTTTCATGAAATCGGTTACAAAACTCCAGTGTGGAATACTGGGGGATGAGGAGTGCCATATATTGGCAAGGGGATATATTGTATATATTCAATTTGATCAGAAAGTATTGAATTTGAACCAACTTTTCAGAACAGACCATTCGTTGTCTGTATCGTGCATACCTTGTGCCTAATCTAACGCAAATAACTAAGTGGAAAAGACAAAAACCAACTTAACCAAGACTCTAGCCCAGCTAGCAATCAGCCAACCAAGAAACAAGTTTTATTAAAGGTAAAATTTTTAAATAATCGGCAAATTCTTGTCCTAAACAAGAAAATCGATCGAACACAAAAATACGCCAACTCTACACAGTACTACACCGTGTCCCCCGTTTATGGCTTCAAGAGTTTTGAGCCACAAAAGTAGCATGCACTAGCGAATATCAGAAGAACTTGACGAAAACAAATTGACTCCCCTTACCCCCGTATGGATATGCGCTCGTCCTAGTATCTCACGGACATACTCGTATGAGTATACTTTGAGTTGTATGTTACGAGTACATGCGTGAACTGCTAGAGGAGTCAATGGAATGGAAGATAAATTGACATATCTTAACCGACCTCTTATTCCCAACCAATCCACCAACTTGACTGTGAGATGGTCTCCTTTTAAAAGATGCGATATCATCGCATAATAACGGTATTTATCTTGTTATAAACCAGAACCAACCGTGAAGTTAATGATTACCTGTTCTTATGTTTTTCGGTTTTTAGCTTCCAAAAATTTTGCTCAATAATATATTCGGTATTGGCTACCATTTGCCATTGATAGGTAAAAAACTCCTATTGCCTTTGAGTTTTTTTTTTCTTCAAAAAGTTCTTCAGGCCATGTACTATCTTGAAAATTGTCCAGATAGATTTTTTTTTAAAATTAAATTCCTATGATTTATTTATTTTCTGTCATGTTTAAAGCGACAAATTCTATCATTATTGAGTATCTATTGCTGGTCCCAACTGGGTCGAAATGCTTGAATAGATTGTCTTTGAAGAATTTTATTCTTTCCTAATAAGTTTTTGTCAATTTTCCATCATCGAACAGTCACGATCAACGATATCTTCTTTTTCTTACAATAATGTTGAAATCGTCTACTCAAAAAATGAAAAGTCAAAATAAAAAAAACTGGAAAACTTTAAAGACTATTCCACCGATCACTGAAATGTTTGATTGATTTTTAATAGTTTTTTTTTCTTCTTTTCTTAGTAAACCAGCAAGCAGACAACCAACCAACCAATTTAGAAACTATCCAACCAAACCATCGAACCAACTAAATAACCAAGAAACCCAATCTAACCATTCATTAAGAGGAGTTCGATTAAAGTGATTTTCAGTTTTGCACACCTACCGAAACGGTTTTGAATAAATCAATTTTTATGGGAATTTTTTATAATACCTGCCAAATTTGACACACTAAAGTCAATGTTTTTCTTTGCACTTGAAAATGTCGAACACTGTTGTTGTTGTTTTTTTTTTTTGTGTTTTTGTGAAAATTTTAGAAGAAAAACTTTACTCCATTATTTTGTTAATACGTGTATTTGGAAAAATTACTTACAATGTTATGTGTCTATTAAAACGAAATAATGTTGTAGAAAATATTTGTTCATATAAAAAACGAAGGTGTTTTCAGTGTTGCCTTACAGGTTTTTTTTATTGTTAGCTATCCAGAGATGAAAGAAATTTTATTTATAATTTTTAAGAGTTTTATTAGTTATTATTAAATTAGATGAATTTGAAATAAACTCAATAAAAATCTATGCACTTTTTTTTCTTTTACTATCCATTATTTTTTTAATTTTCAAGTTTTTTTTCTGTAGATTTAAAAATGTAATTCTTTAATTTTTACTGTGAAAATTAAAGAAAATTTTAGTTGTTAGTTTTTACCAATAGATGGCGTTTTGTCTTAATTTATTACTTTTTAGAAGTAAAAAGTAATAAATTAAGACAAAACGCCATCTATTGGTAAAAACTATTAAAATTAAAAAAAAAAATTTTTTTAATTTTAATAGTTGTTTTTTATTGAAATTAAAAAGTCCCACAGTTTTTTTAAAAAAAAAAACCAATATTTTAATCAAATTGATTTACAGACATTTTTATATTGTTAATATTTTGCAATTGCAAAAAAGCACAGTTTGTATTGCATTTAAAACAGCTGTCAAAACGATTATAACGCCATCTTGGAACAAATAAATTTGATTAAAAAAAAGTTCAGAAAATTTAACTTATAATTTTGAATAATTTTGCTTTCTTTTACAATTACCAACAAAAAAAATTCATTCTTAATCAATTTTATTCATTTTTATTACATTTTGAGTGAAATAAATCCTTTTTTTTACAAATACTAGAATGGAAAAATTTTCGGAGGGCCAAAAAAACATTGGAAAACGAACCTCGCTTAAAGAGAAAAGCTCCAAACATCGAAAACTGATCAAAATGTGGAAGCTTTAAATGGGTTTTTTATTAAAAATGACTTCTTTTTACAAAGAAAGAAGTCCTTTCTATTAAAAAGCCCTTTAAACAGCTATGATAACGTCACATGTCACATGGCAACTACGATAACGTCACATGTCACATGGCAATGTTCATCTTCGAGCTTTACTAGAGCATTGCGTCAAATGTTGTGTGTGTGTGTGTGTTTTTTTTTTTGATGATATAATTAGGCGCAAAGCATTGAAAGACAAAGAGTGGGACTTTATCCCATTAAAACCACCTTACTTGGTCACATTTCTATATCTCCCCACGGAACCATCGTCTGGTATTACTTTATGGGGCAGGAAGTGATCGAAATTATTGCTCTGATAGATTCCTACTACTTTCGTGGTCACAATTCTGTGCCTCCTCTCTTTGCACTCGGAATAGAGTGCAAATGTGTTCCACACTCTCCTTCACTCCATTACAAGAAGGTCACATTAGGCAATAGTGTAATTTAAAGCATTATTGGGAGGCCCGAAAACATCCATGTCTCGTCAACAATTAGAGCAGGTAGTAGCCAACCTCACCACAGCATCGAGTCATCCATGGACCCACCGTAGGGATGAGATGGTGAGTCCATCTGTTGTTAACAGCAACATTCCGTCTGCTGATTTCTTTCCTCCTTAAAAACCTAGCATCGCGCGACCATGGTAGTCCGCCTTCTCCAGCGGTACAGTTTCTGTCGCTCATTGGCCAGGATTTTCATTTGTATCATTCCGGCTACAACATACAAGGCCTAATATGACACCGTTGCGAATGCGCAGCCTACCCTCAATGCGCTCCTACGATAGACTCATACAACAACACCTCAATGCGCTCCTACGATAGACTGATATGAAGGGTGCTTGAATCAGTGCATCCGCCCAAATCGGTGAAGCATAGAGCAGAATTCACCTGACCACGGTCACCAACAGGATCCGCCTACTCTGCCTGCGTCCTCCAAGATTCGGCATTAGGCCCAAAATAGGTGGTCTTGAAATCACCTCCAGGTACATTAGCGACGGTCCCGAGATCACCTCAATGCTCTCTCTGCATTTCCTGCTTGTGATGAGCACTGCCTCCGTCTTATGGTCTGCAAGGAAAAAATTATCAAAAGAAAAAGTGTGGAACTTTAATCCACTAAAAACACCTTATTTTGTCATATTTCTATATCTCCTCACGGAACGGCCATCAGGCATTAATTCTTCGGGCAGGGATTGATCGAAATCCCTATTTTGGTGAATTATTCTGTCTCATGCTCATCCAGACGTAGTCTTTTTAGGACTGTTGTCGCAATGACTTCGACAGCCTCCCAAGCCGTACTCGATTCCAACATCAAGACCACGACATTTCTCCTCATCAGAGGCAAGCCAGAGCATCTCTATGCCTCTTTGAGTGCATTAAAAAAAGCACGTGTCACAAGAAGGACACATTGGGCTAGTATCGAATTTAAAGCAAAAAGTTAAGAGGCCAAACCGCCTGAAGCCAACGGCGACCAAAAGTGTGTCTGTTGTTGATAAGAATGTCAAATGTTAATTTATGAGAATTTTGAGATAAAGGATGGTGACCTTAAGTGGTTAATTAAAAATTCTGCGAATTAATGGATTTGCTGGTGCTGTAAAAAAGCTGTAAATGGCTTGCAGGTCCCTCCACTGATACTATAAAAAAGCTAATTCAATAAATAAACTACTTTAAAAGGGTTAATATTTTTGTATTGTATAAAAATAAAATCAGTCTTATCACATTTTTGACGAGACTGATTTTATGTCTCTTATGGAAAATTAATAAATTAAAGAAAAATGCTATTATTGCTAGAATTAATAATTAAACTCAGTCAGCATTTTGGGTATTTTTTTTTTGTTTGTAAAAAATAACCACCTACAGAATTATTTGAATAAATTTTCGATATTAACTTTTCCACTTAATCTAAAGTATTTTTTTTTTTGAAGAAGAAGAAGAAGAGAAAAAAACAAGCACCCTCTTCTATTTAATAATTTTTAATGCTTCAATAAAGCATAAAATGGCACAAATTGACCTAAAATCATCATCATTAATTTTAATTTGAACAATAATATATCCACACATGCACAAATAAATCCATACTTTACCCATATATGAATATAAGGATTTTAGGTTAAAGAATATAGCCTTGCCTACATTAATACATAATCATCTTTTCACTCATTTATGTATGTATTTGTGTATTATCGTTAAGAGCTATAGAATTATTACACACACTGGTTTATGATTCTACTGAAGAGTAAAAATCTATATTTTAATTAAAAGCTCAATACCGTATCCATAAGACATGATAGACTATGTATAATCTCTAGTAATATTGTGGATTTAGAAGAGGAGATGGGGAGGGGGGTTTGTGAACAAAAAACAATGTTAAAAAGGAAAAGAATTATTGGATGGGAAAAAACTACAAGGAGAAGAAGCTGACAGAGCTGATGTTGAAATCAAACTAAAGTTGTTGCACAATTAATTTGTAAAGTGCGAACTATTCATACAAGTACCTGGTATCAAAGCTTCTCCATCCATCGATCCATTTATCATTTGCATGTAAAAAGATTCAATTAAATCGAACCGAACAGGCGATACGGCGGAAAATTAAAACTTCACCACCGTTTGAGTTTCGATATCGATTCAATCAACAACAAAAATCACCTGAAAAATCGCTGATACGAAGAAAAAAAATAACAAATATAAAAATAACTATGATAATATTAAAAAAATAATTGAAAATAAAAAGTAAAATAAACGGAATGCATAGAGAGAGAAAAATTTACGAAAAGAAAATACCACAATTCATCAGAGCAGCACTATCGGCTTTTTATGTTGTGTTTGCCACTGATTGCACCTCAACATAAAAAAAGAAAAGAAAACTAAATAAAAAAAAATAGAAATTTTTTAATGTCTTACTTATGATATAATTATTTTATTTGTTTCTATTTTATTACTATTATTATTATTATTATTCACAAGAAAGTATACCAAAACATAATTTTTTACACTCTACTTACCTACTAAGCGTGATATCGTCATAAATTGAGGTAAGATAATACAGGTGTATCAAGGGAATGGAGAAAAAAATTCAATTATTTAAATTGATTAATTAATTTAATATCGAATTCACTTTTTAAAATATAAAGAAAAATATTTACTATCTTGAAGGACTTGTTTGCCTATGATTTGATGTCAAACCGAGTGAATAAAAAGTGCTGATTTAAAAATCAAATTCCATTGGCAGATACTATAGAATTTCCAAAACAACTTTCATTTCTATTGGAAGGATTTTTGTATTGTATTGATAAAAAAAAGTCCACGAGACCCCTGCCAGAAGCCATATTACATAGAACCACGACATTGAGGTCACTTGGCCACTAAAAGAACCATGTCGTGGTTCGGAATGAATATACAGCCTTGTCGACTGATGAAGCTGCTTTTGGTCACTTTGGAAAAAAAATTCTTTGAAAGAATTTTGCGAAGCTCTGTAGCCCAGTATATTGGGAAGCTTATGCTGTGCGAAAGTCAATAATACCTAGGTTACGATGTGGCTAGCACACATAATACCAATTGACCGGAAACCCAGCCGATAGACGTACAAAGGATAGACTGCCCTTAAACAAGGATATTTTGCAAACTTTTTTTGACGAGGTTCAAATCCATAAGATTTTAGTATCTAAATAATAATAACGGATTGTCCATTTTATAACTCAAAAGAAAAAACCCTATCATTTGATAGAGCTGTCAAAACTTATATGTCATCCAAGGTAGCACTTGTTTAGCTGAAAGTCTGCCATTTTACATTATGGACCGTCTAACTGACCATGAAATACGTAGAAAACACGCCGATTAGGTGCTGGGACAACAGGTTTTGGATGGAGATTTTTTTCAAACGATGAGGAGACTGATTTAACGTTCGCTAGATACGTAAATAAGGCAATTAGCCCTATATGGGGCTCTAAAAACCCACAAGTGACTGTGAACAAGCCTTTGTATCGAAGAAAAGTGACTTCCTGGTGTGCATTTCGATCTGAGGGTTATATTTTTTTGAACTATCCCGTATGGCCGTATGATAACTGACTTTTCCTGACCTCAACTTGAAAAAGGCGATGTCACAAGTCATACAGCACAAATAAATTTTGGATTTATTGTGGAAAAAGTTCCCAAGATGCGTAATTTCGAGATTTGTTGATGCCAATTAGCGTCCAAGATCGTGTAATTTGACGCTGTTGGACTTTTTCTTAAGCAGAATAAGACTTGCAGATTAATAAGTTCAAGAAATTTGGTGTTTAAGCAAATAATGCACAAACTTTATATTATTTAAAAGTCAATAAGTAAAATTGACCACATATGGGTCTCTGAAAACCCAGAAGTGACTGTGGAGAAGCCATTGTATCGACGAAAAGTGACTTCCTGGTGTGCACTTCGATTTAAGGGTCATATTTCTTTGAACCGTCAATTCTGAGCCGTATGGTAAACGGCCTCAACTTGAAGATTTTAGTCTGTCATATCTGGTTTCAAAAAGACGATGCCACAAGTCATAAAGCACACAAATATTGAATTTATTGTGGAAAAAGTTCCCAAGATGCGTAATTTCGAGATTTGTTGATGCCAACTGGCCTCCAAGATCATGCAATTTGACGCCGTTTGAATATTTCTTGTGCAGAATTGGGAGTTGTGGGTCAATGAGTTCTAGAAATTTGGTGTTTACACAAATAATTCATAAACTTTAGAGCATTTAAAAGCTCATAAGTAAAATTTACCACATATGGGGCTCAAAAAACCCACAAGTGACTGTGGAGAAGCCATTGTATCAAAGAAAAGTGACTTCCTGGTCTGTAGTTTGATTTAAGGGTCATATTCCTTTGAACCGTCAATTCTGAGTCGTATGGCCGTATGATAACCGACTTTTTTTGACCTCAACTTGAAGATTTTAATTTAAGTCAATCATATATGGTTCAAAAAAGGTGGTGGCACAAGTCACACAGCGTCAACAAATTTTTGATTTATTGTGTAAGAGTTCCCAGGATGAATAATTTCGAGATTTGTTGATGACAATTAGCGTCCAAGATCGTGCAATTTGACGCCGTTGAACTTTTTTCATGTGAAGGATGGCAGTTGTGGGTCAATTAGTTCAAGAAATTTGGTGTTTAAGCAAATAATCCACAAACTTAAGAGAATTTAAAAGTCAATAAGTGAAATTTACCACATGTGGGGCTCTGAAAACCCACAAGTAACTGTGGAGAAGCCATTGTATCGACGAAAATTGGTTGCTTGAATTTTGATCTAAGCGTCATATTTCTTTGAACCGTCAATTCTGAGTCCGATGTTCCACTTTTTTTTGACGTCAACCTGAAGATTTTAATCTGATCCATATCTGACTTTAAGGAAAAGGTTCCACAAGCCATACAACACAAAAACTTTTGACGAAAAGCAACAACAAAATTGAGAATGTGTGCACGCACATTTTAAGTTAAATTTTTTAAAGTAAATTTGGATGTATTTAAAAGAGGATGTGGAAAGAAAGTTAGAGGATTAAGGAGCTCTTCCTATGAGAGGAGGAATCCTTTTAGAAAAGACACGGTACTCTATTTGGTAGTCTCTAAGTAGTGTGTATATATGCGACAAAATTTTTTTTCATAGCAAGTCTATAAGCTCCTTCATTGCTATACATTTATATTGACACGTCCTGAAATTATATCGGACACTATTCAGCATTGAAGCACTGGAACAATTGCAAGAATTATTTTTATACAGCAAAAAAATACACAAACACTTTAATGAGCAAAATCACTCATACTTCACATTTAAAAAAAAAATCTTTGAAAGAAAAAAAAAATATTTGGGATGGAAATAGTGTCTTTGACAAAAACACCAAAACTATTGCCTAATTTCTATAATAAAGAAGATTATTTATTATTTCTGCTTTCATAATTTATTTATTCGAAGAAAAAAAATGGAAAAAAAGCCATTTCAAGGAAATTACAATATTATTTCTAATATGCTTCCTAATTCATTTAAATGACTTCATTTTCATTAGAACAGAAAACTATCAATAAAATGTCCTTTTGAATAAATTACCCACATTTACATAATATGACAAGGAAAAAATCATATTAATATGAAATTATTTCTTTAATCATATCAAAAGCAAAAATACTTATTAAAATTTCAAGTAAAATAATAAACTTATCGAATATAATAATAGCTGGGGGAACAAAAAAAAAACTAATATACGTAATGGAAAAATGGTTCAAAGTATCATGATTGAATATATGCTTCCAAAAACGATTTGTATTCCAATTAATAAATGGAATAAATTTCTTAATGCCGAATATTAAGTCTTAATAATTTGGTTAACTTTCAATTTCAATCAAAAACATAATCGAAAAGTAGGGAAAAATATCATATATAAAAAAAAAAAACCACTAAAATTATAATAAAATATCTTCGAATGGCACTTATCCGACAATTAAGTATTTAATATTTTCCTTTCTATAATATTAATCGATTATGAAATATAATAAATCAAGGAATTCATAATGAATAATATTTAATTTTTTTTTACATAGTTAGTCAATAAATTTTCGTTGCATTGAATTTTTTGATAATGATTGTTATCTTGATGAATGGCAATTCAAATTAACAACTTCATCAAAATAAGATTGCATAAAAAAATTCGCTTATTCTTATTTATTCGGATTAATTGCTTGTAATGACAACAATAAATGGAAGAAAAATAGTAAAAATTCCATTATTCTTGATTGGACACTATTTGCGTGGAGGGGGATGGGTCGGATAATATTCAAATTTGAAATCGGAATATTAATTTGGAAAAAAAACAAAAATATTAATAATAAAAAAAGCTTATCTTATCGAAGAAATCGAAATTGAACTCACATAAATAGAAAATAGTCACTGAAGTTGGCTGCGATAATTTTTTGCATTTTGCTAAGCTTACGAATTAGAAAATTTAAATGAAGTTGGCTGCGTTACCTACACATATTACGCATTGATTTTACAACTACCAAATAGGCCTCTATGCAAAATTTATATTCACTATTTAAAAAAATAAAAAAAACGTTTTATAGAAATTTGTTACGGGCAGAAAACAGTTTAAGTTAGTTTAGGAATAAATTTTCCATTAAGAAAACTAGATTTAAGTAGCGTTGCTTCTACAATACACAAAAATTCTACATATAATTATACACTTTGTTTGCCTAATGGCCGATAGGAGTAAATTTAATGACATTTAATTAATAGTAATGTAGGGGAATATGACAAAAGAACCCATCCAGTAGTTATTTTATTAATGCTTATAACTAATCTAGAGAATAGAATAACACAAAGCGGGTGTTTCATACACAAAAATACCGGAGAAACGTGAGATGGAAAATTTGTCCGTATAGCGCCAATTTTGGCGAACTAAACTGCAATCTAATTAAGCAAGGTTCCGAAGTTAGTAAAGTTCAGCACCAATTCGAAATTGATTCAAAAAATTTTAATTTACAAAAATTCTAAATTACTGTTTATTGAAAATCACATTTTATTAAAATAATGTCAAATTTGCAGTTGGTAAAACTATATAATCGCCGCATATAATTTACTAACGAAAATAATATAAATAAAATTTAATTGAAAAAAGCTATCTAATTCGCAATCTACGCCTAGTTACATCTAGTAGCATTTTGTGGTACTAAGGCATGATTGTGTCAAATGTCAAAATGTCAGAATATACAATATTTTAGTATTTGCCATGGATAGGAAAAGTTGTCAAAATATTGAAGAATGTCACTATGACGGTTACGTTCTGGAAAGGTTCAGTAAAATGACTGTGGCGGCGTTCTAATCGAAGGAGGCAAATAGCGGCCTATATATGTAAGAGGCGTTTTCCATTGGACCAATTTTGCTACTAGTCGGTAGTTGTAGCTGTCATCATCTACCCTACCTCGAACAAATGGGCACATTGAACTGGGAGTTACGCATACAATTTACGTTAGGTGGATTCTAATTGCTAAAGTGAAAATAGATAGTTTTGCGGGTTCGTTGGTTATGTTGAAGAGTCATGTTTTTGTCAGTATTGTTTATGTGTGAATAAACTCAGTTTTTATTGTTTATGTGTGAGTAAACTCAGTATTGTTGATGACTATTTTCAGGTTATGTTTCTACTAGTGTTTAGAAATTGGCTTTCCTTTGGTTATCTACCGACTAGTAGCAAAATTGGCCCAAAGGAAAAAGCCTCAGATACAACAACTCATAACGTTTGCAATAAATAAAAATGCAGTGGCGTCGTTTGTTAATGTTGCTCTTGTAAAGAAAGGCTTATCCAATTTGTGCTTAGGAAAATCTAGTTTAATAAAATACGCTTAAAATTTAGATTTTGACCAAAAAAAAATTATTTTAGTATATCACTTGACCGTTGCTATTATGTATAAGATATAATATCATTCAAATGGCCGCCACAAGACTTCTTAAAAAAGTTAATCTTGTTCAGATAATTCAGACCCACAAAAAAAATTTCCAAAGCCGTCAAATCGTACGATCTTGGTGGGCAAATTGACAACACCAAATCTGTAAATTACGCGTTCTGGGACTTTTTCGAGCAATAAAGCCAAAATTTGTCATGTTGTGTGGCTTGTGACGCCATTTTATTGAGACCACATATGATCCAAATTAAACTTTTCAAGTTTAGTCCAGAAAAATTGACGGTAACTGTCTTTACCTTTTTCTTTTTTAAAGATGGAGGCTTTTCCGTAGTTACTTGTGCGGTTTTTTTTTAAAGATATGCGGCAATTTTGCTCGTTTCTGGAGAAAATTTTGTACGAAATCTTTCATAGACTCAAACGCACATCAGATAACCCAGATACAATGGCTTTTCTACAATTACTTGTGGGTTTTCAGAACCCCATCTTATGTATGGCAATTTTGTTTGTTACTGAAGAAAATTTTGTACGAGAGCTTTTACAATTTCAACGTGATCCATAATTTAAAATGGCAAACCAATTGCCATTTTGGATGACAAATATATTTGACAGCTGTCAGATGACATGGCTGTACTTTTGTAGGTTATTTACTAACAACAAAATGGATAATTCTGCATTTACAAATAAGCATAATATTAATTATGTTGCTGGAAAAACTTTTTCAGAAATAATGCATAATTGTTAAATAATATTGTACTTAAAATGTTTTTTACCCCATTCTGTTCTTTAGTAATCTATGTACACATATACTGTATATTAACATATATTTTTAAGAGTACGTATTTTTTTCTTTTGTAAATTAAATGCAATTTCCTGCACGATCAACTATTATACAAGTATTTCCGGTTAATTTGAATAAAAATAAATTACACCAAATCCAATCAATCAATTGTGTTGCTTAATTTCCAAAAACAATTGCTTCCAATTCAGTGTCCTTAATCTGAATTTATTTTTTTTTATTGGTAAATGAGAATATTGACTGAAGTACCTCACTTTTATTAAATATATGCTTTTAATTATTCATATTCAAATCGATTGAATATAATCAACAACAGTCCACTTAGTTTATATATGAATTTTTGTAAATTTAAAAATATATTTTGCGGCAATATTACTCGTTCATGTGTATGAGTATGAAGTTATCGTATATCATCGAACTTTTGTGCATTAATACGAGAACAACTTCGAATCGTATCACTTGATTGATTTGGTTTCATGGATGAAGTGATTTAAATAAATTTTCCTATTGTTAATTAGTAAAATTTATGTAGAGCAGTGAATGGAGAATATATATATTAATATTTCCACAAATAATAATAAATTGTTGGGTGTATTGCGCACACCTTTTAGGTTTTTATTTCGACAGTTTTCATTCATCAAGGACGATGGTTCCTACATATTCCATAATATTGCATACGATTTACTTAATATTTTGGACATTTTATAATTTATAAATAAGCTTAAGAAAAATTAACATTTTTATTTTTACAAACAAAAAAAAAACGTCTAATAAGATTAATTATAATTTTATTATTTCAAATTAAAAAGCATTTTTTTTTTACCGGAACGAAGATTTTATTTTCGAAAAGTTAAAGTGCATTTTTCCAGTAAATAAACTTTAGGAAATTGCAAAAATATTACAGAGCATTTATTTTTAATTTTTATTATACGTTTATAGTTTTATTTTGTTTAATTTGTTTGTTTTTTTTTTGTTATGAAAATATTTATTAAATATTTTAATTTTTAATAAATATTATAATTTATTATAATTTTTAAAGAAATTATAATTTTTTTTAAAAATAATATTCAATTTGGTAGAATTGTTTTTCAAAAACATGCAGAAATTTTTGTATTTATTTGTTTAAAATTTTCATATTTCTTAAATTATTCAATAACAAATTAGTGTGGGTTCAATTTTTCAAAAAATTTTAAAATATTATATTTTTTATAAAAAATACGAAAAAAATAATTATTTTGATTTAGTTTTCTCCTGTCCAAATTTTCAAAATACTCTTCCAATAAGATTAATTCATTAGATTGTGTAATTTTGCACAAACAATAACGCCTACGAATAAATTATGCAAATTTGCAATTCACTAATTTTGTATACAAAATTTTTTACAAATTATAGTTATTTATGACTTCATATCGTTTACATTTTTCATTTATTTAATAGAAAAAACTTACACTTTCTATATGTTCACTCTGTGTTTTTATTATAAATCCTTCAATTTTTTTTTTAAAAGTAAATTTAATTAAATTGTTAACTTTATAAATTATTTTTAATGCATAGCGATATGCGTGAAAAAATTTACATTTAGTTTTAATTAAATAGAAAAAATATATACAATATAATGTGTTACTTTCTAAATTTTATTATCCAAGAGTTTTCGAAATTAAATTCAATTATTAAAACGTTTGATCCTTTGTTTTTTATAAAAGAAATTCATCTAAACACAAAATCTAAAATCATATCAGTTGAAAAATGACAGAATAAATTCCATATCTTAGTTTTGAGCGATTTTTTTTTTAGGTAAAGGAATATCAATTTGTGATTTAGAAATTCAAATTAAATAGAGCACACTTAAAATACAGATTTAGATAAAAATTTTATTTTATTGTATTAACTTAATCTCGTCATTATGTAATAGTAAAAGTAATATCTTTCAAATAGCCGCCATGAGACTTTTTCGAGAACTTGATCTTATTTTTGTTGACTTTTTCGAACATACATTTCAGGCTGTAAGTCGACCCTATACTTAACGGATATTGTTTTTAAAATGCTCCAAAATTTGAGGATTGTTTGAGTAAATACGAATTTTTGCAACTTACAGCCCGAAATGTGCAAAAAAAATCTGTTTGAAAAATCAGCATTAAAAGTCAATTGTTCCGGTTTGCATTTTTTATTATGCATTTATAAAATATAAAATGACAAGCCTTAAACTATATAAATTTGGTTTAAAAACAGCTATCAAAAAACAAAGATGTACTCTCCGAACCACCAAATGGATAACCTGGTTTTTCCTATGATTTACTCGCCATATTATTGGTGGTGGGTGGACCGAGCGATTGGCCGGATATTGTTAGGTTCACTTTAAATTTATAAACTTTTGTCAATTTTTTTTTAAAAATTGAACATAAAATGGAGAGTCTATTTAATGGATAAAAATTGATTTATATCAAAATCACTATCCCAAGATGCAAAATCAAATTTAAAAAAAATCATTTTAATTTGATGAAAGTTACACGAAGAACTATTTTTAAAAAAAAATTTTTTTAAATTAATGTACCTAATACTCTAAAGCATGCATAGAACATGATTAAATATAGTATGATTAGTTTGAAAGTTCACAAATATTTCCTTTCATTATAGGTTGGGGGGGGGGGGGGGATTGGTCAATAATGAACAACAATATATGCTACCGAATATTGATGAACTTTTCCAAATGAATCTGATAAGTTTTCACGATTCACATATACTCGTAACAGTATCACATAACATGAATGTACTTAAAACAAGCCACTTTTAATTGATTTACATTCAAGATAATAAAGATATCGTTACATGAACTTATTATTAATAGAAAAATTCAGAGACTGTCTATGGTAAAGTTAATTATTTAATGGAAAAATTTGATCAAAGTATCATAACAACTATCATGTTTTGACTGTTATAACTGCTAACTACTATTACTACTTAGTATACTGTATTATTATCATTATTTTAATTTTCATATTTTATTTAACCACAAATACAGTAATTTCGATCATATCTAATTATTTTTTTTTTTAATTCAATTACTCACATATATCTGATGATTTTTTTTTCGTCTTTAAATTTCTGAACTTTCCAATGGCCAGAAGCGTAATTAAAATTTTAATGCTTGTTCAACATTTTTTTGTAAATAATCGTTTTTATCTTATTATATTGTTATGAGTAGTATTCGTAAGTGATAAAATATGTTGTAAAAAAAGAAACCTTTAAAAATGCCTTTAGAAAATATCGACAATATAAAATATTCCAAAATTGAGAACAGAATTGAGCATGTCTACATTTCTGAATAAATACAAAAAGGCAAATACTGATCCGTTCTTCTACAGGAATGTTTTTTTTTTAGAGCATTTTGACGTACTGAAGAATTACTTTAATGGTGACAGCTACGCAGCCTTGGAAGAAATTCATGGCTCACCGATTGATCCTGTTCTTAAAAATATTTGACATAATCTGCTTAACAAAAGGGGTGTTGAGTTCCGTTAGGTTCAAGGTCATGTGAGAATTTCGGGCCACACGTGGCGCGAGAAACTCTTCCTCACTCCGTGTTGACAGTAATTCGAAGACAAATGGCAAATAACACTTTTAGTAATTCGAACACAAACGGACAGGACCAGAACCGGAAGGATTATTTCCAAACATTAGCCAATCATTGTCCAACCAGTCTGTTCGAAATTTGGGCACAAAAAATAAGCTCTCAAATATAATTACCTTTTTGGAAACCACACTCATCCCATCCGTCCATCCTTTAACTGTTATTTCACGATCACTCATCTTTTAAAGCAGTGTCACCTTATTCAGAATTTCTTTTCTTATAAGATTTCCTTCGTTATGGATGTGAGTGTTTGGACGGACCTTTTACCATCTATCTAAGTCCCTTGGTAAATTCCCATCCATTTTTTCAGGCAAAAATACATGCCATAGAACTTTATGCTAGAGAGAGTATCCGAAGGAACCTACGTAACTCAAAGATCTGCATTATCTACATTGAAAGCTCTTGTCTCATCTGATGTGCAATCCAAGCTAGCTTGGGATATCTTTGCAGTCCTTAATCGACTGGATAGATACAAAAAAGTAGCTTCGGTGCGGATGCCAGGTCATGAGGCTTAGAAGGTTGATGAACTGACAAACAAACTTAAAACCTCATACTGAAGTAATTCCCCGGACATGAGTTACTTAAAAAAATTATTCGCCTATTTAAATAAAAAAAAGAGCGCAGAGTTCCTTAAACTCAATAAACCAGACCTACTCACTAGTCATAGTCTGTTAAGATATCATCTGACACAACAATCTGTCGCTTTTACTCCGAAGAGAATGAAATGTTGAAGTATCTACTATGCGATTGCAATGCCATTGCCCGTCAGAGACTACGGCATCTGTGCTACCAATCAATATGATAGTGAGGTTCATTAAAAGTCTCAATATTACTATTATTTCAGTTATGATTATTCACCCATATTGGTCGAATTGGTTTTGAGACTATGTGCCTCCTGCTACTCTCCTTATATTATTATTATTATTATTATTTATGATATCCTTACCAAAAATCGCACATAATTTCCCTTCCGAAAAAAAACCACCCTCACTCTATCTGCCCATCCTTTCTAAAGGAATGTCACCTAACCCAAAATTTCTTATTTCAATAAAATTCGCTTCATATTATGGAGTTTTTGAATCCCTCAATATCCTTTCCATGTCCTTTTTTTTAAATATCTTAAGACAAATTAACATGCCCTACAAAGTCTAATCGCCTCTAACTGCTCCATCCAACTAAAAAATGACAGATTTCATCTTATCTTACAGACACGCTTAAAGATCTACAAACGGCCTCATAGTCATGGCGCTACATCATTACCCCTCACTCATGTCCCAAAAAACTTACAAACAAAATATTCCAAATTCATAAAAGGTTTTTTTTTAAAAAAAACTATTTCAACTTTTCCTTATAATAAATATAAAAATCAATTTATTTATTCAAAAAATTAATTTTGTTTTCTTTTTATTTAAAAATTAACGCTAGCATACGATAATATTGCGATATTGGTAAATTGCCGTTAAGTTTGGTGGTACGATCATCATGTATGTCTGTCTGTACTGTTGCTTCTCTTTAGAAAATAAATTCGATTCCGTTGATCGATAATCATAACTCATAAAACCACTAAGCGAACGCAGCGCATCATCATGCATTGATTGCTTGTAGCGGACAATCGCTAGTTCAATAAAAAGTACTCTCCTCTTTCTTTCGCCATCTTTTTTTTCTTTCTCTTTTCCGTATTCAATGTCTTATTATATTTTTGAAAGGTAATTGTGCTATTGCTCTTCAAAAGAGATTCTTCTCTTCTCCTGCATCCCATCCCTTATGTCATTAGCATTTCTCTTTACAAACCGACTGGGAGAAATTTGTCTTTTCCGTTACGTAAACAATTTGCATATTATTAGAGTGAACTTGTTCTGTTCAATATCATCAATAATTAATTGTATAATAATTTTCTTTGAAATTTTTCCATGAATATTAATAGCAATAATACTAATAATAATAATAACCAGCATTATTGAAAATATTATATGTTGAAATTAATAAACTTAAGATAAAATCCCAATCAATAAAATACATAAAATTTAATATTTACGAGAACTGAAAATAAACTTAATAAAAATATGCCATTTGCTGTTTCCGTATTTATTTACAATTTTTGGTGCCGAAATAATTTCAATTTATTGAATTTGATGTTAAAAAATTGTTGTTTTTTTTTGGCAATTTTATTAAAAAGAAAACGCATCAATTCAATAAAATTTTATTGTTATTCGATATAAAAAGAAAAAGAAACATTTTGCATAATTTTATATATTAAATGTGCTTATTTAACTGTACTCGTAAATATTTTAGAAGTTTTTATTGGAGTAAAAGGTTTAGCAGATAAGTAATGAGACTGCTTTTTTCTGCGACATTTTTATTTGATTTTTATGCATATTTTGTGTTTTTTAGATGTTATCGACCGTACCAAGATGACGTTCTTTCATGTTTTTTTTTGATTTTGATAAAGAAAAAAAATTACACAGAATTAATTAGATCAATTTAAAACGGGGGTGGGGGAGGGGGTGTTGAGAAACCAAAAGAGTTTCTTTTTCCACTATAAACTCTCGTGTGACAACAGACGGTATTCAAGTGTGTCTATCTCTGATCTGACGGGTAGGATCCCTTTTTCTGAGCCTTTTAAAGACTTCTTTATAAAAAAAAGTACATTTTACAAATAATTCCATGAAAGTCTCCTCATTATCAGCAGCTTTTGTCGTTGAATGTCTATCTGAGCTAGGTTCGTTTTTCACTGTTTCTTCTTCCACTTTTGTAACAATATCGGGCTCAGCATCTTGGTTATACTCATTTGTATGTTATCGATAGTAAGTACCAATATGACGTCCTTTCACATGTTTTTTGGTCTTGGAGAACAAGAAAAAGTCACATGAACTCAAGTGAATTAAGTAGTTTGGGAAACCATAGGAATCCCTTTTTCCAAAACAAAAACTCGTTCCAAAACAAAAAAGGAATCCCTTTTTCCAAAACAAAACAAAATCCAAACGTACAATGCCCTATCTAATTTACTCACTACTGATCTTGTAGTGTATTTACTCACTACTGATCAGCTTCAATATTTATTGACAGTCTCATCTCGCAGGAGCACTTACTCGCTCATTATTTTCATTAGTTTTCTACATTGAAGGCGAGCCCAGTGGTTCGTCTTCCACTGTTTTTCGGCCCTTCAAAAATTCTCCATTCCACCGAAAAATATGTTCTTTGGATAACATATGCTTCCCATCGACTCATTGCAATTTTTCATAAGTCGGGGGGGAACTCACCATGGTTAACACAAAATCTGATGATCCAAATTTCGCTTTTCCATTTTTCATAACGCACTACAAAAACAGAACTTCATTTATCACAATGTTCGTAGAATCGCGTAATTACCAGACTTAGGTTAAGCACGTCTAAGAGGGACTAAAGTATACGAGGTCTGTTAAAAAAGTATCGCGAATTTTGAATTTCCGCGGGTTACGTATATTCAATTTTAGATTTTTTGTGGCGTTTTGTTGGTACTCATATCTCTCACTTATGCCGACAAGTTCGACCATTTTAAATGTTCAGTTAATTTTTAACAGATTGCACGTGTTTTGGCTCGTCTTCGATTTTTGCTCAATTTCGACCAAAAACCGCATCGCATTAACATTGCTAAGGAGCTGTCGGATGTTAATGTGATGTTCCGTCCGCGACGGTCCAAATTTGCTCCAGAGGGTCATAACTGGTGACGAATCATGGGTTTATGGTTATGACGTGGCAACTAAAGGGCAATCATCCCACTGGAAGCTGCCGCACGAGCAAAGACTGAAAAAAGCGCCAAGGTCGGTCGAATGTACAGTTTTCTTCGATTGCAGGGGCGTGGTGCTTCATGAGTTCTTGCCGCAGGATAGAAGGGTCAATAAGGAATATTACCTGCAAGTTATGCGCAAGTTGCGCGAAGCAATCCGCTTGAAATGCACGAATTAGTGGAAGAACAAAAATTGGCTTTTGCCATTTTTTGCCAAAAACAACACACTAATAATGCTGCAGCCACTGTATTTCCCAGATCTGGCCCCCTGTGACTTTTTCTTGTTCCCGAAACTGAAGAGCCCCATGAAAGGACTTGAGGAGATAACGACGGCATCAAAGAAGGAGCTGAACAAGATCACAAAAAATTATTTTTTTGAAGTGCTTCGAGGATTGGAAGAAACGTTGGCACAAATGTATAATATCTGGTGGGGATTACTTTGAAGGGGACAAAATAGATATTCATGAATAAATAAATAATTTTTGAAAAAAACACAAAATTCGCGATACTTTTTAAACAGACCTCGTACACTATGTGAATGAAAAGTCCTAAGTGTTGCCAGATCGCTCTCAATAAAAACAGTCTTATAATCATAAATTTTCAAATCATTAGCAATTTAGTTCAGGTTTTGATTTTCCGTCTTTACATTTTGTGTTAAATTTATAATATCAAATATTTAAGAGACTTTTATGAAGTATAAAAAGTCATACTTTTAATATAATACAATAGTTTTCAATATTTTTAAATCATAAAATTCTAAATAATTTTTGAATTGAACAAAAACCTAAAAATTTGATGGTCTCACAAAAATGTGTGGAAGTAATTTTCTCCCTTTTTTTTTTACTAAATTAAAGTTGATGAAATTTTTCATAGTCCAAATTAATAGAGTAGAATGGAAGAAGAAGAAAAATTAGAGTCCACAAAACTTCATTAAAACTTTTTGCTCATTTCTATAAGATGTCGTGCAGATCGAAAAGATGATGATTTTTCTCACTAACAATAGAAATTATATCGTTACAGTCGAAAGGATCATTTTAATCAATTAAGAGTGCCGATAAATACTTGTTCATTTCATCTAAGTGTTAAGAGGGGTGACAGGAGGTGGGTCATACTGGTATATTGTAAGGGCCTAGTGAATGAATAGAGTTTGTTGAAAATATAAAGGCTAACCAAATTGTATAAATTACATAAAACCAATCCACAGACGATTTATTTTAAGTAAAATGTGATTTTTATTAATTTGTTTTTTGTGCCAACATCTATACAAAACGCCAAAGATTAAATCGATCCGATTATATTATTTATTCTTCATTTCATCGATTTCATTAAATAAATCGAGAAAGTAAAGAAAACGAATTTAGTATTATTGCAGATTACATTGAATGTCGCCATTATTAACCGAATCTAAGATGAGATAGTTTGTAGAGTTGTTTTTTTCTTCTTCTTTTTTTAAATTAAAATTCATTTTAACTTTCTACTTTAGATAGTTTTTTATTATTAACTTTAACAGTTATTGGTAGAGGTTTTTTTGAAATAAATATTTATCTGCGAACAGATGTAAATCTCTTCCTTATGCAAATTATAAAACATTCTAATTTTTGAATAAAAACTATTTAAAAAAAAACAACATTATTATAAAAAATTATATATTGTATATATTTTAGTTTCAACAATAATAATTTTAAATAAAATCATTAATAATAAAATGTGATCAACTAAGTACAAAAAAAAAACGTTTATCAATTCAAAAATATTATAGAAACAGTTGTAAATTTTTTTTTCATATTGAAATGTATCGGTTTTCGTCAGTAAAATTGAAAATAAAACAGATAATTTTAATACAAAATTAAATCAACGGTATTACTTTAAAAGAAGAAAAAATGAAGCCTCTTAGCTTTGAGTCGATCAGAAATTTTCTGAGGACTAAAAAGAAAGGCAACAAGGATAAAGATGGTGCTGGTGGAATTGATGCTAGCTTTAAACGAAGTGATTCCTTTAAAAGGATCAGTATTCGAAAGAGTTATCTGGATCGTGGTCGGAAAAGAGCCGCTATGCGAGCTAGAGCAGTCGGTGGAATGAGTACCAATGTGAATAATGGACATCGAAGAAATCCCAACGATCAGATGATCAGTAATATGGGACCAACTTCTCTGATACAAACAACAATACCAGAAGTTAAAAATGGAATTTTCATTGGACCCAGCATTCCAACGCAAGATCTCAGCTGTTTAATTGATGATAAAGTCCATTTGCCAGAAGAGGAGCAACAAGAAACTGAAGTACAAACCATTGCGATTGACTTTCAAGCTTCGAACAGTACCGAATCAATTTATAATGATGTTCTTGATGAGGAGAACATATCCAATGTATGTGTGGATCCACCGCTGTCGTTACAATCATTAGGTTATATTAGAGAGGATCCTTTAAAATTAGACGAAGCTGAGAGAAGCCTTCTTATACTCGAAGAGCCAATCTACGATAAAGCCGATGTGGTACGATTAGAGAATGAGAGTAACATGCCCAGTTTGGTTACCTTTAAAACTTTCAGTCCCAGTAAACAGTACCTTGAAACGAGCTTCGATTCTATCGAATCAATGACGTCCACCGCAATTGCAAGTCATAGTCTGGAATCGACGAAATCGAATATTTCACGAACAAGTTTGATGTACGAAACGCCATACCCACTGCGACAAACGCGTTTTGAGATTAAAACCCAAGCACCTAGTCAAACAAAAGCATTTATTGGAGAAAGTGTCGTGATCCACATTACAGGGAATGATGAAGAGACTCTAATTATTGAAAGGGAAAAGATGATCAAGAAAAGTGAATGCATTGACATGTTACATCATGAGTCTATTGTTAAAAAAGAGAGCTTCGATTCGGCGCTAGAGGTCGACGCAGGAGTGACACCATTGGATGCCGACGATCATATCAATCACACATTAAATCACGAACCTAGTAATGAGAAATTCAATTTCGAAATATATAAGGAGTCGCATTCGCTAGAGTCAACCGAAGATGTTTTCGAAAACAAGAATGGCAATTCGAAGACATCCTCGAGATCTTCGTCGTTTAACGACATTCGTTTTGACATTAACAACAGGACGAATGACGTGTGCGATGTTAATTCAGGTCCACGTGCTTTTCAATCGTTTGTTTTCGATCCTGAAGTTGATGTATATGATGACGCAGATATTATTTCACCTCACAGTTCAATACCGTATCCTTTACGAGTGAAAACAAATCCTTTTACTCGACAAAAGGAACTGTACTCAGTCAATCTTGGTCGAATTTGGAAACAATTGAATTTGGGTCAAGGTGAGGATTTATCCTTAGAAATGGCTACAAATTTCAAGAAAAAAACCGAATCCTTTAAATCTATGTCGTCAAGAGACTCTGGATTCAGTTTGACTTTAACCAAACCGAAAAATTTATTTCGAAAGAAAATCAAAAATGGAACCCAGGCTAGACGAAACAATCAACCGAAATTGTGTGTATCCCGTGATGGTTACATGAAACGCACAACAATTGTCCAGAGAAACTCTTCAAAGCGGAGGAAATCGAAGCGTCAAGATACGTATGGTCGGAAACGTTATGATAATGACACGTTCCTTAGAGAATTTGAAGATTTCTGTTCTGCTAGACGAAAGCGGTTGCACGGATGCAACGGGCGAACATATTTCAAAGACGAAACATTCAATCGGGAAATTAGTGATCTTGAAGCATTTTTTGAGGAGCACCTAAAACGACTGAAAACTTATTACCTAGAGAGGAAGAAGATCAATGAAACGACTTTAAATGAGCTCTATAACGATTTAGCGTCGACTGAATTTAATTCAATTTCGGAGGATAGTTACTTGTTTCCGTATCCGGATAAACGGGTACGCAGCAGCGGAAAGAAACATCAAAAGCAGAAGTGTCTCTTCCAAGAGGTACGAACATTCAACGATGAAATGAAGTATGCATCCCTTGAGTTTAGTGGGGCCGAAGAGAAAGTTAATCCATCATCGAAGAAGTTCCGAGAAGTCGAAAAAATCCCATACGCTGAAATTGATTTTTCACAGGACGAACGGAATCTGTTCGATTATCCTAAGCATTGGCGCATGACTCTCGGCAAAAGTGTTTTATCCACGGGTCGTGGTAGACGCTACAAAAAAACCGACACATATAAGGTGCATAAGGAAATTTGTCTCGAGAACATCTTCCCATCCATTAACGATCCCTCACTGGATCAACAACCACCCGCAGCGGATGACTCAACGACAAATATCGACCGTACGTGCTCCGAATGCCTCAAACTATTGCGTGACGGTCGCGGAAACAGTACAAATGCGCACGCAAAGCGCTGGTCAATTGACAGCGACGAATTCAGCGAACACGAATTCCTTTCGAACTGCGAACTCTGCTGGGAATGCGACAATCAGTTGGCGCAGTGCGTTTGCGAACGCGTCGAAAGTCAAAACGCTAACGTGAAGGCGGTGCGTGGCGGAAATAATGTCAATGGTGACGTTAATGACGATGATGCGTTCTGTTGTTGCCAACTTGAGGTCGGTACCAGCAACAAAAGAGTAGCAACAACACCGGTCACCAGAAAAAAAGTACGCCGCAAAAAATCCAAACGTCGCATTCGAAAAAACCATTCGACGCTGCGTCGTGACTACGCAGGATATTGTAAGTTTTTATTTTGATTTAAAGCGAAATTTTTTTTCTATTTTCTAATTTTTTATTAATGTAAATTAAAATATGGAATTTTAAGAAAAAACTATTTTTTTATTGATAAAGTACAAGGTGCGACAGAATAGTAATGAGACTGAACATTTTTTTCCTGGACCAATTTTTTTTTATTAATCTTATATCTTTGACCAGGTTAATATTAGCGGAGGACTTTAATATTATTCTTCTTGCAGAAAAGTAATGAGACTCAACACTTTTTGCGGGAAATTTTTTTTTTATGAATTCATCTTATTGCTTTGACGAGGTTAATATTAGCGGAGGACATTTTGTTCAACTGGAATTGCCTTCAGCTCCTCGGTTACATTGCCATTTTTTTTTTAAAGAAAATTTAGACCCTTAGAATAGGGAAGACTATGTTGATATCTTAAAATCAACTCGAAAAGAGCTCTCAACATCGACTATAAGAAGAAAATTTTTGCAGTTGCCTTATGTACATATACATTTACGGAGGCGTTGTGTCCACTCTGAAAGTCTTCAACTGGAATTGACTTTAGCTCCTCGGAAATTTTTTGAATAATATAGACAGTATCAAGATTATGTCCCTCCAAAGGTTTTTCGTTCTTGACTCACACGGACTGTCATTAAGTGAAAGAGGGGAGGGGTATATTTAGTCAAAAGAATCTTTTTTTATGATAAAAGTTGGTTGGTGGAGATGGCCGTGTGACGGATTCTGTTGTCTGCCATGTCCGATCTGAAGCGAAGAACAATTTTTGTTGTTGAGTTTTTCATGGACTTCTTTCATAAAAAGAAGTGATTTTCATAAAGAAATTTTTGAACGTTCCACATTTTCATTAGTTTTTGACGGTGAAAATCCCCCTGACCGATGGTCGTCTTCCACTATTTTCTCTTTCACTGTTGTAACAAAATCGTCCTTAGCTCCTGGGATATTATCGACTAATATGACGTCTTTTCAAATGTTTTTTAATCTTGAGGAACAAAAAAAGTCATACGCCGTGTGCTTAGGTGAATAGGTGGTATGGGGAACCACAGGAATCCCTCTTTTCGACAAAAACTCGTTAATGGCAATGGACATGTGACATGTTGAGCTTCCAAGTATGTGCAATGCCTAATCTGACGCAAACAACCCTTTTTCTCAACCATTAAAAAGAAGTTCTTTTTATAAAGTAGTTCTTTAAATATTCCACATTTTCATCAGTTTAAGGGTTTGTCTTGCAATATGTCAGATCGGATATTGAAGATAACTTCACTTATCACACTCTGTACGGACGCGTAGTTACCGGTTGGGTTGACTTACTTGTACTACACCTCTAAAGAGGAAGACTAACGTACAATCTATTTAAAGGGGAAGTTTGCATTGTTGCCAAATCGCTCCTAGTCTCATTACTCTTCGGGCACACCTCATACTATAATTCTTAGAGCAAAATTTAAAAAAAAAATATGGCAGTTTTTTATTATTATTTACAAAATTATTGACCAACTTTTCGTATTTAGAAACAGAACTTTAAGGTATCTTACTCTAAGATAGTGTTTAATTTTAAAGGTAACAACTCTTTTTCTTAACCATTAAAAAGAAGTTCTTTTTATAAATTAGTTCATCAGTTTCGATCCATTAGATCGGATATTGAAGATAACTTCACTTATCATGCTCTGTAGGGATGCGTAGTTACCGGTTGGATTGACTTACTTGTACTACACCTCTAAAGAGGAAGACTAACGTACAATCTATTTGAAGGGGAAGTTTGCATTGTTGCCAAATCATTACTCCTCGGTCACACCTCGTACTATTATTCTTGAGATAAATTTAAAAAAAATGTATGGCAGTTTTTCTTTTTATATTAATTAGGAAATTTGTTAACCAACTTTTCGTATTTAGAAACAGAACTTTTAGGTATCTTACTCTAAGATAGTTTATTTACTTTTAAAGGTTAACTTTACTCTTGAATAAAAGCTCCATAAAAATTGATGAAAAAAACTGAATGCCTTCAAAAAAATTGTTAGAAAAATCTACCCACCAAATTTCCATCAATAAATTAGAAATGAAAATGTCCACTTTTTAAAAAAAAAAAAAATATTTCAATGACATTAAAATTAGTAAAAACGTAAAAATTCCCATATTGGCGACATTATTAATGAATTCATCCTCGTGAAAATTTATTTTGGTCAGTAACACAGCAGTCAACTCAGTGTGATATATTTTTTTTTTTTTTGGTTATTTAACAAAAAAGTTTGATGCCCAACAAATTTTCAGACCTCCTATTGTGATTTTGTAGCCTTTTCAGTATCAAACATGCCCTTTCAAACCAGTAAAATTAGTAGTTTTTAACTGGTTTTCTCCACTTTTCTTTAATATAATTTGTTGATACGAAACAGAGTAGTTAAAAGTATGCAAAATTTTAAGGTTCAAGCAAATATTTCTACAGTAGCTCAACAGTTTTCGTAATTACTCATATTAGAGATGAACGTAAAAATCAGTTACATATTCATTGTTAGAAGAAGTGGTTGAGTACAGTCACAATGTACATCAACTAAAATCGATGATATCAATTTTCTGGATAATAATAATAGACCACCCGCGGATATAAATTGAACAATTTTCGATTATTATCAATTGTTATGGTTATGTGTGGTTATCGACTTCGATCGAATACAAACATAACATTTTCCGCTATATTCAATTATGGTAAATATTTAATGAAAGAAGAAACAAATTAGAAAAATCAAAGAATTATTGGAACCTGTTCTTTTGGCCATAGAATCTATCTACAAAACATATTAAAGCTTTCGTACTGTTAAGATATAAACATGGTTTTTGGTCCAGAGATATTGGATCACAAGAGAACATAAAAGAAATTGACAGAAATTGAAAATTGAAGTCTAATCTTAATAAATTAATGCAACACAGTTACTTATTCCAAAGCCAATCATTACAGGTAATTGGTCCATTTTCCCATTGATGATGGATGCCCAGCTAACTCTTGTTCAGTGTTAGTGGTACAGGTAGGCAAACAATTTACCGCTAACTAACCAAGTAAACACTCTTCGTAGTAACGACTAACTTCTTTGGGAGCATTTTGAAATTATTAGACATTAGCGAATGAACAAAAAAAAAAGTAAATTATATTGTATTAAAGCCAACACCGAACACCGAACGTGCGTAAACAAATCTAAGGTACATTGTCCGTCGAATGGGAATAGAAGCTGTGCTTGTTCAGATAAGCAAAAAAAAAAAAAAAAATGAAAATATTTTCATGTTCTTGATTTGGTTTAATTTGATTTATTTTTCTTTCGACATAATCAGGAATGGACGTAGGTAACTGAAAAACTTAATTAGAAGTATGGAAGTGGTGCTTCTAATATAATACATTCTTGCCTACACTATTCGATCGAAAAGAATAACAGAAAAAATTTCCTTCGTTCACTTCTCCAATTCCAAAAATTCAGTCGACTCGTTTCTTTAAATACAAAAATTTTCCATCTACCATAATTTTTCTCAAATCCAATTTGCATAGAATTTCAGAGCAGTTCACAGATTATTCGTAAAATTCATTGTTTATTCATCATATCCGAAAATTGAACAGAATAAAAAACATATTCAAACTGAAAAATGGTAATTTTTCACTGTTCATCATCATAGCATATTATTCAATTTTGTATAATATTATCCAATGAAAATAATCCTTATTGTTGTTAGGAATTGGAACATTTGAATAATTTTTAGGCCAGTCGACAAAAGAAAAATTATTTTCAACTTTTCCAAATATTTTGTGTGAACAAAAAAAATGAAGAAAAGAACTCTATTAAATCGAATTAACGAATGTGGAGAAATCTTATACAAAATTTGGGCATCTTTCAGCTCACTAATCAGAATATCTGATACCCGAACATGGTCTTTATTCGCCTGACATTCTTCACTTGTTTCCATTCTAGAACAACAACAAAAAAAAAACTCATAAATATTTCGAATTTTTTCCTTCCCATCCTTGATATCCTAAGATTTATGGAATCTGCATAAATTTACACTGTAGACCAAAAGTATGCGACCAAAAACTTAAAATTTTTTCTTCTATTTAAATTTTGTTTTGTATTCCCTGGAATGGAACATTAATAAAAGAAGACGTCCTAGTTTCCATGCATGTCCCTTTTTAGCCATAAAAAAGGCTGCTGCTGTTTGTAGCAGATAAAAATAAAGGGCAAAAATTTTATGATGTTGATTTTACAAAAATTGAAATATTTTACTTTCTTACTAGAAAGTCTTACAATAAAAAGTCTAACAGCGTCACATTTCACGATCTTGAAGGCCAATTGACATCATCAAATCTTGAAATTACGTGGCCTGGACATTTTTTGCACAATAAAGCCAAAATTTCTCATATCGTGTGGTTTGTGGCGTTTTTTTTTGACCATCATCACATATGGTCCAAACCAACATCCCGAAGTTCAGGCCAAAAAAATATGGGTAATCGTAAAGGCATAGCGCTCCAAAATCTCTCCTTCTTCATTTTCAACGAAATACGGACCATTGACATCTTCAGACTAAAATACACACTTTTCCGCGGATACAATGCGTTTTCAGAGCCCCATATGCTGTAATTTTTCTTAATGACATATTTATCGATCGATAAAAAAAGCCCCGACGTGAAAAAAAAATTCGTTTCCTACCAGAATCATCCAATGATAACACCTCGTTTGGTGATTAGACGATTCATAATATAAAATGGCAATTCTTTAACTAAACAAATGCAACCTTGAATGACATATTTATACGTTTTGACAGCTGTCAAATAACACAGCTGTTACTCTCCGAACCATGAAATGAATAAACCGATATGTGTAAACATAATCCTGTATAACTTGTAACTTCTCTATTTAAATAAAAAGTTTAAAACATGCAAATAAAGGTTTTGGCTTTTGC
This sequence comes from Atherix ibis, assembly GCA_958298945.1. NCBI lineage: Eukaryota > Metazoa > Arthropoda > Insecta > Diptera > Athericidae > Atherix > Atherix ibis. Next base: position 32,810,557 of record OY282605.1, read on the forward strand.
GCTTTGGCGAGTAAGGACCTGCGCTATTTATTAAATCTAAATATTTCAAAATATTATTTTCACTTTCAAACTGATGTAAATAAATCGCTTTATGAATTGAAAACAAAACGTCACTTTTCCTTCCTACAAGCAACTAAACAAATTGATGTCATTTTTTAGCTTCTCAACTTTCCGCTGCAGTAACAGTATAGGAGTATGGCGCTGAAGTCAGTAAAAGTACTAGGTTTGTGTATAGAGTAATGCAGAAACCTGGTTTATGTATAGGGAAACCAGGCATTAGGTGACACATAGATGGTATTCAACGTAATAATACATAGTATCGATACTAGATGTGTGTCACTAGCATTATGGAACTATAGTAGATGATTATCAGACCGGAAGTCATCGTCTTCTTTAGTTTGGTAGATCTAAAATTACGAGTCTAAGCAAGGATCGCTTAATTTGCACAACTAGTAAAAGGGATAGAAGACTTACGAGTACAAGGCCTCAAATTCGATGTAAATTAGATAAAAGTGTCTCTCTAACAATACTCAATAGCGAAAGATAGTCTATATGGACAGGTGTCGACAAGGAAACCATTATTACGCGCCTAGAAATATAAAAAAATGATTGAATTGGGTTTTATTCTACAATATTTAAACTGTTCTGCTGACGACCTTCAAAAGGTATTCTGGACGAATGAGTTAAATTATCAGATCTTTGAGTCCAAAAAAGAGTCTACGTGCACCGCAGTATTAGAAAATAAATGCTGCCGAAAGTTTGAGGTGCGCATCTGTATGGGTAGAGCAGGAGACTTGGTGTGAATTGAAGAAATTTAAAAAAAAACCGTATCTAAATAGTTTAGAGACGAATCCTTTTCCATCAGTATTTCGGTCAATTGGTGGAGGATTAACTAGGCAGCAGGATAACGATTCTAAATTTAGTTCAAAGTTATGTTGAGACTATCTGCAAAATAAAAATCGAAATGGCATTTTGGAAACTAAGACACTTTAGATCGGGTCACCACAATCACTCAATTCCAACCCCTAGAAGTTGTACAGGATAAAAACTGATTGACAGAATATTACCAGTCCTATTTGACTGAGGTCCAAAAAACCCAGTGAAAACAATGGCAATTTATTTGTATCTTTGCTTCTGAGCATAATTTTGAGCTGTTTGTGAAAACGTTCAACTAAGCCATTGCTCTAAGGATAATATGTGGTAGTTCGTAGTATGTGGGTCCCGATTGCCAGAGTCATATAGTTAAAAAGTTGTAACTCCAAAACGACCAATAAAAATTCTAGCAATAGTTGGAGCAGCACAGATGGGAAGATACCACCTTCCTTAATACCACCTTCCTTAACACCACCTTATCAGGGCAAGGAATGCCAAAAATTTCGTGCACTTCTTAGGCAACTCGATTTAAGAAAAAAAGCGATTCAATTTATTCCGCTTCTTTGAGTTCAGTGTATCGATGCGCTACAATGCGAAAAAGTATCGCGAATTTTGTGTTTTTCAAAAATTATTTCTTTGTTCATGAATATCTATTTTGTCCCCTTCAAATCAATCCCCACCAGATATTATACACTTGTGCCAACGTTTTTTCCAATCCTCGAAGCACTTCAAAAAATCATTTTTTGTGATCTTGTTCAGCTCCTCCTTCGATGCCGTCTTTATCTCCTCAATCGTAGCGTAGCATCGTCCCTTCATGGGGCTGTTCAGTTTCGGGAACAAGAAAAAGTCACAGGGGGCCAGATCTGGCAAATACGGTGGCTGCGGCATTATTAGTGTGTAGTTTTTGGCCAAAAATGGCAAAAGCCAATTTTTGTTCTTCCATATATCCGAGCGTTTCTGGCGGATTGCTTCGCGAAACTTGCAGGTAATATTCCTTATTGACCGTTCTACCCTGTGGCAAGAACTCATGATGCACCATGCCCCTGCATTCGAAGAAAACTGTAAGCAAAAGACCGCTTTTTTCGGTCTTGGCTCGTGCGGCAGCTTCCATTGGAATGATTGAGCTTTGGTTTCCATGTCATAACCATAAACCCATGATTCGTCACCAGTTCTGGAGTAAATTTGGGTAGTCGCGGACAGAGTGCAACAGCTCTTTGTTAATGTGATGCTGTTTTTGGTCGAAATTGAGCAAAAATCGAAGACGAGCCAAAACATATGCAAGCAAAGCAGCTGTCAAAAATTAACTGAACATTCAAAATGGCCGAACTTGTCGGCATAAGTGAGAGACATGAGTACCAACATAACGCCAAAAAAAATCGAAAATCGAATAAACGTAAACTGGGGAAATTCATAATTCGCAATACTTTTTGAACAGACCTCGTATACTATCTCCAGTACACACTGTAGCCATCGATCCACTAGAAATCACAAAGGGGGTTTTTTCAACAACAAAACATAATAATTAATACATTAGAAATTTTTTTTTGCAAACTTAGCGTCAAAAGAAATATAGTTCTTAAAAAATCAAAGTCTAGCTTACTCATTTTAATTTCCCCCCTAAAGCCAAAGTGGTAGAATACTTTTGGCCTGTAGTGTACCTTAAAGCTCTAAAGGAGAGAGAATTTCATCTTTGTTCAACGACTAAAAATATTTTTTTCCCGATCGATAACTGTTCGCATACTCCTTCATCAACTGCCTCTTTTCTGTACTTCCACTCGTACTTGTACGTGAATTAAAATTTTATTCGTTTTTTTTTTGCATTTTTCTATTTAAAAATGTATATTTTTAATTTTTAGTATTCTTTTAAACAATAAAATACGAATATAAATTTGTTGTTAAAGAATTTATTTACTTTTCACATGTTCTCTTAAATTATTCTAATTGTTATTAAAGTGGGAAAGTAGCATAAAAAAAGTTATTGTAGTTTTTATTTAGTTAATAGAATATTATTCATAACAACAGAAATAAAATAAAATGAATAATAAATAATAAACCTTTTCGCCCTTAATTTTGTTCCAATTCTCTTAAAAATTCTATTCGTACTCATACTCATGACGAAATCCATTAATTTTAATTAAATTGCAGACTATTTTTTTTTGTCTTGCTTTTAGAATGTTGCTAAGAGAATAGGGCGGTAAAAAGATTTTTTCTGGGTGTTTCCATTTAAATAAATTAGAAGAAAACAAAAACCAATGATAAATGGAGCAAATTTTCATCTTCTTTATTATAAAAACTACCATTTTATGAATTTATGTCAAGGCATATAATTCTATTTATTATTAACCGCTCATGTTTATGGTTATTTTTAGGTCAAAGCTCTAAACTTTAGATAATCATTATTAATAATTTTTGTTATTGTTGGTATCTTTCATCTTTTAAAAAGAAATTGCTCATGGAAAATTGTCCTTTTTTCTCTCTTTAGATTCAATAGTCTTTAAAGTGTTTGAGAATATATTTAATGTGTAAACACTTAAAGTTATGGAAGTTATGATATATTAATAAATATTGTAGAAACATAGTTTTTTTTTATTGTATTATTTTTTCCACCATCAAATAGATTGTGTGTTTTTTTTAAAAATTTGATCAATAATAAAAACAAACCATTAAATTTGAAAAAATATATCTTTGAACATGTGCTAATAAAATAATGTGGTCAAATTTTTTTTCGAAATCTTTGTAGAAATTCTTGAATGACCTATTTTGCATTTTGAAAAGCCCTTCGTCCCATTCTTGAAGATGTCAAAATTGTTTCTGATAACCAATTTGAATTTCGTTCACACCACTTCACAATCCAATAATGTCATTACGAAAGAAGTACCGTGGAGTAGTGTTAAGAGCCTCCTTCCCCCCTCAAACTTTTTTATTTTAAAATCATACCATTAATAACTTTATTTTCAAGAAGCAATTAATGATGACTATTCCGAAATATCCCCTGTTAAGGCTGGTGTTCCTCAAGGCAGAATTCTCGGTCCACTTCTGCATAATATTTATACCTACAATATTCTAACTAATCCCAAAGTATAATAGTCAACTACGCGGGGATGAAGTTGCTTTTCTTAAATGCAGGTTTTTGTTGTTTTCACTCTTTGCTGAAAACATTATTTTACCAACTAACAAAGTATTCTACCTGAGATCATATCTAGACAAGCGGCTTGCTTAGAACTATCAAACGTGATTAAAAAGATTTGGCAACGGGGCATAAACGAGTTTTAGAAGCATTTTAGATTGAAACCAATCTGGGCTTACGATATTGAACTCTGACTAAGAATTCTTATTCCTGTCAAATGCAATTCCTTCAATCTAAAATGCTCCAAAAACTCGTTTATGCCCTTTTCAGAGCAGTTTTCTTGGACAGTTATACATTGGCGAAGGCGTTCTTTTAACTCTTCGTGGAAAGCTTCAACTGGAATCGCGTTCAGTTCTTCAGTTTCAGTCATTTCGATGTTATCAACAGTAACAAAATATCGTGAATTTCACGTAATTTTTTTTTATCTTTGGGGAACAAAAGAAAGTCACCCGGCCTGTGTGACAGGTGGCGTTGTCAGGATAGATCACCCAAGTATCTCGAACGTCCGATTTGCGGCAAAGAACCGTTTTTTTTTTGATACTTTAAATGACTTCAGACTGTTAGTCGACGGTTCCGCCCCTGCGGACAGATGTTAAGTATATAATTGCTTCTCATCTCGATGATAGCATAAAAAGGTGAATTATAGCTAATAAAGGGCAAAATTAGATCTGTGAGAATTCAGGTGATATTGTAGCAAATATTTACTAGAGCAACTCACGGGTACATTTTCATGAATCACAGTCGGATGCGAGCGGACTCGTACCTTCTCTTGATCCATGGACCATAGTCCGATCCAAGAGATAACTGTATTTTCTAAAAAGCGGCTAAGCTGGAATCGCAACTCTAAGGGTGGGTAATAATCAGTGCAAACTAGATTATTAATCCCGTTAGTTTTTAACTAAAAAGCTTTTCTCCAAAAGGAGAGGAGAGTATGGCCAACAGGCTGAGGCAATCTCCCATTCAGGCAAACACAAAGTAGAGTGCATGTAGGTATGCTAGTCAATAGTCTGACCTCAAAAAGGCACTCATATTTTCAATGCTGAAGGCCTACCTGAAGGAGTTCCGTCTCCCACTGCTTCTCGGCCCTACAAAAAATGGCACCTAAAGAAAAAGATGCATTTGATAAGGGTATTTCCTCATAATCTCTTTGAAACTTTTTGTAAATCAAACTCACGGATTCTCGAAGCTAAACCAAAATTTTAAAGGACACACAGGGAATAGATAAATGTTGCCAAATTACTCTCAGTGATGCCAGTCTCATTACTCTTCTCTCAGACCTCGTATGTACGAGGTCTGTTCAAAAAATATCGCGAATTTTGTGTTTTTTAAAAAATTATTTATTTTTTCATGAATATTTATTTTGTCCCCTTCAAAGTAATCCCCACCAGATATTATACACTTGTGCCAACGTTTTTTCCAATCCTCGAAGCACTTCAAAAAATCATTTTTTGTTATCTTGTTCAGCTCCTTCTTTGATGCAGTCTTTATCTCCTCAATCGTAGCGTAGCGTCGTCCTTTCATGGGGCTCTTCAGTTTCGGGAACAAGGAAAAGTCACAGGGGGCCAGATCTGGGGAATACAGTGGCTGCAGCATTATTAGTGTGTTGTTTTTGGCCAAAAATGGCAAAAGCCAATTTTTGTTCTTCCACTAATCCAAGCGTTTCTGGCGGATTGCTTGGCGCAATTTGCGCATATCTTGCAGGTAATATTCCTTATTGACCGTTCTATCCTGCGGCAAGAACTCATAATGCACCACGCCCCTGCAATCGAAGAAAACTGTACATTCGACCGAACTTGGCGCTTTTTTCCGTCTTGGCTCGTGCGGCAACTTCCATTGGGATAATTGAGCTTTGGTTTCCACGTCATAACCATAAACTCACGATGGAGCAAATTTAGGTCGTCGCGAAAAGAGTCCAACAGCTCCTTAGCAATGTTAATGCGATGCTGTTTTTGGTCGAAATTGAGCAAAAATCGAAGACGAGCCAAAATACGTGCAAGCAAAGCAGCTGTCAAAAATTAACTGAACATTAAAATGGCCGAACTTGTCGGTGTAAGTGAGTGACATGAGTACCAACATAACGCCACAAAAAATCAAAAATCGAATACACGTAACTCGCGAAAATTGAAAATTCCCGATACTTTTTGAACAGATCTCGTTATAAAAAGTTTCATTGTCAATTAAGCATTCTACCGCTCAAATGTTCTATATTACTCGTACTTTGCCAATAAACTCCACTTGTTCGCTTTAGAATCATCATTTAATAACAATAACACGTGGCAATGACAATTTTTTTTTTAAATTTTAAATAATTAAAAATCATTTAAAATTTAAAAAAAAATGATTTTTATTCCCATTTGTTATTGTTATGTCTTTGCCATTTAATCTACTTTATATAATATTCAATATTTTTCCAATTGTAAATTAATAGCTAATAAAATCGGAAGACAAAAAAAATTCTTAAACTTTATTTTTAACATTTATTTATTTTCTGTTATAAAAAAAAATACAAAAACCCAACTATTTAATTCACCGTCCATTATTTATTCTGATTATTGCTAAATTTAGACGTTCCGATATTTATGGTCAGCACTAGCGAATTATAGAGAAAATTCCAAACCCATCATGGAAGCTGTATCCTTTGATAAACCGATTATTATACAGTCGCGTACAAAATGATTGCAATTTTTCATTTATGGTATCTGCAATGTGAAAACATGTTTTTATGTTATAAGAAATATTTTCTTTTAATTTCTTTCATCTTTTTTCGTTGCTTTGACATTTATACTGTGTACTTGTCTAGTTTTACTTTTAACAGTATAAGAGGCCTGTCTTTTTCTTATAAGTTTTATTGTAAATATTTCTTATTAGTTATTGGAATTTTTTTTTCTTTTTGCTTTTATTTATAAAAGTTATTAAATAGGTACTTTCAGTGACAAAGTATATGCTGTTTATGTGCACAATGCAATAAAAAAAACACGTAAAAACTTTAGAAAAAATAGAAAAATGTTCATAAATATCTGTCGTGTCTGCTACAAGCAGCTTGCACTAATGTACTTGGTATGTTCGTACATCGAACATGGTTGGATTAGATACGAATACTTGGACATTGTCCAAGTGACGCTATCGTGTGGTAATTCCAGGTATTCATTTCAGGTGTACAGGTTCACATGTATTCGTATACAAAAAGGCAAAAAAAAGTGCACATGTACTTAGAGGAGCGTTGAAAAATGCTATTGAAAATCGAAAACTAAAACTTATAATAGAAAAAACTTAAAGCCGAAAGCGGTGGAAGTCCTTTTACATATTTCACTATTTATACCGCATCTGTAAGTATAAATAATAAATATGAACACAAGACAGGACACTATATCAAAAAGATAATAATTTTTTTTTTATTGACACATGCAATCGCTTGTCGCCTTACAAGTACGTGTACACGGATGCCGGTACGTACTCGTACAAGTGGCAGATCAAAACGACATGGCTTTGTAGCCTCCGCAAATCGCTCATAGTCATATACCTACTCGTATATAATACCGATCATAATACAACAGATTTCACTGTAGAAGTGAGTTCGAGTATGCACATACCAACCAACAAACATATTATAATATTTTATATGAACACATATTTACCTGAAATTCATCAGATTCAAATAAATTAATTAAATGCTTATTGTGTCATTATTAGAATTTTCCCAATCAATTTCCCATCATTGTATTTTGTGTATGGATATGTGTATGTGTGTGTGGATGCGTGTGGGTAGTTGACATCACGCTGGCCGAAAAGTTGCTGTTGCGTTATGTTCGGCGACGACTGACACTTTAGTTGGTCCCAAATGTGGGCAGACCGGACCATAATTTATAGACTTTGTCTTATCAGTTTGATTTTGGATAAATTTATTATTGTAGCCAATGCTTCTTGAAAAGTCAGCGTTTATTTATTTTTTTTTTGTATTTTTTTTGTGGCTATTATTGCTGTTGCTTCCACCTTAGCAAATTATATCTTAAGGCAATTTTTTTTTTGTTTCTCTAACAACGGATTACCAACACTGATTAGTGGAACTTCTTTGGTGACCATGATAGAAATTAGTTTTAAGTTAGGTACAGTGGAAGGTCCTATTAATTGGTTGAGGTTGAGAAATTTTTTTTACATTTTTTTTTTGTTTGTTGTAATAAGCTAATAGTAGAATAAAGCGTAAAAATTACGAATTTTATTATTTTCCACAACACCTGTTTGATTAGGGAAAAATAATATTTTTGTATAGCTTATAACCGTTAACAATTTGCATATGATTTCCGATGATTAACATGTAAATTTGTAGCAAAGTCTTATCCAATTTGTGCTTCAGACATTGAAATTAAATAAAACACATATAATAAAATTCAAACTTTCATGAAAATTTTTTTATTCATTATACATAAATATCTTTGTATAATAATTTTATATAAAATCTACAGAAATTTATAATTTGTTATGTGAAATTTTTATAATTTAAACTCGCCCAACTTCTGCTAATTTGAGCTAAGGAATGAGAAACTTTTAAAAGAAATTAATTTAAAATGAAGCCCAGTTTTTTTTTTAAATATTTAATTTTATTCTAATTTTTTTTTTCTTAAAAAACAATTTTATAAAAATTTATTTGAATTAAAAAAAAAAAAACTTATTTTAACAGAAAAAAATATTTAATAAATATTGAAAAACTTTTATGAGCTTTTTTGATTTTAAGTTAGGACGCAAACCCAAACTAATATTTTTCTGTCCGAACTTTGATAGATGAATAAAAAATATTGCTAAAAAAATTATAAAGAATTATCCAATTTATGTTTCGGAAGTTAAAATTTAATACAAAATCTTTCAAAATCAGATTTCGATAAAAATTTTATTTTCTTATATTGTATAATTGTTGCCATTATGTATAAAGTATAAGATCATTCAAATAATCGGCATGATGAGACTTTTTTGGAGGACTTGAAGGTAATTTTTAATGACTTTTTGATATTTCCTGCTGCTATTCTGCCATTACTTGACGTATGTCGGTTTTTTAATACTTTTAAGTTTAAGCATTCCAGTGGCCTCTGAAAAAAAATCCAATGGAATCAAATCTCACAATCTAGGTGGTAAATTATTATCAACAAATTCATAAATTACGCGTGCTGAGAATTTTTTGCGTTATAAAACAAAAATTTGTCATGTTATATAGCTTGTGGCGGATTTTTGTTTAAACAACATGTGGTCCAAATTAAAATGCCGAAGTTGAAGGTAAAAAAAAGGCTTATCATACTGCTATTGTGCTCACAATTAACGGTTAAAGTCCCATTTCGCGCATACAATGGCTTTTCCACAGTCGCCCGCGGGTTTTCAGAGCCCCATATACGAACATTTTGAGAAATAAGCCTCATTGCTGAAAAAACTTTAGTTGGAAAATTCAGTGTCAATGGCTACACTCACTTGTGGATTTTGAGATCCTCATATATGGCAATTTTCCATAGTGACATATCCATGGAGCAAGAAAAGAGCCTCCAAACATAAAAAAAAAACAATTTCGTATGAAGTTTTTAAAATTTTATTACGTGAAATGATCTTTCCAGTAGCCTCTCAAAAAAATTCCAACGGCATCAAATCGCATAATCTTGGTGGTCAATTGATATCAACAAATTCAGAAATTACGCGTCCTGAGAATTGTTCGTGTAATTAAGTAAAAATTTGTCATGTTATATAGCTTGTGGCGGCTTTTTGTTTAAACAACATGTGGTCCAAATTAAAATCCCGAACTTAAGGGTAAAAAAAAAGGCTTATCATACCGCTATTGTGCTCACAATTGACGGTTAAAGTCCCATTTCGCGCATACGAAAATTCACTTATTTAGTTCGAAAATTCAGTGTCAATGGTAACACTCACTTGTGGATTTTGAGAGCCTCATATATGGCAATTTTCCATAGTGACATATCCATGGAGCAAGAAAAGAGCCTCCAAACATAAAAAAAAAACAATTTCGTATGAAGTTTTTAAAATTTTATTACGTGAAATGATCTTTCCGGTAGCCTCTCAAAAAAATTCCAACCGCATCAAATCGCATAATCTTGGTGGTCAATTGATATTAACAAATTCAGAAATTACGCGTCCTGAGAATTGTTCGTGTAATAAAGTAAAAATTTGTTATGTTATGTGTAGCTTATGGCGGATTTTTGTTAAAACCACATGTGCTCCAAATAAAAATCCCGAAGTTCTGGCAAAAAAAAGCAGCTTATCTATCATACCGCCATAGTGCTTACAATTGACAGTAAAAGTCATATTTCGCTCATACAATGGCTTTTTCACAGTTGTCTGTGGGTTTTCAGAGCCCCATATACGAAATTTTTCAGAAATGAGCCTCATTTCTGAAGAACATTTTGTTCGAAAATTCAGCATCAATGGCTACAGACACTTGTGCATTTTCAGAGCCTCATATATGGCAATTTTTCATATTGACATATCCTTGGAGCGAAAAATGAGCCTCCACACTAAAAAAAAAACAATTTCGTATGAATTTTTTACAATTTTATTATGTTGAAAGGCAAACCTAAAGCTAACCATACAGTATTTTGCTTTCCGAACCGCAAGATGGATAAAACCCTGTCATTAATGAAAGTTGAATAACTTTAGCTTTATTAAAAGTGTTGTCTTTGTTAGTAGAAATTATCAACAATTTACATACAATTTCCAATTATTAACATATAAATTTGTTGTACATTAAATTTAATTTTAATTATTTTTAAATATTTTCCTTACTTTAGAGATGTGGGTTAGACGATTCCAGTTGATTAATGCTAGAGATATAAACATACCTTTTGGTTAATATTAATTTATAACCAAAAATCTTATGGTCGTATATTGCTCTATCATTTAATATTAAGAATTTCATAATAATGAAAAGGTAAATATATGAAAACGGATAACAAAGAAGTAAAAAACTATGAAATCCAGTTGACATTGTGACTCTAAATTTTGGGCTCATCATAATCAGAGGCTTTTATGATCGATTATTCACTTTCGATTGAATACAACGCACAGTAATGTACAAAAACATCATTTGTATTACAATATATTGTATACTATTCGCAATTATAGTTTTGATAATAATAAATTTATTTAGCAATAAATAGTTTTCCCTGTTAACAACTTACCTGTACCATGCAATGTAACAATTTCGATTACGAAAATGCTTATTTTTATTGGTATCTAAATTTTTAGTAGTCAATTTCTTAAGAAGATAACAAAAAAACATTACAGCTTTATTGATTTTTGATATTTGGCTTTTTTTAAAAAAAAAAGAAGAAATTTTAACAAAAATAAATAAAAGAAAAAAAAATTCAAAATAATTTTTATCATTTGTGTTTTTTTTTATCGTAATATGTTCGCAATTTTTCACAATTCCCTTGAAATGTAACATGGAATCATGATGAAGGATTGTACTTTTGTATCTATTCAAAATAATTTCGACTATTTTCTTTTTATATCTTTTTCTTTGAAATGTGAAATATTTAGTAACATAAATTTCGTGCTGCTTTATTTATACACGCTACTTTGTTTTTAGATTAATCGTTTCGTTTAAATAAATAAAGTTAATATTATTCCTTTATTTTTAATTTTATTTAATTTAAATTTTATTGCCATTCATTTATAAACTTAATTTACGAGTGGTAGTAGATTTCGTTTGAATTGTTTTTACTATTTTTTAAGTTTACTATTAATAAAGAAGTACTAGATTTTGTTGAAATAAATGTGGATGAATTCATGTAGATTTTTATATGGAAATTTTTTTTTGATTTATTATGTAATAAAATTGCAACTACATTTAAATTACGTCAATCTAATCATAGATTAAATGGCGTCTGTTTGCAAAGAGTATTTTTTTTTAAAAATTTACTCTAGTCAGTGGAGGATACAAATCTAGGGCCATAGGCACCTATGGTCTGGGAAGAGAAATTTACAATTATTTTCGAATTTACAATTATTTTGAAGATATTTCAGATCTTAATTTCTATTTCGTTTAAAATAAAACGATCAAATTAATATCCAAATGTTAGGTTCTTTAGACAGAAAGTTAAAGGTTATTTTATATCACCCCAACCATGAGGGTATTTGGTGACTTTATACGACGTATGGGAAGCTATTTAAATGAGACTGATCTGTGGTTAATAGGGTAAAATAGTGGATTTTTTGAAGTTGTTTGCTGCAGGAGTTCCACATGTGGGAGTAATTATATATGCAAAGTAATTTTTGGTCAAGTGGTATTCATATAAAATGTGAGCGATGGTGCCACAGAATTGGCATTAAGAACGGTTGGTAAAAAAGTTATCGCCATTGGACCAGTCTATATTGGGAATACCTGTGAGCACTGGGCGACGGACAGTTTCTTCAGCCAGTTTGTCAGCACAAAATTTCCATGTAAACCGACACTCAACGCAATCTAAATTTTTTCTAGTCGAGAAATAGATAAAGGCATTAAATTAGCAGCCACTAAAATTGAAGGCCGATTAACATCGACAAATCGCATAGTTATGCGTCCTGGGAACTTTTTGCACAATAATGATTAAATTTGTCGAATTATGTGGTTGTGGGTGCCTTTTTTATAGAAACCACACATGGTTTAAATTAAAATCTCGAATTTCAGGCCAAAAAATATCGCTCTTTATAGGCCATAGTGCTCAAAAATATTTTCTTCTTCATTTTCAACGAAATACGGACCAATGACATCTTCAGACTAAAATACACATCTTTCCGCGGATACAATGGCTTCTGTGTGGCCATTTGTGGGCTTTCAGAAACCCATATACTGCAATTTTTCAATAAGAAAAAATATTCACCGAGCGAGGAAAAGAGCCTCGGTGGTGAAAAATCATCAGCTTGTCAGCACCAAATTTCCATATACTCCGGCACTTAACACAATCTAAATTTTTCTTTGCACCGAAAGCAAAGTTGGTAAATAGATGAAGACATAAAATTGACAGCCACTAAAATTGGGGGCCGATTAACATCGACAAATCGCATAGTTATGCCTCCTGGGAACTTTTTGCACAATAATGATTAAATTTGTCGAATTATGTGGTTTTATAGAAACCACACATGGTCCACATTAAAATCTCGAATTTCAGGACAAAAATATCGGTCATTATAGGCCATAGTGCTCATTAATCTCTTCTTCTTCATTTTCAACGAAATACGGACCAATGACATCTTCAAAATAAAATACACACTTTTCCGCGGATACAATGGCTTTTCAGAGCCCCGTCTACTGTAATTTTGCTTATTGACATATTCACCGACCGAGAATAAAAGCCTCGATGCTAAAAAAAATTCGCCTCTTAAAGTGCGAAACGTGGCTCCAGCAGAATCATCGATGTTGTTAGAAACATTTTCCAATTGTAACCCCTTTGTTTGGTGGTAAAACGATTCATAATGTAAAATAGCAAATCTTTATCTAAACAAATGCAACCTTGGAGGGCCTGTATTAAAAAGAAAAAAAACCACATATGGTTCAGATTAAAATTTTCAAGTTCAGTCCAAAGAAAGTTTGCTTATCACACTGTCATAGCGATGAGAATTACAGCTAAACAGCCTCTCCTTCTTCATTTTCAACGAAATACGGACCAATGACATCTTCAGAACAAAATGCACATCAGACAAGCAATTTTAAAAATAAAATGGGGTCTCCAACAAAAGCGCGAAACGTACTTAAAAGTTAAAATGAATTTTAACTCATTGTTTGATATTTTAATTTAAGAATTTTTATCGCATTAATCGGTAATTATATTGTTAAATGGCCACTTTGGATGACATATATGTTTGACAGCTGTCAAATGACTGGGCTGTAATTTTCGAACTACAAATTGAATTACCCATTTTATCTTTGGTAATTTATTTTGTCAGAAATGTGAAAACAATATTTCTTTTTTTTTGTGATTTTTGGAACAACATTAGTACTTAGAAATGTTAATGCTAAGTACCACGACACTAATGGACATTTAGCGACTGAATGTCAAAAGTCATATTCGAACTCGAGTGGGTGAGTGCTTACTAGTCGCAAATATGTTCAATTTCTCCACACCAGAAGACGAACAAACTACATTTTTTATTGGTAAAAAAATGATATTTATTTTCAAAATTCCATTTTTTTTTAAATTTAAAAATACAAAAAAAAGTACGAGATCATTAGGGGATGTGAATTTGCCCACATCCCCTAATGATCTCGTACTTTTTTTTGTATTTTTAAGTGTAAAAAAAATGTAATTTTGAAAATAGATTTCATTTTTTTGAGTGTAAAAGAAATGGAAATTTACCAAATACTTTTTAAACTTTAAAATTTAAAGTAAAACCCATTAGAAATCGGTTGTTTAGCATTACTTGCGCTTTTGTTTGTGTCCTCCTTAATTTGTTTACTATTTTTTTTTTTTAATAATTTTCATGAAGAACTCAGTAATTTTTAGAAAGATTTTATCTTTTCCACAATAATTGCACCAATTTACAGATGAACTTGAAGTAATTTTCTAAGCTGAGTTTTTGTTCAATCACGTTTTTTTGTAAAATATTGTAGCCATCAGTAAACTCTTCCTAAATTTTAACTATTTTTAATGAAACATGCAAAATTTTAAATATTAAATGTAGAAATTAAGGAAAAAAATTATTATAAATGCTGCATTGGCATGGATTGTCCCACTCAAATCACGATTTTGCATTCACTTTAATTCAAGTTCAGTTTTCCAGTTTTTTTCCAAACTTTCGGTTTTTTGCAAAATCTTGAATTCGTTAAGGTAATTTATTTATTTATTTTTTTTCATTTAGAAATTACTCTTTGTAATTAATGCAATAATTTCAAATATTAAAAATAATTGCATAGCACATTTATTTTTATTTGGATTTAAAAGTAAAATTCTTATCGTCTTTAGCCATAAAAATTTCATTGATAATAATTATTAATTAGTTAAAATTTTTAAATTAATATTAATCGATAAAAGGGAGGTTTTTTTTTAACCTAATATAATTAAACTAATAATATTTTATGATTCCGACTTTCTTTGGTAATCTGATTAATTAGTTTTCAAGGCAATTTGGCCACGATATCCATCTCACACTATAGAGAAATAATCTTTTATTCTACGAAAGAACCAATCTTCTTCAAGATATACTATATATCTAAATATTAAGAAATTTAATTTTAAATTTCCCAAAAAAATATAATCTTTAATATTTACTAAGAAATTATGACAACCCAAATAGATACTCACAATCTTCGATTAATGGTAATTCAATTCGATATCATCAAAGACATTTACCTCCAATTATGGTATACAACTTTAGGATAAAATTTTTGTGATAATAAAGAGAGTTTATTTAATTTCGAAAACTGTTCAAATATTAAAATCACTAATTTTCAGTTGAAATATTTTAATTTTTTCATTCCAAATATGGACGAAATTTTTTCTACAAAAATAATGTGTGTATTTATTATTTCCGAGTTTATTGGCTTCTTCTATTCATTTTTGGGATTGTAATTTTTTAACAAAAAAATTTTTTTTCTCTATTTTCTATGGTATCTACTCGTAGTGTTAATTAGACAGAATTCTATGTCAACAAAAAACTCCAAAATAAATCAATAATTCTTAACTTAAACTAAGAGTATTCGCAATTTGTTTACAATCAAGATTATGTGTAGGCGATTTTAATGCTACTTAATTGACTATTTAACAATTTAACTAGAATCTTAAAAATGTTCAGATATTTCTATTAGAAATTTTATTTGAAAAAATGTTTGTAATCATTAGTTTTTTCTTACTTAAACTTTTACTTTGCTGCTAGATAGGTTGAAAAGTCTATAAGCTTTCCAGGAGATGGCGTTGAAATTTTTTTTATTTTTTGACAAGTATCAGTTGCGAAAACGTTAAATAAAATTTGTTCATTGAATTATAGCATCTGAACAAAAAATTTTTGGCAAAGGAAAAATGTGAATTTTGATTATTAATTAAATATTTTTTTATGGAGAAAAAAAACAATGTACAAAAAAAATCGTTGGCTTAATAAATGTTGTAAGAGGATGAAAAGTTCTGTTGTATTTAAATGTGTGCTTGTGAACAGATGTGATGGTAAAATTTTCGATAATCCAAAAGTGAAGATTATATTGTCAATATGGTAAGAATCTCAAAAGAACATTGAAAAATATTACCGCAAAATGGCTGCCGCCTTTATTATCAATTGATCAAAAACGCAATGTTGTGTCGCAAGTTCTGAGCAATTTTTAAACGTGTTTTAAACGAAATCTTTTGTGTCGATTCCGATTCATAATAGTTGATAAACTATGACTTCATCAATATATGACAACATGGCAAAAGTCAACCGCTGCAACGAAAGATTCAGCAAACAGCAGGAGAGGTTATGGACAGTTTTATTGCGGGTTTCTCGTTACACAATATTTATCGAATATCATGCAGAGAGGAAAAACAAGAACATAAATCGTATACTGTATTCGTGAACCATTTTAGTTACGAAAATAAGGATAAACTACTAGAATAAAATGCTTTCCAATAATTCCAATGCTTATGAAAATAACCCTCTTTAAGGGTTGGAGAAATCGTACCAGTGTTTCCAGATGGTTGGTATAAAAGTATCAAACTAAAAAGAGCCTATATTAAAAAATAGAATAATTTCTGACAAAAGACAGTATTTTTATTATTTACCTTTGAACTTATTATCACATGTAACGGCATATCCATTTCGTGGTTTACAAAGTACATTCGTGTCATTTGACAGCTGTCAGTCTTAAATATCATCCAAGAGGACATTTGTTATGCCATTTTGAATTGTATATTTTAAAGCTAAATAACACTTTAAAAGATATACAGATTGTGTGCTGGTTAAGAGGCTTTTTTAAATCCTTTTTTTTAAAACTAAATTTAGATCAACGATTTCTGGGTTGGTGAATGCGCCAATTAGGAAAATTGATCTATATGGGGCTCTGAAAACCCACAAGCGACTGTAGAGAAGCTGCAAAAAATAAATGGCTGGTGTACATTTTAGTCTTAAGGCGTTATTGGTACGTATTTGTTTGAAAATGAAAAATCCGAGACCATTAACGTCAATTCTGAGGGTTATAACCGACTTTTTTCTTTTGACTTGCGGTAAATTTTGATCTTTTTCGAAATATACGATAAAGATCAAAACTTACCGCAAAAGAACCGAGTCCTCGACACAAGATAAATATTCGTTGTTGTTTGAAAAAAATGACTGGTCGAAAATACCAAACATATAAAGCTTTAGTTTGAAGTTTGATGACGCTGTGTTGTTTAGCACTTGTTGGACAGCCATTCATAGTGAACGCTCTCAATGAATTTGTAAACATGGAAAAAATTGGGTTCTTAGTCCAACCAATATCAAAGTCGAGCTAGACTCTACTCTGGGGGAGTCTGTTCCTTCGCTTACAACAATGAAATATTTGATCAAAGAGTTTAAACAAGGTCGTATGGGCTGCCAAGGCAAACATGAGAGTGGTCGCCGCAATTAGGTGATCACGCTAGAAATGGTGAAGAAAATCCACAAATGGCATTGCATGGCCGTCGAATGAAAGTGCACGACTTAGCATACATGATCGGCATTTCAAAAAATGCTGCACATCGCATATTGACTGAAAATTTGCAAGTGATAAAGCTGTGCGCAAGATGGGTGCCGCGTTTGCTAACAATGGAACAAAAAAAGCGTCGTGAAGATTTTCCAATCAAAAGTTTGGCAATAAAACCGAGTTTATGTGTCAATTCATAACCATGGATGAAATATGAGTTCATTACTTCACACCTGAGCTGAAGGAACAGTCAAAACAATGGACTGAGCGGAGAATCGACTCCAAAGAATGCGAAGACAAAGCCATAACGTCAGTTTTTTGGGAAGCGCGTGGCCTAATTTTGATATATTTTCTTCAAATAGGGGAAAAAAAGTCAACGGCGAGTAGAATGCGATGGTCAAAATGAATGAGTTTAAAGTTCAAATTGCTTCTTTACGTACCCTATTCGCCAGATTTAGCCCCCTCATATTATTTTCTCTTTCCCCAAACTTGAAAAAAAACGGCTCAGTGGCAGAATATTTGCCAACAATGACGAGGTGGTCTTTGGTTAATGGATATTTGACGATCTTGACGGTTCTTACCATAAACGGGGTACCCAAGCTATTGACCATCGGTGGGAAAAGTGTATCCACATAAAAGGAGACTATGTATTGATACTTTTTCCAAAAAATGTTTATCCTTTCTTTGTTAGGTCATGTACTTATCAAACTACCCTCATATAATAATAAAGCTTATTCCAATATTAGAAAATACAAATTTAATCGAAATCTGATTTTAAAAATGTACTTTAATTTAACTTTACTTTTTTTTCAAAGCATAAATTTGATAAACTTTTAGTATATTTAAAGAATAGAAATTAAAGGCTTTCTTCATTATATTGAGTAGTAAAATCTTTATATTGTGTAGAATCCATTATACAATAGATTATATATGTACTCCTGAGTCAACCATTACAGATAATCATGCCAGCATAGTATAATTAAAAGCATTTGTAATCCGCAATGATATTCTTAAATTAATTTTATAGGAAATGTTTGCAAAAATAAACTTTCGTTTACACAATCTATTTAGTTTAAGATGGGAAAGATGTTTTTTATTATCCGTTCTTCTTATCAAATCGAATTGGCAATCTATTGCTTCCGTTAAGGAATATCTATTTTCACTTGATGAACATTTCTGACTGTTAACATTCACTGTTGTACAATAAAAATATGTACCTTCATTTGACATTATTATTATATCTTAAAACAATCGTGTTAGTCTACAATACTTTACCACTTCGACAAGGTACTTGTACTTGCACTTTTCATTTGATGTCTCTAGACACGCAAATCTGTATTTTTTTTTTCTCGTGTCATTTGTTTTGTAAATAATTTAGCTTTTTCGAATGAGGGAGTAGTCATTGTGTACGAACTCATGTAGTCACAAAAAAGTAATGAAATCGATAATAAAATAGAATAAGTCGTATTGTCTAAAGCTTCCGAAATAGTGGCCCCCGTACAAGTTTGACATTTTCATAAGACATCGTAGTCTGTATCTGACATTGCGACATGTACTCGTAAACGATTTTGCTCATAAAAGTAATAGTTTCGCCCCTTTTTGCCATTTCCTATGCAAATCTTAAGCAAAGATATTGTATTATTTTCTCATACCGGAGTAGATTTCCATTTTCGTTTAATATTTTCATTAAAAATTAATGAAACCATAATAATTTGTTAGTATTTCTTTCCTTTTTTTTCAATTTTACCAAGCCCATCTACTCGTATTCAAAATAAAATGTCGAAAAACGCCTCTGCGGCAAAAAAAAATTGATCACTTCCATTAAAAACTAACAAGCAAATTTTAAGAAAATGGAATTTGAGTTTTTGAATTTAAATAAAAATTTGCTAAAAAAAAATTTTGTTACCATTCGTAGATGAAATAGGAAATTGTATTCGTCCGTTTGTCGCCAAATATTGCTAAAAGTTTTCTGTTTGCAAATAAATAAATTTCTTCATTAATAGTTTATTAAAGATTATGGAAGTACAAGTACATATTCGCCTGTCCATAATAGATTAGAATATTCTTCGTAAGAGTTTTCTCTAATTTTCTTTATTAATAATTTATTAAATCGATTCAAAAGGTATCATACATAATAGAGAAGATTACTTTGTTTATAGGTAAATAATATAAATAATATTAATTTTTTATTTTTTATTTTTTTGGTTTGTGTTAGACACTCTGACAAAGGACAAGGTAAAAACTTTGTAAATGATTAGATCAATTTTATATTGTATTTTGTATTGGTTTACTTGTATATGTACAATAGAATATGAATTTTATATGATTCTTCTTCTTATTTTTTGGTATTTGTGTGTAGGTCGTTTTAATAAAACTATAAAAAAAAACTCTGCAAGCTATAAATTTCACATGGAATTGATTTCTCGATAAAGTATGCAAAAAGGTAGTGTTCAGCATTTAGGTAAATGACTAGCTATTTATTTCTAAGCCACACAATATACAAATACAATTGTGGAATATGGTATATCTGCCATGGGAATAAGTTATATATGGGGTAATATTTGAAAAGTCACCCAAGATTAACTTTCTGTCCAAAATAGTGTTTTTCTGTTCAAAATGCATTCATTCAGTGTAAGCAAAATTTATTCTTTGAATTGAATTGAATTGAATTCAGTTTAATTTAATTTTTTCTAGTCAATCTGAAATTATAGTACAAAAGAAAAGATTTATTGCCAAAATTAACTCATTTTATTTAATGAAAATTTGGTAAATTTTTATAGATGTTTTTTTTTAGTAAATTTTGTGTGTTTTAAATGAAATGTGTTTTGGTAATGTAGAATTGCAAAAATTTAATTATGATAAGATAATTGAATTTTTTTTTTTACTTTTGAAGAAGTCTTAGCACTTATCAAGAAATTGAAGAATATGAAAATAATCAGGTTCTGGTAATAATCAGGTACAGGTTATAGAAAGAAAGTGGTTTAAATTTGCTAGAATGTATATAAAACTGATGTGACGGAGATTGTAGTCTTACAGCCAATTGAGTGGAATATGAGTCTTATATTTCCCAATTCTTAAAAGAATGTGACCTTCAAGTTAGAGAGCACAATATATTTGCCCAATCCTCTGGAATTTTGCCATTATAAAAATAATTCTTGAACCCAATAAACCAATAAACCGCTCCACTTCCTACAGACCAATAAGTCTCCTATCAAACCATTCAAAAATCTTAGAAAAACTAGTCTTCCACTGCTTATAGTCATCCACCAGGATCCTTCCTTCCATCTATTTCCTAGTCCTAAAATCATTTCAAGTAAACGAATCCAACGAATTCCAATATTTCTTCAATATTGGCTGGTGTTCCACAGGGAAGCTTACTTGGACCCATTCTCTACAACATTTACATATCCGTTATTCCAAAATGTTCCGATATCTTTTTTGCTACAAACGCTGACGATACGACCTGCCTTGCGACTAGCGAAAATCCCCGACTTGCTTTCGAAATGCTCCAATCTCAAATCCAAACCCTTCAGAACTGGTTTACCAGGTGGAGAATAAAAGTCAAAGAACGTTAATCTACTCACATAGCTTTTACCCTCCGTCATGAACCATATCCTCCCATATACCTTAAGAGCAGCGAAATACCAAAACACACCGAAGTTCGGTATCTAGTTCGGTAATTCGATAAAGGCTTGACATGGAATTCACACACAAGACTTAAAAGATAAAAAACAAAAAAGACTAGACGAACGTTCTTAACTTACTATTGACATCGAAGTACTTTTATACAATGCCCTACTGAAATCAATATGGACTTACGGACTAGAACTCTGGGGTCCTACTAAGCCTTTTAATTACCGTCGAATTCAATCCCTTCAATCGAGAATACTCCATACTATCGTCGACGCTCTCTTTTATGTTATTGTGGTCCCTTTTTTTCATGATGTTATATTCCTTTTAATTGTGATCTTGAGGTCTCTTTTGTTCATGATTTTACAGTGTCTCGGTATGAAAAGGTCCATTCCCGTGTCTCTAATCATACTAATCCCCTCGTTCAAGCACTGTTCTTTAAAAAAAAACACCCATCAAAGACTTTAGCATCACTGGTCGCGTGATTTATTAAAATACTAAGTCTTAACCATAAGCACACGCTAGCAGCAGAAGCTTCAATGGATGTTAACTCCACAACCATTCAATTTAATTATTATTATTATATAAATCTTCTTGTTACTATGTGTTGTTGTAGATATCTGTAAAAAAGTTTTAAAAAAAGAAAGTTAGAAAACTTTAAGTTCAGCGGCAGAAATTTGCTTAATATCGAATATAAAAGCTTATCAAACATCATCACTGAACGTCTGAGGTTGTACCTTTTATCCATATCCAGATTTTCACAACACAACTGATCCTAAAGAAGAACCGAAAAATAGCTTATGACAGCGTTAAGAGGGATGAGGTCTTTAAAGCAATGGCAGAACTTGGCACTCCTACGAAATTAATGGCCCTTACCAAGGGTATACATTGCTATATAAAAATAGCACTCAAGGTCGGAATTCAATATAAAGGGTACTATCTCTATTAAATCACCAATGCTACTTCCGATATAGACATTATTAAGCGCAGTTATTGTAGTGTCAGTGAGATTTTTGTTGGCTTGCAGACAGTCTCCAATTCTATGGGTCTAGGGATAAACAACGACAAACCGACTTATACGAGGTGTGGTCGCAAGAAAATGAAACTTCAAAATAGTGTCCTGACAGCCTGGATTCGCCTTCTTCGTGGTAGTGTTGAAAACCTTCAACTGGATTTTCCTTCAGCTCCTCGGTTACTTACTTTTACATATTATAGACAGTACTAATATGACGTTATTAGGGAGCAAAAAAAAAGTCACTTAGACTAGGATAAGGTGAATAGGGAAACTGGGTAACAACAGGAGTCGCTTTTTCCGCCAAAAACTCGTGAATGGTAGGAATCATTGCCATAGTAGAGCAATCAAGTGTCTGCTATGTCTGATCTGACGCAAAGTACCCTTTTTCTAAGGTGACAAGGACTTTTTTATAAAAAAAACTTGTTAAGCGACAATAGAAGCATACAAAAGCCGTGTTTTTATCAATTTTCGATGTTAAATGACTCTCTGAAATAAGTTCGTTTTCCACTCTTTCTCCTACCACTAAAAATACTTTCTGCCACCGGGAAACCTGTGCTCTTGATATGGAATGTTCCCCATAGGCTCTTTCTAACTTTCTGTAGTTCAAACTCGCTTAACACAAATTTTGATGGTCCAAATTTCGATATTCCATTTTTCCCTCTTAGTACAAGCTATGTAGAGGGGATGGCTGCGCTGTTGCCAGATTGCTCTCAGTGATGCCAGTCTCATTGCTTGTATACAATATCTTTTTTGCATCCTTTTATACTGAATCATTATATACACTATAACAGCTAAGATATAGTAAAGATATTTACCTCAGTTCTATTATTTTTCTTAAATGTATTTATTTTTATATAAATAAATTCCTTACACATTTTCTAACCTTTTTTTTATTAAAAGTATTTAATAATGTATCTAATTTGATTTAAAAATAATATAATTTATTCACAATTTAATATATTGCATATAATTGTTATGGTAGCGTCATCGTTGGTCGTGATGATTTGGTCGTTACCCAAGAGGTCGTTACCCCACAACAATCTGCCCATTAAGCTATCATCAACCATGCCCAGCTAAAACATGTGCTCTCTGGGCTGAACTTAACGTTCGGAAAATATATATTAAACCTCCTCATTCCTATTCAATACCAAAAAAAAAAAAAAATACCTTTCGATATTTCTTTCCCAAACCAAAACATAATTCGCAATTTATTTCGAAAACGTTTTAAAATTCGAAGATATATCAAATTTTCGACTTTTGATTATGACAGTACCAGGGATGTCAAAAATATATTTAAGGGAGTTAATTAAACATATAAAACGGAAATTATAAACGATTTTTGTTTATTGCGAGAAATTAAAGCATATCAAAATATGGAGAAGACAATATTAGAGCATTGAAACATTGCACAAAAGCAGTTATTTTTTTATTTTTCTTACCTGTTATTATTGCTAATGGCCTATAATCAAAAAGCCCCCACCAAAATATTACTGCCACTGTATTTTTGTATGTATAATCTATAATATTGTATAAGCCTTCGAATGATGGCATACCATAGCATATTATGCCACAAATCGCTTGAAACCAGGACAAATTTACAATATGTTACAAGCTAATATATTATTGAATTTTTAAATTGTCAACATCCAAAAACAATTTTAACATTGAATATTATTTTAAAAAAAGTTTGTATACTTTTATATGGAAATAAGTTCAAAATCAAGTTCACGGTTATTTATTTGACATCACAAATAAATTTCATTTAATATTAAACCGATTATTGTGGATGGTTAGTTAGAAATTTATTCAATATTGGATAAAAAAAAAAAACTAAATCTACTAAATATGTTTACGTTTTTTTTATATTTATGCTAAATATAGTAAACTGCTAAATAGTAGATAACCAAAAATAACTCACTAATATTAATGCTTAAAGTATGGGGAATTAATCAAAAAAATAACAATTTTTCGAAAAAAAACAGAGAAAACCATTTAAAATAATCGAATTATTTAATTTAGATCGATTGGTATTGTCAAAAATTTACTGATTTTTTACTATAAACGCTTATAAGCAGTAAAGTTTTCATCAACTAAAAAAAATTTAAAAAAAAAAAACAGTATCCAATTTAAAATGTCTTAAAGTTAAGATACGAATTTTAAGTGTTTGGGTTTGTACGTTCGTGATGCCATCTTAACTGAACTAAGCACAATCATCGAAAAATTTTGAAACTTACTTAAATGGACTGACTAACTTGTTCGTAGGTTTTTTTTGTGGGATTTCTTAATTTTTCGTAAATACTTTTACAATTTAACTTGTTTTATAATTATTGAAATTTCTAAGATATTTTCTATTGCGTCATTAATTATTCATTACGATTGCCAACCATTGCACTGGCATCTTTAATTTTTTGGCAAAATATTTGAACATGAAATGAAAAATTTCACTCTCCGTACGAATATTCCCAGCCAATCCCATGGGGCTAAATAGTATCGATCTGGAGGCGTTATCGTTAATTTTCTTTGCTTATTCGTGTTTGTGGTCTTTGACCTGACTAGTGAGTACGAAACATGTGCAACCCCACAACCTTTTTATTCACAGGTGGTACATACTTGCAATAATGAGTATATTTTTTTTCGCTAGTAGCATCACTATCTCAACATTGATCATGAACATTCCCTTCTGACATGGTCTCAACCGACATGATATTCTCATCTTAAACAACGTGAACTTCTTCTACGTGTATCAAATATGATCAGACTCTTTAAAATTAACACCGCCTGCTGATATTTATCCTAAAAATATTTATATGAAAATTCTTGTTCTTCATGAAAAGGAAAATAATCATGTGTACATTAATAAAAAAAATTCCCAATATTTGACCTTTTATCACCAATAATCTTATTCAATTTGATTATGTTTTTTTGATCCCTTTAATTAATAGAAAATTTCCAATAACATTTTCATGTTCATATGTTTAATAATTTAACAACAGTTGTTGTCAGTATTTTTTGTTTTTATTTTTCTGGTAAAAAAAAGTTTAAAATTGCTCTTCAATAAAGCATTAGATTGGAATTTACCTGCTTTGCAAAATATTAAATTTTGAAATTTATCCTATCAAAAATAATTTTTTTTTAAAATTTAGCGAGTCTTACGGTATACACGTAACATCTAACCTAGGTAACGTGAAATATATTCGAGTTAGGTTATTGATTGAAGTGATTTCACATATTTAGTACTAAATTAAGAAATAAATTCGTATAAAGAACTATATGTCAACATAACACATATTTATGTATTTTAATACACCATTTATAAAATGATTTGATTTATATTATAAATAATTATTTCACAACGTACAATATTTAGAAAAATTGCATGGCAATGCGTCGTGCTGAACAAGGCTAAAGTTAGCAGAGCGAACGGTTGTAAGCTGCGTCTTCTTTTTCTTTCTCCCTTTTTCTCTCTCCCTAGCTTTCTTTTCGAAAGTTATCAAAGCGCCATTTGTAGGCCACACCGAAAAATCAAATAATAGTAAATTGAGCAAATTAAATAGCGCGCGCTTCTCCCTACATACCGAGAGCTAATCTGTTACACATCAACAAAAGCAAACAAAACCCAGCTCAAAAAGGAATTCACGATCGCTTTCCTTATTAATATCCCACCTTGAAATTGGAAACCGTGGTTGGGAGCAAAGTTGAAAGGGACTGCTTCTCTTGACAGGTTTAAGAAGGCTAGAACTGATCCGTCCACATATAGGAAATTGTTGCTTGAACAGTTGGACGGATTAAAAGATTATTGACTGTTGTTCACTGATGTCGCCGCTGACACCGATATTACATCTTTTTCGGTCGTCGAACTTTTTGCCTGCAGCACCCGCACACTATGTTGTGGAATCTTCCCTTATAGGGCAGCTCCATATTACGGGGAGCTGTGGGCCATCAAAACGGCAATTGAAATTGCGATCAATATTTCCAGCCAACAAAACGTTACTATTTTCTTGCCGCCCTTAAAGCCATTTGTGGCCCATCGAGTGACCCAGTACTTAGCTTAATTCGCATGTGGGAATTGTGGGTAATGAAAGTACTGGCTGGAGAAACACTCCGTCGACCAGTGTTCACAGTCATTCCCAATCTACTAACAGAATGGCAACTAACACGATTAGCCATCCGCAGACACGATGACTGGACCAATAGCGACACTTTTTTGTCGACTCATTGGTTAACCACTAATAAACCAGTGTATTCAACATCCATACCGAAATTCTGGGCGCGGAAGCTCCTCAGAATCCGGATTGGACATACTGCTCTTACTCATAACTTCCTTTTGGGCAACACCAATCGTCCCTTCTACCAATCCTGTAGCATCCATTTCACTATCACCCATATTCTACAGGAATGCCACATAACCAAGAACTACTCTGCGAGCAGGATTCCTCCCATTATGGAGCTCTTCGATCCAACAACTCCATTCCCTAGTCCCCTATTTAAACTTTTACAACATACTAATCTGCTCCACAAATAATAACAAAATTCTCAACTTTCTATACTACTAACCACAGACCAGATAAATTCCCAAACGTACTACAATGTTGCCAAATGGCCTCACGGTCGTGGCGCTATGAAGTGACCCCTGGCATATGTCTAAGGGACCTTACAAACAAACAAACAAAAGCAAACAAAAAAACATCCTCTCTTCAAAATTCAGAAAAAAACTACGTCTGACAACAGAAAAAGAACAATTTGTAAAATATACACAAAATTATTAAAATAATATTGAAAAAATTCCCATTTAACGGCAAGGATTTATTTTTCGCACCGAAAATCCTATTTTCATTCTGTCTCGTTCACAACCATATCATAAAAACAGATACACATATTTTCAAATTTAAAAAAATAGCAAAAACCATCCTGAAAACAAACTACAGTCGACTAAGAGACAGAGAGCCGAGAGAAAAAAACAAAATTTCGGTTGTGAAAAAATAGTCAAATCTGTTTTTATTCTTTCTCCTTTTTGTTATTCTTCCAAAAAACGAGATGCAAATATTCTAACTAAGCTCAGTTTGTAACGCCATTTGTGCGGTAAAGTGTTGCCAACAAAAAAAAAATGTTCAGCGTTATTAAAAATGGAGCGCTACATGAAAGAACAGCGCGTTTTCATTGTTCAGCAATGGTTGAAAAAATAATAAAGGTTTCTTCTTCGAAAATCCAGCTGGTCAGGCAATAACAGTTAATGGTGCACGCTATCGCGACATGGCAATCCAGTTTTTTGTGCCAAACTTGCAAGATATGGTTGTGGACGACATGTGGTTTCAACAAAACATGCACTGTGCTTTCAATTAAAATTACGTCTTGCTTGTATTTTGGGACATCCTATATAAATGAGTATAAAACCAAATACTAGTATATGATTTTCTCAAGGAATAAGAAACGTGATAAATAATACTTTGAGGTTGAGGTTACTTAGGCGTTCATTTTTTTATGGTCTTTAATGGACTTCAAAATTAAAATAAGTGTTGTAATAAAGCGAAGGATTATACTCGGGAATACAGCCTTATTTAGCTGGAGCAAAATATTTCAGTGCAAAAAAATTTCATGAGCAATCAAGGTTCAGCTTTATAAGAGCTTAATAATGCCGACTTTAATTTATTGCTTCAAAATGTGGACGATGGCGGCCAGTGATGAAGCTGCTCTTGGTCACTTTTAAAGGTAAGCATTTTGCAAGACTTATGACCCTGTTCGTGAAGCTGTACCATATACCCCACATTGCAAAACTTACTTATTCGATAGAATTTTCTTTGGTAGCCCAGATGACAGATGTGCAAGTGCTAGACCGCCTTTGGTGTCAAAAATTTTAGAATGAAATCTGTGAAAAAGGAAATTTGGATACCTAATCTTGACGACGCTCGAACCCATAAAATTGTAGTGCCAACAAATAATACCGCACTATCCATTTCGTAGTTCGGTAAAT
This sequence comes from Atherix ibis, assembly GCA_958298945.1. NCBI lineage: Eukaryota > Metazoa > Arthropoda > Insecta > Diptera > Athericidae > Atherix > Atherix ibis. The sequence goes on from OY282605.1 coordinate 32,838,761, forward strand.
ACATCCCTATCATTTGACAGCTGTCAACAATATAGGGTGTCTCAAAATTCACGTAAGACATTTAACGATAATCCACTTTTTTGTGCCTAAATTTGAAGATATGGATGTGCTCTACATGTGGTTTCAACAAAACGACGCTACATGTCACACAGCACGTGAAACAATGGACATATTGAGTGATGAGTTCGGTGAGCAATTTATTTCACGTTTCGGATCGGTGAGTTGGAAGCCTAGATCGTATAATTTGACGTCTCTAGACTCTTTTTTATGGAGGTACGTGAAGTCACTCGTCTATGCCGATAAACCAGCGTCCCTTGCAGCCTCGGAAGATAACATTACACGTGTTATTAGCGGCATACCAGCATGGATCACTTAAAGTGTAGTCGCGGCTAACATTTACATGAAATAATCTTTAAAAATTAAATGGCAAGCATTGATTTATTGATTCAAATAAAAATTTCCAACACTTTTGTAATTTTTTTGTAGTTTTCTTTTGGGAATTTGAAAACCAAACACTTAAAAAATCACTTAATTCACTCAGCTTATTTCTTTTTCAATTTCAACTGTCAAATAACAAGCCTGCCGCACTGGAATGTACGTCAGTACTTGAACTACAACTGAAAAATTTAAACAAGAACTAATTCTACGATAAAACAGTCTAGAGTTTTGTGCATTCCTATATAAGACAGAAAAAGTTTTAAAATTTCGGCAGTAGCATCTTCATTCAGTTTGCTGTTACAGTCAGAATTATGTTCCTTCCATTAATACCAGTGAAAAATGTTCAAATTCTTTGGCGCCGCAATCAACTAATTTAGAAATCCAATGTTGCCATATTATTAGCGTCTCTATGCAAATTGAATGGAGAAGAAAACTTTCCTTAGTTGGTTGACAGTTGCAGCTTTGGCGCTGCAATTAATATTCGGCTATTCCGTTAATGGAAATTTAAAAGTCGTCTTTTAGGCGTCGAATTAAGAAAATCAATAATTTTTTGGCAAAATGAACTAACTCATTCCGATTGGTTTTCTCTTCTGAAAAATATATTATAAAAAGTTTTTGGTATATTTAAATTTGTTTTTATTAATTCGTATTTATGTAATTTCAGTTATTTTTAATTATATTAATTAATATATTGAGAAATATAATAAAATCACGCAATAATGTTGATGCTAATGAATTAAAAGTCATATCATTTTTTAAATTAGAATTTACATATTTTGCAGATACATTTGAGTAGAATTATTTCAAAAGCATCATTACCTCAGATAGTTGTCATTAATATTTAAATATTTTAAAAGATAGACATAGCTACGAACAGAAAATTTGTCCTATTAGCCATGATGGTAATATTGTTCATGATTTTATAGTATATATAAATTTAATTGTCCTAAAAAGAGTGAAAATTCCTAATTTGCATGAATTAAAAGTCAATTACGATATGTACGCTTTCGATTTTACCTGTACAATAATTCTGATGTATTGTTTTGTTTGATTACATGGAACATGTCAAACGTATTGTATTCAACGTACAATAAGGCCTAGCGGAAGCAGTATGGCTTTTGGGTGTGTACCTCTACCTACACTCCATAATAATATGCGATCCATCAATCGGAAAATGCTAAATCGATGTTGCAATCAATTTGTCAGATTTAATTTGCAATTTATTACACCGTTTTAATTGTTGTGTCTATTAAAAGATTTTACATTAAAAAAAAATCATTAAAAATGACCGAAGAATGCAGTGCAGGGTAGTAAGTTGGACCGAACAATGACCGAAGCGGACATAGGCCTATGGGCTTAACTCAACTGTTTCTATTTTTATGCAATTTATCGATGAATATGTGGGCATAAAGAACTTCTTAATATAGAAACTGTAATCTCTTATATTTGCTGTAACTAAAAGCGTTAGCCAAAGGCGATGGTGGTTCTGTTGCCAAGGTTGGATTGGTCAAATTATTATTCAAACAACTTCCACGTATTTAACGTGTCCTTATTGGCAAATATCCTACTGAATAAAACGAAAAAAGTTTATCTGCTATTCTTCTGGGGACAGGCAAACAAGTCCATGTGTGTACTAGAACCCTACACAAATTCCCAACCTTATATACGAATACATTAATTAAATATTTTGCAATCGATACTCGAGAGAAGATCTGTGAATCTCTGTCATGTTTCAGTTGTGATCAGGGATTGATAATAGACTGTGATTGTCCGCTTATAGCATAAATAATACTCGTACTTGGTTCGTCGATACAACCAACCTACAAACTGCTTAGGGCATGTCATTAAATCTAAAATTGTATCGTCTAGCAGTCCAATGACTGGTTTCCAAGAACTGGTTAACTTGAGTTAATCGTCTCAATACCCACTATACAGACTCAATAAAAATTAAATGTTAAAAGCCCTCTTAACTATTCAAATGAAGCTAGAGTAACAATTTACTGAGGAAAAGATAGAAAAGAAAAGAAAATTTTTTAGCGTTGGTGGTCTTGATTCTATGCAGTATCTGAAAAAATCTTTTCGAACATGAACGTGGTATGCAAAAGAAGATCGATAAAAGGTCTAAAAACTGCATTTAATGGATAAATATTTTCTTTGACCTTGGAAGAAAATCCACTCAAGCACATTTTTATAGAAATAGGCACAAATTTAATCCTATTAACGAGACCTAATAGGTTTTTTTTACATACACGATCTTTTCAAATAAAAGTTTTTTTTAAAATAATTTTTCAAAGAAAATAATTTTTTTAGGCAAATTGTTTACAATTAAGATTTGAAAAATCCAAAAAAAAGAAACTTAATAAAAAATTACTCTTTGGTTATTACAATTGTAAAAGATGTTACCTGGCTTTTGTCAGCAATATAATTGACATCAGCTAATTTAATAAAAGCAGGTAACAACGGCATCTGTAAATATACTTAAAAGAAGAATATTAAATAGAAGTACTTCAGAGTGTATACGAGTTTTACACTTGATAAGCACATAATTATGTTAGAATATAAAAATGATATAAAATTGCCCATAAAACAAGGAATCAATTTAGATAGTCCTAAGCAAACGAATATCATGAAAGCGTTTTATTACAAATGTTGGTTGTTAAATGACCGTAAAACATCATGCGAACACGTTAATGCAATAACGAAAGTAATTCTATTAACATTTCTTTATATAATATAAACAAGTATATCTTTAAAAGTCTTCGTTACCTTTAAAAAAAAGGATGATTTAGGAATAAGCATTTTTAACAAAAGTAAACTCTAAAGAAATAACTAAAATTTTCAATAAATCAAATATGAAATTAAATTTTTTTAACATTATTTTGCTTTTAAATCAATCAAAAATTAAAAGAATTTCTTTTTTTTTTTTTGGTTTTTTCCAGGTGACATTACACAAAAAGGATATGAAAAGAAACGTACAAGATTATTGCAGCCATATTTAAATAAATGTTCACAACAAGGTGAGTAGTTACACAATAACGGCCTAAAAACCTACCTACACTAATGTAAATATTTATTATTTAAAAAAAAATTTAAATCTTTCCCAATTTGTTTTTAAGTTATTCCAAAAAAAAAAAAAAACAAATAATAAACTGTGCAATTTTTAATTAGATTATTTTACTTAACCAATAATTTAAGTGAAAATAATGAAAAGAAAATACTAATCGGCATTTTATTCCTGTTACTAATTTTACTATTATTTCTAAATTAGAAATTTCAAATCTAAAAAGTTGCTTTTTTTCATTTTCAATTATTATTAATCTTCTTATCGTCCCTTATCATAAAACTTATCCTCTTATTTAATCCTTTCCTATTTATGTTAAAACTACAAATATCTTGAAGCAAAAAATTTATTATAATTACCCTTTTTGTTAGCTAATAACAATAAACCCGAAAAAAATATTCTAAAATAGTTCAAATTTTATTGTTCAAAGGAAAAAATATTTATAAAAAAAAATAAACGATAAAAAAAAGGTAAACCGATAAAAATACCAAAATAAATTTTACATAAAGTAAGTCAAAAAAAAATATTTACAACTATACCATAGATTAATAGATGGCAGGGGCAACGGTAAAAGGAACTTTTGATTTACGAGAATGGTGTGACTATGAATATGAAGGAAATTTTGGTGGCAAATTGTACCAAGACACGAAATTTATAGAGAAATATGAGTTAAAAATTAAATTAAAAATAAAATCAACTTTGTGCCGTTTTTCTTTAAGAAGGTTAACATACGAGTCCTGTTCAAAAAGTATCGCGAATTTTGTGTTTTTTCAAAAGTTATTTATTTATTCATGAATATCTATTTTGTACTCTTCAAAGTAATCCCCACCAGATATTATACACTTGTGCCAACATTTTTTCGAACCCTCGAAGCACTTCAAAAAATCATTTTTTGTGATCTTGTTCAGTTCCTCCTTCGATGCCGTATTTATCTCCTCAATCATAGCGTATCGTCGTCCTTTCATGGGGCTCTTCAGTTTCGGGAACAAGAAAAAGTCACAGGGGGCCAGATCTGGGGCGCAAAAGCAACGATGCGTGAGCAGGGGCGTTATCTCCTTATTGACTGTTCTACCCTTTAGCAAGAACTCATGATGCACCACGCCCCTGCAATCGAAGAAAACTGTAAGCAAAACCTTCACATTCGACAGAACTTGGCGCGCATTTTTCGGTCTTGGCTCGTGCGGCAGCTTCCATTAGGATGATTGAGCTTTGGTTTCCACGTCATAACCATAAAGTCATGATCTGTCACCAGTGATGACCCTCTGGAGTAAATTTGGGCCGTCGCGAACAGAGTCCAACAGCTCCTTGGCAATGTTATTGCGATGCTGTTTTTGGTAGAAATTGAGCAATTTTGGTAAGAATTTCGCGGTGACTCGTCTCACGACCAAATCATTGGTAAAAATCGAATTGCACGAGCCAATCGATATGTTTATATCCTCAGCAACTTCTCTAACAGTGATTCGACGATTGGCAAATACTATTTTCTTTACTTCATCAATGTTTTCGTCTGTTGTTGACGTGCTCGGGCATCCGGCACGCTTTTCGTCGTTCACATCTTCTTGGCCCTCTGAGAACATTTTGTACCACCGATAAACGTTGCTTCGCTCCAAGGTAGCTTCACCATATGCCACACTCAACATTCAGAATGCGTCCGCGCAATTAATTTTGTTTTTCACACAAAATTTGATACAGATTCTTTGATCGATTTTTTGGAATGGGCAAAAATCGAAGACGAGCCAAAACACGTGCAAGCAAAGCAGCTGTCAAAAATTAACTGAACATTCGAAATGGCCGAACTTGTCTGCATAAGTGAGAGACATGAGTACAAACATTACGCCACAAAAAATCTAAAATTGAATATACGTAACCCGCGGAAATTCAAAATTCGCGATACTTTTTTGAACAGACGTCGTATATTTCCTTATTCTTTTTGCATATTTAAAATAAAAAATTTTTCTTATAACTTCCGTTGCTCTTGTGTTTTTTTTTCTTGTTCAAAATCGGAATATTTTCTTCAAATGAAACAGGATAATCAAATGAATAGAGAATAAATTTAATTTTGACTAAAATTTTGTTAAAATTACGTATAGACTATAAATAAATTCAGAAACAGATCTTCTAATATTGTGAGCAAATAAGTAAGTTTGCAGATTTTGTTTCAATTTTAATTAAAAATATATATTTTTGAAGGGAATTATATTAATTAAAATATTATTTTATACTTTATAAGTATATCGTATAGCGTATAAATTTAGATGTGTTAATCAGCAGGGAGGCCAATTATGTTGGATTCAAAACAGAAATTCATTAAGGAAATTGAAAAATAAAATTTTGTCATGCCTTAGGTTTATGTTTTTTTCGTAAAGGCAATGTGGTATGATGAGTTGATTATACAAATATTCGAAAGAACTTTTTCCTGTTTTATTAATTGAAATAAAATCAAATATTTTAATTATTTTTTTAAAAAAATGTCTACTACGGTCTTGGCCAAAAAGTATTAGGCACTCCATAATAATTTTGTTTTTTAATCATATTTTTAATTTGAGGGATGATTAAATGCAGTTTTTTCTTTTCTTCTTTAAAATATATTAAACATATTTAAGTGGAGCCAGTTTTTGTTCTAAAAATTGCGACTAAACGTGAAGGTCTACTAGCCATCAAATTTTGACATTCTTCGTCTGTTATTTTCCCCATTGATTCGCTTCGATAAACCCATCCTATTGGATTAAGACCTGGTGACTGTGTAGACCAACCTAGTAACTCTATGGAGTTGATTTTTAACATTTTCAAAAATTTAATCTCCGAAAAACTTGGTCAAGGATGGTTGTATAGTTTTTCCGAGGACATAAATGTTATTTCACTGTTCATTAGACCCTCACAAATAACAGTTCTGCACCACTTTCAGCCATAAAGCCCCAGTTCATAAGGCTTCCAATTACTTGAAAGTTGACATTACGCATTCCAGAATATATTCCTCATCTGGAATATGTGTGATACCTTTAATAAACAAGAAAAAGCAAGTTTTCTTTAAATAAAAAAATATCTGAAAAATGCATTTCTCAAAATTTGACTCATTCGGCCACATTTCAAATATTTTCGTTTTCATTCTAACCAATGTTTCTGATTTTTCTAGGGGATCCAGGGCTTCTTTTTTGCCATGCAATCTCTTAACTTAGATTCTTAAAACATTCTAACAATTCTGAAAGAAATTGGCATATTTTCTTACTCGTTTGTGATGGGTAGTGAACTTCAAAGATGTTTATTATTATATTTTTTTAATGACAAACGAATAGAAATTGGAATATGAAAAAATAAAAAATAAAATTCCAATTCATGTGCAAAAAATAATGTCAAATATTGGTTAGTCGAAAAAGTTCGTGGCGTTTTTCTGTGGTTTCTGGTTGAAAAACTGAATCAAACGATTTTCACATGCCGCTCTTGAAGCGAGCTTCGTTCCATGAAGAGAGTTCTCTAGACATCGAAACAAGTAGTAATTTGATGGTACTATATGTCTGGGCTATACGGTGAATGCGTCAAAATTTCCTAGGCAAGATCTCTTAATTTTGACGACACCCCTTCCATTGATCAATTCTAGCCGTTTTCTCTCAATTACTTGGCGTAATCTCTCGAGTTACTATCAGAAAACTACCGAGTTAACAGTTTGACCGAACGATAGCAGTTTATAATAAACGATTTCCTTCCAGTCCCACCATACACAAACAATTTCAAAACCAGGATTGACGGCTAATAAGAACCTTATCACCCGTCAATCCTGGCTTTGAAATTGTTTGTGATCGTTCGTCTCTCTTTTTTCATGATTTTTTTCGAACGATATTCTCGTAGTTTACGCATTTTTCATCGCCAGCTATGACTCGCTTCAGAAATAGCTCGATTTCGTTGCGCTTCAGCAGCGTATCACAGATATCGGTCCCTTTTGTTTTTTACACCCAATTCATGAAGCATCCAAATATCGAGTTTCTTTTTGAACCCACTTTTTCCCAAATAGATTAAAACAGTTTGATGGTAAATTTTTAATTTATATGCTATATCATAACTGCTAATAAGCCGGTTTTGCTCAATTTTTTAGAGAACTGCATAACTTTTTTCGGTAATTGGCCATCCAGAATGGTCGAAATTTCTAGAATGAAAGCAACAGGACCATTTTGCGTGCTGTTGATTTTAATACAGCACCATCACCGTAAATACCACAATATTTTTTTCAAGCCTGGAATGCGTTGCCGCCGTTTTCGAAGGGGGTAGTATAAAATGTAGCGAATTTTCTTTTAATTCTGGTCCATTTTTGAAATTGAATATGTTTTGCACCACACAAAGCTTTAAGTATCATCCTTCAAACGCAGTTAAAGTGCAATTCGACTAGTGGTTACTGAAGTTATTTGCTTGTAACCTCATCTGTCGGACAACATGTTAAAAGCAAATAATTCAGTTTTCTATAGAAATTCAAAAAGGAGCCGTCTCTGGTGGAAATCAGCCAAAGCTTTTTATAAGCGCCATCTGTTTTCACATCCTTTTTTTTTTCAAGGAAAAAAAATCAAAAAATTTCGGTTGCCTAATACTTTTGGTCAAGCCTGTACACTTATCTATAAGAATAGAATTTCTCAATTTTTGTAAATATTTACTGAATTGTTGGTTAACATATACTAAATTTAATAAGAATTGGTCCTGTATATACGAATATAGACTAACTTGGTGCAGAGTCCCTTAAATTAATATTTATATTTATATGAATGCGAAAATATTATTTATTTCCTAAGTAAAAAAATAATAATCTAACTCTTAACAATATCAGGTTAAATTTCCTATAATCGAATAATACCAATTTACCATATCCAACAAAAACATTTTCCTTTATATCCTTTGTAAATTTGTTCCTTTCATTTTATTTTGTGCTTTAAGTTATGTGTATGCCAAATTTCTCTATATTTATATATCATAAGAATTTAACAACAAAAAATAAATCATATTACATTTATTAATAAAAATTAACAATACATTCGTTCATATAAATTATGCAATAATCAATATTTATTAAAAAGAAATTAGTGCATTGTTTGTGGTTCTGTGGACACATTTATGTATGAAATATACACAATAAAAATTCTTACGAATCTAAATAATAAAAGATTATTTTCATACATAATATATTATTATTTAAAATGATTAATGTTAAATTGACTCAAAAATTGAGTTTAAAAAAAAATCTCAAAATATGCAAATTAATATATTTTAACAGCAAAAATCACACTGAAACTTCAGATTTCGATGAAAAAAATCTCGAAATTATGCATCCTAGAAGGCTTTTGATCCATAAAGCAAAAAATTTATTGTGTTTTGCGGCCCGTGGTGCCATTTTGTTGAAAACACATATGGTCCAGATTAAGACCTTAAAGTTAGTACCATAAAAAGTCGGTTATCATTCGCTCAGAATCGCCGCTAATGGTCTCTTCTTCTTCATTTTCAAAGAAATACGAGCCTCAAGGCACACTATAAAGTCACTTTTCGTTGACATAATGACTCCCTCACAGTTACTTGTGGGTTTTTAGAGCCTTATATACAGCAATTGTGCTTTTGTTCTTAATATTAGCATCCAAGCACCTAATTGGCGGATTCTCGGTGGTTAATTGATCCATAATATAAAATGACAAACCATAAGCTAATAAAATGCTGCCTGATATAACATATATATTTGACAGCTGTCAAATGACAGAGCTGAAGTTTCTGTACCACGAATGAATATACCATATTTTCCGATACTTCTTTTCAAACGAGTATAAAAAGTGGCAAAATAGTCGAAATTTTTTAAACAAAAAATTTATAAATAAATGTTAACATATTCTACAAAATTTCTTTTTGTTTTTACCGTCATATGTACTCGTTTATACCCCTAAAATAGACTTCGATTTGAGCTTTTTAAAGCTCTAGAAGTTGATGCATCAATCACACAAAATCAAATTAATTTTGATGGAGAAAAAAAAGTTAAAATTATTCCCACGCCGTGTCCAGTAGACAAAAAATCCACACGAACATATAAAATTTACCTGATTGCATAATTTAATGAACAGCTTTCTGCTATTACTAATCAACTATTTCAAAGGTGGTGGCGGTGGTGGTGGTCAAGGAGTTGTTGGCAGCAATGGCGGCGGGGGGATGCCTCCATACTACAATTTGCAGCAAAAAGGTGATCCGCCACAGCAGCAAAGTGGTGGTGTACAAATGTCCAGCGAAGGCTACAGCTACGTAACTGAAGTACCCTCATTGCAATCGCATCATCGGCATTCGAGTTCGCACCATAAATCCTCATCGTCGGGTCACCATCATGGCAGTGGTGGTGGCAGTGGCAGCGGTCAATCCCATCAGAATCGGACACGCCGGACTCAGAGACGTGTTACACACAACGAGAAACGCTACCATTCAGGTCGGCTTAGTTCGTTTCTTCTTCTTCTCCTCCAACAACAAATAAATCCCCGCCCTCCCCATTTTGTTTTATTCTTCATTTAAAAATGATTTCTATTTGTGTTGTTTTAGTTCACAAATTTATGAAGTTTTTTTTTTTTATGAAAAACCCCTTTTCTTTTTGAATATATATTTTTAAATGTAAAAAAAAAAATTACTTTAGTTTTGTTTACGTTTTAATATTTTATTGTATATTTCGTTGTGTTTCTTGTTATTTTTTGGTTTTATCGATCACATTTAATAATATACTATTAGCTTATATATATATATAAATGCATGATTTTTTTTTACGCATATTTTACTTGGGGTAGTACTATTCCTTGTCGGAAGGGATTGTACATGAGAAATTTTTTAAAGTTGTCGAATGATAATTACTGGGAAATAAATTTTTTTTCTTTATTAAAAATTATTTTCTGAATTTTGATATTGAAATATTTAAGTTTATCTATATTAAAACAAAAAACTTTAAAAACTTTTAGAAGAACTAAATAATACTAGCGAATGGCATCCTCCTTTTTATAATTAATGTTTCGCTTATTAAATAATAATGAATTTGATAATTTGGACTAAGGAATGAGAGAGTGAAGCCCACTTTTGATAATTTGGACTAAGGAATCAATTTAAAGTGAAGCCCACTTTTTTTTAATATTTAACTTTATTCTCATTTTTTTTTTGTAAAACCATTTTTTTTAATATTGTTTTTTTTTTTAACTTTTTTAAACTAAATAAAAACTGATTAAATATTCAAAAACTTGTTCACGCTTATTACGTGTATGAGCTTTTTATAATTGTAAGTAAGGACGCAAACCCAAACTAATAATTTTCTGCCCGAACTTTGATAGATGAATAAAAATAGTTCCTCAAGGATTAGCCAATTTGTGCTTCGGAAAGGAAAATTTAATATAAAATCTTTGAAATTCAGATGTCGATGAAATTCTTATTTTATTACAATATATTTCTTCGACGTTGCCATTATACATATAAGAGCATTTGAATAGCCGCTACGAAAAAGTCGAAAAGCGTCAAATCGTACAATCTTGCAAGTCACTTGACTTCACCAAATCCTGAGAACTTTTTGACATATTGTGTGGCTTGTAGCACAGGTTGTTAAGACCAAATATGGTCCAGATTAAAATCTTCAAGTTCAGGCCAAAATAAGTCGATTATCATAGAATCATAACGCTCAGAATTAACAGTAGAGGGTCTCGCTTTCTGCATTTTCAAAGTAATATAGACCAATGAGACCTTCAGGCAAAAATTCACAATAGAAAGTCACTTTTCAAGGATACAATGGCTTCTTCACAGTTACTTGTTGGTTTTTGGAGCCCCATAAACTGCAATTTCGTCTATTGGTATATTCACTAAGTAAAAAATGAGCATTATCGCTTAAAAGAAATTTGTTAGAAAAAATCAGCTATGCCAAAATCACCACGTTTGTAGAAATCTTTTAGAATTTTCACGTCTTATTCGATCCAAAATGGCAAACCTTAAACTAAATAAGTTGTATTTTGTATATAAAAAAAATATTTGACAGCTGTCAAATTTAATGGCTGTATCTTCCGAACCACAAAATGAATACCGTTATACGATTAGAACAGAACAATTATTTGTTAAACGAAAAATACGATAAAATAATTATTACCTTTCTAAATTTAAAGACTATTAATTTTTGACTAGAATTTTTACCTTTTATATTCTTTGAATTGTCATTCTTTTAATATCTTAAATACAGAAAAAAAACCTATGCCATAATAAGATTCAATTTAATAAAAAGCTGTCAAATAGTTTCGTTTCCCATGAAATGAAAATTTTCAATCACGCAAGTGAGCTATTATTTCTATCAAATGTACGGTTTCTCTTTGAAATATTCAAAAATACTTCCTAAAAATTTCTATTATTATTCTTTAATAGAATTCCTTTAATTGAAATATATAAAAAATGAAGGAAGAAAACTTATTATTGTAACCGGAAATGAGTAAAATTTTACATTTTCACATTTAATTTGAATAATTTTTAACAAATTATCAATAATTAAATTCTGAAAATGGCAATTTATATTAATTTCAATTGATCAGAAATTAAAAATATTTAAAAGAAATTAAAACCAAATGCAGTAAATTTAAACTATTAAAAAATTTGTTCTGACAACTAACGTACGATTTAATATACAACAGTAATTGTTGTATTTAGGTTAATTCGATAATTTTTTCAATAAAGACCAAATCACACTGAAATTTTGATAGTTTCTATTTTTTTATATTCCTAGATTTTTAGACATTTTTATTAAATCGGATTCATTTTTTATTGAAAAGAATTTGTTTACCATTATTTTAGTAAAATTTCCTAAAATTTTTATTCTTTCTGTTTGCAAATAAAAAAATATGTTTGATACGAAAAAAATTGCATATTTGCAGGATTTAATAATTGAGTATATTGAGTGATTCACTTTCATTTATTAAAAAAAAAAACGGAATAATATTTACTATTATTATTTATAAAAATAAATTAGTAAATTTCCTAACATTTTGTTATTTCCACGTACAAATACAAATAAAAATTACTTAACCAAAATGATTTTTATATCAACTAACAAAAATACAAATAAATACTAAGTCACTATAAAATTCTGGTTATTTTTTATATACGACTATCATAATTTTTAAATATTTTTAAAACTATTTCGTGATAGAAAAAGTGCTAGAAAAAAATAAACGTTCTCAAAGTTAATTACACACGATTAGAAACATTTGTAGGGTTTAATAAAGAGAATGAAGTGCTTACGTTCGCTGCGTTGTGTATTGAGTAGATGCGTGGATTAATTTTCTATTTAAAAGAACTCCTTTACTCTTATTTATAAAAATAAATTAGTAAATTTCATAAGATTTTCTTATTTCTACGTCAAAATTCAAGTAAAAATTAGGTTTTGTTTTTTAACCGAAAGGTTTTTTATATCAACTTACAAAAATACAAATAAATACCAAGTCACTATAAAATTCTATTCATTTTTTATATATCATAATTTTTAAATATTTGTTCAAATGTTTTTAAAACTAATTCGTGATAGAAAAAGTGCTAGAAAAAAATAAACGTTCTCAAAGTTAATTACACACGATTAGAAACATTTGTAGGGTTTAATAAAGAGAATGAAGTGCTTACGTTCGCTGCGTTGTGTATTGAGTAGATTCGTGGATTCATTTTCTATTTAAAAGAACTCCTTTACTCTTATTTATAAAAATAAATTAGTAAATTTCATAAGATTTTCTTATTTCTACGTCAAAATTCAAGTAAAAATTAGGTTTTGTTTTTTAACCGAAAGGTTTTTTATATCAACTTACAAAAATACAAATAAATACCAAGTCACTATAAAATTCTATTCATTTTTTATATATCATAATTTTTAAATATTTGTTCAAATGTTTTTAAAACTAATTCGTGATAGAAAAAGTTCTAGAAAAAAATAAGCGTTCTCAAAGTTAATTACACACGATTAGAAACATTTGTAGGGTTTAATAAAGAGAATGAAGTGCTTACGTTCGCTGCGTTGTGTATTGAGTAGATTCGTGGATTCATTTTCTATTTAAAAGAACTCCTTTACTCTTATTTATAAAAATAAATTAGTAAATTTCATAAGATTTTCTTATTTCTACGTCAAAATTCAAGTAAAAATTAGGTTTTGTTTTTTAACCGAAAGGTTTTTTATATCAACTTACAAAAATACAAATAAATACCAAGTCACTATAAAATTCTATTCATTTTTTATATATCATAATTTTTAAATATTTGTTCAAATGTTTTTAAAACTAATTCGTGATAGAAAAAGTTCTAGAAAAAAATAATCGTTCTCAAAGTTAATTACACACGATTAGAAACATTTGTAGGGTTTAATAAAGAGAATGAAGTGCTTACGTTCGCTGCGTTGTGTATTGAGTAGATTCGTGGATTCATTTTCTATTTAAAAGAACTCCTTTACTCTTATTTATAAAAATAAATTAGTAAATTTCATAAGCTTTTCTTATTTCTACGTATAAATACAAGTAAAAATTAGGTTTTGTTTTTTAACCGAACGGTTTTTTATATCAACTTACAAAAATACAAATAAATACCAACTCACTATAAAATTCTGGTTAATTTTTATATATCATAATTTTTAAATATTTTTAAAACTAATTCGTGAACAAACGTTCTTAAAATGAATTGCACACGATTAAAAACATTTGTAGGGTTTAATCAAGAGAATGATGTGCTTACGTTCGCTGCGTTGTGTATTGAGTAAATGCGGATTCATTTTCTATTTAAAAGAACTCATTTTTTCTTATTTACTTAACTAAATTAGTAAATTTCATAAAATTTTGTTATTTCTACGTACAAATACAAAGAAAAATTAGAATTTCTTAGACAAAACCATGTGTTAATAATCAAAGTGGTTTTTATATCAACATACAAAAAACTGCTTTAATACGAGTATATAAACATTGATTTAACTAATATACAAAAATTATTTTTTATATTTTTTTCAATATAAAAAATAATATACTTTCAAGACGCATATTAAATTTCTGACTAAAAGAATAAATGTTCACAATAAAAATCGTCATTCTATCTTTCGACTTTAAAAACGAAGTAAAATTTAGCTCTTTACAGAACAATAGAAAAGTTTCTAAATATAAAAATGTCTATCTTGTTCGTACTGACCAATCCGTTTGGTTATAGTATGGAAAAGAGTTCTTTTAGACGAACTCTAGAATGTATGTTATAATATAAGGGAAGAGACCATCGATAAAAGTGAATGAACTCATTCAGTATACGTTGGCGATTTAGTTTGTTCGTTGGTATTGTTGAGAGTTGCAGATGCATCTGCAAATGGACACCAGATAAACTCGCTAACGACCTTGGTATTATGTCAGAGGCTCATATTTTATGTAAATCCGACATAAACCTGTACAGATACAAGTACGAACGTCTATGGTATGTGCATGGCTAACGTATTCGGTATTGGTCGATATGTCCGCTAAAATATATCACAAAGACTGAGATCTATCGAAAGCAAGTAGAACATTCTCGATTCTTACTTATGCCAAATAAACTTTACTTAGTTTGTAAACGTTTATATGACTAGCATAGAACATTTTCTAAAAAGTTGTTTAAAGTCTAGAGAGTAAGTCTCTCGATTGCACGACTATAAACGACTACAATTTGCACAAGATTACCGCTTACGACTTCACGATAGCCATAATGCTACGACTATAATTGATAGAAGGTAAAACCGAACCACTTCCATAGAAGGATCGGAAAACTTGTCTTCCTGTAAGTGCGTTTAAAGAAAATCAAATTGAACACATTAAAAAAACCTGTCTGTAAACGATAAAACTAAAAATTACCTAAGAATATCTTCAACTCTTTCAACTAACCATGTACTTGGTACTGAATGCAAAAAATTACGACATGTTTTAGAAATTTTACTAAGGGACATTTAATCGTAAATTGCTTACAAAGAAATGCTTTTTGCATGGATTTGTTTGTAACAAAAATTCTACATTTATAATCGTATAAATCCCAGTCTAGACTGATCCATATCTTTAAGATTCGCTATCTTCTTTGAATCACATACTCGGATTAAAGCAACGATAACAAAACAACACTTTCATTGTTCTTTCTTTCAAAAAGGATGTATTGTACAATATGTTAATCCTTACTTACAATTTTGTCTTAAGATCGTATTTCGAATAAAGTATAAAAATTGGTTTTTTCTTTTATATCATAATATAATCCCAACAATTTAGATATAATCCATTGATCTGGAAAATATAAAATCCATTTACGAATCTCTAGATTCATCTATATTTGTTCAGAAAGATTTACCGGGTGTATAAGCTTAAATCCGCTGTTTTTTTAAACAAAAAACACGGTTCTTTTCATAGAAAGCAAAAACAAATTTATTCAAAGTACTTGCCTTCGCTAGCTACACATTTTCCCCATCTCTTGGGCAATTTGTGGATACCATGCCAAAAAAATTCCTTTTCTTTCGAGGCAAACCACTCATCAAACCATTTTCGGACGTCTTCGTAAGAATCGAAGTCCTGCTCAGCGAACGCGTGGCCCATCGACGAAAACAGGTTGTTGTCGGAGGGAACCAGGTCTGGTGAATAAACGGGGTGGGGTAGACATGACTACTTGTCTACCCCACCCGCCTCTAACTGGGAGCGTCTCCAAGTAGTTATGACTCCCAGTTGAGCGTCTCCAAGTAGTCATGTCTTTGTTGATAATCCGACCTTTTTTCACGCAGAGCACGGTGCAATTTGATCGGTTGTTGGTGGTAGCGGTGGGCATTGACAGTTTGACCAGGTTTCAATATCTTATAGTAGACGATACCCTGCTGATCCCACCAAATGCATAGTCTTCCGTCCGAAGCGTTTTGGTCTTGGGGAAGATATTGATGGTTCGCCGGGATCAACCCACGATTTCTTGCATTTAGGATTCTCGAAATATATCCACTTTTCATCGTCTGTCACAATCCGATGCAGAAACCATTTTCTCTTTTGTCTGGCGAGCAAAATTTCGCATGTGTTTTGGCGTCGCTCCATCTGCCTATCTATCAATTCATACAACACCCATTTTCCGATCTTTTCAATCTTCCCCATGGCACACAGACGCATGGAAATGGCTGGTTAAGTAATACCCAATTGTTCCGCGATCATTTTTTGCGATTGGGTATCGTCTTCGTCCAAAAGAGCCTGCAATTGATAGTCCTCAACCTTCCTAGGCCGATTTTCACACTTCTTGTCCCACAAGTCAAAATTGCCATCTTTGAACCGACGAAACCAATCTTGGCACGTTGTTTCCGATATAGCACTGTCACCATAGACCTCCATAAGCATTCGATGCGATTCTCGGCAGCCGATTTCTTCAAATTGAAGCAGAAAAGTAGAGCTTCCCGCATATGCTCTTTTTCTGGCACAAAAGTAGACATGATTACCAAAAGAAAAATGTATGTTGTTGTACGAAATTGCTGACAATGTGCACTGATTAATGTTGACAGATGTCAAACTCATAAAAAAAAGTATGGCGTGCCCATGGTAATTTAATACTCTCACACACGCCATCTATGACCGAACAGCGGATTTAAGCTTATACACCTAGTATTTCAACGAAAATGACGGGGATATAAATCTTTTTAAAGTGAAAATAATTTTATTTATTAATAATTTTTTTTATTTTGTTATTTAAGAAAATCTTTATTTATTATTTATAATAGATTTATTTTTCATGTCATCGTATAATACCGACAATAATTATTAATCTACTCCCAAGTAAAATACATAATAAAATATGTTTAGAATATTGCATGAAAACACGAAATCATATAATAATATTGCATGTACAATAAAATAATTTAATAAAAATGTCACTAGAACAATTTTTCTTCAAATATAAATAATTAAAAGAAAAATTATACAAAATAATCTAACATTCTAACTAGAAGAAATAGTAATAGTTGCACATAATTTATTTTTAATTCTTCTATATGTATTTATTTATTAAAAAAATATTTTATCGTTTATATTATATATTTATTATGTATAAAAAAAACAAATTTCTTTGTACAAACATACATATACATATTTTACATACAATATAAAAAAACAATAACTTTTATACTTTTAATCCAAAAAGATACTTTATTGAAAAAATGTTTGACATTTTTTATTTTCGTTCTTCTTCTTTTGTTTATATAATTTTGTTTCCTGTCGAACACGCTACAACTTGTCAATTAACAACGAATAATAAAATTTAAAAAATCCAACAACAACACAAATGCGTACAATTGCCAATTTTTTTATTTTTGAACGAATATATTCGTTCATAATGAAATGATCGATCTGAAAATGAATAAATAATAATAATAATATAAAGCTGGTGGTCGTTTAATGCCATCAAAATTTGTCTCGGACATATCCGAAGAGCTAAATAGTCAATTGGCACAAGCAGCGGCCAGATCAAATTTTAAGGGCTGTATTCCGTATAAGTTTGGAAAATGTCCTGAACCGTCAGCGCCATCGGCAAATTCGCTGCCACAATCGCCGGTACTGCAGTGCCGACAACAGCATCAACCGCAGCAGATATTCCAGCCACATAATCAGCAACAGCATCAGCATCAGCATCCGAAAGAAGTGCCATTGAAGAATAGCATCAGTAGCAGTAGTAATAGCAATAGCAACAGTAGCACCGGAAATAGCCATATTTTGCCATCCGGGGGAAATCTGTTGGCACCAAGTGCAATTTTAGCAGCTGTCAAAGCGTTAGGCAGCAGCAATAGCAATAGTAAAAGTGAAAATTTGACAACATCATCGGGGAGTGGTGGTGGTGGCACGAGCATTGGCACCGGCACCGGCACCGGCACCGGAAATGGCACTGCCACTGGAACTGGTAGCAGTGACAGAAATGCTCTAAAAAACAATAGTTCATCACTGACAGGAAGTAGCGGCCAAAATCAAAATCAGAGTCAGGGTCAAACGCAAAGTGGCCAAGGTGGTCCACGACAAAATAGACGTCTTGGACGACACGAGAGCCGCTACACAAGTGGTAAATGAAGCTAGCTGCTTTTATGCCAAATTGCCTAATCCGTATAATTACTATATAGAATCTGTGTATTGCTCTCTCACAAATGCTACTACTTGTAATTGTGTCATACTAGATAAACTAATCGAAACGTAATTCATAGTAGTGCGAGTAGAACAGTTCGCTGGGAAACGAGTAGCACAACTGATCGTTAACCTGAGTAACTGCGTGCGCTATGCTTTTTGTTTTTGTAGAATTTTTAACATTTTAACAAAAGCTCTCCTAATCAATTCATTATCTCTGAACATTTTCCTATTATAATTTTTAGTTTTATTGTTTTTTTTTAACCTACCTCAACAACTTATTATACTACAATATTAACATAATTTTTACCAAGAGTTCTTATCCCATTTCTTCGCTATAGATAATCACATTCATACAAATTTATCAGCATTAAATTAATTTGTTTTGTTGGTTTATTTTTTATTAATTTCTATAAATTTAATTTGAAGGTGTTTTTTTTTTGTTATGATTTTACTTAAATTTTGTGACATATATTCTTCAGTTTTAATTTCTTAATTTTGTAGAAAAATTACAAAATAAATTAAATTTTCTACTAAAATATTTCTATTTACTTATAAATAGACATATAGTTTTTTTTTTAAGACGTCAAATTAATTGCAAATTAACTCTTACTTAAAAGGAAAACATTTTTTGTTTATTTTTGTGTTTATTTTTTTTTTTAAGAAAAAAGGGATGTATTTTACAGGTTATAAAATTTTGTTTCAACAAAATTTTTTATGTCTGTGCAAACGTGGTAAATTAAAAAGGATACTTGATAAGGCAATAATTGAATTTGGGAAAAAGTATTGAGCATTTTTTTTAGTCAGAACTGAAATATGTTTTTTTTTAAAAATATTTTGCAAATATTTATTTACACTAAATTTTTTTACTTTTGATGCTTTAGTGCCATATTTCAGGTAGTAAAAAGCAATTTGTTTACATAAATTTTTTAGAGAATTTTAGTTGAAAAAAAATCTCATTTTCCAGTAATGGTCTCTAAATTTTTGGCAAGTTACTGTACATGTGTGTGATGAAAAACCACTCCTTTTCTACAGACGAGTTCTTTTCTATAGGCTAACTCTTCTGTATCCTTGTTAGATCAGAAACTCATTTGATCAAGTGTCAGTAGCTCATAATGAACGATTCCTTTTCAGTGCCACTAAATAGACAGAATTACCTAGCTTTGGTACTGTTTGTGTGGAGTATCTTTTCCGAACAATATTATCGTATTTTTTCCATTTTTCATCACCAGTGATAAAGCACTAAAAAATTTGCTAAATTTCATGTCACCGAAAGACCAAATCACTCTTTAGATTTATACCTTTATCATGGCCAAACGCAAGTGTCGGTCTTCTTAAATTTTTATTATGATTTCGTCGACCTTCACAATAGTTCGTCTACGAGAATGGGCTGAACTTTTAACATTAAAATGCTGATACCTAAAGCATTTTCCCATTTTTCCTATAAATTTAACAATTTTTTTTATAAGCTTTCGCATCCGCGTCTCTCCTTTTTCATAAAAAAAATTGCAAAATATATCAGATTTTTGCAGAATTTTCACTCATATTCAACCAAATTTCAAAAAAACTTTATTAGTACAAACATGCCTTAAAAATAAAATTTAATATTACGAAATCAAAATTATCTAACTTTAAATTTACATATTGATAAAAATACGCAATTGTTTTTTGCCCAACTCAATTTTTATTACTATTGCCAATTGTTAGGATACAACTTTTTGAAAAGAAAAGGAAAAGTATTTTCAAGTAAAAATTTAGCAATTTATTCCATTTTTTGGAAGAAAAGAAAAATTCATTTTAGCATAAAAATATTTAAGAAAATATTTTCTTCAAGATTATAAAAGTCACGCTTGAAAAGTTTAAAATTATTTTTTTTTTAAGTAAATTTATGCGAAAAAAAATATTTTAATAATTTTAAATATTCAAATTACTTAGAATAAATTACAAAATTCATATTTAGAATATTTTCTTTTTAAAAACAAATCAATTTCACAGTTGGCATTCAATTAATTTTTGCAATTCCATATTATTATTCGCATATTTATTGAAATACTAATGCTTAAATTATAATATTGAGCACTCTAGTTTCAAATAATTGAACAAAAGATTCTATGTACATAGTTTACAATTTATATATCTGACAATTAAAATATTAATACTATTGTAGAAATCTAAAAGTCATTATTTAATAATAGAGATTTTTGATTTTCTGTTTTTAAATTATAAATACTAAATATTATTACCAAATCAATTGAAAAGATTCTAATAGTTTTGCACAATATTTTTGATTTAAACTAAATGCAAGAAGGATTTTTTTTAATATCTAACAAAACTAATAAAAAGGATAATGATATCTTCGATAAGGTTTGTATTATGAAATATTATAAAAGTTCTCTTCTCACCACCAAATCAGCCGACGATCTTAAATTTATTTATAGAAGAAGAAAAAAAACTGCCATTTTTATGGAATGGTCTTTGTTACTATTTTAGTTATTAATTAATTTAGGGTAAAAAGTCAATATATTTCTGTCCACTTAAATAAAATATTGTGGGTACTCTTCTACTGACCTAAAATACTATTTACTATCAATAATATATAGCAACGACAATTCTTAAGCCCATCAGTTAAGAATAATAATAAAAATAAATAAAAGTGCGGCTCTTGTCTTCATTTGTGTATGCAAAATTCAAAATTTAATAAAAAATTATTCTTCGTTTTAGGGACATTATCAAATCATATTAAAATCATTTCAACAAAATCATTTTCCTATCATATCAGCAGCAAGCAAGTAAAATTTTTTGCACGCTCAAAAACGAAACGACATGCATTGTTGGAAGCAGAAAATTAATTCGAAATGCACAATTTCTGCAATATTAGCTGAATTATTAATATTTTTTTTAATTTCCTTCTTAGTAATTATTGTTTTATATTCTAAAAAATTCAAAAAAAAAAAACATTATTTTTATTTTGCACCTAAAAGCTTACGTACAAGTGCATGCATTAAGGAAAGCATAAAATCAGTTGTTATTTGCCGTATAAATATGAGATTTTTTACATAAAATTATGCAAATAAATGTGTAATATTTTATTATTATTATTATTTTCAAGTGAATAGTCAGCTTTGCTTTTATTTTTCTTCGAAATTAGTGAAATTATTTAACATAATTTATAGCGTCAGTTGTTTTTGTTTAGAGCTTTTTGCAAAAGCTCCCCCACATATTCCCATTCCACAAGAAGTAGTTAGCCAAAGGCATTTCGACTTATGTTCCACTCTACCTACACACTCATCTATTTCGAAATCATTACGAATTGAAATTTTCCTAATCGCTCAAATTTTTTTATTATTTCTTTCTTCATGCATGCGCTTAAAATTCAAAACTTGCACACCATTTTTTATATTAATTTTCTTTCATATTTATTCGTTTTTTTCTTGTTGTTTTATATTTTACCTAACCTTCTGTTAATCATTGCTTTAGTTGAATTTAATCTATTGTATTGTAGTTATTTTAATGCATATTTTCATTTCATTACTAAATCATTTATTATTCATATTAAGTAAACCGAAAAAAAAATTTTCTAAAATAATTAAAGTTATAGTTAAATCGGTATACTATAGATATTTATTGAAATTAAAATTGAATCTAAATCCAAAAAAAAAAAAAAAAAACACACAATTTTGTATATTACTATAATCACAGAAGTAAGACAGGAGGCTGTACAGCAGGCATTGGCCGCATTAAAAAATCGACCAAAGCCAAGTTTACCGATGCCATCAAAACGTAGTTCGGTATTAAATCGAAGTCCAGATCGGGATCGCGATGATACAGGTGAGATGAATTGATTAAATCTAAATCCATAAATGGGGCTAGAAATGAAGAATTTTTATTGTTAAGTTTTTGAAGAAAAAAATAGATTTAGATATTCTTGTATGAAGAGATATTCTTTATAGAAAGTTATTAGTGCTCAGAAAAATAACTATCAGAAATATATATTGTAATAAATGATTTTCTAAATTATAATAATTTTTCAGGTACGTGCAATTATCTTAGAATAACCGATTCTGAAGAAAAAAAATTATTATTTAGTTAATATAGGGCTATCCAATTTGTACTTAGGAAATTAGAATTTAATCAAAACACACTTAAAACAAATTGAAATTTTTATGATATTCCATTATATTGTTCAGATCTTGTTATATTGCATGAAATATAATATTATTTCAGTGATCGATCCTTTTAAGATAATTTTTGATGACTTTTTCGCATATTTCGCGCTGTAATTCGGCCGTTACTTCACGGATATTGGTTTAAAAATGCTCTAAAAATTGAGTATTGTATGCCTTAACACGTTTTTTGTGTAGAGCCACAAGAAAAACTTTAACGGTGTCAGATCGAACGATCTTGTACATCACCAAATACATAAAAATTATCATTTCCTGGCAACTTTCCGCGCAATAAAACCAAAAATTAGTAATGCTGCGTGGATTGTGGTGCCGTTTTATTTGAACCACATATGGTCCAGGCTAACCCTAATCTAAACAAATGACATATAAAGGGTGTCCCAAAAGTCACGCAAGATGTGATTTTGATAGAAAGTACAGGTTTATATTGTAAAACTTGTAATTTTTTTTATTAATTCATAAAGTATATAGTATATGGCTATGAATAAAATAGCATATCGGGTATGTGGCCTCCACGGCTTTGCTGGCAGATACGCACTCTTCTGTTGACATTTTCCATGACCATTTTGCATAAATGTGGCTGAATTTCGTTGATACAGCGCTCAAATTTGTTGATTTTTTTTAGCCCAAAATCCGCACTAAACAGTTACACTTTGTGGATGCATAACATATGTTCCTCAACAATCACTCGTAGATTTTTTGAACCTCATGTGTGACACTTTGTAAATTAATCAAGCCATCCCATCAAGTTAATAATGAGCCTCATCGTTGAAGATTATTTTGTTCGAAAATTTTGTTGTTGTTCCATAATCTATTCAACAAATTCCATTCAATGTGCGTGGTCAGTAGGCTTCAGTTCTTGAGTCAATTGAACTTTTTAAGCATAAAGATGCAAATATTTCGTTAGAATATGCTCTTCAGTTCGTGGACTCTCAGCAATACTTTCACGAACTGCTTTGATATTTTGTGTTGAAGGACGCCCCCAGAGTGTTTAAAATTACTTATTCATCCAATTTCCCTAATATTTTTTATTAATCTCTACAGTGTTGATGAAGTTAATTCACTATTCTGACAATATTTTGTACGAAAATTCCGAACTCTAGCTGACACAACTTCATTTTTAATAATCCTGAACTGGCTGCCGTTTCGCCCAAATGGCGCAAAATTCAAATCTTGCGTGAATGTTGGGACATCTTATAACTAGACCCATAAAATTGACTACTGTATCGAAACCTATAATAACCTAACTGACACTACAACAATGGCTACTCTTTATTATCAACATAGACAATTATTTAATAAAATTTAATAAAAATAGTGATCTCTAAATTAACTTCTACCTGGCGCGCTATTTTTTAGTATTGACAAAATTTAATTCAATATAAACAAGGCGTCACCTTTTACTGAATATTTAATAATTTATCAATTTTATTTCATTATTTAAAGAAACACAAAATTGAATTCAGTAATTTTTATTTATTTATTATTAATGTGGGCAAAAAAAGATGTGTTATCCTTTTTGAAAATGTTTTTTTTCGTCGTTCGCCTTAATCATTTTACTCTGAGTTTATTATAAGCTTAAAATCATGATTCATTTTATATATATTTTTATTGTATAATTTTATTAAAAATTAATCAATTCAATAAAATTTGGAAATAATTGAATAAAAATTGAAAACTAGGAATTTTTTATTGATAGAAATGAATTTGAAACATTTGAAAATTAATTAATGCAAAATTGGTTAATTTTTCTTATTTTTAAGTAGCCAATACACAAACCACATTTGACACTTGTTCGATTGTTTTATGTGCTGGTGCAGGTGCTGCCACACCACTTGTTGATCGTTCATTTCATTTTGACAGCAAAACACAATCACTCGTTTTGATTTAACAAAAAGCTTCAAATAATTTAAAAAAAAAAAAAATAAAAAACAAATATATATTTTTTTTTAAAAGTTATATAATTATTTGTATTTAAATAAATTAAGTTTGGGAAAAAAAACAGAATATTTTACAAACAAATATAAATAAGAAAAGAGAACTTTTATTCGTTAAGCTTTCATAATCTGATAATAATATGTATATTTTGTGTTCGTCGTTTTTTTTTTTTAAATATTTTACTCTCAATTATATTTATTTTAAGGAAAGAAGAAAAAGAGAAAAAATCTATGTTTATAAGCCATTATGAAAATTTCTGCAAAGCTTTCTTTTTATGTTACAAGTATCATCACGTATCCTTTTTTTTTAAATGTTTTTGTATTTAAAGATATTTTGTCCTCTATTTTTTCCTATTGATTTTGTCTCCAAATATATATTATGTAAATTTTTGTTTTTTATTTTAATCTGGGAAATCGAGATAAAAATATACTAAAAGTTTCGGAATAACTAAAGTAAAAAGCAAACTTTTTTCTTAAATATCAAATATTTTTATCTATTTATCTTTGCATGGAAATAGTAGAAAATAAACAAAAAATTCTTAAAAGAAAATTCTTGTCTGTAGATATTTAAAGAAATTAACAAGCACACAATTTTGTGTATATAAAAATGAAGTTTTCAAAGAGATAGTGTTTCGTAAAGAAATTATTCAATTTGTACTTCGGAAAGTATAGATTTCGATAAAAATTTCCTTCACATTATTCTGCTTGAAATATAATATTATTCAAATGGATGCTTTGAGACTTATTAAAGGGCTCGATCATTTTCAGAAGAAGTTTGATGATTTTTTCGCACACTTCGGGCTGTAATTCTAGACCCATAAGAAACAGCCCAACAACGTTAAAAAGGAAAACTCAAATTGACTTTTTGTGCAATAAAGCCTAAGTTTGTCGTGAACATATGTGGCTGGGTCAGATTAAAATCTTCAAGTTCAGGCCAAAAAAAAAATAATTTTATTACACTTGCAGACCAAAATGCACACTAAACAGTCACACTTATAGAGGATACAATGGCTTCTCTATACTTAGAATGACGTTTCTACAGATCAAGAAATGAGCCTCATCGTTGAAGAAAATATTGTGCGAGCCAATCAGCATCCAAAGTCTGTGGTTCCATCATCAAATCGGCATATTCTATAGCCGTGCGGCTTTAATTATTTAATATTCGTCGTTAGATGATGGAAAAAACAATGTAAAATGGCAAACCCAAAGCTAAATAAATACTAATTCTTAAGAAGAAGAAAATTTCTTCTTTTCCTTTTATTACAAAGATATTTACCAAAAACAAAAAATATTACAATTATTAGCAAGTTCAGTTTTTATTAAACGTAGATTGTTTAAAACAATCTACGTTTAATAAGAAAAAAGTTTGTTTTAATTAGAATTTTAATTGAGATATGAAAAGAAAAGAATGTAAATAAATAAATAAAACTAAATCCGTTAACAGATATCGCCGCAACCTCTTTAGTCGAATTTAACCATTTTTTGTTTTGTTTTTTGAAACGACCACCAGTATTTATGTGCTAACGTTTATTTAAAACAGATTCAACATCAGATGAGGAATCGATACCAGAGGAACGAATTTCAACACCAGATCGTGAATACAATTATCCTCGGGATCATATCAGCAATTCCAGGGAACACATAAAACCACCAATACGCGATTCATCTAGTGGTGGTAGAGATGGTGGCGGAGGTGTCGGCGGCGGGGGAGGAGTGGGTTTACATCATAAAAATTTCTCTGATCGGCGACCACCTCAAATTTTACCGCCACCAGTAAATAATATAATTTTTAAAAAATTTATTTCCTTTAATCTTTGAAAAAAAGCTTTCCTTTATTTGTTCAGAAGTTCATTTTTCACTTCATATGCACAACTTATTGTTGTTTTTTTTTTTACTAACTGTGTAAATTATGAAATTTTCAGCCACATTCCGATACATCCAGTGCAGGTTCACCACCCGCTATTCATAGAAAAAATAATTATGATTTTACAGATATTTCGGAATTTCAGAGACCTTGTAAGTTGCAGAGTGATTTTTTTTTTTTTGTGTAAATTTTTTCGATTTCACAAAATTGATTTGATACATGAAAGGATACCATTTGGTAACTGATGAACTTTTCTACTTACAGATGTGGCCCCTGATATTACTCAATTCAGTGCAAATACACGACGCGGTGCTGATCGCGTAACAAGATATGTGAATGTGTCTAGCACAGATCCTGGGGATACAGGGACAACTGGCCGATGGAAAGTTTCAGCGAAAATACAACAATTGCTGAATACGTTGAAACGGCCCAAGAGGAGGCCTTTACCTGAATTCTACGAAGACAACGACATTGAGCTAGAGATCGCTGCTAATCCAAAAGATCCAAACGCACCGAAGCCTGAAGGCAATACAATGACTCCAGTGCAAGGTGAACAATTGGCTGTGGCGGCAGGACTGCCCCGAACGCTAGAAACGGCTTTGCAGCGATTCGGTACGACTGCATTTAAATCCCCAATGGCGACTGTATTGGATCCTAATGGAAAAATGACAACAACACTCACTTATGGTAAACTTTTATCACGCGCACAAAAAATCGCCTACGCTCTATCGACGAAAATCTTCAGTAAAGGCCCGGAGCAGATCAGTTTAAAGCCAGGCGATCGTGTTGCTCTCGTTTATCCTAATAGTGATCCTTTAAGGTAATTTTCGAAAAACAAAAACAAAAAACATTCCAAAATTGATCATCAAATAATTTTTAGTTTTATTACTGCCTGGTATGGTTGCATGTTTCGTGGTTTGGTGCCACTGCCTATTGAACTGCCCCTATCAAGTTCTGATTCTCCTCCCCAACAAGTCGGATTCCTTCTAAGCTCTTGCGGAGTTCAAGTGGCTTTAACGTCAGAGGCTTGCTTGAAAGGCTTGCCAAAATCGTCGACTGGAGAAATCGCCAAATTGAAGGGTTGGCCACGGCTACACTGGTTTGTGACTGAACATTTACCAAAGCCGACCAAAGATTTCAATGTGAATAATATTCGAATCGAAGAAAATTCAGTAGCCTATATTGAGTACACAAGTGACAAAGAGGGTAGTGTGATGGGTAAGAGACGGACTAGTTGAAGGAGGTGACAGGGTATTTGTTATTTTTCATTTGTTATTTTCCATATGTTATTAGGTGTCACGGTTACACGACAATCCATGATGAATCATTGCAGAGCGTTGACAATGGCGTGCCATTACACCGAAGGTGAGACGACTGTTTGTGTGCTGGACTTTAAACGTGAAGTGGGACTTTGGCATGCGGTCCTAACTTCCGTTCTAAATGGTATGCACGTTCTGTTCATACCTTACGCACTAATGAAGTTGCGGCCATCTTCTTGGATGCAATTAATTACAAAATATCGAGCCTCGTGTTGCTTGGTGAAAAGTCGAGACTTGCATTGGGGTCTCTTGGCAACCAAAGACCATAAAGACATTTCTTTGGCCTCACTGAGAATGTTACTGGTGGCCGATGGAGCTAATCCATGGTCACTTTCATCGTGTGATCAATTTTTAAGCGTTTTCCAACCGAAGGGTCTACGGCCCGATGCAATTTGTCCATGTGCCAGTAGTTCTGAAGTGTTTACGGTATCTCTGCGACGTCCAGGACGTTCGTCAGGAGTTTTTAGTCAAACTGCCACGGGACGTGGGGTTCTGTCGATGGCTGCTCTCTCACATGGTGTTGTACGTGTGGACAGTGAGGATTCATTAACCTCGCTTACATTACAGGATTGCGGACAAGTAATGCCCGCCGCACAAATGGTTGTCATCCGTTCCGAGGGTCCACCAGTTTTATGCAAGACTGATCAGGTAACAAGGAATCGATTTTTTTCGAATGCAAAACAGATTTGGATTTATTTTTTACTATTTTTATTGTTTTTTTGTTGTTGTTTTTATTTGGGAAAATAGGTCGGAGAAATTTGCGTTACTAGCGGAGCGACTGGTGCTACTTATTATGGACTCGACGGACTTACTAATTCCACATTTAAAGTACAGCCACTAATCGAAGACGCAGACCCGAAAGACCCGAACTCAGGTAAAACGATCAATGATGAACACTACGTGCGATCGGGTCTGCTAGGTTTCCTTGGTCCCGGTGGTCTCGTATTCGTTTGTGGCTCCCGCGACGGTCTAATGACAGTGACCGGACGCAAACACAATGCCGACGATATAATCGCAACTGTTTTGGCTGTGGAACCGATGAGGTTCATTTATCGCGGTCGAATCGCCGTCTTCAGTATAAAAGTGCTTCGCGACGAACGCGTCTGTGTGATTGCCGAGCAGAGGCCCGATTGCTCCGAGGAGGAAAGCTTCCAATGGATGTCACGTGTCCTGCAGGCGGTCGACTCCATCCATCAAGTGGGTATCTATTGTCTGGCATTGGTGCCACCCAATCATCTACCGAAGACACCACTTGGCGGTATTCATCTGTGCGAGGCTCGGCGCAGATTCCTTGAGGGTTCACTACATCCCGCCAACGTTCTAATGTGCCCTCACACGTGCGTCACAAATCTTCCAAAACCACGTGAGATACATCAAGGTAATTGAAATTGCTTTTGGATTGAGTTTTTGTTTTACTTTTCGAATTATCGCTGTTGAATTTACATTAGGGCAATAAACTAGAAAGCATTCATTAGATTATATTAAATATTAAGAAAATTTATTTCACACACCAATTTTTATAATTAAATTTAGCAGAGCCTAGTATTATATGAATTATTTAAATGCTCGTAGAAGAATGTTCATCTTAAAGAAAAAAGAGAAATCTTCTTTTTTTTTTGAAACATTTTTGCAGCCATCTGAACTTGGCTTTTTTTTTACCCTATTAAATAGATACCTTTTCTCGTATGTACGAAAATCCAAAAGAAGTTTTTTTTCTTCTGTTGTCTTACGAAAAAGAGCTTGTGACTTTTTTAATTATTTCTCAAATGCTATTTTTGCTAAAATATAATATAGTTACGGTTATAATAATCATTTAATTACAACAACAACAATAAATTTAAAAACAAATCATATAAAATATCTTCCAAAGCACCGTATTATATATTTATCATTTATTTTTTATTTTCTATTCGATTATTAAATTTTTGAGTTTATTTTTTTATTCCAATTTGTAATTTGGATCAAATTGTATTTAACTTTTGGTATAAAAATGTTCATATTGGCAAATATTTCATTGTGTTTTCGGCTCACATTGGCAATGTTTGCTTTTAAATAATTGTGCATTTATTTTAATTTTTTTCATATTTGTATGTTGATTTTGTTATAATTTGTCGTTATTTTCTTATTTGTTCAGTGTCAGTTTTAATTCTATTGTGACTTTCTATAAAAAAAAACCACTTAAATTGCGCACAAAAAATGTTTAACTAAATTGCACTAATATACACTTTTACTTTTTCCAATTTTCTTCAAAATATAAATTTTATTTATTAATATTTTTATTAAAAAAAAAAAAGACAAATTTTTTTTTATGCATGAACTGAAAAATTTAACTATCTGTTCTCGATCTATGGTTTGAAATTTTTATAACTTATTAGAAGAAGAAAAAAATATATTAAATTTAATAATTATTTGAATCAATGTTTTTGATTAATTAATTAAAAGTACCAGGTGTATAAGCTTAAATCCGCTGTTTTTGTGTAAAAAAACCATGTTTTTTTCATAGAAAGCAAAAACAAATTTATTCAAAGTACTTGCCCTCGCTAGCTACACATTTTTGAGATCTCTCGGGCAATTTGTGGATACCACGCCAAAAAAATTCCTTCTTTTTCGAGACAAGTCATTTTCGGATGTCTTCGTAAGAATCGAAGTGCTGCTCAGCGAGCGCGTAGCCCATCGACGAAAACAGGTGGTAGTCGGTAGGGGCCAGGTTTGGTGAATAAAAGGGTTTGGGCAGCACCTCCCAGTTGAGTGTCTCCAAGTAGTTTCGGACCATTTTTGACATGTGCGATGGTGCGTTGTCGTGGAGGAAAATCAGCATGTCATGTCTTTGTTGATAATCCGTCCTTTTTTCACGCAGAGCACGGTGCAATTTGATCAGTTGTTGGTGGTAGCGATGGATATTCACGAGATTTCAACATCTCATAATAGACGATACTCTGCTGATCCCAACAAACGCACAGCATCGTCTTCCGTCTGAAGCGATTTGGTCTTGGGGAAGATGTTGACGCTTGGCCGGAATCAACCCACGATTTCTTGCGTTTAGGATTCTCAAAATATATCCACTTTTCATCGCCTGTCACAATCCAATGCAGGAACGACTTTCTTTTTTGTCTGGCGAGCAAGATTTCGCATGTGTTTTGGCGTCGTTCCATCTGCTTATCGTTCAATTCATACGGCACCCATTTTTCGATCTTTTCAATCTTCACCATGGCATGCAGACGAATGGAAATGGCTGATTGAGTAACACCCAATTGCTCCGCGAGCATTTTTTGCGATTGGGTATCGTCTTCGTCCAAAAGAGCCTGCAATTAATGGTCCTCAAGCTTTCTATGCCGATTTTCACGCTCCTTGTCCCACAAGTCAAAATTACCGTCTTTAAACCGACGAAACCAATCTCGGCATTGATAGGCCTCCATAAGCACTCGATACGATTCGGCAGCCGATTTCTTCAAATTGAAGCAGGAAAG
Organism: Atherix ibis; assembly: GCA_958298945.1. Lineage (NCBI taxonomy): Eukaryota > Metazoa > Arthropoda > Insecta > Diptera > Athericidae > Atherix > Atherix ibis. Next base: position 32,870,138 of record OY282605.1, read on the forward strand.
CAGAGCTTCCCCCATATGCTCTTTTTCTGGCACAAAACTAGACATGATTACCAAAGGAAAAATGTATGTTGTTGTACGAAATTGCTGACAATGTGCACTGATTAATGTTGACAGATGTCAAATTCATAAAAAAAAAGTATGGCGTGCCTATAGTAACCTAATACGCTGACTCACGCCATCTATGACCAAACAGCAGATTTAAGCTTATACACCTGATATTTCTAAAAAAAATATTGTCTTTTTTGTTATCGCTATCGTCAAAAATTGTTGATATTGAACTTCTTGGTGGTTAAATTGCACAAAACCTTACAAATGTTATATATAATTCGATGCTGCAATTTATGTTAACGAACACAAAATACGGCAGATGTCGTAGCATGTTAATAATAAATTTCGAATTATTTGCAAGGTTAGAATCGTTAAAAATATGTTTTTTTATTTTAAAATTTATGAAATTTCACCAAAGTTACATAAATATTTTACAATTTTTTCTTTTAATGAAATTATTAATTCTTTTTCCTTTATTCAAAATTTTTAATATGTCTCTATAAACACTTTATATTTTTTTAAATAACAACAAATAATTCATTTTAAATATAGAAACAAAATTTTTTTAAACAAAAAGCAAAAATAGCAACTTTTACTAAAATAACACATAACATTAGAAAAAGAAATAATTCGCTTATACAATTTTAATTAGCATAGTTTTTATTTGATTTAGTTGAGTTTTTATTGGTTTTTTTTTTGTTTTAAATATTTTTTGCGTGTAATATCTTCTTATAATAATAAGTAGATTTTTTTTCTTCTAAGGTCTATAAGTAATATATATACGTACACATTAAATTGACTTTTTTAATTTTAATTTCTTTTTCAACCTTTCTATTCTATTAAATAAAATATTTTTTATAACCTTTTTTAATCATTAGTCATTAGTGTAAAAATAGTGCAATAATAGTTCAATAATACAATAATACAAAAAAAAAGTTTAGCTTTTATCATTTAGATGGAAAAAATGCTTCAGTTTCTTTTCTGCTATAAATTATTTAAATAAATATTTTTCTTAATTTGAATTCAATATATTTTTTTTAAACCATCTCTAATGTGAGTATTGAAAAAACAAATGATCAAAAAAAATAATAATCAAAATTTATTTTGAATAAATATAAAACTTTAAGAGAGAAAAAAACAATCAATTTTAATTTAACAATTTTAATTTTTAATTTATTGTATATGTGTTTACATTATTTACTTTTGTTTTTTTCTTTCTTTTTTCATTCAAATGCTGCTCTTATAAAAACAAAAAAAACCTTTAAAAAAAACATTACGAAACAAAACAAATCTATGAAATTATTGAATTCAAACCAAAAAAAAAATGAATGAATTATAAAAATTAACAATAATTATAAAACTAAAATTAAAAACAAAAAAAATATTGACAAAAATTACTTTTATTGTTTTTGGAAAAAAAAATTACTAACCTACTACTTACCTACACATTGCCATCAAATGGATAAAAACTATAAAACGGTTGATGAAAAAAAATATATCATATAAAAAAATTATAACAATAATAATAATAATAACAAAAATAATGCACATCACACTCTATTTATTTGTTATGCGACTGACTAAAAAACTATTACTACCGACAATAATTGAAAACGTTGACTTTGATTGAAAACGATAATGATTTTCATCCTTGAAACGACAAAACATACCTTGTTTAAACGTACAAAATTTACCAACGCAATCATCATTAATTAATGCATCATATTTTAATCATATTTATTTTCCGTTCCATCATCACAACCATATTGGGACTTACTAACGGAAAAACTACAAATATTTGGAATTAACGGAAATGAATTCATTTAAACTGAAAATTGGCACTCGGACTGAAATTTGGCATAAACGAAAATTATCACTAAATTAAATACGAAAAATCTTGAATGACACACTTCGCTTAAAATACTAAAAAAAAAAAATTGACTAATCAAATTGCTTATGAAATATGTTCTTCATCACACATTGCCGTTTTACAAATGATTCGAAAACGCACTAAAATATGAACCTATTATCAAAAATTAAATGTTCCCATAAAAATAAAAACCACAATAAAATTGGTCGCATAATGAACTGTTGAAAAAAAAATAATTATGAACATAAAAATAATTCAATCAAATACAATATAAATGGAACTGATGAAAAATAAATAATAATAATAATAATAATGAAATCTAATATATCGAAAATGATATCGAATTCAAAATATTTATTTAAAAAAAAAACAAAAACAAAAAAAAAATTCAACAAAACTCATCCAAAAATGCAACAAAAATATAAAAAAAAAAAATTAGGACTGCAACCAGGAACAACTAGTAGCTCATCTGGATGTGGTATTACAGACACATCAGTTGGACCAGCATCTGTTATGGTTGGTAATTTGGTTCAGGGAAATCGTTTGGCCATTGCACAAGGACGAGACATTGGATTGTCAGAGGATAGCGAGAGGAAGGTGAGCTTACTTATAAAAAATATATACTCTTGGTTGAAAGAAAATTTATATTATCATTTGTCAATATTTTTTTTTAATCAAAAAGAAACATTTACGTTAACTGAATAAACTTAGGCTAGTCTAATAGTAAATTTTTCCAACCGCTTTAATTCCTTTAGGATGTATTCTATCAATACTTAACTTATTAGCTACAATTGCAAACTTTGTTGGAAATGCTAATCGTTTGCAGATACTGAAAAGTTTAAGTTTTTGTTTTCTCACTCTTCAATAGTACAGTCATAAAAATAATAGTGTTTTTCTCAATCTTCAGTAATAGAAAATATATAAACTCTTATGAAAATTATGATGAGTATCACAGTAGAAACAATTTTTGAGAAATTTTTGATAAAAACCAGAGACTTGCCAAAAGCTTTTCTTCCGATTGCAGGGTAGTTAACCCTCAAAGTAATACCAGCGGTAAATTCTAATGACTCAATAGATTTGTAGTTCATACTCTAAATATTTTTAATTAATTAAAAGTGTCCCAAAATTGTTTCTCGGGCTGTATGGCATGTGGTATCCTCTTGTTGAAACCACGTGTCGTCCACAGTCATATCTTGAAATTTGGGCACAAAAAACTGGATTATCATGTCGCGATAGCGAGCACCATTAACTGTTTTGCGTGCATTTTGGAACACCCTATAATATTGACAGCTGTCAAATGACTAGGCTGTACTCTTGCTTTGCAATAGACTTCATTCTTCAATTTTTGATACCGAAGGCGGTCTACCCCTTGCACATCTGTCATTTGGGCTAACGAAGAAAATTATTTTTTAGTGCGCCGCTTTATTTATTGGCATGATTAAGTTCTAGACATTGCAATCTGTCAGACAAGTAAGTTTCACAACGTGGGATACACAGCTTCACGAACAGGGTCATAAGTCTTGCAAAAATACTTTCCTTTAAAAGTGAACAAGAGCAGCTCCATCACTACCCGCCATCGTCCATGTTTTGAAGCAATAAATTAAAGTTGGCATTATTAAGCTCTTATAAAACTGCACCTTGATCGCTCATGAAATTATTTTTCCACTGATTTCATTTTTGGAGTCCATTCAAGACCCCAACCTCAAAGTATTATTTATCTATTGTAACATTTGTTCCTAGTAGGTGTAAATGTTTCTTATTCCTTGAGAAAATCATATACTCGTATTTGGTTTTATCCTCATTCATAGAGGGTGCCCCAAAATACATGCAAGAAGTAATTTCGATAGAAAGCACAGTGCAGCTCTTGTTGAAACCACATGTCCGTCCACATTCATATCTTAAAATTTAGGCACAAAAAACTGGATTGTCATGTCGCAATAGCGAGCACCATTAACTGTTTTCCGTGCATTTTGGAACACCCTATAATATTGATAGCTGTAATCTTAGATTAAAGAAGAACTGGATAAGCCTCTACACAAAAATTCTGTCCAAATTTTGTTGGCAATACATTCGTAGAACGCACACTCATGCAACACAACAGAAACGGCGTAAATCATTGGGAGCCAATTTTAAACTTCAATAAGCGATTGAAGCGGTTTGTTTAAAAACATTTTTCATATGTGATTTCATTTATGCGTAAACGAATAGATTTTTTAATATTGCGGGTTTTGTTGTTTGATGGAATTAGTTTTGGAAATTTATAATAAAACACAGTATTTTATTTTAAAATACTATTTATTTATTTATTAGATATTTCACTATATATTATTTATTAAAACAGAATTATAAAGTGGAAGAGCATATAAAAATATAAATTGTAAGTTATTTGATTATATGAAAACAATAATGTGCACAATAAGAAGTAAATTGTATAGAACATGAAAGGAAATGCTTTAAAACTAAATTACAAGATAAAAAATTTAATGTACTTAAAAAATTAATAACTAATATTTTTAAAAAAATTAAAAAAATATTATTTAGTAAATGCATTATAATATGGTCTAATAGAGCAAGCAAAACAAATTTATTTAAATAATAAGCTTACCGAAGAATAAACTTTATTTATTTCAACACAATGAAAACAGCAATGAAAAATAGACTGAAAAATTCGGTACCTTAAACTTTCTTACACACACTTTACGTACACCGGCACTGAACTATTTTCTGGTAAACATTGAACTGTCAACATCGGATTTGTTTACATTTATTTAATGACCAACTTTTCACTTTTTCACCACTTTTTGGATAAAATAAATCACTAATAGCCATTTAGGCACATCACAAACTAAATATTTGTTATTTTGGTTAGTAAAAATGAAGATGTCAACTTACCAAAAAAGAGAGAAATTCCCGGTTTCCTCTTTTCGGCGAATTTCTAGCAATTTCTAATAAATTACTTAATTTTCTGAAATAAAAACTTCGTATTAAGTTTTATCAAAAATATTACTATTTATAAAAATAATTACTTTCTCGTAAATACTTGTAAATATGTAAAAAAAAACACTTTTAATTGCACTTTTCGATGTGCCAAAATAAAACTTCACAAATGACAAGAATAGCTTTTAAGTCTCCACTTTAATGGAGAATTAAAGTTTTCAAACTCTCCGAAAGTCTACAAAATTGAGGCGCTTTATATTTGATTCATATTTACGGAATAAATAATAAACCTTAAATAGAATTCCATTTCGTACCAAAAGATTGTACAAAAAATAAAAATTTACTGTCGTTGTATTTAAATTGTATTTTTGTTTTCAATAAGTGAATTAAAATGAATATAAATTATTCTTTTGCAATTCAATAAATTTCTATTACGACAACTAGATGGCAGTGGGTGTCATGTCTACATAAAAAAATTTTGACAACAATATCCCTTTTGTAATAATTTGGACACAAAAGTGCGTATACATATACGGTAGGGGCCTATCCAGGTATTCTTTAATCTAAAGCGAGCACCATTAACTGTTTTGCGTGCATTTTGGAACACCCTATAATATTGACAGCTGTCAAATGACTGGGCTGTACTCTTCGGACCACGAAATGGATAGTGCGGTATTACATATTGCCACTACAACTTTATGGGTTTAGACTTCGTCAAGAAGAGTTCGCCAAATTTGCTTTGGAATAGATTTCGTTCTTCAATTTTTGATACCGAAGGCGGTCTACCCCTTGCACATCTGTCATCTGGGCTAACGAAGAAGATTATTTTTAAGCACGCCGATTTATTTATTCGCATGATTAAGTTCTAGACATTGCAATCTGTCAGACAAGTAAGTTTCGCAACATGGGGTATACAGCTTTACGAACAGGGTCATAAGTCTTGCAAAAAGACTTTCCTTTGAAAGTGAACAAGAGCAGCTCCATCACTACCCGCCATCGTCCATGTTTTGAAGCAATAAATTAAAGTTGGCATTATTAAGGTCTTATAAAACTGCCCCTTGATCGCTTATGAAATTATTTTTCCACTGATTTCATTTTTGGAGTCCATTCAAGACCCCAACCCTAGCAACCCCAACCTCAAAGTATTATTTACCTATTGTAACATTTGTTCCTAGTCGGTGTAAACGTTTCTTATTCCTTGAGAAAATCATATACTCGTATTAGGTATTATCTTCATTTATATAGGGTGCCCCATAATACATGCAAGAAGTAATTTTGATAGAAAGCACAGTGCAGCTCTTGTTGAAACCACATGTCCGTCCACATTCATATCTTGAAATTTAGGCACAAAAAACTGGATTGTCATGTCGCAATAGCGAGCACCATTAACTGTTTTTGCCTGACCAACTGGATTTTTGAAGAATAAGGGTCCGATGATGGCTTGAGTCTAAAATCCGCACCAAATAGGAACACATTGTGGATGATTTTATTTCTCAACAAACATTCGGGGATTTTCTGAACCCCAAATGTGACATTTTGTCGATTGACCAAGTCATCACATCAAGTTGAAAATGAGCCTCATCGCTGAAGATGATTTTGTTCGAAAATTTTGTTGTGGTTCCATAATCCATTCAACGAACTCCATTTACTGTGCGTGCTTAGTAAGCTTCAGTTCTTGAGTCAATTGGACTTTGTGAGCATGAAAATGTAAATATTTTATGAGAATATGCTCTAGTTTCTCGAAATGTCCAATTCATGAGCGCGGTGCCGAGTTGATGGTCGTGGACTCTCAGCAACACTCTCATTAATTGATCCAGTCTCCCTATATTTTTTAATTAATCTCTTCACAGTTGACGTTACATCACTATTTCGCTAATATTTTCAAATATTGCTTAACACTGAAAACGCGTTGTTCTTTCGTATAGCGCTCCATTGTTAATAACGCTAAACTATCAGCAGCTGTCAAGCTGTTTTTTGCCGTTGGCAACACTTTACCGCACAAATGGCGTAAAATTCAAATCTTGCGTAAATGTTGAAATACCGTATTATTAACAATTTTTTATGTGTAACAGCTGTAAGCTCTCGGTATATGGGACTAATTTCGCGAATGCGACAGAAATGCATAACAGTAAGTAGGACGAAGCGCGCGCTATTCAATTTATTTTTATTCATTCTTTCTCTCTCTTTTGGTATGATGTATTGATGGGAACGACAAAAATAAAAATTGTAAGAGCTTTTTTTTCGAAATTTCAAATTTTTCGTTAGAATTTTCTTTCTGTCACATGCAAATAAATGTAATAATATAAAAATATGTATAATTGCGTTTTTTGTATTTCTGGCCGAAATCGAGACAGAGAAAAGGGTTTTTTACAAAATTGAGTTGAGTTAGAATATTTGCATTTCTAATATTCGAACTCAGCTTAATAACCCAACTCTAATATAATTTTTTGACGATTACCGAGGTTAGATGTTATGTTACACATCTGTAAGACTCGCTCTTTTTTCTTTCTTTTTTTATTCTACATATCTTAAGCATACTGTTATTAGAAAACAATACCTGATACACAAAACAACCACTAGATGGTGTTAGCCTAACGTCACTTGCTGACTTCTTATCTCAACAAAAGATACCGCATTTCTTTCTTGAATACAAAAATTTCCTTTAAATGAAACTACCTCAAATCCCTCACTTAAGACTTAGTTTTTAATGAGAAATTTTCATTTAATCACTATCGAATCAAGTTTACTAATAGAAATCTAAAAAAAAAATGTTATTTTGTTTGAAAAATTCCAAAAAAAAACTTTTTAAACCGCTTATAAAATATAATTAAATCTATTCATTTTTGGTTTAAAATTGAACTCTTCAAAATTCCAGCATCAATTAATCACTGGAGTTCTACGATGGCGTGCGAATACATCTCCAGATCATGTCCTATACACATTTCTCAATTCAAAAGGTAATCAAATGAAAATTTTAATGTTTCTTCTTTTAGGAAATTAATCAAATTTGAAAATAATAAATAATTTTGTTTTTTCTTCTTCTTTTTTTAACTTTTAATTCTATTACCTTTTAAAGGAGCTGTTGCCAAAACGCTTACGTGCTCCGAACTTCATAAGCGAGCGGAAAAAATTGCTGCCCTTCTTCAAGAACGTGGTAAAGTTAATCCAGGCGATCATGTTGGTAAGTTAATTTTAAAAAAAAAGGAAAGTAACACAAATATTAAATAAACATGGGAATAGAAATGGGAAAACATTATTGAAAATGAAATGTTTTTTTTTTTAAATTGAAAATAATTTTATTTAACGAAGAACGAGAAAAAGAAACGGAAAATCAATTTTTTTCTTCCAGCATTAATATTTCCACCTGGTTTGGATTTGATCTGCGCATTTTATGGTTGTCTATATTTGGGAGCGGTACCAATTACAATTAGGCCACCGCATCCCCAAAATTTAATAACAACACTGCCGACAGTTCGTATGATTGTCGATGTTTCGAAAAGCGGAATTGTCCTTTCGATTCAACCAATTATAAAATTATTGAAATCCCGTGAAGCGGCTGCATCAATCGATCCAAAGAGTTGGCCTCCAATACTGGATATTGACGATAATCCAAAACGAAAATCGACCGCAATCGCAAATGCAACACTCGATTCGACTGCGTATTTAGACTTTAGTGTTTCGACATGTGGACGACTTAGTGGAGTTATAATAACTCATCGGTAAGCTGTTTTTCATATACGCAAAAGATAGAATATTATTAATAATCTTGAGATTCTCTGACAAAAAGTCCTTTAATAAATGTTTTTTTTTTTTCTAAAAATTTTCTTACAGATCTCTCTCTAGTTTATGTGCCAGTTTAAAGCTCGCTTGTGAATTGTATCCATCTCGTCATGTAGCACTTTGCCTGGATCCATATTGTGGTCTGGGCTTTGCAATGTGGACACTTATTAGTGTGTACAGTGGCCATCATTCGATATTAATAGCGCCATACGAAGTGGAAGCGAATCCAAGTCTGTGGATATCGACCTTGTCACAATATCGTGTCCGTGACACATTCTGCTCATATGGCGTTATCGAATTATGTACGAAGGCATTAAGTAACTCGATTCAATTGCTGAAGCAGCGCAACATCGATCTCAGATGTGTACGGACATGTGTTGTTGTCGCTGAAGAGCGGCCACGGGTACAGCTCACACAACAATTTTGTAAACTTTTCCAAGCGCTGGGTCTGAATACGAGATGCGTATCAACGTCCTTCGGATGCCGCGTTAATCCGGCCATATGCGTCCAAGGCGCCAGCTCGGCAGAAAGTGCCCAAGTCTACGTCGATCTGAGAGCATTGCGCAATAATCGTGTTGCTCTGGTCGAACGCGGCGCACCTAATTCATTGTGTTTAATTGAATCTGGAAAACTTTTACCTGGCGTTAAAGTTATCATTGCTAATCCAGAGACAAAAGGCCATTGTGGTGATTCCCATTTGGGAGAAATATGGGTAAGAAAAAACGGTTTTTTTTTAAACGTTCTTTTTTTTTGTAACATTGCCTATTCTGTGATAATATTTGCAGAATCTGTTTTTTTTAATTTTTGTAATTTTTCTCCATTCTCCAAAAATTAAATTATAATTCAGGTCCAATCATCGCACAACGCTAATGGTTACTTTACCATATACGGTGATGAAACTGATTACAATGATCATTTCAATGCAAAACTGGTAACCGGAGCAACGACTGAAGTATATGCCCGGACCGGATATTTAGGTTTTCTCCGTCGAACTGAATGCTCTCAAGCTGGATCGATTCTGGACGAAACGACACCATCGGTAGCTAGTCGTGATAGTGATAGTGAATCTCTGCATTCGATGAGCCAACTTCAGCATAATCTCTCCGCACTATCAATCGGTGGTAATCTATCGAATACTGCAACTACAGACCAAGAACTTCATGATGCCGTCTACGTGGTTGGTGCTCTTGATGAAGTAATCACTTTACGAGGAATGAATTATCATCCGATCGATATAGAAAATTCAGTCTTAAGATGTCATAAGAAAATTGCTGAATGGTAAGTTTTGATTAAAGTTGATCGTGTTTGTTTCATTCAGAAATAAAGTGAAATTTGTTTTCCATAAATTTTATTTTATAAATATTTTATTTAATTTTTAAAAGTAATTATTAAAAAGAAATAATTGTTTTTTTCTGGTATTTACAGTGCCGTCTTTACTTGGACAAATCTGCTAGTCGTTGTTGTTGAATTAGATGGTAATGAATCCGAAGCACTTGATTTAGTTCCACTAGTGACAAATACAGTCCTTGAAGAGCATCAATTAATTGTTGGAGTTGTAGTTGTTGTTGATCCAGGTTTGTATATAAAAAAAAAATCTTAATAATTATTATAAAACTTAATAATAATGTTCTAAATTAAATAATTAAACTTTTACTGACAAAAATCGGCCATGTTCTACTATCTCACCCCACAGAAACAGATAATATACAATATTATCTGTGATTTTACCTTTTAATAACTTGTTTCAATAACCTAATACACAAACTATCATGCTTTAAAATTTTTTTTAATCATTTTTGCTAAAGCAATTATGGAAAGTTTTAAGAGGAATCTCAGCATTTTAAGAGCAATCGCAGAATTTTGAGAGGCATCTCAGAAGTTTGAGATGATACTCAGAATTTCAAGAGGAGTCTCACAGTTTTAAGGGGAAAAATTAGAAATAGTTTGAAAAAATTTAAAAAATAAATTACAAAAAAATAAAGAAAAACAAAAAATTAGGAAAATTTATTAAAATAGATGGAGTTGTTCTCTGCGGATTTGATCAGTTGTTGGTGGTAGCGGTGGGCATTGACAGTTTCACCAGGTTTCAACATCTCATAGTAGACGATATCCTGCTGACACCACCAAACGAACAGCATTGTATTCCGCCTGGAGCGATTTGTTCTTGGGGAATATGTTGATGGTTGGCCGGAATCAACCCACGATTTAGGATTCTTGAAATATATCCACTTTTCATCGCCTGTCACAATCCGATGCAGGAACGACTTTCTTTTTTGTCTGGCGGGCAAGATTTTGCATATGTTTTGGCGTTTCTCCATCTGCCTATCGTTCAATTCATGCGGCACCCTTTTTCCGATCTTTTCAATCTTTCCCATGGCACGCAGACTTCGCGAGCATTTTTTGCGATTGGGTATCGTCTTCATCCAAAAGAGCCTGCAATTAATGGTCCTCAACCTTCCTAGGCCGATTTTTACGCTTCTTGTACCACAAGTCAAAATTGCCGTCTTTGAACCGACGAAACCAATCTAGGCACGTTGTTTCCGATAACGCACTGTCACCATAGGCCTCCATAAGCATTCGATGCGATTCGGCAGTCGATTTCTTCAAATTGAAGCAGAAAAGCAGAGCTTCCCGCTTATGCTCTTTTTCTGGCACATGATTACCAAAGTAAAAACGTTTGTTGTTGTACGAAATTGCTGACAATGTGCACTGATTAATGTTGACAGATGTCAAACTCATAAAAAAAAGTATGGCGTGCCCTTAGATTATAGAAGAACTGGATACGCCTCTACACAAAAATTGTGTCCGAATTTTGTCGGCAATACATTCATAGAACGCACACACATACAATACAACAGAAACGGCGTAAATCATTGGGGGCCAATTTTAAAGTTCAGTATGCGATTGAAGCGGTTCGTTCAAAATCATTTTCATATGTGATGTCATTTATGCGTAAAGAAGCAGATTTTTTAATATTGCGGGTCTTGTTGTTCGATGGAATTAGTTTTGTAAATATGCAATAAAACACAGTATTTTTTTTTTAAATATTTATTTATTTATTATGTATTTTCATTTTATTTATTTCACTGTATATTATTTATTCTTGGGAATACCGGATGCTGCTGCCACAATCCACTTTTCCCGCAACCATTTATTTTGTGGGAACCTGTAAAGTTAACATATAAATATACGATCGTAATATTTACTTTTACAATTAAGAATTAATAGAAATTCACGTATTTTTTGCACTATTAAAAAAATTTGGTACCTTAAACTTTCTTACACACACTTTACGTACACCGGCACTGTACTATTTTCTGGTAAACATTGAACTGTCAACATCGGATTTGTTTACATTTGTTCAATGCCGAACTTTTCACTTTTTCACCACTTTTTGGATAAAATATATCACTTAAACCCATTTAGGCACATCACAAATAAAATTTTTGTTATTTTATTTACTAAAACTACAGATGTTAACTTACCGAAAGAAAGAAATTCCCGGCTTCCTCATGTCATTGTAGGAAAAACAATTTTTCACGAAACACTTCATTTTCTGTAATAAAAACTTCTTATTAAATGTTATCAATAATAAAACTATTTATAAAAATACTTACTTTTTTTTAAATACTTTAAAATACATAAAAACAACACTTTAAATTGCACTTTCAACACTTGATTATTTTTATCAATAATAAATTCTAAAATGACACCGCTAGTTATATTAGTTCGAGTTGTAATCACTTTCATGGAGAATGGCAGATTGTAAAACTCTCCGAAAGTCCACAAAATTGAGGCGCTTTATATTTGAATGATATTTACGAAATGAATAATAAACCTAAAATAGAATTCCATTTCATATCAAAAGATTGTAAAAAAAATAAAAATTGCCTATCGTTGTGTTTAAATTGTATTTTTGTTTTTAATAAGTGAATTAAAAAGAATATAAATTAGGCTTTTGCAATGTAATAATTTTCTATTACGAGAACTAGATGGCAGTGAGTGTCATATCTACATAAAAATATCCACAAAAAGCTATGTGATAAATGCGAATTCTCGCCGCTTGGCAATAAGTTGGACACAAAAATGCGTATACATATACGGTAATGGCCTATCCAGGTATTCTTTAATCTAAGGCGTGCCCTTAGATTATAGAAGAACTGGATAGGCCTCTACACAAAAATTGTGTCCGAATTTTGTCGGCAATACATTCATAGAACGCACACACATACAATACAACAGAAACGGCGTAAATCATTGGGGGCCAATTTTAAAGTTCAGTATGCGATTAAAGCGGTTCAAAAAGTATTGCGAATTTTGAATTTCCGCGGCTTACGTATATTTGATTTTCGATTTTTTTGTAGCTTTATGTTGGTACTCATATTTCTCACTTATGCCGACAAGTTCGGCCATTTATAATGTTCAGTAAATTTTTGATAACTGCTTTGCTTGCACGTGTTTTGGCTCGTCTTCGATTTTTGCCCATTCCAAAAAATGGATCAAAGAATCTGTTTCGGGAACAAGAAAAAGTCATAGGGTGCCAGATCTGGGGAATACGGTGGCTGCGGCATTATTAGTGTATTGTTTTTGGCCAAAAATTCGCGCACAAGTAACGATGCGTTAGCAGGGGCGTTATCATGGTACAAAAGCCAATTTTTGTTCTTCTACAAATCCGGGCGTTTCTGGCCGATTGCTTCGCCCAACTTGCGCATAACTTGCAGGTAATATTCCTTATTGACCGTTCATACCCTGTGGCAAGAACTCATGATGCCCCACGCCCCTGCAATCGAAGAAAACTGTAAGCAAAACCTTCAAATTCGACCGATCTTGGCGCGCTTTTTTCGGTCTTGGCTCGTGCGGCAGCTTCTATTGCGATGATTGAGCTTTGGTTTCCACGACATAACCATAAACTAATGATTCGTCACCAGTTATGACCCTCTGGAGCAAATTTGGGTAGTCGCGGACAGAGTCCAACAGCTCCTTAGCAATGTTAATGCGATGCTGTTTTTGGTCGAAAATGGGCAAAAATCGAAGACGAGCCAAAACACGTGCAAGCAAAGCAGCTGTCAAAAATTAACTGAACATTCAAAATTTCCGAACTAGTCGGCATAAGTGAGAGACATGAGTACCAACATAACGCCAAAAAAAAATCGGTAATCGAACATACATAAACCGCGGAAATTCAAAATTCGCGATAATTTTTGAACAGACCTCGTATGTACATATATAAAATTTTTAAAAAAATCTGTTTAAAATTTATTAAATATTCACAAACTCAAATTAATTCTTTACTAATAATTTTATTTTTTAAAAATATGATCCTTTTTTTATATTAACAAATTATTTTTATTTTTTTTTTGCTTAACAGGTGTTGTTCCAATAAATAGTCGTGGTGAAAAACAACGAATGCACTTAAGAGATGGATTTTTAGCTGACCAATTAGATCCAATTTATGTAGCATATAATATGTAATTTGTTGACCTAAAGCAAATAATCATAATAATAATAATAATATAGAATAGAATTTTCAATTAAGGCTTTTCGTAAAAGAAATTATAAGGAGAAAAAAATAAATTAACATACATGGTTTCTTATAATGAAAAGCAAATTTGAAAAATAATAAATAAATTAAGAAAAAAACAAAAACAAATAATAGTAATAAGAAGAAGAAGAAAAAAATGAAAAATGTGAGTTTAAAATAATATCGACAAGGGAATACCGATAATTTTATGTATTTTGGTAATAAACCAAAAAACTAGAGAATTAATTTTTTTTTTTTTTTTAAATAAATTTTTTCTTCCAATAAACTTTTCCAGCAATAATAATAATCTTTCCAAAAAAAAAAAAAAAAATTCACATGCATTTATGTATATTTTTTTTTTAATAAAATTTTAACACAACTAAACTTAAACTGTTTACTCAATAGTTAAGAGTAAATTTTTTTTTTTTATTTAATAACTAATTTGAAACAATTTCGAAAGAGAAAAAGAAATTTCTTTAAATCAAATCATCTAAATAAGTTGAAAAAAAGAAAAAGGATTATGTAAAATTTTTTAAGAAAATATTAATTGATAAAAAAAACGAGCGTGTTTTTGTTTCTTATTTTATTTTAAATATATTTTTTTTAAAATAAAAATTTGTAATTATCAGTTAACTATTAATATAAAATATTTCAAATTAGATGAAAATAATTAGTTTTTTTGTTGAAAAAAAAAACACGAAAAAGGAAACAAATGTTAAGCAAATCTTCCTTAATTGGGAATGAGTAATATTACTCGCATCTATACACTTGACTGTAATAAATAAATATAAGTAATTTCAAATATTTCATAATTATTATAAAAATAGCAAAAGAAAATATGATAACGAAAATTTTTTTTTCAAAAATAATTATATTTATATAAAGAACAATTTCAAAAGAAAATCTAACGAATATTAGTGAATATATTTTAATTTCATGTATGACTGCCTGGAAAAGAAATTATTTTGATTTTGTTTTTTTTTCTTCTCTTTTTGTATAATATTTTATTTTTTATTTAAAATTTTATAATATAATTACAAAAAAAAAATATTTATCTTCCTTCAATCAAATTATATTAATTAAATGATAATAAATATGTAGTTAAAAATATATATGAATTAATAGAAGAAGAAAAATAAAAGAAAATATACCGAAAATTTCAATAATAAAATTTTTATTTTAAATTCCATTTTGACAAATTTAATTTTTTTGTAAGCAATAAATTTATTTTGTTATTAATTTTGTTTTTATCACTATTATTAATGTTAAAAAAAAAACGATAATTTTTTTTTTTTCGCATAGAATAATAAAAGAGCAGCACACATGTATGTATATCGTAATTATTTATATGAATATGTATAAGTTTAAATCTATATGTATGAATGTAAACTATTTCTAATCAATTTAATTATTTTATTTTAAATGAAATATGACATTTGTGATTTTGTTTGTTTTCTTTTTTTTTCTCGCATATAAATAAATATTATTAATTAATTAATTATATAGTTATCTATAAAAATGTATTTATTTATATACACATATATGCATACATATATATTTATATAAATTTGATTATTTTTAGTAAATAAAAATTTATTTAAATTTGCTTTTATTTTATTTTATTTTGTTAAATAATAATTTTTTTCCAATTATTTCATTTGAATTTTGACTTCACCACAGCAACTCAGGTTATTTCAATTTTTTACATTCGTATATAAAAATCATTGCATACTACAAGGGTCGTTCAATAAGTCCTTAGAAAAAAATAGAAAAAAACTGTTTTTAAAAAAAAAAATTTTTTAGGCGTTTTCCTTTGGACCTACCACGGTAGCTGTGAGTAGATGAGCAAAGGAACGCCAAATTTATAACATTAGTAGATACATAACCTCAAAATAGTCAGCAAAAATACTGAGTTTACTCACACATAAACAATAAAAACAGTTTATTCACACATACAAAATACTGACGAATATATGACTCTTCAACATAACCAACGAACCCGCTAAGCCATCTATTGCCAGGTAGGAAACTAAAATCCCCTTACAGTTCAGTGGATGCGTAACACCCAGTTTAATGTGGTCGTTTGTTCGAGGTAGAGTAGATGATGACAGCTGAAACTCTACCGCGGTAGCATAATTGGTCCAATGGAAAACGCCTTTTATTTTTCAATCTAATCTCCTTTTAGCTCTATACACTTTTCCAACCGTTTTTCCAAAATTTTTATCCCGTCCAAAAAAATAGGATTTCGGAAGTTCTGCAAAATACTCATCCGTTTGAGCAATGACGTCCTCGTTGGAAGTGAACCGTCGTCCGCCAAGCCATTTCTTCAGATTGGGGAAAAGAAAATAGTCACTCGGGGCCAAATCTGGTAAATAAGCGGGATGCTGCAATAATTCCATTTTCAATTCCACAATTTTGGCCATGGAAACAGCGCAGGTGTGCACACGCGCATTGTCCTGATGCAAGAGGATTTTTTTCTTCTTCAGATGGGGGCGTTTCTCTTTGATTTCCTCGCTCAACCGTTGCAATAACGACGCGTAATACGCTCCTGTTATTGTTTTTCCTTTTTCCAAGTAGTCGATAAAAATGATGCCCTGCGAATTCCAAAAGACCGTGGCCATCACTTTGCCGGCCGATGGCACAGTTTTTGCCTTCTTCGGAGCCCGTTCACCCTTGAAAATCCACTGTGATGACTGTCTCTTCGTTTCTGGAGTGTAGTAGTGTATCCAAGTTTCGTCCACAGTGACATATCGACGAAGGAATTCGGCAGGATTGCGATGAAAGAGTGCCAACATAGCCTCAGAGTCCACTACACGATTGCGCTTATTCTCCTCTGAGAGCAAACGCGGCACCCATCTTGCCGAAAATTTTTTCACAGACAATTTTTCATGCAAAATTGAAGCGACTGTACCTTGTGATATGCCCGTGGCCTCAACTAATTCGCGCACTTTAATTCGCCGATCGTTCAAAATCAGATCGTGAATTTTGTCGATGATTTCAGGAGTAGACACCTCAACTGGGCGTCCTGAACGATGTTCATCTTTTGTGGATGAACGGCCACGTTTAAATTCATTCACCCAATTGTAGACCGTCGCAAACGCAGGTGCAGATGTTCCATGAACTGCATCCAACTCGGCTTTGATTTCTTTCGGGCTTAAGCCTTTCAAATGGAGATGTTTGATGACAGCCCTAAACTCGCTTTTTTCCATTGTTACGTGTATGCACAAATAAATGTCGTTAACTTAAATCGACGATAGAAATTGACCTACGCTATGGATCGAGCTGAAATTTTGACAGCTTTCCTGTCGATAATGCTACTTATAAAAATAAAATTTCTTGGATTTTCTAAGGACTTATTGAACGACCTTCGTACAAATTGCATATATTCTCCAACTTCTTTTAAATCAATAAATTTTTATAGTTTTTTTATTGCTTAACGAGATGGTATAAAAAATACCAAATTCTATTTTGGCAAATATAGTACACCAGAGCGCTATTAATGAATTTTCCTACAGAGACCAAAATATATTGCCAATTACACATCATATAGAATAATTGTTTAAATAATATCTGCCAGTGAAGAGCGGTTGTGTTTATTTTTATTCATACAATATATTATTTATAGCGAATAAATGGTATTATAAAAATAAAAATAATTGAAAATAAATAGTGTCATAATTGTTAATACCAAAACAATAATAAAGCCATAAGCATTTAAAACTATTGTATAATAGTAGTCATCAATACTATTCAATATCATCAATAAACTACTAATTTCGTAATACAGTCATACCCCGCACTTTGGGACCGGAGCGTGTACGTAAAACGAAAATGTACGTAAAGCGAAACTACTCCTTTTATTGATGAATTAGAGTATGTAAACTAAAACAATAAGTATATAAATAAAAAGAAATTTTTTTAATGCTATATTTAACGTGTATAACAAAAAAAAAACAAAAAACAAATTCATATACATACATATTAAACAAAACTTAAAAAATAAACATAAACTTCAAAATTCAACAATATGTACTACATATTTAAATATAGAATGCAATTGGTATAATGTTGTAATTCAAATTTAATTGCTCGATGACGTAGAGAATGATGTATCATCTTTATAAGTGGTGTAATCAAATGCTAAACGCTTTTTTGCAGATGAGTCAGGAGATGTACGAGGGTCATTCAACAAATACTTAGCCTCACCGCCCGATGGATTTGCTGTCATAAAATAAATTTACCATCGTGCAGTACATTCTTTTAGTAGCCTACTGTCAAAGTTTCAGGGAATGATTCCCTTCATTAGTTTTGTTTTGAGAGCCTTTGAAAGCGAGCGTGTCGGTCGGTTGCACAAAAATGGAAAAAGAACAATATCGTTCGGTGATTAGATTCTTGTTTTTGGAAGGGAAAACGCGCAGCGAAATCAAATATCGCTTGGATGCTGTGTATGGTGACTCTTCTCCTTCGATGGCGACCGTCAAGAATTGGTTCAACGAGTTTGTTCGTGGCCGCACGTCGGTTTTTGATGAGCCACGCCCAGATGCCCCGAAAACGGCTGCTACGGAGGAAAACGTTAAAAAAGTCCACGATCTCGTGTTGGCAGACCGTCGATTGAAGGTTCACGAGATAGCTGAGACTGTTGGCATCGCAGTAGGAACGGTGCATCATATTCTACACGAAGAACTGGGCATTAGAAAGCTGTCGGCGCGATGGGTGCCGCGTTTGCTCACACCGGAAAACAAGCGCAACCGTGAGACCACATCGGCGACGTGTTTGGCGCTGTTTCAGCGCAATCCAGCGGAGTTCTTGCGTCGTTTCATGACCGTCGACGAAACATGGATTCACTGGTACACACCAGATACCAAGGAACAGTCGAAACAGTGGACTTCACCCGGCGAACGTGCTCCGAAGAAGGCGAAGACTGTTCGATCGGCCGGAAAGGTGTGATCCACATCGATTACCTCGAGAAGGGTAAAACAATCACGGGGCGCTACTATGCTGACTTATTGGGCCGATTTGACGTCGAATTGAAGAAAAAGCGGCCCCGCTTTGCGAAGAAAAAAGTGCTGTTCCACAACAACAACGCGCCGGCTCACACCTCCGCCGTCGCCATGGCCAAATTGGTCGAATTGCGCTACGAATTGCTGCCCCATCCATCGTACTCTCCAGATTTGGCCCCCTGTGACTACTTTTTGTTTCCAAACCTGATAAAATCACTCGCCGGGAATAGATTTGGGTCGAATGAGGAGGTCATCGTCGCCACGGAGGCCTATTTTGCTTCCCTCGAGAAAATGTATTTTTTTCTACAAAAAAAAAGTTAGAGCATCGCTGGGCCAAGTATATCGAGCTTGAAGGAGATTATGTGGAAAAATAAATTGCCACCTTTCCAAAATTTTCGTTTTTCTTTTGTAGGCTAAGTACTTGTTGAATGACCCTCGTACATGAACTTATTGAAAAATTCTTGCGACTTCCTGAAGTGAATGCCAAATTACGATTTTTTTTTTGATTTTGAGATAGGTGATATATTTTTTGTAGCAAAAAAATCTCTTAAAGAGCTTTGTTTACTATGTTTTTTCATTTCCCTGTATAATTCTGAATAACAGGAATATGCGTCCATAATGTCTTTGTTAACCTTTAAACTCCTCTCAAAATCTGCATCGTATTTTTCAAAAAGAGCTATTCCATTTTGAAAACATTGGAAAGCATCTGATAAAATTTTGGATGTTAGTCCTTCGGATTGAGTGGATTTTTCTGCGACATTGCATACTAAATTTTCAGGTTGTATCTGTTCATTTAATTCTAAAAGATCTTCATTGTTGAGAGGTTCATCGTAGGATGCTATAAGTTCAACTACATCATTTGAATCTACTTCCAACTCTAGATGTTACCCCATATCTATAATATTGCAAATGATTTCAGCGTTATTATCTTCGCAATCTTCCCTATCTTTTGGCTCCTGCGGAAATAATTTATTCCAGGCCTCTTTCATTGTAGAAACTGAAATATCATTCCAGGTGTCTCGAATTGTTTTTATGCAATCTAAAATATTGTATTCCGCCCAAACTTTTTTTAAAACTTCCCTACCTGAACCTTCTTTACTGTCAATTGCAGCAATTATTTTACTGAATGTTTTTTTTTAAATAGTTCAGTTTAAATGACGCGATAACATACTGGTCCATGGGTTGAAGGATAGATGTGGTGTTTGGAGGTAAAAATTCAACTCGAATATTATCGTTGCCTAAATTTTGCGGATGACCGGGAGCATTATCGATAACTAATAAAATTTTATAAGGTATTTTTCTGCTTCTACAATATTCCTTAACTTCAGCCGTAAAATATTTGTTAAACCACCTAATAAAAGAGTAATTCTCTCTTTGGCTACTTTATATCCTGGCATAGTCTTTTCTTCTTTAGAAATAAAAGTTCTAGCTGGCATCTTCTTCCAAAAAAGACCTGTCTCATGAACATTAAAAATTTGGTCTTTTGTATATCCTCCTTCTTTCACAATTTTTGCGAGTTTTCCCTTATATATTTTTGCAGCCTCAACATCTGCAGCTGCTGCTTCACCGGTGACTTTAATGTTATGTAAGTTGGATGTGTTTTTGAATCGATGAAACCATCCACGACTAGCACAAAATTTAGTCTCGTTTGCGCCTTTTTTAACTTTTAAGTCATTAAACAAGCTTTGCGCTTTACTTTGAATAATTGCCTAACTTAAGGGTAGGTGTTGTTTTGTTTGATTTTCTATCCAGATAACTAGTAATTTCTCCATATCTGCAACAAGACCGTGTTATTTTCTTATGATGGCACTATTTATTGGTGTAGCATTTTTCACTTCAAAAAGAATTTTATCTTTGTTCTTGAGTACAGTGTTTATATTAGAACGTTTCAAACCTAGTTGGCGGGCTACTTCAGCTTGAGGAGTTCCGTCATCGCACATACTAATTATCTTAACTTTGGCTTTCAGCGAAAGAACATTTCGATTTTTTTTTACTTTTTTATCCGCCATTTTCTTTAGAAAATTTTTTATTTTAAGAATTTTTAAAAAAAATTACACGTATTTCTACTTAGTATGCAAGTTAATATTTCATAGAATTATTGTTTAAAGAAAAAAACTGAAAATTTTATTCTTTATTCTTCTAAAGTCGAATTAATTATGAATATGTTTTATGTTTTTCTATTTTACAAAGGTTTTTATATTATTCGTATATGTATTCGAGCGCATTCGCTCTGATTCGTTTTTGTTCTTATTCCACTTTACAAAGATTTTGTTTTAACTTGTTTCTACATGCATTCAGTCATTACGAAATTTAGGTTTCATATAAAAGGGGACTTTCCGTTTTTATACGATAACAAAATTTAAATTTCATAGAAATAATGTACACACATACAAAAACACGTTGTTACAAGTGTACATTCATAATTTGTTATTCTAGTACATAATTTTTTTTTCTATAAATTGCAAAACAAGAAAAAATGTAAGTAAAAAAATGTACTTGTACGTAAGTGTGAATAATGGTACGTATAATGGGCAAATGGGGACAAAAATGAGATGTATACGTAAGTGCGAGTGTACGTAAGTGCGAGTGTACGTAAGTGCGAGTGTACGTAAAACGAGTGTACGTAACACGGGGTATGACTGTATGTAGATTTATAGAATTGGCAGTAAATCGATCGGTAATAAACAAAAACCGGTGTGGAAATATTGTTTTTCTATATCGTTAGCAATTGTTTCGTATAAAAAAAACACTTAACAAACAAAATTTTGTTTATCAATTTTAAGATCAAATTCATGTTCAACAAAGACACAACTCGGGAACTTTTCTAAATTTTTATAAACTAGTTACTAAAACGTATATTTCAAAAATTATAAAACTTTATAGATTTGCAATAGAAACAAGTTATGCAAATAAAAAATATAGAATTTAAAAAAAACACCATCAATCATTGTTGAATGTATAATCGTACATTTGTTTATTCTAAAACTATAAATTAAAAATTCTACAATATAAATAGACACCTTATCTGGTAAAATGTAAATTTATGATAATAATCAATATTTGCTATTTAAAACAGTCGAATTTTTTTGCTTATCTAAATTTACATGAATTATTTTTAAATATAACACATAAATGAATTTTTTTCTTCAATATTACATCAAATAAAGTAAACAATCAGAATAAAAACAAAAGAAATTATAAAAAAGATATTAATCACGAAATTGTACGAGAAAGTTATATATTTGAGATAAAAAGAAATGAACATTAAAAATTAATATGGAATAAATACAATATATTTAATAAGTCAATAAATAAAAATTTTACAATAGGAAATCATTAAAAATAATTTCATAATTCAAGCATATTCATTGGACATATAAAATTAAATATGGTAAGGAAAAAATATTATTGCATTAATATATATAGACATGTATTATGCAAAATAAAAAAACGTATTCAAAATTATAAAAGCATTTTTTTTTATAATGCAAAAAGAAACATATTATCATCCATTTACTTAGGAATCTTTGCGGTTAATATTATATATACATAATTAAATATAATTATATTATTTATATATGTACGTATAAAAAAAAAATATTATACAATACAAGAAAAAAAAACAACTTAATAAACAAAAACACAAAAAAAATGAAGGCAACAATAAAAATTTAGCATTAAATCTAGATAGAAGCGAATAACGTACAATACATACGAGTATATTGAGTAAGTAAAACATTATTATGCATCCATTATATACAAAATATAAAACAATAAAAAAGTAATTTAAAAAAAAAAATTAAAAAAAAAGGAAATGAATTTATTTAAATAAAACAAACACTAAGAAAATATGTTTGAAAATAATTTTACATTATACTAAATTGTAGTAAAATTTTCTTCATTAATTAAAATTTGCAGAAAAAGAATTTTTAATTAGTTTTTTTCATCAATTATAATATATATTTATTTTTTCTGTTTAAAAAAATATTGAAAATTTTATGTGAATTATATATATTTAATTTAAAAAAAATATACATTAAATACTGAAGTAAGTCTAGAATAATATTAATTTAAATAAATATTCAAAACTATCAAGTAATCTTATTTATAATCAATTTATATGTTGCTTGTTGAGAGACATAAAAGAATCAACAACTTTGTATATAGAAAAGCAATAAAAATTACAATAAAAAATAAAAGAGTTTTTGATTGATTTTCTGTTTTTTTTTTTTTTTAAATATTAACAATACAATTTTATATAACATACTAAAATTCAGGCCGTTTTAGAAAAAAAATAGAAACACACGCAAACGATATGTTTCTATAGCTCGCCTGTAGAAGCATATCGTTTGCTTGTGTTTCCTTGGATTCCATCCAATTTCTTAAAATGCTAAAATAAAGGTGAACGTACGTGAAAGCAAAATTTGCTGCGGTTGTAAGTGAAAGCAAAATTTGGTACGCACATTAACGCACACGAACAATGATGAAGAACGCACATTGAATACGAGTGCGCACAGAATAAGGACGCGTACAGACTAAAAGCGTTTATATTAGGTGTTATAAAAAGTCATCCATTATTTTGCCAATAGATGGCTTTAGGAGTCTGCATCTCCCATTGTAAAAGTGTGATCGGATTGCACTAGATGGCGTTAGAAAGATAAGATTTCATACTAAAAAAGCTTCTGATACAGTTTTGTGATTACTTGACTCAGTATTTTTTTAGCACGCGTCAAAAATGGAAACCAACAAAGAGAAAAACGCCATATTTTACAGTTTTTCTTCGATAAAGGCGAAAACGTAAGCCAGGCAGCTGAAAATGTGAATAGTGTTTATGGTCCTGATACTGTAACAGCCAATCGCGCGCAATTTTGGTTTTGTCGATTCCGTTCCGATAATTTCGATGTCAAAGAGGCACCACGCTCTGGAAGGCCAATTGTCGAAAATGTCGATAAAATAATGGAAATCGTCGAGTCCGACCGTCACATAAGCACTGTTTCGATTGCCCAGGAGCTAAACATTGCACAAAAACCGTTTGGAACCACTTAAATAAGGCTGGATACAAAAAGAAGCTCGATGTATGGGTGCCACAAGAGTTATCGAAAAAAAACCTCATGGACCGAATTTCCATCTGCGAATCGCTGCTGAATCGCAACAATATCGATCCATTTCTGAAGCGGATGGTTACTGGTGATGAAAAGTGGGTCACTTACGACAACGTCAAGCGACAACGGTCGTGGTCAAATCGCGGTCACCCGGCGCAAACGGTGGCCAAGCCAGGATTGACAGCCAGGAAGGTTTTGCTGTGTTTTGGTGGGACTGGCAGGGAATAATCTACTATGAGCTGCTCCCCTACGGCCGAACTCTTAATTCGGACCTATACTGTCAACAATTGGGCCGTCTGAAAGAAGTAATCGCCCAGAAGCGGCCAGCTTTGGCCAATAGGAAAGGAATTGTGTTCCATCAGGGCAACGCCAGGCCGCATACATCGATAGTGACTCGCCAGAAGTTCCGGGACCTTTTCTTATGCATCCACCTTATAGTCCGGACCTGGCACCAAGTGATTACCACCTCTTCCTGTCTATGACGAATGATTTTGCAGGTGAAAAATTCGCCTCAAGAGAAGATTGTGAAAATCGACTGTCCCAGTTTTTTGCCAATAGTGACGAGGGTTTCTATGTGAGAGGCATTATGAAATGCCTCTCACATAGAAACCCTCGTCACTATTGGCAAAAAACTGGGACAGTCGATTTTCTTTAATTTAATTCAAAAATAAAACCTTTAATTTAATTCAAAAATAATGGACACCTTTTTACTACACCTTATATTATCAAATTAGAAAGAAGAATGAAGTGTTTGTTGATATATTAAAATATTTAATTAAATTGTAATTTTATGTTGACCAATTCCACTCCGCATGAATTCATTTCGATTACGTCGTGAGCATGCAATTCTATGTAAACAAAAATAAAATAAAATAGAAAATAATAGTGATTATATTATATATTATGCATAAATAAATTAATTAATTTACCCAATAAAGCTTTAACACGTTGCACCACTTTTGTTTTTGGTAATTCTTCTGGAAGTATACAATTTCGGGTTACTTCTGGCATTAAAGTTACTTGCGTTAAAATTTCATGCACTTCTTTGCCCATATTGTGCTAAGAAAAAATATTATAATTATTGTAAAATGTATTGAATTAATTTTTATACGTACCGATTTTTGTAAATCCACTCCATATTTAGGTAGTAAATCATACTTTTTCATATTATCAAAGTCCTATTCAAATTGTATATTTATTTTTGAGTTTTAATTTGTTCACAAAAAATATTTAATTACCATAATTAAGTCCTTGTATAAGTGATAGTCTGGCACTAAATTAGATGGATCTTCATCCGATTCAGGCTCTATTAGCAGTTGTCTAGCTTCTTGAATTATATTTTCAGCAAAATTACTTAGATAATTTGAAGTATGTTGTATTGAATCTCTTCGAATCCTCTTAGACCGTTTGTTTATACGGCGTTTAGTTCTTTTGTTACGTATATTTCCGCCTTTGTAATTTATCGCTAATAATCTACGTAAAATGTTTCCCCAATTACGTACATCTGAATCATCTAGTTCTGTATTCACAGACGTGACTTCAGCAACAGCCTGTTCCTGAATTGATAGTGAATGTAAATCTGGTATTTGAGTAAATTGTGATGTAGCGCGTATATTGGTAAATTCTTCACTACACGAAATTGGCAATATTGGCAACGAAGAACATAATTCCTTGTTTTTATTAATTTCTATGTTAGATAGACCAGCCTCCGAGACATCAGTAAAAACATTTTGTCTAAAATTTCCATATAAATTGTCAAGACCCGATAAGCTTATGCTTTTCCTTAACTGTGAATTATTCCGCATTATTCCAAAAGTAGTATCTGTTAAATTCGGTTCTTCATAATGACGCGGAATATTTATTTTTCCTGATATGAAATTCTCAGATGGTGTAGATGCATATAGCTGCAAGCGCGATTTTCCAGGGCAAGAAAAATCTTGTAGATTCAGATTTGAAGTATCCGTAATCGAAATGGGTGGCAATGCTTGTTCCGAAATTTGATTATTTTCATTTGCATCAACGAGCGGATCGTTGGTAATTTGTTGCAATTCCTCAGAAATATTTCGTAATGAAGTTGATGGTATACCACCTAGCCTAGATGCACTTAAACTTTTTCTTAACTGCAATTGTTTGTATTCCGAAATTTTTAAAGATGTAAACGGCTGACTGCGCAAAGTTTCAATTTCTCGAGGTGTGGATGACATGTCAATGTTTGGAGTATTTTTTTCGGCATTTATGATTTTAATGAGCAAAAATATAATATCATCTTCAATAACAGGAAAATAACTGTAAAAAATATACTTATTCAAATATGATCATATTCAGTAAAGTAAAGTCAAAACGTAATATAAAAACTAAGAACATATTCTATATTAACATGTAGACCAGTTAATTTGAGGCAGATTTAAAAAACATATTATTACAAGCGACTGCAGTATAAGAATAGAAAAAGTACTACAATATAATTTTTGAATGTATGCAACCATACATCCTGAGTAATGAAAAATAAATAAAATCTTACGAATACTGGTCAAAGTCTGCGGCTCTTCTAGGTACTTTTTTTCTTTCAATCAAATATTTATCCGGCCGCCGTTTTAACAATTTCTAGAAAAATTAAATTGATTTTACTCATAATTAAAATGAAATTTTCTAAATGCGAGAAAATTTTTACGATTGTAGCTTTAGTTGCAGGTACAGCTTTTTTCACTTTTTGTCTCTGCTCTTCAAACAATGTTTGAAATTCTTTTAAAAGTTCGTCATCACTTTCTAAATCTATGGTTTCTGGTACTATAGTCACATTGGATTTTTCCACATTATCAAGAATTAAATTATCGTCTTGGTTTTGTTCTTCTAAAATTTGCTTCTCTAGCAATGCGATTTCTGATTGATCGTTATCAACATTATCATTAATTAAGGATAAATCAAAATTTAAATTGCGACGTTCTCCAGATTCTTCAGCCGGTGTCGAATGGAGAAATTGTAGTTCTAGAGATGGAGTCCCATACAGCCGTGATTCTTTTCTTACTAATTCAATAGATTTTTGAGCTGAATCCGTACTTGTTGTGGAAAGATTTTTCGCCAGTAATTGCTCGTTATGTGTAGTTTTAAATTTGTAACTATCAACTCTTGATTTTGAAGAATTTGATGGTAAACGATCAATACTTAGCTCACGATCATTTATAGGTAGTATAACGTTCATGTGTTCGGTTAACTGCACATCGTCTAGTTCATGTATTTGGAATGGTCTCTTACAACTTTTTGTTCCAACAATAGATTTGCTTTGTTTTTGGCTTGGAGCATTTATTTTATTTTTCTTATAAAAGTTTTTAAAAAGTTCATCTTCAGCTAAAATTTTAGATAAATGAAAATAAAGTTAGTTAATGTGAAAATACTCGTACGTATATAAAATAAGTATTAAAATTTTCACTTACCATCTTGTAGCTTTTGTACATTAAAATCATTTAAAGCCTCACAAAATATATGAAATTCATCCCATTTTAATGTTTTAATGAATTCTAAATTTTGTTTTAACCTTTAATAATAATATAAATTTATAATTTGCCTTAGAGATATAATCAATACATACGTGTATTCTAAAAAAGGCGGATTATTCAATAAATTCCTAGTATTTCTCGTGTAAAGATGTTTTTCATTAAAATACCTGTGTATGAACTTTTTTAACTCACGAAAACTGCTCATATTAGAAATTTCGTATTAATTTTCAATTAAATATATAATTAAAAATGTTTTAGAATGCGAACACAGCCTCACAACACTATTTAAAATGTCAACAACTTGTAACGTATTTCTTGAGAAAATTCAATTTAATTATTATCCGCATTCCAAATAATGGATAGTGAACGGAACGATTAAATACCTTTCAAGTAGTGTTGGCAGCACTTGAATTATGAACTGTCAAACATGAGACTAGACGTCAGATTGATAAATAATTGTAAGTAGTGAAACAACAGTTCAAGAATTGTGCTCTTTGAGCCTTTTTCAATTAATTGTATTTTGCATTGTTATAGTTTTAAGATTTTTCGTAAATTGAAACTGTTCCGCCTTAAACACAAAAAAACTAGACGCAAAAGCTCTATAATGGAGTCGAATTTAAATAGGGTACTAAATCAAAACAGACATCAACTCAGTGGACAACTCTGCAAATATACAAATGTCGTTAAGGGTAATAAAATGTTTATGTAAGAAAAATACCTTAAAAATTTCTAAATTCAAATAGTTATAATCTGAGCATATTCAATCTATTAACTTTTTATTAAATCTTCAAAGCTATATTCGTTACATTTTTAAAATACATCAATATTTACATAATGTTTTCTATTAATTTCAATCAATTTGAATAAATAATTTCGTAAATGCTAAGATTATTTTATAAAATAGTATTTTTAGAATAAAAATTGGAACAAGAATGTCAAAATTAATTTATTATATACCACTAATGACTAAGAATTAAATCAAGATGTTAATTTTTTATTCTTAGGATGGCAATATAGATGGTTTACAGTTGATGCACAAGCTGGAACTTTAAGTTATTATTTGTGTGATTCATCAAATGATGATTGTGCACCACACATTATTGGAAATTCACCTAGAGGGCAAGTACATTTAGCAGCAGCAGCCGTTTGTCCAAGCGACGAAGACTCAAGAACATTTACAATAAGCTGTGCGTCTGGTGATATATTGAAATTGCGGGCAGTGGATGCCCGGGCACGTCAAGAATGGGTCGATGGTTTGAGAGCTATAGCAGAAAGTCATACGCAAGCAATGGGTATTAATTCAACGACATTACCACCTAGGGATTTGTTAGCTGCTTCTGATGCGTTAGGTGATGCGCGATACCAAGTGGAACAAACTGAATTATGGTTAGTAATATATCTAGTATTATAATAATAAATAGGTTCATGTATAGGAATTTTTTTTCTAGCAACGCATCATTAGCACGAGCGATAGAAAGCGCTTCTGGGTCTTTCTCACCGACAGATCCAGATCTTCTTATGTTGAAAGCAATATCGGCTGCTAGCACACGTTGTTTAAATCAATGCCTTGGTTTATTGCAACGACACCACGAGATCCAAGATAATAGACAAGAACAGGCTGGTGCTTTTTAGCCTTCATTCCTTTGTCCTGGTGATTGTACTAAATCTATATTTTATCTAATAATTACAAATCAAAGCCAATTTTTCATTAAATAATTACTTGTAAAAAGAATAAAATGAAATATTGATTATTTTTTCTAACATATAAACTAATTTTTAATATTATAATAAATACAGATTTATTTCGTATGATGCCTAATTAAGC
The DNA here is from genome assembly GCA_958298945.1 of Atherix ibis. Classification (NCBI taxonomy): domain Eukaryota; kingdom Metazoa; phylum Arthropoda; class Insecta; order Diptera; family Athericidae; genus Atherix; species Atherix ibis. The sequence continues at coordinate 32,899,715 of OY282605.1, forward strand.
CTTTTACAGAGGTACAATTACTTTTGCACATTAAATGAATTCCAAATAAGCAATATATATTAATAATAGGCTGCACTGTGTTCGTTTCTTTAATAAATTTTAAATGAATCGCAAAAAAAATGCAGAAAGGTTCTTTGACAGCAAAAAGCACAATATCTAAGTATTGTGGTCAATTCTCGTTAATATAAAAGTATTATGATATTCAATGATATCAATTAATTATAAAATGATAATTAAACTTTTTGTAACTTAACATTAATTTTGAATAAATTCCATAAAAAGTTTACTTTAAGTATTCATAAAAAGTCATATTATTTGTTTAAATTAAAAAAATTTATCATTTAAGTCAAAATAATACAAAATTACTTTTTAATTAATTACTACAGTGTCTACTGCTAACGATAAATCTATTATTATTATTCTTTGATCGAAATAGCATTGAAAACATTAAGATATATAATATTTTTCAACGGCAATACAATTAAATTATAGAAACAATAAGTCTAATTTTTTATTGAATTTTTGAAAAATAAAAATAAAAGATAAAATGTCAGAATTTGAAATTTCTGAAAATAAAATTTTTTGTTCAAATAACAAAATTAATGATCAAGCTATGTTGTGTAAGTTCAGTGATGGTAGAAGATATCGTAGACATGTCAATTTCAATGAAAGTGTTGTTGTACATAACTTAAAGGCCGATAAAATTTATACATCTACTGAAAAATTAAAATCCGATAATGATCAAATGGTATAATATTCCAATATGCACTTTTGTATAATGTGTTAATAGATTTTAATATTTTTGTTTCTATTGAACTTTAGGAACGCAATAAACTGTTGAGAGAAGAACATTGCGGTTTAAAAACACGATATTATCAAAATTAATGAGCAACTAATCAAAATGAAAATTACAGTCAAAAAAAAAAATTCTATTTATTTACAATTTTCATCAAAATTAATTCTTTGCAACGTTCATATGTAAAATACTGTGGAAAATCTAGAGGAATGAAAGATAATTGAAAAGGTTTACTATGAATTCTCTTTAAAAAGTATTCGAAACATGGAGCTGTGGTATCTAAATCTGCAACCGTGAAGACATATCGTTTTTCTAAGGCAACAAAGATAATTTTGCTTTTTTGTTGCGATTTATTTAATAGTAATTCAATTATATTAATAAAGCCATCAGTTAAATCATCATCGTAGATAACTAAAATAAATAAATTATAAGTTAAATTATTATGTTGAATTTTTTTTTTAAATATACCATCTGCGGCGATTATGATATCCATTTTGTCTATAACTTCGCCTACCTCTTTCGATAGCGTTTGAGTTTTGAAGTCTAGTTCTAATACTTTGATATCGTTTTGCAATAGTGCTCGATTCCTTTTAATATTTCCATTAATTATTTCTAGAATACCGCCAATATTAATGTCTGTGCAAACTACATTTTTACAATAAATTCCAGCAGCAATGCTAGTAAGTCCTACACCACCACCAAGTTCTAACAAGAACTTATCGGCAAAATATTCATGATTATGAAATATGAAATCAGCTAAAAGTAGCGCACCTCTCCAGACTTGCAAGGCAACCAATTGTAATATCGTTGAAGCAGAATGCTCTAATTTTTTAAAATAATATTAAACAATTTGTACCGTAAAAAAAAACAAAGTTAATTTATTACCAATTTCAATAAGGCTAACATTTTTTCTCGTTACAATTAAGTCACCATCATTATCAACGGAAATCCCATTTCTCTCGGTTTTTCCCTTCGCATAAGAAAACGGAAACTTCGATATAACTCCTACAAATTGTTAAATAATAAAAAATAAACATAATCACGCTTAAATTTAATTTTTATATTATAATGAACGTACTCCCGTTTTCTACTTTAATCGATTTATAATCGGTTTCACTGTAAATTTCTGACGAAACTTCATACATTTCAATTACTGAAAGTTTATAATAATTTGAAAATTAAAAAATTCTAATAACTATGTAAATCTTATTCTGTTTAACAATCTATTTCTGTTAAGACTAATACGGATTATTTAATAATGAAAAGCAATGTGGAATATATTGCCAACTCTTTTATTTTTGGCAAACAATGAGATTTCCACAAATACCACATATTACTTTACATTTAGTTAAGTATTCCACTTACACATTCATTTTTGTCGGTTTTTTTTTCATTTAGTTTAAACGGTCTTGAATGTTAAATTTATTTTCATTTGGCCTGGGCTTTTTTCAATTCAATGTTGGCAAACAATCCTCACGTGTGAAACAGTTACTCTTGCCAAGAATTACATTTTGTAAATAAACATTTACACAAGAAGAAGAAGAACTTTCTTAGTTATTTCTCAGCAATGAATTAATCGTATCTATTGGGTATTAAGAATTTTTGTGAAAAATACATGCGCAATAACACTATCAAGAATGACAGATCAATGTTGCCGGCTAAACAATAGTTAAAATTAATTAAAGCACGTGTGCGGTTAATTTGTGATAGTTTTGTTCTTAAAATGACAGACTTTCCTGAACATATTTATTTATGCAATTTCGCAAATTCAGTTGATCTGACTGGTAAATTGCTAGTTTATTTAACATATTTGAATATACTTGATTTGATTATTATAAACTCACAGGTCTCAGTGATTATGAATTGGCTTTAAGAAACTGCAATTTGATGTTTTTAATTAATAATAAATTAATTGATGATGTTTTCGGTAGCGGTTTTGAGACAATTCCAAAAATTGACCTTAAGGAAATGCTTGCTACTTCAATAGCTTTTTTATTAACATTTGTTCAAGAGAATTTCACAGGACCAAATTTAACTGATGATATCATTGCTTTGATTAAGGAAAAGTGGCCGAAAAATTTGTCTGCTATTGAGAAACTCACTGTTGACAGCGAAAGTTTACATCAAAATGTTAAAATGCCGGAATTTCTATTAACTTCAAAAATTTTGTTTGAACATTTGTTGCAGAATAATCCCGATTCTTTAGTAAAAAATGAATTCAATATTTAATTATAAAATACGTTAGCTTTAATAATTTTTCTATTAGATTTTGAAATGGTGGCGAATGCGATTAATCTATATCCATCAAAAAGTTCTAGAAGAGCAGACAAATAGTTTATATGAAGAGTTCAAAAAATTAGCTACAGAACTAATTGAACTTAAAGATTCATTGGAGAACATAGAACTTCGGTGCCTTTTACTAACTGAGATAGCTCAGAGTTATACGTTATTTTCACGAACACAAAAAGCTGAACATATACTGCAACAGGCCAGCGACCTTATAGGTCTTCAAACAAATATAACAGGTTATTTTTACTCAAATTAAAATAGTTTAAAGTATGTAAAGTTAAAGAGCAAAAATAAAATAAATTAATTATTTTAGGTTCATTGGGGGTTCGTACAAAATACCAACAAAAGCCACTTCCACAGTTATGTCTGAAGTTGGAGCTTAGTTCTAAAGAAAAGCTACCTACATCCCTATATACAAATGCTAACACAAATTTACCAAAATTATTGAAAATGGACGACGATGTAAGATTGGAGAAAATTGAATTTATTACCCCAGATGACAATGTACAGACACATGTTCCAAGTGTAGTACAAGCGATTTTATTAGCTAAAGCGTATGTAGTTCACTTTACCTTGAATGTCATAAATTTATTTAATTTATTTTAATAATAGAAAAATATTAGTAAAATGCCAGCCGAAAGGTACTTTGAGTGATGATGAAATTATGCCATATTTGATGTATTTGCTTTATCAGGATAACGGTCCATTGTCAATACGTCATACAACTTTACTATTCAAAATAAAACAGGAGACAAATCATATACGGACAGTTGATCGTAGCTTAAAGCAATGTGAAGCAATTTTATCCCAAATAGATGGAGATAAGTACGAATTGTACGAACGATTTTCTTATTTGTTCAGTGCATTTGTTGAAACAAGATATGATATCCAAAGACAATGTGCAGATTTAATGATTAGTTTGGGATTAATAAAAGCGGCTCTTGATTTATTTTTAAAAATGAATTTATGGGAAGATATTGTATATTGTTATACCCAGCTAGAGCTGCGACATTTATCTGCAGAAATTCTTAGAAAAGAAATTAAAAAAAAACCAACAACAAAATTGTACTGTCTTCTAGGTGATGCTACTGGTGAAGAGTTATGGTATGAAAAAGCTTGGGAGTTAAGTAATTGTTCTAGCAGTCTTGCCAAAAGATATTGGGGTAACTTCTACTATGAGAAAAGTGAATATGGTAAATGTATTCCACATTATGAAAAATCTCTAGAAATTAATTCACTACAAGAACGCCTATGGTTACGGTTAGGATATTCAGCAATTTCTATTGAAAATTGGAATTTGGCTGCGCAATCGTACATAAAACATACACATTTGGATCCTTATAATTTTGAATCATGGAATAATTTAGCAAACGCACTAATCAAACTGGGCGACAAAAAACGAGCTCATAAGATCTTGACAGAAGCCTTGAAATGTAATTATAATAATTGGAAAGTTTGGGAAAATTTTATGCTAGTTAGCATAGATACAGGAAATTTTGAAGATGTTTTAAATTCGTATAATAGACTAATTGAGCTAAAGCAAAAATATTTAGATAAAGAAATAATTAATATATTAGCGAATGCAATATTGAATGATACTATGGATAGTCAAGGACGTCCATCTGCAAGATTACATAAAAAATGTGTCACATTAGTTGGCCATTTATGTGTGCAATATTCCAACGATGTAGATTTATGGGAAATTTCTGCAAAATTGTCGCAAAAATCTTTGCACCGTGCTCAAAAATTACAAAAAGCTTACCGTGCCTATGCGCAATCAAATCCATCCTGGTACTATACGCCAGATTATTGCCTTAAAGTTCTACAAATTTGCAACGATTTGTGCGAACAAAGTATACAGGCGATAAAAGACCATGACGAAGCCGAACGATCTAGTGCAATCTCACAACTATCATCGGCACGTTTGACTGCACAAGCTTGTATTGATGTAATTGAAAAAAATCTTATGGAAAAAACAGATCAAATTGAAAATAGTCTTAAAAATTTAAAGCAGAAATTAGATGAGATAATAAAACAAAACAATTTAAACTAATCGATTTTTTTTGTTAGTAAATAATTTATTAGTTTTGATATGCATATTTTTGTAATAATTAAATGTGAATTAATCAATAAATTTTTTTCTTTTCTATCATTGAATTTTTAATTTTTATATTGTTTTTTCGTATTTATGAAATTTAGTTTTTCTGGTCTGTAATTAAAAAATATACCTATTTGGATATCTTTGAAACCACAATTTGCAAGTAAGAAAGCCACCATTAAACTTACGAGTACATAGGGCATTTTATTTATTTGTTAATATTTTTATATTTTAAATGTTATTTTCATTAAATTGTATTCAAATCAACAATTTTAAATTGTGTTTCCCCCATCAATAAGGTTAAAAAAGTATCAAATCTGTAAGATTGTATGCGTAAAGTAGAAACGCAATTCCAAAGCAGCGACAAACTACAACTTCAGTTGGTGTCAAAAATTTAAGAATTTCGTCCGAATCATCAGATGAAATACAATTGTGATGAGAAAGAAACTGAAATCTGATCAGTTTATTGTTTATATTTAATGGTTAATTCCTTAGATTATAGAAGAACTAGATGTGCCTCTCGCATACATGACAACGCATATGAAAATGGTTTTAAACGAACCGCTTCAATCGCATACTGAAGTTTAAAATTGGCTCCCAATGATTTCGCCGTTTCTGTTATATTGCATGTTTTGCCAACAAAATTCTACGTATTGGAAATTTGCAATAAAACACTTTTTTTTTTCGCAAATTCTGTCAAAATCAATGCAGTTTTCAGCAATTTACGCATTTTGAATGTTTCTGTATCGTTTGGACCAAAAAAATCGTGGATTGACAAAAGTTGAATTTTCGTGAAAAATTGGAAATCTTCCTTCAAGCGAAAATTTTCAATTTTACTGCATTTTTAAAAAAATCGTATTTTTTGCAAATTTCGGTCAAAATCGATGCAGTTTTCAGCAATTTACGCATTTTGAATGTTTCTGTATCGTTTGGACAAAAAAAATCGTGGATTGACAAAAGTTGAATTTTCGTGAAAAATGGGAAATCTTCCAAGGAACCCCCAAGCGAAAATTTTCAATTTTACTGCATTTTAAAAAAATCGTATTTTTCGCAAATTTCGGTGAAAATCGATGCAGTTTTCAGCAATTTACGCATTTTGAATGTTTCTGTATCGTTTGGACCAAAAAAATCGTGGATTGACAAAAGTTGAATTTTCGTGAAAAATTGCAAATCTTCCTTCAAGCGAAAATTTTCAATTTTACTGCATTTTTAAAAAAATCGTATTTTTTGCAAATTTCGGTCAAAATCGATGCAGTTTTCAGCAATTTACGCATTTTGAATGTTTCTGTATCGTTTGGACCAAAAAAATCGTGGATTGACAAAAGTTGAATTTTCGTGAAAAATTGGAAATCTTCCTTCAAGCGAAAATTTTCAATTTTACTGCATTTTTAAAAAAATCGTATTTTTTGCAAATTTCGGTCAATTTGCAAAAAATAAAAAGATGCAGTTTTCAGCAATTTACGCATTTTGAATGTATCTGTATCGTTTGGACCAAAAAAATCGTGGATTGACAAAAGTTGAATTTTCGTGAAAAATTGGAAATCTTCCTTCAAGCGAAAATTTTCAATTTTACTGCATTTTTAAAAAAATCGTATTTTTTGCAAATTTCGGTCAAAATCGATGCAGTTTTCAGCAATTTACGCATTTTGAATGTTTCTGTATCGTTTGGACAAAAAAAATCGTGGATTGACAAAAGTTGAATTTTCGTGAAAAATGGGAAATCTTCCAAGGAACCCCCAAGCGAAAATTTTCAATTTTACTGCATTTTAAAAAAATCGTATTTTTCGCAAATTTCGGTGAAAATCGATGCAGTTTTCAGCAATTTACGCATTTTGAATGTTTCTGTATCGTTTGGACCAAAAAAATCGTGGATTGACAAAAGTTGAATTTTCGTGAAAAATTGGAAATCTTCCTTCAAGCGAAAATTTTCAATTTTACTGCATTTTTAAAAAAATCGTATTTTTTGCAAATTTCGGTCAATTTGCAAAAAATAAAAAGATGCAGTTTTCAGCAATTTACGCATTTTGAATGTATCTGTATCGTTTGGACCAAAAAAATCGTGGATTGACAAAAGTTGAATTTTCGTGAAAAATTGGAAATCTTCCTTCAAGCGAAAATTTTCAATTTTACTGCATTTTTAAAAAAATCGTATTTTTTGCAAATTTCGGTCAAAATCGATGCAGTTTTCAGCAATTTACGCATTTTGAATGTTTCTGTATCGTTTGGACAAAAAAAATCGTGGATTGACAAAAGTTGAATTTTCGTGAAAAATTGGAAATCTTCCAAGGGTCCCCCAAGCGAAAATTTTCAATTTTACTGCATTTTTAAAAAAGTCGTATTTTTCGCAAATTTCGGTCAAAATCGATGAAGTTTTCAGCAATTTACGCATTTTGAATGTTTCTGTATCGTTTGGACAAAAAAAATCGTGGATTGACAAAAGTTGAATTTTCGTGAAAAATGGGAAATCTTCCAAGGGCCCCCCAAGCGAAAATTTTCAATTTTACTGCATTTTTAAAAAAGTCGTATTTTTCGCAAATTTCGGTGAAAATCGATGCAGTTTTCAGTAATTTACGCATTTTGAATGTTTCTGTATCGTTTGGACAAAAAAAATCGTGGATTGACAAAAGTTGAATTTTCGTGAAAAATTGGAAATCTTCCAAGGGACCCCCAAGCGAAAATTTTCAATTTTACTGCATTTTTAAAAAAGTCGTATTTTTCGCAAATTTCGGTCAAAATCGATGAAGTTTTCAGTAATTTACGCATTTTGAATGTTTCTGTATCGTTTGGACAAAAAAAATCGTGGATTGACAAAAGTTGAATTTTCGTGAAAAATTGGAAATCTTCCAAGGGACCCCCAAGCAAAAATTTTCAATTTTACTGCATTTTTAAAAAAGTCGTATTTTTCGCAAATTTCGGTCAAAATCGATGCAGTTTTCAGCAATTTACGCATTTTGAATGTTTCTGTATCGTTTGGACCAAAAAAATTGTGAATTGACAAAAGTTGAATTTTCGTGAAAAATTGGAAATCTTCCTCCAAGCGAAAATTTTCAATTTTACTGCATTTTTAAAAAAGTCGTATTTTTCGCAAATTTCGGTGAAAATCGATGAAGTTTTCAGTAATTTACGGATTTTGAATGTTTTTGTATCGGTTGGACAAAAAAATCGTGGATTGACAAAAGTTGAATTTTCGTGAAAAATTGGAAATCTTCCTCCAAGCGAAAATTTTCAATTTTACTGCATTTTTAAAAAAGTCGTATTTTTCGCAAATTTCGGTCAAAATCGATGCAGTTTTCAGCAAATTACGCATTTTGAATGTTTCTGTATCGTTTGGACAAAAAAAATCGTGGATTGACAAAAGTTGAATTTTCGTGAAAAATTGGAAGTTTTCCCAGGGTACCCCAAGCGAAAATTTTCAATTTTACTGCATTTTTTTAAAAATCTTTTTTTTTCGCAAATTTCGGTCAAAATCGATGCAGTTTTCAGCAATTTACGCATTTTGAATGTTTCTGTATCGTTTGGACTAAAAAATCGTGGATTGACAAAAGTCGAATTTTTGTGAAAAATGGGAAATCTTCCAAGGGTCCCCCAAGCAAAAATTTTCAATTTTACTGCAGTTTTTAAGAAATCGTATTTTCCGCAAATTTCGGTCAAAATCGATGCAGTTTTCAGCAATTTACGCATTTTGAATATTTCTGTTTCGGTTGGACAAAAAAAATCGTGGATTGACAAAAGTTGAATTTTCGTGAAAAATTGGAAATTTTCCCAGGGTACCCCAAGCGAAAATTTTCAATTTTACTGCATTTTTTTAAAAATCTTTTTTTTTCGCAAATTTCGGTCAAAATCGATGCAGTTTTCAGCAATTTACGCATTTCGAATCTTTCTGTATCGTTTGGACAAAAAAAATCTGGATTGACAAAAGTTGAATTTTCTTGAAAAATTGGAAATCTTCCAAGGGTGCCCCAAGCGAAAATTTTCAATTTTACTGCATTTTTTTAAAAATCTTTTTTTTTCGCAAATTTCGGTCAAAATCGATGCAGTTTTCAGCAATTTACGCATTTCGAATCTTTCTGTATCGTTTGGACCAAAAAAATCGTGGATTGACAAAAGTGGAATTTTCGTAAAAAATTGGAAATCTTCCTTCAAGCGAAAATTTTCAATTTTACTGCATTTTAAAAAAAATCGTATTTTTCGCAAATTTCGGTCAAAATCGATGAAGTTTTCAGCAATTTACGCGTTTTGAATGTTTCTGTATCGTTTGGACCAAAAAAATCGTGGATTGACAAAAGTTGAATTTTCGTGAAAAATTGGAAATCTTCCTCCAAGCGAAAATTTTCAATTTTACTGCATTTTTAAAAAAGTTGTATTTTTCGCAAATTTCGGTCAAAATCGATGCAGTTTTCAGCAATTTACGCATTTTGAATGTTTCTGTATTGTTTGGACAAAAAAAATCGTGGATTGACAAAAGTTGAATTTTCGTAAAAATTGGAAATCTTCCTCCAAGCGAAAATTTTCAATTTTACTGCATTTTTAAAAAAGTTGTATTTTTCGCAAATTTCGGTCAAAATCGATGCAGTTTTCAGCAATTTACGCATTTTTAATGTTTCTGTATTGTTTGAACAAAAAAAATCATGGATTAACAAAAGTTGAATTTTCGTAAAAATTGGAAATCTTCCTCCAAGCGAAAATTTTCAATTTTACTGCATTTTTAAAAAAGTTGTATTTTTCGCAAATTTCGGTCAAAATCGATGCAGTTTTCAGCAATTTACGCATTTTGAATGTTTCTGTATCGTTTGGACTAAAAAATCGTGGATTGACAAAAGTTGAATTTTTGTGAAAAATGGGAAATCTTCCAAGGGTCCCCCAAGCGAAAATTTTCATTTTTACTGCAGTTTTTGAGAAATTGTATTTTCCGCAAATTTCGGTCAAAATCGATGCAGTTTTCAGCAAATTACGCATTTTGAATGTTTCTGTATCGTTTGGACTAAACAAATCGTGTATTGACAAAAGTCGAATTTTCTTGAAAAATGGGAAATCTTCCAAGGGTCCCCCAAGCAAAAATTTTCAATTTTACTGCATTTTTAAAAAAGTCGTATTTTTTGCAAATTTCGGTCAAAATCGATGAAGTTTTCAGCAAATTACGCATTTTGAATGTTTCTGTATCGTTTGGACAAAAAAAATCGTGGATTGACAAAAGTTGAATTTTCGTGAAAAATTGGAAATCTTCCAAGGGTGCCCCAAGCGAAAATTTTCAATTTTACTGCAGTTTTTAAGAAATCGTATTTTCCGCAAATTTCGGTCAAAATCGATGCAGTTTTCAGCAATTTACGCATTTTGAATATTTCTGTATCAGTTGGACTAAAAAAATCGTGGATTGACAAAAGTTGAATTTTCGTGAAAAATTGGAAATCTTCCCAGGGTGCCCCAGCGAAAATTTTCAATTTTACTGCATTTTTTAAAAAATCTTTTTTTTTCGTAAATTTCGGTCAAAATTGATGCAGTTTTCAGCAATTTACGCATTTTGAATATTTCTGTATCAGTTGGACCAAAAAAATCGTGGATTGACAAAAGTGGAATTTTCGTAAAAAATTGGAAATCTTCCTTCAAGCGAAAATTTTCAATTTTGCTGCATTTTTAAAAAAGTCGTATTTTTCGCAAATTTCGGTCAAAATCGATGCAGTTTTCAGCAATTTACGCATTTTGAATGTTTCTGTATCGTTTGGACAAAAAAATCGTGGATTGACAAAAGTTGAATTTTCGTGAAAAATTGGAAATCTTCCAAGGGTCTCCCAAGCGAAAATTTTCATTTTTACTGCAGTTTTTAAGAAATTGTATTTTCCGCAAATTTTGGTCAAAATCGATGAAGTTTTCAGCAAATTACGCATTTTGAATGTTTCTGTATCGTTTGGACAAAAAAAAATCGTGGATTGACAAAAGTTAAATTTTCGTGAAAAATTGGAAATCTTCCAAGGGTCCCCCAAGCGAAAATTTTCATTTTTACTGCAGTTTTTAAGAAATTGTATTTTCCGCAAATTTTGGTCAAAATCGATGCAGTTTTCAGCAAATTACGCATTTTGAATGTTTCTGTATCGTTTGGACAAAAAAAATCGTGGATTGACAAAAGTTGAATTTTCGTGAAAAATTGGAAATCTTCCTCCAAGCGAAAATTTTCAATTTTACTGCATTTTTAAAAAAGTTGTATTTTTCGCAAATTTCGGTCAAAATCGATGCAGTTTTCAGCAAATTACGCATTTTGAATGTTTCTGTATCGTTTGGACAAAAAAAATCGTGGATTGACAAAAGTTGAATTTTCGTGAAAAATTGGAAATCTTCCTCCAAGCGAAATTTTCAATTTTATTGCATTTTTAAAAAAGTCGTATTTTTTGCAAATTTCGGTCAAAATCGATGCAGTTTTCAGCAATTTACGCGTTTTGAATGTTTCTGTATCGTTGGGACAAAAAAAATCGTGGATTGACAAAAGTTGAATTTTCGTGAAAATGGGAAATCTTCCAAGGGTTCCCCAAGCGAAAATTTTCAATTTTACTGCATTTTTAAAAAAGTCGTATTTTCCGCAAATTTCGGTCAAAATCGATGCAGTTTTCAGCAAATTACGCATTTTGAATGTTTCTGTATCGTTTGGACAAAAAAAATCGTGGATTGACAAAAGTTGAATTTTCATGAAAAATTGGAAATCTTCCTCCAAGCGAAATTTTTCAATTTTACTGCATTTTTAAAAAAGTTGTATTTTTTGCAAATTTCGGTCAAAATCGATGCTGTTTTCAGCAATTTACGCATTTTGAATGTTTCTGTATCGTTTGGACCAAAAAAATCGTGGATTGACAAAAGTTGAATTTTCGTGAAAAATTGGAAATCTTCCAAGGGTCCCCCAAGCGAAAATTTTCATTTTTACTGCAGTATTTAAGAAATTGTATTTTCCGCAAATTTTGGTCAAAATCGATGCAGTTTTCAGCAATTTACGCATTTTGAATGTTTCTGTATCGTTTGGACAAAAAAAATCGTGGATTGACAAAAGTTGAATTTTCGTGAAAAATTGGAAATCTTCCTCCAAGCGAAAATTTTCAATTTTACTGCATTTTTAAAAAAGTTGTATTTTTCGCAAATTTCGGTCAAAATCGATGCAGTTTTCAGCAAATTACGCATTTTGAATGTTTCTGTATCGTTTGGACAAAAAAAATCGTGGATTGACAAAAGTTGAATTTTCGTGAAAAATTGGAAATCTTCCTCCAAGCGAAATTTTCAATTTTATTGCATTTTTAAAAAAGTCGTATTTTTTGCAAATTTCGGTCAAAATCGATGCAGTTTTCAGCAATATACGAATTTTGAATGTTTCTGTATCGTTTGGACTAAAAAAATCGTGGATTGACAAAAGTTGAATTTTCGTGAAAAATGGGAAATCTTCCAAGGGTTCCCAGAGCAAAAATTTTCAATTTTACTGCATTTTTAAAAAAGTCGTATTTTCCGCAAATTTCGTTCAAAATCGATGCAGTTTTCAGCAATTTACGCATTTTGAATGTTTCTGTATCGTTTGGACAAAAAAAATCGTGGATTGACAAAAGTTGAATTTTCGTGAAAAATGGGAAATCTTCCAAGGGTTCCCAGAGCGAAAATTTTCAATTTTACTGCATTTTTAAAAAAGTCGTATTTTCCGCAAATTTCGGTCAAAATCGATGCAGTTTTCAGCAAATTACGCATTTTGAATGTTTCTGTATCGTTTGGACAAAAAAATCGTGGATTGACAAAAGTTGAATTTTCGTGAAAAATTGGAAATCTTCCAAGGGTCCCCCAAGCGAAAATTTTCATTTTTACTGCAGTATTTAAGAAATTGTATTTTCCGCAAATTTTGGTCAAAATCGATGCAGTTTTCAGCAATTTACGCATTTTGAATGTTTCTGTATCGTTTGGACAAAAAAAATCGTGGATTGACAAAAGTTTAATTTTCGTGAAAAATTGGAAATCTTCCAAGGGTCCCCCAAGCGAAAATTTTCAATTTTACTGCATTTTTAAAAAAGTCGTATTTTCCGCAAATTTCGGTCAAAATCGATGCAGTTTTCAGCAATTCACGCATTTTGAATGTTTCTGTATCGTTTGGACAAAAAAAATCGTGGATTGACAAAAGTTGAATTTTCGTGAAAAATTGGAAATCTTCCTCCAAGCGAAAATTTTCAATTTTACTGCATTTTTAAAAAAGTTGTATTTTTCGCAAATTTCGGTCAAAATCGATGCAGTTTTCAGCAATTTACGCATTTTGAATGTTTCTGTATCGTTTGGACAAAAAAAATCGTGGATTGACAAAAGTTTAATTTTCGTGAAAAATGGGAAATCTTCCAAGGGTCCCCCAAGCGAAAATTTTCAATTTTACTGCATTTTTAAAAAAGTCGTATTTTCCGCAAATTTCGGTCAAAATCGATGCAGTTTTCAGCAATTTACGCATTTTGAATGTTTCTGTATCGTTTGGACAAAAAAAATCGTGGATTGACAAAAGTTGAATTTTCGTGAAAAATTGGAAATCTTCCTCCAAGCGAAAATTTTCAATTTTACTGCATTTTTAAAAAAGTTGTATTTTTCGCAAATTTCGGTCAAAATCGATGCAGTTTTCAGCAATTTACGCATTTTGAATGTTTCTGTATCGTTTGGACAAAAAAAATCGTGGATGGACAAAAGTTGAATTTTCGTGAAAAATTGGAAATCTTCCTCCAAGCGAAAATTTTCAATTTTACTGCATTTTTAAAAAAGTCGTATTTTTTGCAAATTTCGGTCAAAATCGATGCAGTTTTCAGCAATTTACGCATTTTGAATGTTTCTGTATTGTTTGGACAAAAAAAATCGTGGATTGACAAAAGTTGAATTTTCGTGAAAAATTGGAAATCTTCCTCCAAGCGAAAATTTTCAATTTTACTGCATTTTAAAAAAAGTCGTATTTTTCGCAAATTTCGGTCAAAATCGATGCAGTTTTCAGCAATTTACGCATTTCGAATCTTTCTGTATCGTTTGGAAAAAAAAAATCTGGATTGACAAAAGTTGAATTTTCGTGAAAAATTGGAAATCTTCCTCCAAGCGAAAATTTTCAATTTTACTGCATTTTTAAAAAAGTCGTATTTTTCGCAAATTTCGGTCAAAATCGATGCAGTTTTCAGCAATTTACGCATTTTGAATGTTTTTGTATCGTTTGGACAAAAAAAATCGTGGATTGACAAAAGTTGAATTTTCGTGAAAAATGGGAAATCTTCCAAGGGTCCCCCAAGCAAAAATTTTCAATTTTACTGCATTTTTAAAAAAGTCGTATTTTCCGCAAATTTCGGTCAAAATCGATGCAGTTTTCAGCAATTTACGCTTTTTGAATGTTTCTGTATCGTTTGGACAAAAAAAATCGTGGATTAACAAAAGTTTAATTTTCGTGAAAAATTGGAAATCTTTCTTCAAGCGAAAATTTTCAATTTTGCTGCATTTTTAAAAAAGTCGTATTTTTCGCAAATTTCGGTCAAAATCGATGCAGTTTTCAGCAATTTACGCATTTTGAATGTTTCTGTATCGTTTGGACAAAAAAAATCGTGGATTGACAAAAGTTTAATTTTCGTGAAAAATTGGAAATCTTCCTCCAAGCGAAAATTTTCAATTTTACTGCATTTTTAAAAAAGTCGTATTTTTCGCAAATTTCGGTCAAAATTGATAAAGTTTTCAGCAATTTACGCATTTCGAATCTTTCTGTATCGTTTGGACAAAAAAAATCGTAGATTGACAAAAATTGAATTTTCGTGAAAAATTGGAAATCTTCCAAGGGTCCCTGAAGCGAAATTTTCAATTTTACTGCAGTTTTTAAGAAATCGTATTTTTCGCAAATTTCGGTTAAAATCGATAAAGTTTTCAGCAATTTACGCATTTTGAATGTTTCTGTATCGTTTGGACAAAAAAAATCGTGGATTGACAAAAGTTGAATTTTCGTGAAAAATTGGAAATCTTCCTCCAAGCGAAAATTTTCAATTTTACTGCATTTTTAAAAAAGTCGTATTTTCCGCAAATTTCGGTCAAAATCGATGCAGTTTTCAGCAATTTACGCATTTTGAATGTTTCTGTATCGTTTGGACAAAAAAAATCGTGGATTGACAAAAGTTGAATTTTCGTGAAAAATTGGAAATCTTCCTCCAAGCGAAAATTTTCAATTTTACTGCATTTTTAAAAAAGTTGTATTTTTCGCAAATTTCGGTCAAAATCGATGCAGTTTTCAGCAATTTACGCATTTTGAATGTTTCTGTATCGTTTGGACAAAAAAAATCGTGGATGGACAAAAGTTGAATTTTCGTGAAAAATTGGAAATCTTCCTCCAAGCGAAAATTTTCAATTTTACTGCATTTTTAAAAAAGTCGTATTTTTTGCAAATTTCGGTCAAAATCGATGCAGTTTTCAGCAATTTACGCATTTTGAATGTTTCTGTATTGTTTGGACAAAAAAAATCGTGGATTGACAAAAGTTGAATTTTCGTGAAAAATTGGAAATCTTCCTCCAAGCGAAAATTTTCAATTTTACTGCATTTTAAAAAAAGTCGTATTTTTCGCAAATTTCGGTCAAAATCGATGCAGTTTTCAGCAATTTACGCATTTTGAATGTTTCTGTATCGTTTGGACAAAAAAAATCGTGGATGGACAAAAGTTGAATTTTCGTGAAAAATTGGAAATCTTCCTCCAAGCGAAAATTTTCAATTTTACTGCATTTTTAAAAAAGTCGTATTTTTTGCAAATTTCGGTCAAAATCGATGCAGTTTTCAGCAATTTACGCATTTTGAATGTTTCTGTATTGTTTGGACAAAAAAAATCGTGGATTGACAAAAGTTGAATTTTCGTGAAAAATTGGAAATCTTCCTCCAAGCGAAAATTTTCAATTTTACTGCATTTTTAAAAAAGTCGTATTTTTCGCAAATTTCGGTCAAAATCGATGCAGTTTTCAGCAATTTACGCATTTTGAATGTTTTTGTATCGTTTGGACAAAAAAAATCGTGGATTGACAAAAGTTGAATTTTCGTGAAAAATTGGAAATCTTCCTCCAAGCGAAAATTTTCAATTTTACTGCATTTTTAAAAAAGTCGTATTTTCCGCAAATTTCGGTCAAAATCGATAAAGTTTTCAGCAATTTACGCTTTTTGAATGTTTCTGTATCGTTTGGACAAAAAAAATCGTGGATTAACAAAAGTTTAATTTTCGTGAAAAATTGGAAATCTTTCTTCAAGCGAAAATTTTCAATTTTACTGCATTTTAAAAAAAGTCGTATTTTTCGCAAATTTCGGTCAAAATCGATGCAGTTTTCAGCAATTTACGCATTTTGAATGTTTCTGTATCGTTTGGACAAAAAAAATCGTGGATGGACAAAAGTTGAATTTTCGTGAAAAATTGGAAATCTTCCTCCAAGCGAAAATTTTCAATTTTACTGCATTTTTAAAAAAGTCGTATTTTTTGCAAATTTCGGTCAAAATCGATGCAGTTTTCAGCAATTTACGCATTTTGAATGTTTCTGTATTGTTTGGACAAAAAAAATCGTGGATTGACAAAAGTTGAATTTTCGTGAAAAATTGGAAATCTTCCTCCAAGCGAAAATTTTCAATTTTACTGCATTTTTAAAAAAGTCGTATTTTTCGCAAATTTCGGTCAAAATCGATGCAGTTTTCAGCAATTTACGCATTTTGAATGTTTTTGTATCGTTTGGACAAAAAAAATCGTGGATTGACAAAAGTTGAATTTTCGTGAAAAATGGGAAATCTTCCAAGGGTCCCCCAAGCAAAAATTTTCAATTTTACTGCATTTTTTAAAAAGTCGTATTTTCCGCAAATTTCGGTCAAAATCGATGCAGTTTTCAGCAATTCACGCATTTTGAATGTTTCTGTATCGTTTGGACAAAAAAAATCGTGGATTGACAAAAGTTGAATTTTCGTGAAAAATTGGAAATCTTCCTCCAAGCGAAAATTTTCAATTTTACTGCATTTTTAAAAAAGTTGTATTTTTCGCAAATTTCGGTCAAAATCGATGCAGTTTTCAGCAATTTACGCATTTTGAATGTTTCTGTATCGTTTGGACAAAAAAAATCGTGGATTGACAAAAGTTTAATTTTCGTGAAAAATGGGAAATCTTCCAAGGGTCCCCCAAGCGAAAATTTTCAATTTTACTGCATTTTTAAAAAAGTCGTATTTTCCGCAAATTTCGGTCAAAATCGATGCAGTTTTCAGCAATTTACGCATTTTGAATGTTTCTGTATCGTTTGGACAAAAAAAATCGTGGATTGACAAAAGTTGAATTTTCGTGAAAAATTGGAAATCTTCCTCCAAGCGAAAATTTTCAATTTTACTGCATTTTTAAAAAAGTTGTATTTTTCGCAAATTTCGGTCAAAATCGATGCAGTTTTCAGCAATTTACGCATTTTGAATGTTTCTGTATCGTTTGGACAAAAAAAATCGTGGATGGACAAAAGTTGAATTTTCGTGAAAAATTGGAAATCTTCCTCCAAGCGAAAATTTTCAATTTTACTGCATTTTTAAAAAAGTCGTATTTTTTGCAAATTTCGGTCAAAATCGATGCAGTTTTCAGCAATTTACGCATTTTGAATGTTTCTGTATTGTTTGGACAAAAAAAATCGTGGATTGACAAAAGTTGAATTTTCGTGAAAAATTGGAAATCTTCCTCCAAGCGAAAATTTTCAATTTTACTGCATTTTAAAAAAAGTCGTATTTTTCGCAAATTTCGGTCAAAATCGATGCAGTTTTCAGCAATTTACGCTTTTTGAATGTTTCTGTATCGTTTGGACAAAAAAAATCGTGGATTAACAAAAGTTTAATTTTCGTGAAAAATTGGAAATCTTTCTTCAAGCGAAAATTTTCAATTTTACTGCATTTTAAAAAAAGTCGTATTTTTCGCAAATTTCGGTCAAAATCGATGCAGTTTTCAGCAATTTACGCATTTTGAATGTTTCTGTATCGTTTGGACAAAAAAAATCGTGGATGGACAAAAGTTGAATTTTCGTGAAAAATTGGAAATCTTCCTCCAAGCGAAAATTTTCAATTTTACTGCATTTTTAAAAAAGTCGTATTTTTTGCAAATTTCGGTCAAAATCGATGCAGTTTTCAGCAATTTACGCATTTTGAATGTTTCTGTATTGTTTGGACAAAAAAAATCGTGGATTGACAAAAGTTGAATTTTCGTGAAAAATTGGAAATCTTCCTCCAAGCGAAAATTTTCAATTTTACTGCATTTTTAAAAAAGTCGTATTTTTCGCAAATTTCGGTCAAAATCGATGCAGTTTTCAGCAATTTACGCATTTTGAATGTTTTTGTATCGTTTGGACAAAAAAAATCGTGGATTGACAAAAGTTGAATTTTCGTGAAAAATGGGAAATCTTCCAAGGGTCCCCCAAGCAAAAATTTTCAATTTTACTGCATTTTTTAAAAAGTCGTATTTTCCGCAAATTTCGGTCAAAATCGATGCAGTTTTCAGCAATTTACGCTTTTTGAATGTTTCTGTATCGTTTGGACAAAAAAAATCGTGGATTAACAAAAGTTGAATTTTCGTGAAAAATTGGAAATCTTTCTTCAAGCGAAAATTTTCAATTTTGCTGCATTTTTAAAAAAGTCGTATTTTTCGCAAATTTCGGTCAAAATCGATGCAGTTTTCAGCAATTTACGCATTTTGAATGTTTCTGTATCGTTTGGACAAAAAAAATCGTGGATTGACAAAAGTTTAATTTTCGTGAAAAATTGGAAATCTTCCTCCAAGCGAAAATTTTCAATTTTACTGCATTTTTAAAAAAGTCGTATTTTTCGCAAATTTCGGTCAAAATTGATAAAGTTTTCAGCAATTTACGCATTTCGAATCTTTCTGTATCGTTTGGACAAAAAAAATCGTAGATTGACAAAAATTGAATTTTCGTGAAAAATTGGAAATCTTCCAAGGGTCCCTGAAGCGAAATTTTCAATTTTACTGCAGTTTTTAAGAAATCGTATTTTTCGCAAATTTCGGTTAAAATCGATAAAGTTTTCAGCAATTTACGCATTTTGAATGTTTCTGTATCGTTTGGACAAAAAAAATCGTGGATTGACAAAAGTTTAATTTTCGTGAAAAATGGAAAATCTTCCAAGGGTCCCCCAAGCGAAAATTTTCAATTTTACTGCATTTTTAAAAAAGTCGTATTTTCCGCAAATTTCGGTCAAAATCGATGCAGTTTTCAGCAATTTACGCATTTTGAATGTTTCTGTATTGTTTGGACAAAAAAAATCGTGGATTGACAAAAGTTGAATTTTCGTGAAAAATTGGAAATCTTCCTCCAAGCGAAAATTTTCAATTTTGCTGCATTTTTAAAAAAGTCGTATTTTTCGCAAATTTCGGTCAAAATCGATGCAGTTTTCAGCAATTTACGCATTTTGAATGTTTCTGTATCGTTTGGACAAAAAAAATCGTGGATTGACAAAAGTTTAATTTTCGTGAAAAATTGGAAATCTTCCTCCAAGCGAAAATTTTCAATTTTACTGCATTTTTAAAAAAGTCGTATTTTTCGCAAATTTCGGTCAAAATTGATAAAGTTTTCAGCAATTTACGCATTTCGAATCTTTCTGTATCGTTTGGACAAAAAAAATCGTAGATTGACAAAAATTGAATTTTCGTGAAAAATTGGAAATCTTCCAAGGGTCCCTGAAGCGAAATTTTCAATTTTACTGCAGTTTTTAAGAAATCGTATTTTTCGCAAATTTCGGTTAAAATCGATAAAGTTTTCAGCAATTTACGCATTTTGAATGTTTCTGTATCGTTTGGACAAAAAAAATCGTGGATTGACAAAAGTTTAATTTTCGTGAAAAATTGGAAATCTTCCTTCAAGCGAAAATTTTCAATTTTACTGCATTTTTAAAAAAGTTGTATTTTTCGCAAATTTCGGTCAAAATCGATGCAGTTTTCAGCAATTTACGCATTTTGAATGTTTCTGTATTGTTTGGACAAAAAAAATCGTGGATTGACAAAAGTTGAATTTTCGTGAAAAATTGGAAATCTTCCTCCAAGCGAAAATTTTCAATTTTACTGCATTTTTAAAAAAGTCGTATTTTCCGCAAATTTCGGTCAAAATCGATGCAGTTTTCAGCAATTTACGCATTTTGAATGTTTCTGTATCGTTTGGACAAAAAAAATCGTGGATTGACAAAAGTTGAATTTTCGTGAAAAATTGGAAATCTTCCTCCAAGCGAAAATTTTCAATTTTACTGCATTTTTAAAAAAGTTGTATTTTTCGCAAATTTCGGTCAAAATCGATGCAGTTTTCAGCAATTTACGCATTTTGAATGTTTCTGTATCGTTTGGACAAAAAAAATCGTGGATGGACAAAAGTTGAATTTTCGTGAAAAATTGGAAATCTTCCTCCAAGCGAAAATTTTCAATTTTACTGCATTTTTAAAAAAGTCGTATTTTTTGCAAATTTCGGTCAAAATCGATGCAGTTTTCAGCAATTTACGCATTTTGAATGTTTCTGTATTGTTTGGACAAAAAAAATCGTGGATTGACAAAAGTTGAATTTTCGTGAAAAATTGGAAATCTTCCTCCAAGCGAAAATTTTCAATTTTACTGCATTTTAAAAAAAGTCGTATTTTTCGCAAATTTCGGTCAAAATCGATGCAGTTTTCAGCAATTTACGCATTTCGAATCTTTCTGTATCGTTTGGACAAAAAAAAATCGTGGATTGACAAAAGTTGAATTTTCATGAAAAATGGGAAATCTTCCAAGGGTCCCCCAAGCAAAAATTTTCAATTTTACTGCATTTTTAAAAAAGTCGTATTTTCCGCAAATTTCGGTCAAAATCGATGCAGTTTTCAGCAATTTACGCTTTTTGAATGTTTCTGTATCGTTTGGACAAAAAAAATCGTGGATTAACAAAAGTTTAATTTTCGTGAAAAATTGGAAATCTTTCTTCAAGCGAAAATTTTCAATTTTGCTGCATTTTTAAAAAAGTCGTATTTTTCGCAAATTTCGGTCAAAATCGATGCAGTTTTCAGCAATTTACGCTTTTTGAATGTTTCTGTATCGTTTGGACAAAAAAAATCGTGGATTGACAAAAGTTTAATTTTCGTGAAAAATTGGAAATCTTCCTCCAAGCGAAAATTTTCAATTTTACTGCATTTTTAAAAAAGTCGTATTTTTCGCAAATTTCGGTCAAAATCGATGCAGTTTTCAGCAATTTACGCATTTTGAATGTTTCTGTATCGTTTGGACAAAAAAAATCGTGGATTGACAAAAGTTTAATTTTCGTGAAAAATTGGAAATCTTCCTCCAAGCGAAAATTTTCAATTTTACTGCATTTTTAAAAAAGTCGTATTTTTCGCAAATTTCGGTCAAAATCGATGCAGTTTTCAGCAATTTACGCATTTTGAATGTTTCTGTATCGTTTGGACAAAAAAAATCGTGGATTGACAAAAGTTTAATTTTCGTGAAAAATTGGAAATCTTCCTCCAAGCGAAAATTTTCAATTTTGCTGCATTTTTAAAAAAGTCGTATTTTTCGCAAATTTCGGTCAAAATCGATGCAGTTTTCAGCAATTTACGCATTTTGAATGTTTCTGTATCGTTTGGACAAAAAAAATCGTGGATTGACAAAAGTTTAATTTTCGTGAAAAATTGGAAATCTTCCTCCAAGCGAAAATTTTCAATTTTACTGCATTTTTAAAAAAGTCGTATTTTTCGCAAATTTCGGTCAAAATCGATGCAGTTTTCAGCAATTTACGCATTTTGAATGTTTCTGTATCGTTTGGACAAAAAAAATCGTGGATTGACAAAAGTTTAATTTTCGTGAAAAATTGGAAATCTTCCTCCAAGCGAAAATTTTCAATTTTACTGCATTTTTAAAAAAGTCGTATTTTTCGCAAATTTCGGTCAAAATTGATAAAGTTTTCAGCAATTTACGCATTTCGAATCTTTCTGTATCGTTTGGAAAAAAAAAATCTGGATTGACAAAAGTTTAATTTTCGTGAAAAATTGGAAATCTTCCTCCAAGCGAAAATTTTCAATTTTACTGCATTTTAAAAAAAGTCGTATTTTTCGCAAATTTCGGTCAAAATCGATAAAGTTTTCAGCAATTTACGCATTTTGAATGTTTTTGTATTGTTTGGACAAAAAAAATCGTGGATTGACAAAAGTTGAATTTTCGTGAAAAATTGGAAATCTTCCTCCAAGCGAAAATTTTCAATTTTACTGCATTTTAAAAAAAGTCGTATTTTTCGCAAATTTCGGTCAAAATCGATAAAGTTTTCAGCAATTTACGCATTTCGAATCTTTCTGTATCGTTTGGAAAAAAAAAATCTGGATTGACAAAAGTTGAATTTTCGTGAAAAATTGGAAATCTTCCTCCAAGCGAAAATTTTCAATTTTACTGCATTTTTAAAAAAGTCGTATTTTCCGCAAATTTCGGTCAAAATCGATGCAGTTTTCAGCAATTTACGCATTTTTAATGTTTCTGTATCGTTTGGACAAAAAAAATCGTGGATTGACAAAAGTTGAATTTTCGTGAAAAATTGGAAATCTTCCTCCAAGCGAAAATTTTCAATTTTACTGCATTTTAAAAAAAGTCGTATTTTTCGCAAATTTCGGTCAAAATCGATAAAGTTTTCAGCAATTTACGCATTTCGAATCTTTCTGTATCGTTTGGAAAAAAAAAATCTGGATTGACAAAAGTTTAATTTTCGTGAAAAATTGGAAATCTTCCTCCAAGCGAAAATTTTCAATTTTACTGCATTTTAAAAAAAGTCGTATTTTTCGCAAATTTCGGTCAAAATCGATAAAGTTTTCAGCAATTTACGCATTTTGAATGTTTTTGTATTGTTTGGACAAAAAAAATCGTGGATTGACAAAAGTTGAATTTTCGTGAAAAATTGGAAATCTTCCTCCAAGCGAAAATTTTCAATTTTACTGCATTTTAAAAAAAGTCGTATTTTTCGCAAATTTCGGTCAAAATCGATAAAGTTTTCAGCAATTTACGCATTTCGAATCTTTCTGTATCGTTTGGAAAAAAAAAATCTGGATTGACAAAAGTTGAATTTTCGTGAAAAATTGGAAATCTTCCTCCAAGCGAAAATTTTCAATTTTACTGCATTTTAAAAAAAGTCGTATTTTTCGCAAATTTCGGTCAAAATCGATAAAGTTTTCAGCAATTTACGCATTTTGAATGTTTCTGTATTGTTTGGACAAAAAAAATCGTGGATTGACAAAAGTTGAATTTTCGTGAAAAATTGGAAATCTTCCTCCAAGCGAAAATTTTCAATTTTACTGCATTTTAAAAATAGTCGTATTTTTCGCAAATTTCGGTCAAAATCGATAAAGTTTTCAGCAATTTACGCATTTCGAATCTTTCTGTATCGTTTGGAAAAAAAAAATCTGGATTGACAAAAGTTGAATTTTCGTGAAAAATTGGAAATCTTCCTCCAAGCGAAAATTTTCAATTTTACTGCATTTTAAAAAAAGTCGTATTTTTCGCAAATTTCGGTCAAAATCGATAAAGTTTTCAGCAATTTACGCATTTTGAATGTTTTTGTATTGTTTGGACAAAAAAAATCGTGGATTGACAAAAGTTGAATTTTCGTGAAAAATTGGAAATCTTCCTCCAAGCGAAAATTTTCAATTTTACTGCATTTTAAAAAAAGTCGTATTTTTCGCAAATTTCGGTCAAAATCGATAAAGTTTTCAGCAATTTACGCATTTCGAATGTTTCTGTATCGTTTGGACAAAAAAAATCGTGGATTGACAAAAGTTTAATTTTCGTGAAAAATTGGAAATCTTCCTTCAAGCGAAAATTTTCAATTTTGCTGCATTTTTAAAAAAGTCGTATTTTTCGCAAATTTCGGTCAAAATCGATGCAGTTTTCAGCAATTTACGCATTTTGAATGTTTCTGTATCGTTTGGACAAAAAAAATCGTGGATTGACAAAAGTTGAATTTTCGTGAAAAATTGGAAATCTTCCTCCAAGCGAAAATTTTCAATTTTACTGCATTTTTAAAAAAGTTGTATTTTTCGCAAATTTCGGTCAAAATCGATAAAGTTTTCAGCAATTTACGCATTTTGAATGTTTCTGTATCGTTTGGACAAAAAAAATCGTGGATTGACAAAAGTTTAATTTTCGTGAAAAATGGGAAATCTTCCAAGGGTCCCCCAAGCGAAAATTTTCAATTTTACTGCATTTTTAAAAAAGTCGTATTTTCCGCAAATTTCGGTCAAAATCGATGCAGTTTTCAGCAATTTACGCATTTTGAATGTTTCTGTATCGTTTGGACAAAAAAAATCGTGGATTGACAAAAGTTGAATTTTCGTGAAAAATTGGAAATCTTCCTCCAAGCGAAAATTTTCAATTTTACTGCATTTTTAAAAAAGTTGTATTTTTCGCAAATTTCGGTCAAAATTGATGCAGTTTTCAGCAATTTACGCATTTTGAATGTTTCTGTATCGTTTGGACAAAAAAAATCGTGGATGGACAAAAGTTGAATTTTCGTGAAAAATTGGAAATCTTCCTCCAAGCGAAAATTTTCAATTTTACTGCATTTTTAAAAAAGTCGTATTTTTTGCAAATTTCGGTCAAAATCGATGCAGTTTTCAGCAATTTACGCATTTTGAATGTTTCTGTATTGTTTGGACAAAAAAAATCGTGGATTGACAAAAGTTGAATTTTCGTGAAAAATTGGAAATCTTCCTCCAAGTGAAAATTTTCAATTTTACTGCATTTTAAAAAAAGTCGTATTTTTCGCAAATTTCGGTCAAAATCGATAAAGTTTTCAGCAATTTACGCATTTCGAATCTTTCTGTATCGTTTGGAAAAAAAAAATCTGGATTGACAAAAGTTGAATTTTCGTGAAAAATTGGAAATCTTCCTCCAAGCGAAAATTTTCAATTTTACTGCATTTTAAAAAAAGTCGTATTTTTCGCAAATTTCGGTCAAAATCGATAAAGTTTTCAGCAATTTACGCATTTTGAATGTTTTTGTATTGTTTGGACAAAAAAAATCGTGGATTGACAAAAGTTGAATTTTCGTGAAAAATTGGAAATCTTCCTCCAAGCGAAAATTTTCAATTTTACTGCATTTTAAAAAAAGTCGTATTTTTCGCAAATTTCGGTCAAAATCGATAAAGTTTTCAGCAATTTACGCATTTCGAATGTTTCTGTATCGTTTGGACAAAAAAAATCATGGATTGACAAAAGTTTAATTTTCGTGAAAAATTGGAAATCTTCCTTCAAGCGAAAATTTTCAATTTTGCTGCATTTTTAAAAAAGTCGTATTTTTCGCAAATTTCGGTCAAAATCGATGCAGTTTTCAGCAATTTACGCATTTTGAATGTTTCTGTATCGTTTGGACAAAAAAAATCGTGGATTGACAAAAGTTGAATTTTCGTGAAAAATTGGAAATCTTCCTCCAAGTGAAAATTTTCAATTTTACTGCATTTTTAAAAAAGTTGTATTTTTCGCAAATTTCGGTCAAAATCGATGAAGTTTTCAGCAATTTACGCATTTTGAATGTTTCTGTATCGTTTGGACAAAAAAAATCGTGGATTGACAAAAGTTTAATTTTCGTGAAAAATGGGAAATCTTCCAAGGGTCCCCCAAGCGAAAATTTTCAATTTTACTGCATTTTTAAAAAAATCGTATTTTTCGCAAATATCGGTCAAAATCGATAAAGTTTTCAGCAATTTACGCATTTCGAATCTTTCTGTATCGTTTGGACAAAAAAAATCGTGGATTGACAAAAATTGAATTTTCATGAAAAATTGGAAATCTTCCAAGGGTCCCTGAAGCGAAAATTTTCAATTTTACTGCAGTTTTTAAGAAATCGTATTTTTCGCAAATTTCGGTCAAAATCGATAAAGTTTTCAGCAATTTACGCATTTTGAATGTTTCTGTATCGTTTGGACAAAAAAAATCGTGGATTGACAAAAGTTTAATTTTCGTGAAAAATGGGAAATCTTCCAAGGGTCCCCCAAGCGAAAATTTTCAATTTTACTGCATTTTTAAAAAAGTCGTATTTTCCGCAAATTTCGGTCAAAATCGATGCAGTTTTCAGCAATTTACGCATTTTGAATGTTTCTGTATCGTTTGGACAAAAAAAATCGTGGATTGACAAAAGTTGAATTTTCGTGAAAAATTGGAAATCTTCCTCCAAGCGAAAATTTTCAATTTTACTGCATTTTTAAAAAAGTTGTATTTTTCGCAAATTTTGGTCAAAATCGATGCAGTTTTCAGCAATTTACGCATTTTGAATGTTTCTGTATCGTTTGGACAAAAAAAATCGTGGATTGACAAAAGTTGAATTTTCGTGAAAAATTGGAAATCTTCCTCCAAGCGAAAATTTTCAATTTTACTGCATTTTTAAAAAAGTTGTATTTTTCGCAAATTTCGGTCAAAATCGATGCAGTTTTCAGCAATTTACGCATTTTGAATGTTTCTGTATCGTTTGGACAAAAAAAATCGTGGATGGACAAAAGTTGAATTTTCGTGAAAAATTGGAAATCTTCCTCCAAGCGAAAATTTTCAATTTTACTGCATTTTTAAAAAAGTCGTATTTTTTGCAAATTTCGGTCAAAATCGATGCAGTTTTCAG
The DNA here is from genome assembly GCA_958298945.1 of Atherix ibis. Taxonomy (NCBI): domain Eukaryota; kingdom Metazoa; phylum Arthropoda; class Insecta; order Diptera; family Athericidae; genus Atherix; species Atherix ibis. Next base: position 32,926,497 of record OY282605.1, read on the forward strand.
CAATTTACGCATTTCGAATCTTTCTGTATCGTTTGGAAAAAAAAAATCTGGATTGACAAAAGTTGAATTTTCGTGAAAAATTGGAAATCTTCCTCCAAGCGAAAATTTTCAATTTTACTGCATTTTAAAAAAAGTCGTATTTTTCGCAAATTTCGGTCAAAATCGATAAAGTTTTCAGCAATTTACGCATTTCGAATCTTTCTGTATCGTTTGGAAAAAAAAAATCTGGATTGACAAAAGTTGAATTTTCGTGAAAAATTGGAAATCTTCCTCCAAGCGAAAATTTTCAATTTTACTGCATTTTAAAAAAAGTCGTATTTTTCGCAAATTTCGGTCAAAATCGATAAAGTTTTCAGCAATTTACGCATTTTGAATGTTTCTGTATTGTTTGGACAAAAAAAATCGTGGATTGACAAAAGTTGAATTTTCGTGAAAAATTGGAAATCTTCCTCCAAGCGAAAATTTTCAATTTTACTGCATTTTAAAAAAAGTCGTATTTTTCGCAAATTTCGGTCAAAATCGATAAAGTTTTCAGCAATTTACGCATTTCGAATCTTTCTGTATCGTTTGGAAAAAAAAAATCTGGATTGACAAAAGTTGAATTTTCGTGAAAAATTGGAAATCTTCCTCCAAGCGAAAATTTTCAATTTTACTGCATTTTAAAAAAAGTCGTATTTTTCGCAAATTTCGGTCAAAATCGATAAAGTTTTCAGCAATTTACGCATTTTGAATGTTTCTGTATTGTTTGGACAAAAAAAATCGTGGATTGACAAAAGTTGAATTTTCGTGAAAAATTGGAAATCTTCCTCCAAGCGAAAATTTTCAATTTTACTGCATTTTAAAAAAAGTCGTATTTTTCGCAAATTTCGGTCAAAATCGATAAAGTTTTCAGCAATTTACGCATTTCGAATCTTTCTGTATCGTTTGGAAAAAAAAAATCTGGATTGACAAAAGTTGAATTTTCGTGAAAAATTGGAAATCTTCCTCCAAGCGAAAATTTTCAATTTTACTGCATTTTAAAAAAAGTCGTATTTTTCGCAAATTTCGGTCAAAATCGATAAAGTTTTCAGCAATTTACGCATTTTGAATGTTTTTGTATTGTTTGGACAAAAAAAAATCGTGGATTGACAAAAGTTGAATTTTCGTGAAAAATTGGAAATCTTCCTCCAAGCGAAAATTTTCAATTTTACTGCATTTTAAAAAAAGTCGTATTTTTCGCAAATTTCGGTCAAAATCGATAAAGTTTTCAGCAATTTACGCATTTCGAATCTTTCTGTATCGTTTGGACTAAAAAAATCGTGGATTGACAAAAGTTGAATTTTCGTGAAAAATTGGAAATCTTCCTCCAAGCGAAAATTTTCAATTTTACTGCATTTTTAAAAAAGTCGTATTTTTCGCAAATTTCGGTCAAAATCGATAAAGTTTTCAGCAATTTACGCATTTCGAATGTTTCTGTATCGTTTGGACAAAAAAAATCGTGGATTGACAAAAGTTTAATTTTCGTGAAAAATTGGAAATCTTCCTTCAAGCGAAAATTTTCAATTTTGCTGCATTTTTAAAAAAGTCGTATTTTTCGCAAATTTCGGTCAAAATCGATGCAGTTTTCAGCAATTTACGCATTTTGAATGTTTCTGTATCGTTTGGACAAAAAAAATCGTGGATTGACAAAAGTTGAATTTTCGTGAAAAATTGGAAATCTTCCTCCAAGCGAAAATTTTCAATTTTACTGCATTTTTAAAAAAATTGTATTTTTCGCAAATTTCGGTCAAAATCGATGAAGTTTTCAGCAATTTACGCATTTTGAATGTTTCTGTATCGTTTGGACAAAAAAAATCGTGGATTGACAAAAGTTTAATTTTCGTGAAAAATGGGAAATCTTCCAAGGGTCCCCCAAGCGAAAATTTTCAATTTTACTGCATTTTTAAAAAAATCGTATTTTTCGCAAATATCGGTCAAAATCGATAAAGTTTTCAGCAATTTACGCATTTCGAATCTTTCTGTATCGTTTGGACAAAAAAAATCGTGGATTGACAAAAATTGAATTTTCATGAAAAATTGGAAATCTTCCAAGGGTCCCTGAAGCGAAAATTTTCAATTTTACTGCAGTTTTTAAGAAATCGTATTTTTCGCAAATTTCGGTCAAAATCGATGAAGTTTTCAGCAATTTACGCATTTTGAATGTTTCTGTATCGTTTGGACAAAAAAAATCGTGGATTGACAAAAGTTTAATTTTCGTGAAAAATGGGAAATCTTCCAAGGGTCCCCCAAGCGAAAATTTTCAATTTTACTGCATTTTTAAAAAAGTCGTATTTTCCGCAAATTTCGGTCAAAATCGATGCAGTTTTCAGCAATTTACGCATTTTGAATGTTTCTGTATCGTTTGGACAAAAAAAATCGTGGATTGACAAAAGTTGAATTTTCGTGAAAAATTGGAAATCTTCCTTCAAGCGAAAATTTTCAATTTTGCTGCATTTTTAAAAAAGTCGTATTTTTCGCAAATTTCGGTCAAAATCGATGCAGTTTTCAGCAATTTACGCATTTTGAATGTTTCTGTATCGTTTGGACAAAAAAAATCGTGGATGGACAAAAGTTGAATTTTCGTGAAAATTGGAAATCTTCCTCCAAGCGAAAATTTTCAATTTTACTGCATTTTTAAAAAAGTCGTATTTTTTGCAATTTCGGTCAAAATCGATGCAGTTTTCAGCAATTTACGCATTTTGAATGTTTCTGTATTGTTTGGACAAAAAAAATCGTGGATTGACAAAAGTTGAATTTTCGTGAAAAATTGGAAATCTTCCTCCAAGCGAAAATTTTCAATTTTACTGCATTTTAAAAAAAGTCGTATTTTTCGCAAATTTCGGTCAAAATCGATAAAGTTTTCAGCAATTTACGCATTTCGAATCTTTCTGTATCGTTTGGAAAAAAAAATCTGGATTGACAAAAGTTGAATTTTCGTGAAAAATTGGAAATCTTCCTCCAAGCGAAAATTTTCAATTTTACTGCATTTTAAAAAAAGTCGTATTTTTCGCAAATTTCGGTCAAAATCGATAAAGTTTTCAGCAATTTACGCATTTTGAATGTTTTTGTATTGTTTGGACAAAAAAAATCGTGGATTGACAAAAGTTGAATTTTCGTGAAAAATTGGAAATCTTCCTCCAAGCGAAAATTTTCAATTTTACTGCATTTTAAAAAAAGTCGTATTTTTCGCAAGTTTCGGTCAAAATCGATAAAGTTTTCAGCAATTTACGCATTTCGAATGTTTCTGTATCGTTTGGACAAAAAAAATCGTGGATTGACAAAAGTTTAATTTTCGTGAAAAATTGGAAATCTTCCTTCAAGCGAAAATTTTCAATTTTGCTGCATTTTAAAAAAGTCGTATTTTTCGCAAATTTCGGTCAAAATCGATGCAGTTTTCAGCAATTTACGCATTTTGAATGTTTCTGTATCGTTTGGACAAAAAAAATCGTGGATTGACAAAAGTTGAATTTTCGTGAAAAATTGGAAATCTTCCTCCAAGCGAAAATTTTCAATTTTACTGCATTTTTAAAAAAATTGTATTTTTCGCAAATTTCGGTCAAAATCGATGAAGTTTTCAGCAATTTACGCATTTTGAATGTTTCTGTATCGTTTGGACAAAAAAAATCGTGGATTGACAAAAGTTTAATTTTCGTGAAAAATGGGAAATCTTCCAAGGGTCCCTGAAGCGAAAATTTTCAATTTTACTGCAGTTTTTAAGAAATCGTATTTTTCGCAAATTTCGTTCAAAATCGATAAAGTTTTTAGCAATTTACGCATTTTGAATGTTTCTGTATCGTTTGGACAAAAAAAATCGTGGATTGACAAAAGTTTAATTTTCGTGAAAAATGGGAAATCTTCCAAGGGTCCCCCAAGCGAAAATTTTCAATTTTACTGCATTTTTAAAAAAGTCGTATTTTCCGCAAATTTCGGTCAAAATCGATGCAGTTTTCAGCAATTTACGCATTTTGAATGTTTCTGTATCGTTTGGACAAAAAAAATCGTGGATTGACAAAAGTTGAATTTTCGTGAAAAATTGGAAATCTTCCTCCAAGCGAAAATTTTCAATTTTACTGCATTTTTAAAAAAGTTGTATTTTTCGCAAATTTCGGTCAAAATCGATGCAGTTTTCAGCAATTTACGCATTTTGAATGTTTCTGTATCTTTTGGACAAAAAAAATCGTGGATGGACAAAAGTTGAATTTTCGTGAAAAATTGGAAATCTTCCTCCAAGCGAAAATTTTCAATTTTACTGCATTTTTAAAAAAGTCGTATTTTTTGCAAATTTCGGTCAAAATCGATGCAGTTTTCAGCAATTTACGCATTTTGAATGTTTCTGTATTGTTTGGACAAAAAAAAATCGTGGATTGACAAAAGTTGAATTTTCGTGAAAAATTGGAAATCTTCCTCCAAGCGAAAATTTTCAATTTTACTGCATTTTAAAAAAAGTCGTATTTTTCGCAAATTTCGGTCAAAATCGATAAAGTTTTCAGCAATTTACGCATTTCGAATCTTTCTGTATCGTTTGGAAAAAAAAATCTGGATTGACAAAAGTTGAATTTTCGTGAAAAATTGGAAATCTTCCTCCAAGCGAAAATTTTCAATTTTACTGCATTTTAAAAAAAGTCGTATTTTTCGCAAATTTCGGTCAAAATCGATAAAGTTTTCAGCAATTTACGCATTTTGAATGTTTTTGTATTGTTTGGACAAAAAAAATCGTGGATTGACAAAAGTTGAATTTTCGTGAAAAATTGGAAATCTTCCTCCAAGCGAAAATTTTCAATTTTACTGCATTTTAAAAAAAGTCGTATTTTTCGCAAGTTTCGGTCAAAATCGATAAAGTTTTCAGCAATTTACGCATTTCGAATGTTTCTGTATCGTTTGGACAAAAAAAATCGTGGATTGACAAAAGTTTAATTTTCGTGAAAAATTGGAAATCTTCCTTCAAGCGAAAATTTTCAATTTTGCTGCATTTTTAAAAAGTCGTATTTTTCGCAAATTTCGGTCAAAATCGATGCAGTTTTCAGCAATTTACGCATTTTGAATGTTTCTGTATCGTTTGGACAAAAAAAAATCGTGGATTGACAAAAGTTGAATTTTCGTGAAAAATTGGAAATCTTCCTCCAAGCGAAAATTTTCAATTTTACTGCATTTTTAAAAAAATTGTATTTTTCGCAAATTTCGGTCAAAATCGATGAAGTTTTCAGCAATTTACGCATTTTGAATGTTTCTGTATCGTTTGGACAAAAAAAAATCGTGGATTGACAAAAGTTTAATTTTCGTGAAAAATGGGAAATCTTCCAAGGGTCCCCCAAGCGAAAATTTTCAATTTTACTGCATTTTTAAAAAAATCGCATTTTTCGCAAATATCGGTCAAAATCGATAAAGTTTTCAGCAATTTACGCATTTCGAATCTTTCTGTATCGTTTGGACAAAAAAAATCGTGGATTGACAAAAATTGAATTTTCATGAAAAATTGGAAATCTTCCAAGGGTCCCTGAAGCGAAAATTTTCAATTTTACTGCAGTTTTTAAGAATCGTATTTTTCGCAAATTTCGGTCAAAATCGATAAAGTTTTCAGCAATTTACGCATTTTGAATGTTTCTGTATCGTTTGGACAAAAAAAATCGTGGATTGACAAAAGTTTAATTTTCGTGAAAAATGGGAAATCTTCCAAGGGTCCCCCAAGCGAAAATTTTCAATTTTACTGCATTTTTAAAAAAGTCGTATTTTCCGCAAATTTCGGTCAAAATCGATGCAGTTTTCAGCAATTTACGCATTTTGAATGTTTCTGTATCGTTTGGACAAAAAAAATCGTGGATGGACAAAAGTTGAATTTTCGTGAAAAATTGGAAATCTTCCTCCAAGCGAAAATTTTCAATTTTACTGCATTTTTAAAAAAGTCGTATTTTTTGCAAATTTCGGTCAAAATCGATGCAGTTTTCAGCAATTTACGCATTTTGAATGTTTCTGTATTGTTTGGACAAAAAAAATCGTGGATTGACAAAAGTTGAATTTTCGTGAAAAATTGGAAATCTTCCTCCAAGCGAAAATTTTCAATTTTACTGCATTTTAAAAAAAGTCGTATTTTTCGCAAATTTCGGTCAAAATCGATAAAGTTTTCAGCAATTTACGCATTTCGAATCTTTCTGTATCGTTTGGAAAAAAAAAATCTGGATTGACAAAAGTTGAATTTTCGTGAAAAATGGGAAATCTTCCAAGGGTCCCCCAAGCAAAAATTTTCAATTTTACTGCATTTTTAAAAAAGTCGTATTTTCCGCAAATTTCGGTCAAAATCGATGCAGTTTTCAGCAATTTACGCATTTCGAATCTTTCTGTATCGTTTGGAAAAAAAAATCGTAGATTAACAAAAGTTTAATTTTCGTGAAAAATTGGAAATCTTTCTTCAAGCGAAAATTTTCAATTTTGGTGCATTTTTAAAAAAGTCGTATTTTTCGCAAATTTCGGTCAAAATCGATGCAGTTTTCAGCAATTTACGCATTTCGAATCTTTCTGTATCGTTTGGAAAAAAAAAATCTGGATTGACAAAAGTTGAATTTTCGTGAAAAATTGGAAATCTTCCTCCAAGCGAAAATTTTCAATTTTACTGCATTTTAAAAAAAGTCGTATTTTTCGCAAATTTCGGTCAAAATCGATGCAGTTTTCAGCAATTTACGCATTTTGAATCTTTCTGTATCGTTTGGAAAAAAAAAATCTGGATTGACAAAAGTTGAATTTTCGTGAAAAATTGGAAATCTTCCTCCAAGCGAAAATTTTCAATTTTACT